>OU015747.1:48057478-48077739 GCA_907169655.1 Acomys percivali | reverse complement strand
TTCTTCTTCTTCTTCTTCTTCTTCTTCTTCTTCTTCTTCTTCTTCTTTCTTCTTCTTCTTTTTTGGCTTTTCAAGACAGGGTTCCTCTGTATAGCCTTGGCTGTTCTGGATTCGCTTTGTAGACCAGGCTCAGGAGGTATTCTTATCAGCACCTCTTTTAATGTGTTTGTTCAAACGTGTGTGTGTGTGTGTGTGTGTGTGTGTGTGTGTGTGCGCGCGTGTGCTGTACATGTGGAGATAAGAGGACAACTTACAGGAGTCAGCTATATTCTTTCTTCCACCATGTGGATTCCAGGGATTAAATTGAATTAACTTGGTAGCAAGCACTTTTACTTGCTCAGCCATCTCAACAGCCCTCAGTTTTGACTGCCTTACTCTCGGTATTTTCACACACACACAGGAATTAAAACTTAAAAGCTTCTCATGCAATATTGCATATGTAAAATAAGATCTTATGTTTGCAAATGTTTGCCATAAAGGTTAACATATGTTGATCATATGTTACAGATTAGTCTACAGACTAATACAGATTAGTCGCATCTAGTTGAACATTACCTGATTTTGTTGAACATGAAGTATGTTCTGAGTTGCTATGGTGACTTAAAATCAACTTTATTTGGGGTATGAGAAGTGTAAGGGATCTCTGAGTAACAAGTGGAAGTCTATATCCTATTCCAAAGTCTCTCACCTCAAATTCCAGCTGCAAACTTCTACTCTTCCCATGCATGACAGTGGAGGTGAGCAACCCATGCCTGAATATGTGGAACCCATAGTGAAGAAATTCTAAGAGGAGAGCGCAAACGGAGACTGACTCCCAGACTGCAGATAAACTGAGCAGCCTTTTAAATCCCACCCAGAAGCAGGGAACACTGAAAAGCTAGCCCTCTGGCCTCTTTCATGGTACAGTATAGAGAGTAAGAATGGGGAGCTGGGTTCAATAACTTACTTGCAAGTTTCCACATAGAAGGAAAAAAAAGAGGGAGAAGGAGACTCATATTTGCCATGTAGCAAACAGGGATGCTTTGAGGATTAATGACATAATGTCTGTAAAGAGGTTGGAGTTCCTTAGAAAACAGACTCTACATAAATATAAAGTTATAATATTTAGGCTTAGTCCATAATGTGAGACCTGGTTTCTTTGGCTCATGAGGTCATCAGCAGTTTTGTAGAATGTGCTCAAATACACCAAGCAACCTTTCAAGGTCCTCACACGTGGGCCGCCTAGCTAATATGAACCACCTGGTTGGAGAAAAACCACAGAGCCTGGTTTCCTTCTTTCATGGCTCCAAGAGGATACATATGGGGAGTGCTGATCCCACAGAGGAGAAAGGCACAGCCAAGCCAGCACTTCACAGCATCCAGCGCAGTGGCCCTCACCTTCCTAACGCTGCAACTCATGTTGTGGTGACCCCAGACATAACATTATTTTTGTTGCTACTTTGTAACTGTAATTTTGCTACTGCTATGAGTTGTAAATGTAAATATCTAATATACAGGATACCTGGTATGTGCGCAACCCCTGTGAAAGGGTCATTCGAGCCCTAAAAGAGGTAGTGGCCTGCAGGTTGAGAGCCATTGACTTAGGATTTCCAAGGAATGCTGTAGGAGTTAGGGTATGTTGTGGCTCAGAGGTAAACAAATTTCATATCATATTCTGATTTAGAAGAAAGACTAATTTGTGATTCACACAAGGAAAACTTGTAGTAAGTATAGGAATGAGAAAGCTTCTTGGAATGGTTGGCTTATAAATTGAAAATATCTGGAGGCACACTTAAGGACAGTAGCTTTTTCCTGGGCTAACTCTAAGAGTTATTGTCTTTGACTGCAGTACACAAACTTTTCTTCACTTCTCTCCATGAAAAGGTTACCAAGGATATCTTGCAGACAATTTTAAAATTTAAAGTTCTAAGGGACAATCAATTGCTTTGCAAAATCTTGTGGTATAACTGAATGGCAGTAATTTTATTACGTAAAATATTTGCATTTCTCAGCCTTAAAAGATAAAGTGAGCCAGGCGTAGTGACACATGCCTTTAATCCCAGCACTCCAGCACTGGCAGAGGCAGAGGCAGGATGATCTCTGTGAGTTCGAAGCCAGCCTGGTCTACAAAGTGAGGCTAGGCCAGCCAAGGCTACACAGAGAAACGCTGTCTCAAAAAACCAAAAACCAAAATCCAAAAAAAAAAAAAAGATAAGATGAATAGTAGTTCAAAGGCTTCAGGCATTAGAAAATGCCATCTTCAAGATTTAAGGTTTAGCAGGGTGTGGTGGTGCATGCCTATAATCCCTGTCTCGAAAAACCAGGAAAAAGAAAAAAGAGGGGGAGGGGTAAGGTTCATAAACATAACTCATCACTAACTGCTCAACAGTAACTCTAAAACTGTTGTTATACCACAGTATTTGAACAGAAGATGAAAATAAGCACAAAAGAGCCTTTTGTTGTTGTTGTTGTTTTGTGTCTACCTTTATTTCAGTTGGCTGTTCTTTCAGTGGCCTGACTTTTCACTAACTGTTAGAGCATGGCCCAGTGCTTTGTTTTTGATTGCTAATTATTTACCCACCCAGATGTCTTTTACAGAGCAGACACTCATGTACATCAAAATGACAAATGACATTTGTAACCTTGCCTAAGAAATTATTCCTAATTGGCTGATTAAAAGGCCTAAACCTGGGCGGGGGAGAATGGGGGAGGTGTGGCCACAGTGTGTAGGCTTTGGGAGAGAAGGATCTTGGGAGGAGAAGAGGGCAAATACTGGAGGAGGAGGAAGGAGGAAGATCGCCTTGGGCTAGGAAAGAGCCATGTGGGCCCAGAGGAGGAATTCTGAAGTTCCACATGAAAGAAACGGCCCAGATGAACAACATTAGCAAGTATTTTGGGATTATGGAAGGGGGGTAGCCCAAATAGAACCTATTAGAAGCAGATGGCATGGGATGGAGGCTGGGGGTTAATATAAGGTAGCTTAGGAGGTAATATCTGCCATGCCCCAGGTGAATTAAGGCTGTTCTAAAATATATCAGGTGTCTGTGTCTTTATTGATTGTAAAAGTGGGTTAGATGATTGTTATATATAAAATTAAAGATTAAGGCAGATAATAGAATACAAGGTACCAGGCAGATATTATGTTATACAGAGTTTATTAGATGAACATGAGGGGAGAAGGAAAGGGGAAGGGGGCAGCCCAGAGAGAGGAGAGAGAGAGAGAGAGAAAGTAGAGGGGGGTAGAGAGAGGGGCAGAGAAGTGGAGAGGTAGAGAGAGAGTGAGCCACGTGGAGGGTGTCTTTTATATGGCCCAGGGCAGGACCACGTCCCCGTGGCAGGTAAGCAGTGACCTCACAGGTAGGCAGACCGAAACAGAACCCTAACAAATAATACTGCTGTAATAACTTTAAGTCTAATAATAAACACGTTTAGGCCATACTTTTAAATTAACAGCAACAACTGACTGGTATGGTATTTCAGACATTAATATTGGTAAATACACAAAAGCAATTTATGTATGGTAAAGGACAGAAATGGTATAGCCTTCTCAACACATTAAAATATATATTTTTAAAATAAAATATTAACCTTAACTCTTCTTCCTCTTCCCAACCTTTATCAGCTCAGTCCTGAGCTGGTGTGGGGTGTCTAAGCAAGCTAGGCAACTTCATGGAAGAGAAGGGAGCCTAAGCAGGTTCCAGAGGACCCAGACGGAAGACAAGATTGGTAGGAGGGCTTAGAGCTTACACAGGGTCAGGAGGGGTCACAAGCAAGGGTGGCCAACAGTCAGGAGTCAGAACATGAGCAGGATTTGGAGGGCATCTACATAAGGACCAAGCATGGGGAGGAGGCAGGGTGGGTAGAGAGGCGAGGGTGGG
The DNA here is from genome assembly GCA_907169655.1 of Acomys percivali. NCBI lineage: Eukaryota > Metazoa > Chordata > Mammalia > Rodentia > Muridae > Acomys > Acomys percivali. The sequence continues at coordinate 48,073,882 of OU015747.1, read as the reverse complement.
AGGGTGAGATAGCTATCTGTGAGTGTGTGTGGAAAAAATGAGGATGGGAATTTAGTTACATTCCAGGGAAGTAACTAAATATGTTATGAATGATAAAAGCCCACGTCCTTACTGATGGAAAAATTACAAATATGGAAAGCGAGAAAACCAGAATGATCTTTGTAGTATTGGACAGGCAGTGTGAAATCATGGACTTCCAACAGATAGGTAAATATAGGTGTGTGTGTGTGTGTGTGTGTGTGTGTGTGTGTGTGTGCTCATACACTTGTGCTCTGACATATATTCTCTATGTCTGTCCACTGAGAGAACCCACATCTTGGTTACTAAAAGAAACCACTCCAAACCAAGGGGTCTCAGAAAAAACAGCTGACTCCAGGACTGGGACAGGGGAACTGTAAGTCTGGGACAGCTTGTCAAGCCAGAATGCAAGGAAATACTAAAAACTTACGGGGACAGGAAAGCCTCCTTGCCTCCCTGGTGGGGTAATCTCAGAAGACATGGGCATCAAAACAGAATTCATGAATTCAGACTGATAGAAGTGAATAAAGAGAAGTTTGATGAAGTTAGAGATAATGCACAGTTTCAGAGTTCTTCCCTATACAGAGTTGCAAGAGACTGACTTTACTAGAGAGAAGCCTAGCGATACCACCTTAATCAAATTACCAAGTAAACAATTAATAGGACAAATCAAGATCATCTGCCACTGGAAGGAAGTAGTGACTATTCAACACCACTTTTGGATACTTAAAAACACACACACTCTGAATCAAATCATGAGGAAACATCAGACAAAATGCACAGTGAACGAACAGTCTGTTCTATTAAAACATGCCAGTATCAGGATAGTCAAAAGAGACTCAAGATATTTAACAACGAAATAAACCACATGAGTCTGTCCTGGATCCTTCTGCAATAAAGAACATTATTAGAATAACTGAGAAAACTCAAGTAGAGTCTGACATAACAGTCATTATAAAAGTTTATCCTAGCTTTGATGTTGTTTTATGTCTATGGAGGAGAATGGGCCTATATTTAATAATTATTTAAGTTTTCAGGGGTAATGAAGTAAATTGTTCAGGAAAAATAAAAACAAAAACTTGATTTGTGCTAAACTTCAAGCTTCTCTATAAACATATAAAAATGACTTTTAGGAAAATATTTTTAGAAAAAAAGGACTTGCTTTTTCTGCTACATACATATTTTTGGACAAATATTTTGGCAAGTGAAGACACTTGCTCTTTTCTAACAGTTTCTACTGACTGCTCTGTGATGAGTACATGTATAAGTGAGGAGTCAAAAAGCACAATGCCAGAGAAACTAGAGACAAAAGAATAAGAAGAAATTGGAAGAATATAAAATCAATCTGAACTGGAGCCTATCAGAAATGCTTCTAGGACCACAGACATCTTTAAAAAATTATTATAGATGTTTTAGGTCAACTAAATCAAGCAAGAGCAAACAATAAGAGCAGAGAGACCTCTACAGAGTGCATGTACTATCTGCTTGAGTGGTAGCAGTTAGTGAATTTGATTTGAGTTAGTGGTTTGATTTGGAATACCTCTTACATGGAAAGCTCAGTGGATTTCCCGATGAACTAGATGTGAGTTATGAGTGAGAAGAACCAAGGATGGCTCCTTGGCTCCTAGGGTTGGGTTTTTTGTTTTGTTTGTTTGTTTTTGTTTTTCCAAGACAGGGTCTCTCTATAGACCTGGCTGTACTGGAACTCATTCTGTAGACCTGGCTGGCCTTGAGCTCACAGAGATCTGCCTGCTTCCCAGGGTTTTGACTGATGCAACTGGATGAAAGATAGTGTTACTGAAAAGGGAAAGATGAAGAAGTGTAAGGTTGACTGTAACAGTCAACTTGATACAATCAAGAATCAGTTGGCCGGATGCACACCTGTAATCCCAGCACTCCACTTGGGAGGCAAAGCAGACGGATTCACTGTGAGTTCGAGGCCAACCTGGTCTACAAAGTGAGTCCAGGACAGCCAGGGCTATCACACAGAGAAACATTGTCTCAAAAAACCAAAAAAAAAAAAAAAAAAAAAAAAAAAGAAAGGATCACTCGGGAACGGTCTTAGGGACTGTCAACATTGAGCTGGGCAGTGCACATGTCTGTAATCGACATGATCTAACCCACTGTGGGTAGTAGTGTTTTCTAGGCAGAGGTTCCTGAATTCTATCAAGAGTGGAGAATTCAAGTTGAGCACACAGCAACTGACCACATATGCATTCATCTTCTCTCTGCTCAAGACTGTGGCTGTGATGTGATCAGCTATTCCAGGCTCCTGCTCCTGTGACCTCCCCACAGTGATGGGCAGTAACCTGTAATTGGTGTCTCACTCTGTGATTTTCTATCAGGGTATTTTATCATAGCAACAGAAATGAAACTAGGATGAGTAGCAAATATTGTTAGGAAAGCTATAAAGATGAAAAGCTGATTAAATTGGGCTAGAAACAGCAGAAACAGAAAGCAGAGAAGTAGACACAAGAAGAACTTAGAAAAGTAAGCCAGGCGTGGTGGCACATGCCTTTAATCCCAGCACTCGGGAGGCAGAGACAGGCTGATCGCTGTGAGTTCAAGGCCAGCCTGGTCTACAAAGTGAGTCTAGGACAGCCAAGGCTACACAGAGAGACCCTGTCTCGAAAAAAAAAAAAAGTATCATGAAAAATGGACATATTTGTATATGTGATAGAAAGAGCATTTTGGACCAGATAAAATACATTGTTAAAATAGGGAAGCATAAATGGACTTGACTGTTTCTCAGGGCAGTGAGAAACTAACTCCAGGAAGGAGAATGTGTTGGGCAATAGTGAGAAAGAAAGCAGGTAGGGTGGAACCAGACGAGGAGCAGCCTGAGAGCTGGGCAGAGGCGTTTAGACTTGATGCAGTAGGAAATGGGAGTCATGAGATCTTGCTGATTAGGGAAGTGATATGATGAAAGTTATGGTTAAGTTAAAGCAGGTGAGCTGGTGGAGAGGAATCTACAGAGGCAGTGGTAGCAATTCACACAGGAGCAGATCAAGGTCTGGACTCATGTTTTGTCAGTAAGATCACACTTTAAAGGGAAGGCTTGAGGGGAATTTTTTTGGGGGGGGAGGAGAAATGTGAGACACTGAGATCAAGGTGATCCTGAGAAGCAGGGAAATTGGATAGGGAAATGTGCTCTGGGTGTGGAAGGGGAAGGGCGGTAGTGAAAAAAGTCATGTGCATACTGAATTGACATGATAGTTGGACATAAAGGGAGAAATACTGAATAACAGTTTAAAGATGCAGAAACGGAAGTTGGGACAAAGTCAGGGGTCAGGATAGGACTTGTGAAAGTCAACAGCATACACAGATCGTCTGAAGCTCCGAGAATGAGTGGGCCCACCAAAGAAAGGCATGGAGAGCTGAGGAAGTACAAGTCAAAGCTTTGGAGATGCCTACAATTAGAGCTGTGGAGAACAGAAGCAAAAGAGAGAAATGGATAAGAATTCAAACAAATGAAAAAGAAATGAGAAGACTTTAAAACCAGAAAAAAGAAGGGTTCAAAAAGAATATATAGGCATCATCCTAGAACAGGTGCAGATGAATGAAATAGGAGCAAAGATTATGAAACCTTTTAATTAGAAAGTTGCTAAGCTTAAAGAGAATAGTTATAAAAGGTGCAAGGCTGCTTTCTGCATGGAAGAACTGGTAAGGAGGGGGCATCTCAGGAGGAGTCTGTAAGGAAAGGAAAGAAACAGGACAACAGTACAGGTGCTCAGGACCACTTGCAGTTACACTTCTTGTTCTTCCCACTGAGTGTTAGACCAACTTCTTTAAATTTCCCTTGGATCCTTCTTCTCTGAGAATATCCAAATCTAATTTTTGAACAACTTCAGGTTTATGACACAAAAGCAAGTGAAGGAACCTGACTTCTCTGTCTGTCCTCAGAAATTAATAAGAAATTATACTTTTACTATAGTTTTTCCAAAACTGAGCTTTGACTTGTTCTGACAAGTTCTGAAAAAAATTCTATAGGAATAAGAAATGTTTTACATAATGTAGTTTATAATATCCAGTGGCTTTAAACCAAGCTGAGATACTTATATTCAAATAGATACTTATGTTCCAAATAGAACTTATATCCAAATAGATACTTATGTTCCAAATAGAACACAATGTATTATTAATATGTTCTTCTTCAAGTCACACAGACTTATTATCTAAATATATTTGTAGTATTTTGTAGTATTTTAAAGTACTTTCATGTTAAAATTTTATGTAATCTTTGACAATTCTCAACTCCTGTATGAAACATATTTAGATATTTATTTATCCATTCTTCAGCTCAAACTGCATAAAAATCCTTCACTAGTAGGTTCTCTAACTATTTCCTGAAGTATTTTTTAGCAATGTATTTACTGAGCTGGGTGTGGTGGCACAGCCTATATCTCTGTGAGTTCGAGGCCAGCCTGGTCTACAAAATGAGTCCAGGACAATCAAGGCTACACAGAGAAACTGTATCTTGTTGGGGGGTGGGAGGTGGGTAGGGAGAAAGGAAGGAAGGAAGAGAAAGAGGGGGCAGAGAGAAGAAATGTATTTACTATCTTCTGGACAGAAATGGTAAACTGACACTTCCTTTTCAAGCCTCACTAGAATGAGAATGATAAATCCGGAAGGCAGAAACCTGCAAGGACAGAAAGCACAAGAAGGCACTAGCTGGGCTGGAGAGATGGGTCGGCAGTGAAGTGCAGGGGCTGCCCTTCCAGGGAACCTGAGTTCTGCTCCCATAGGCTCCTAACTGCCTAAGACTCCAGCTCCAAGGGACCAATGCTCTCTTCTAGGCTCCACATATAGGTAGCACATGGGCAAGTACACACACACACACACACACACACACACACACACACACACAAAATCTATTAGGCTAAATTCCTATTTTTAATTGTCCATTTTTGTGGACACCGATGAAGAAAAACTACGACTTTAAAATGCAGATGTTAGGAATTCTGCCAAGACCTTGGACAGGCATTGTGTAATGAAGGCCACAGCAAGCTGCAGAGCTTTACAGTCCTGAGCTCTTACATGTCCAGAGCTACCAGTCTCCAGGGGTATTAAGTAGACCATGGAGAGAGGTGCACACCTGTAATCCCTGGATGTGGGAGGCCAACGCTGAGGTCAGCCTGAGCTGTACATCTGTGCCCTGTCCAAATAAATTAAACAAAAATGAAAAAGCCTGAAGACAGACAGACAGACAGACAGACAGAGACACATACACACACACACACACACACTTGAAAAAAAATCTATGTACATGTAGTTAATATTTTCAAAGATAGGGAACAAATGCATAACCACAAACAAGAACAGGGCGCCACAAGAAAGTATGTTCAGAGAACAACAATTGCAAAGGTCTTGGAAATGAAAATATAATCACACAAATGAAAAAGAACCAATAGGCTGGGCGTAGTGGTGCATGCCTTTAATCCCAGCCTTCGGAGGCAGCAGAGGCAGGTGGATTGCTGTGAGTTCGAGGCCAGCCTGGTCTACAAAGCAAGTCCAGGACAGTCAAGGCTACTCAGAGAAACCCTGTCTCAAAACAAACAAAACAAAACAAAACAAAAAAAGAAAAAGAACCAATAGATGATTAGGACTTGCTGAGGGTTCTCTGTCTCCAAAACAAGACAAAAGTACAGACATGGAAAAAATTGATTACAGCTTTTTTTAACAGAATACCTACACAAAAGGTCTGATATCTATATGGGGTCCCCACAAAGAAGAAGAAGAAACATGAAATGAATTTGATGGGACATTATTTTCCTTAAAGAAATAATTGAAAAAAGTTTCACAGAACTGAGGGAGTATCTGATTTACCAGACTGGAAGGGTCATTGTGTATCCCGAACAAACAATGTATAGAAACAGTTACATGGAGGGAAGCTGCTATGGAACTCCAGAACCTTGAGGAACAAAGCTCCTAGACAGGAACAATCGGATAATGAGCAAGGCTCACAATCAGTAAGTCTGCAGCTTCTCAAAAAGCAACAATACTGAAAGCTAGCAGACAAAGGAACAATGTCCCCAAAATTTACCATGACAAATAATTATCATGATAGATTTTTATTTCCAACCAGACTATCAAGCAAGCATAGGGGTAAAATGATATTTTTACAACATGTAAGATCTCAAAAATATACTTCCTATACCCAATACTAGCAAAGAATCCCCTGGAAGTTGGTGAAGGATGATTTTAGGCTGAGAGCAGCACCAGGAAGAAAACCCTACGGGTTGATGGAAGAGGAAACTGGTATTTCTGAATAGCCAGGGGATGACTGACCAGCACTATGTACCAGAACTTTCTGTGACGATGGGAGTTCTTAATATTCACGTTATCTAACACTGTAACCACAAGCTTCAGATGTGCAGAAACACCCATCAGGGATCTGAAGCCACTGTTTTACTGCTCTAGCAAAATGTATTGAACCAATCCTTCCCTGGGGGATATTTAGGTTATCCCTAATTTGTAACAACTATAAATAGAACTTTAATCACAATACTATGAATTAGGAGTTACGATCACTTGTTGCTCTTCTAGAGGACCCAGGTCCAGTTCGCAGCACCCGTATCAGTTGGCTTACAGCTGCCTGTTACTTCAGCTCCAGACGGTCAAATGGCCTCTTTCTGCCTCTGCAGGAACCACACACATGTGTACATGCACCCAAGATGCACACATACACATAAACAATAAGTCAACTTTTAAAAAATGAAAAATACTATGACTTATTGCTTCTCTCAACTGGAAGCAGATGGATCTATGTGAGTTCAAGGCCAACCTAATGTACACAGAGACTTCCAGACTAGCCAGAGCTCCACAGTGAGACCCTGTCTTAAATTCAACAGCCATGAGAAAAAAATACAATGAAATGTACAATAAAATCAAACTATTTTGATTTTCTGTTTTGATAACTATAGCTACAATGAAGATATAGAGCATTCATCATGCTAAAAAATTTCCCTTATGTCTCACTATGTAGCCCTGGCTATCCTAGAACGTATGTAGACTAAACTAGGCTGTTCTTGAACGCACAGACAGCTACCTGCCTCTGCCTCCTACGTGCTGCAGTTAAAGGAGTGCGCCATTGGGCTAGTCATAGTTTACTTCTTTTAAATTACACAAACATGTCCTTTTGTTTGACTTTATTCTGACTTATAAAATTCATACCTATATTTGCCTGTATCTGTTGTTTGTTTTTATTGCAGGTTACAATTCATTTTCCAAAGATACCACAAATTTGCTCGTTCTTTGATGTACTGATGACATCTGGGTTGACTCCAGTTTGGAGACATTGCAAACACAATGTGCACATGCAAGCCTTTATGTGATTATGTGTTTTCACTCCCCTTCTTAAACACCAGGAGCAAATGCTGCAGCACCACATAGTCAGTACATGTTTAAGAACACTTGATGCCCACGAAGCACTCAGACACTATTATTTTGGCCTTTTGTTTTCTTCAATATACTTCAGCTATGTTTCTCTTGCTGTACAATACAAATCCACTGAACTATTAACAGCCTCTTATCTGCTAACCCTATCTAGTGATATTTTAAAGCTGCAAATATGGCATTTTTCAGATTTACAGCTCATTTTGTGACTCTCTCCTTAAAAAACAAAACAAGGCCAGGCGCTGATGGCACACACCTTTAATTCTAGCACTTTGGGAGGCAGAGGCAGATGGATCTCTGAGTTTGAGGTCAGCCTGGTCTACAGAGCAAGTTTCAGGACAGCCAAGGCTACCCAGAAAACTCTGTCTCAAAAAACCAAACCAACAAAACAAACACTTTTTATATTTCCCCTCCTCGTTATACTCATGTTTTTCTTTAAATCTGTAGCTTTCTTTTCATTTATCTTATTGAGATCTAATCTGAATAAAATAAGGACCATCTGTGAGTTTGGATAAACATTAACAACCCAAATCAGTTCTGTTAACCAACCTTTTGTACTTAAGCCTAAGACCAAGTTTTCTTTTTTCTTTCTTTCTTTCTTTCTTTTTTTTTTTTTTTTTTTGGTTTTTGGTTTTTGGTTTTTGAAGACAGGATCTCTCTGTTAGCCTTGGCTGTCCTGGACTTGTTTTGTAGACCAGGCTGGCCTTGAACTCACAGCAATCCGCCTGCCTCTGCCTCCTGAGTGCTAGGATTAAAGGTATGCGCCACCACACCTGGCAGACCAAGTTTTCTAATCTATTTTCTGTCTCTACAGTTTTCTTTGTAAAATACTGTGTAAGAGATCAACTTCTCACATGTCCATGTAAGGAGCTCCATGGAACTGCTCTCCAGTAAAACTGAGAAAACTGTTTTTAAGAAATTAGTCTCACATGAAGAACATCATGATGGGTGGATCAGGGCCCAGGGGGGTCTGCTCAAACTATTGTACTAACCAAGGACAATACAAGTAGTAAACATCAAACCCCTACTCTGATCTAGCCAATGGATAGGACATTCTCCACAGTTATGTGGAAAGCGAGGACTGACTCTGACATGAACTCTGGTGCCCCATATTTGACCACTCCCCTTGGTGGGGAGGCCTGATGGCACTCAAAGAAAGAATAAACAGGCTACCAAGATGAGACTTGATAGCCTATGACCATAAAGTGGGGGAGGAGGTCCTCCTCAGTCTTAGACCTAGGGAGGGGAATAAGGTGAAAGCAAGAGGGAGGGAAGAATGGGAGGATACAAGTGATGGGATAACAACTGAGTTGTAATCTGAATAAATTAACTTAAAAAAAAAAAAAGAAATTAGTCTCGAGATGGGCATAGTAACACACACCTTTAATCCCAACACTCTGGAGGCAGAGGCAGGTGGATCGATATGAGTTCGAGGCCAGCCTGATCTACAAAGGGAGTCCAGGACAGCCAAGGTGACACAAAGAACCCCTGTCTTGAAAAACCAAAGAAAGAAAGAAAGACTAACAAACAAACAAACAAACAAATGAAATAAATTAGTCTCAGCTAAGTGGTGGTGGTGCACACATTTAATCCCAGCACTTGAGAGGCAGAGGCAGGCAGATCTCTGTGAGCTCAAGGCCAGCCTGGTCTACAGAGTGAGTTCTGGGATAGCCAGAGCTGTACAGAGAAACTATGTCTTGAAAAAAGAAAAAAAGGAAGAAATTAAAGTCTCAATCACACTTGTTGTCACATGCGTGTGATCCTAGCACTCAGAGGCTAAAGCAGGAAAATCACATATTTGATGCCAATTTATGTCCCATACAAAACCACTGTATAAAAAAATTAAACTCTCTAGAAGCATCATAAGGCACACAGCAAATGAAGACACTGTTATTTAAGACTAGCTACTAGAAATTGCTAAGAATATGAACAAAAATCAAAGGTATTTGAGTCAAAACCATTTGCTCTACCCTCTGAGCTCAATGAGACTTTGCTCCACTCTATCCCACGACTGACTGATAGAACCAAGAACACGAGGCTCACTCCCCTAAGCTCTAACACTGAGGACAACTGTCAGAGCCAGACAACATCAACATTTACCTTGCCCTCAAATCAGTATCGCTGTTGTAAGTTCCGAGAGAGCACAGGTACACGGCAGCATCTTCCTCCTCTCAGCCAGCTCTCATGGATGAGCTTGGTGTGCAGCATCACTGCGATTCTGCAGGTCTCTCTTGCTCTGGCTTGTAGGCAGCAACTGCTTCCATGATATGAGAGGCAAGTCAGGATGGTCTGACCCTGCTGTTCCCACTCTGCCTAGCACTGCTCTGGTGTAAATGTGAAATGCCCCCACAGGCTCATGTGTTTGAGCAGCTGTTTTCCAGCTGGTGGTCTTGCTAGGGAAGGTTCTGGGGTCTGGCTGGCAGAGTTTAGTCACTAGGAGTGGATCACTGCTTCTTTATCCATCAAGATGTAAGGAGCTGCAGAGTCTCACGCCATCACAGACTACAGCCATGGACTTGTCAAGCCAAAACAACCCTCAGCTCCCAGAAGTTGTCTTCACTAGCGCCTGCCCCAGCCATGAGAACTACTGCCCACTACAGCTTCTGAAGCACCCCGCTACTCAGGGAAACAGTACCATTCTCACCCCTAGCCCACAGCTGTGAGTCAGAGACTGTTTTCAAGGAAGCTAAATAACAGCTGAAAAGAGATCAGTTGCTTATTGGAGATACAGGTAAGGTGCTTCTTTCATGGGAAAGAATCAGGAAGCAGGTCATTTTTTCTGGGGTCAGAGCAATTTTCAAACATAAAACCCCAGAAACACCCCTTCCTTCAAATGAGTTCAACCGTGACTGAATTAGACTAGCAACTTTTGATTGGGATTGGGGGGGCACTTTTGAAAACAGTGAATCAATCACCAGCAGTTAGATGAGTAAATTTAAATCCTGCATGTAGTGTTGTACAGAGACAGAAGAAAGCCATATTAAACTATTCTCATCCCAGTACACCTTTAATCTTAGTGCTTAGGAGGCAAAGACAGGCAGATCTTTGAATTTGAGAGCAGCTTGGTTTTCATAGAAAGTTCTAGGCCAGCCAACAGCACATAGTGAGACTATATCTAAAAACAAACACATAAAACAGACACCGCACTATCATCCCAGAGTGACTATGAACAAACCCAGGGTGGAATCCCTGAGTAGCAACGTCCTGCAGTCCTGCAGATGAAAAGTCAATTTGATTACAATAATCTAGCCAATCATTAAACTAATAAACAGCAATAATTAGCCATAAGAAGCAGGGAAAAGACCAGAACTCCAGTTGCTACTTTATCTAAAAGGTCAAATTTCTATCCCTGGGTTCATGTATAAGTTTGTTTGTTTTTCAAGACAGAATTTCTCTGTGTAGCCCTGGCTGTCCTAGAACTCACTTTGTAGACCAGACTGGTCTCGAACTCACAGAAATCTGCCTATGTCTGCCTCTCAAATGTGTGCCACCATGTCCAGTGTGGTTTTGTTTATATAAACAAGTTTCTAAAATAAAAATAAATTTTAATAAAAAATGTTGCTAGAATACATAGAAACTCTATGTATAGCTATATGAATGTGTATATTAAGTTGAGTGTTATTGTAAATAAATAAAAATGTGTCATAATGCTAAAATATTTATAATGCTTATATAATATTTATAATGCTAAAATGTTAAAGTAAACTAATTGAAGAAACTAAAAGAAGAAAATATTAAAAAATATATAAATTTAGTTGATGTGAGTTTGAGGCCTGTCTGGTCTACAGAGTGAGTTCCAGGACAGCCAGAGCTGTTACACAGAGAAACCCTATCTCAAAACACAAATAAATAAATACATATTTAGGCTAGTCTAAGTGTAGTGTGCCAATCAACAGTCTGCAGTGGGGTGAAGTAACAGGGGCTTTCACAGTCACTCACCCCTCAGTTACTGACTCACAGAGAGCAACTTACAACCTGGCAAATGTCTTTGTGGAATGGAAGTAAGCCATTCTAAAATGTACCATACCGTATTTTTACTGTACCATAAATACTCAGTACTGTGCTGTAACTGCCTGTACAGTAATACCCTTTCTAAGTTTGCAGTCTGTGATAATAGGTTATAGCATGATGTTTAGGTATGTTATAGGCGACCTCATCTAGGTTTGTTGAAGTACATTCTGTGATATTCATACAACAGTGACATCACCTAACAAATGTATGCCCATCTTTCAGCAATGTATATGGCTATCCTTAAAAAAAATCCTTAAGCAAGAACCCCACTCATTTCAAATAACCAAAGAAAACAAAGGGTACTGCTAAAACTGCTCTTGAATTCAATTTTCAAAAGCAGTATTAATGCATATTTTTATTTCTTTTATTAAATGAATCAAAAATAAATTGTATAAAATAATATGCATATATGTAGTTTTATTTATAACACAAATAGGTCTAATATTTTTTGCCTGTACAAAAGAGCCAAGTGTCAACTAGAGAAGGTAACCATCATGTTCAGTAAGCTGAGCCCAGAAAAGTTAAATGTCAGTTATTTCCTCTCCAATGCAAACCATGCATGACAGGAAAGCAGATGGGAAGCTATCTGGAGGAGTAAGCCCAGCGGGAAGACTAAGGGGGCCAAAGGAGGATAACAGGGTGAAAACTAGCAAAACACAAGGAAAAGCATTTATTCAAAGTCCCAGTGAAACCTGGAATTTTGTATGCTAACTAAAATTAATTAATAAGAAAAGAGGCACTGGGAGCTGGGAAGAAGGCTCAGCAGGCAAAATGTTTGTGTGAGGACATGTGTGTTCTAATCCCCAGAATCCATGCAAAGCCCATACCTGTTAGCCCAGAACCCATGCAGCCACACCTGCTAGCCCAGAGCTCCTGCGGTGTTTTAGAGAATTCCCAGAAGTTTGTGAACCACTGGCCTTCTGTACACAGCATCAAATGACAAGAGACCCCACTTCAAACTAAGGGGAAAACTGATACCCAATACTGTCCTTGACCCCCCACCAAAGTGCCATGGCACACATGAACACACACTGTACATACACATATACACAGAACAGACAGTAAAGAAAAGAGGCACTGGGAAGAAGGTTGCACTTAACTAGGAAAATGGCTATGGCTACAGATAGTAAAGTAGTAACTATAACAATGGTTGTACTTTTAACATTAACCAGTATAATATATAAAACAATAACACAAAAAGAGGAAGAGTACTGGAGCTATGTAAGGCTAACACTGAAATATCACACTGGAATTAAACTAGTATGTAGTTGAAAATGGCATTGATAAACTGTATACACATACACACACATATATATGTGTGTTTTACATATTTTCTGTATAGGTTAGCATGTATAAACTCTAAAGAACCCATTAAAAATAACCCAAAATATATTGATAATCATAAAATAAATTTAAATGTTTCAATTAGTTCATGCAAAGAAAGATAGTAAAGAAGAAATAAATGAGGAAAAAGATATTAAAACACACAGGAAAAAAATTAAAACAGCAATTATAACTACAACTGTATTAATGCTAGTATTAAATGCAACTGGATTAAACTATCAATAGACAGCGGCTGTTGCTGAAGATAATGAAGGAAATTTTATGACGATAAAAGGGTCAATCCATTAAACAAATGCACATGCCCAATAAAAGGGTATAAAATCAAACAGGCGCTGGGTGTGGTGGTACACACCTTTAATACCAGCACTAGGGAGGCAGAGGCAGGCGGGTCACTGTGAGTTCAAGGCCAGCCTGGTCTACAAAGCGAGTCCAGGGCAACCAAGGCTACACAGAAAAACCCTGTCTCAAAAAACCAAAAAAGCAAACCAAACCAAAACAAAACAAATCAAACAGGCAATTGAACAATAATAGTCATAGACCTCAAATGACTAAGCAACTGAAGAAAAAAGAAACTCCATATCATAATCCAACAAGACATCTTCTAGCATAAACTGTAAATTTGATAATTTTTTTAAAACAAATTTTGGTAAATATTTTAAAAATAGAAATAAAAAAGCAGTTCTCTTACTGCATTAGAATGAAATAAGAAACCAATAAAGAAAACACTAAAAACTGTGTGGGCATTAACTTCAATGAAGGCATAGGACCATGTGCCTGTAATCCCAGCACCTGAGAGGCTAAGGAAAAAAATTATGAGCTTCAGGCCATTTTGGGTTACATTGTAAATTCTAGACCAGTTTGGCCTACAGAGTACCAGTCAGTCTTATATAGAAAATAAACCAAGCCGGGCATGGGGTGCATGCCTTTAATCGCAGTTGGAAAGCAAAGGCAGGCACATCACAGAGTTCGAGGCCAGCCTGGTCTACAGAATGAGTTCCAGGAAAGTCAGGGCTACACAGAGAAACCCTGCCTCGGAAACAAACAAAGAAAGAAACAATCAGGTTAGACAGATGACTCAGCAGGTAAAGATGCTTGCCTTCAAGCCTGATGACCTAAGTGTGATCCTTGGAACACATGCTAGAAGGAGAAAATTGAATCCCACAAGTTGTCTTCTGACCATTAAAAACACACACACACACACACACACACACACACACCAGATGAATGTAAAAATTTAAAATATAAACAAACAAGCAAAGCTGGAGCTATAGCTCACAGCAGAATACTTGCCCAGCATGCTGACGTCCCTGGATTCCATTCCCGGTACTGCAAAAAACCAAACAAGAAGTAATCAGCCTACCCCTTTACAGTGAGTCTGATTTGCCTTTCTAAACTCTTCCCAGATCTAAGTACCCACCCCACTTCCCTTCCTACGCAACTGGGTCTCTTTTTTCCCCATCGAAGGCCATTTGTATTGTCCAGATCTGCAATCAACATACCCTTAAGTATTCAAATATATCACAGAGAAAGCAGAAAACACTGTAAACCAAAGTAAAAGAAAAACACAACAGAACACACACAGCTAACATATGGCTCATAGGGAAATTTACAGCTGTACATGCAACAGAAATCTCATGCTTTTAATGTATAAGTGTGTGACCCACCAAAATGTGCCTGTCGTTTTATCTTTTTAATTTTTAATTAATTGTTTTACATATATATTTATATTATTACACATATATACAAGAAACTACCTACAGCAAGAAGATCCATTAAACAATCGGGAATTATATCTATGTTACATTCATAGTGTTCGTTTCATCTTTTATCACAAGAGACAACAGAAAGGCGAACAAAACCAGGTGCAGGCTAAGGGTGGCTCCGGTGACACACAACCACACAGCTGTCATGACAAACCAAACTGATCAGACCTGAGACCACCTGACAAAGTCTATCTTTTCCTTTGTCAGCAGATGGCCTGAATCTCACGCAATCAACGCTGTCTCCTAGTCCCTCACCCCCCTTTCTTCCTAGTAAAATTTTTTCCTGATGGTTTGTTCTCTGTGTCTCAGTCATTTCTGTAATTGCTGTATTGATCAAAGTCCCCCTTGTGCCCAATGTGATCCTAGTAACCCTGCAGGGAGGCACAGAGACATGCAAGAGCTGCTCAACGTAGAAGCCCAAACACCATCTCCAACAATAACAAAGCAGTTGCCTGGTTCTTCCCTTCTCCAGCGTGACCGTAACCAGTAAGCTGTCTCTGGACGTCACTGAGTCTGTCAGCTCTTCCATCCTGTAGGCAGAAACCCCCTCTCCTTTACACTTTCTGACACTTGTTATGTGGTAGTTGGACAGTGGAATCGTCCATCACTGGGACCTGGTGAAGGTTCTAGACTATAGCCATGTCTGAGCTCCAGGGTTTAAGTTCCTCTCAACTTCTTGTCTCACCCCTCATCTAAGACTTTGGGCCTGTAAGAAGACCTCCACGGGACTAGCCATCCTAGGTTGAAAATCACTAAAAGTGGTTACTATGTCATCTGACAGGTTCAAGTCTTCTGTCCTGTGTTTTGTTGTTGCTTATTTAGTGTGGTTTATTTTCCCTTTTCTCTTCTTCCCCTTTCCTTCTTTCCACACTGCTGCCATCTGCCTTGGAACCCACTGTCTACATCCCTACACTCTGTACTTTCTTTTGAGGAAAAGAATGCCTTGATTATATTCTGATGGTGGGAATGACCCCTTTCCTAACTAGGCCATTCTTATTGTACACAGCACCACCGACTCAGATACACTTGCATGCTCTCGCCATAAAGCACCTACTATTTCCTCAAACACCTTATGTGTCATTTTAACCTAGTACATAAATCGGATTGTGATTTGGATTTTGATTAGAACTAGCATGAAAATTAGTGTCTGTGGGGCTGGAGAGATGGCTCAGCCATTAAAGGCTAGGCTCACAACCAAAATCATCTGTGGACTGGGAGGATGGCTCAGTGAATAAACTGCTTTCTGCACAAGCACTCGACTGAAGTTCAGATCCTCAAAATCCATATAAAAGCTAGGCAGGCATGGTAGCCCAGCTGTAATCCTGGGAGGCAGACGGGAAATGCCCTGAGCCAACTAGTTAGCTAGACTGGCTGATCAGCATTCTTTGAGTACAACTGAAAACTCTTGCCTCAGTCAATAAAATGGAGAGCAACCAAAGAGACATACAGGAACTCTGGACACACCCACACCACTGTGCTGGCTAGATTTTAGGACAGCTTGATACAAGCTAGAGTCATCCGAGAGTAGAGAACTCCAAAGCCTTCATCAGCTCAGGCTGTGGGCAGGCCTGTAGGGCATTTTTAAAATCAGTGATTGATGTAGGAATGTCCAGCCCATTGTGGGTGGTGCCATGCCTGAGCTGGTGGTCCTGGGTTCTTTCTATAAGAAAGTAGGCACAGCTAAGGGAAGTGGCCTATGCTGTAATTCCAGCACTGGAGGAGACAGAGGCAGGCAGATCTCTGTGAGTTCCAGGCCAACCTGGTCTACAAAGCGAGTCCAGGATAGCCAAGGCTACACAGGAAAACCCTGTCTCGAAAGCAAGAGAGAGAGAGAGAGAGAGAGAGAGAGAGAGAGAGAGAGAGAGAGAGAGAG
>OU015747.1:48027069-48057025 GCA_907169655.1 Acomys percivali | reverse complement strand
TGTGTGTGTGTGTGTGTGTGTGTGTGTGTGTGTGTGTGTGTGTGTGTACACATGGGTGGAGTAGATAGGGTTTTATATTACATTCCAGGACCACTTACTGTTAGGCACTAGATTTATAGGAATACTAGGTATGGAGGCTCTAAAAATATTCCAAAGGATTCTTTCTCTAAAGAAAAAGAAGATAATTGTCTTTGGCCTCAATATGGTTGTTTTGTTTATTTGATTGGCTGTTTTGTTTTGTTTTGGAAATGTATGTAGCCCTGGCTGACCTGGAATCCAATATGCAAAGTAGGCTGGCCTCAAACTCATCGATCCCTCTGTCCCTATCTCCCAAATGTTGACATTAAATGTGCTTGCATGTGATGGCGTACGTTATCATACTTGGCTCAGTATACTCTTACTATGCAGCCTTTTAACGGCTTTCTAAATTCTAATGCCATTTTATATCTAAACAAGAAAAGTATGAAATTGGTACACATAGACCTATGTTCAGTTATCCAAGATTCAAATATTAAAAAAAAAATCCTAAAAAAAAAATCCTATAGCATCTATACAGCTTACAGTCGTCATTACAAATAAAACAACCCTTCTCTGAGAAGAAATAGATACTATATTCTATATGACACACCCTATGTGCAAACCTCATGGCTGGATTCAGGGTCTCCTGACATCCTCTCTCCTTAGTGCTTTCTCTACTACCACCACTTCCATGTGGCCGCAGACCCCTTCTGCCTTGCCATGCTCCTCAGGAAGCTAGCCTTTACTTCTCCTATGGGACTCATGCACAAAGCTGGAACCTACTTGAAAGTTTCCCATTAACAGACATAGCTAACTAGAGTGGTGGGTGGCTTTCATTAGAGTGTATGTCTTCTTTCCCATTTCAGATTTGGACATGAAACTGTAAGCAAGACCCTAGGTAAATGTTTTCTGTTATAATCTGTCTTGGTCATGGAGTTTCTTCACAGCATAGAATAGTAACTAAGATACAGGCAAAAACAAAAAACAAACCCTAAATGGGACTGCAGTTGTGACTGATGCCCACAGGGAACAAACGGAACCATTTCTTTGTCTTGCCTGTCTTGCCAAGGGTATAAAGAAGTGGATAATGAAGCTAATGTGCTACAAGGCCTAGAAGATTAGTCAAAAAAGGGATGAAAACCCAACTCAGTTGTTTTTTCTGGTTTTCTGAGATAGGGTTTCTCTGTGTAGCCCTGGCAATCCTGGAACCCACTCTGTAGACTAAGTTGGCCTCGAACTCAGATTTGCCTGCTTCTGTCTCCCAAGAGCTGGAATTAAAGGCATGTAACACCATGCTTAGCTATTTTTCTTTTAAAAATTATTTATTGTGTCATTCTCCATGTAGGCAAAATCACTTGACTCTTTGTTGATACTGAATCTGGTTATTCTGTTCTGATGCTCCACTGGGCCTTTTATCAGACCAGAGTACTCTGAATGCTAGACTGTCACCTTTTCTCTCACTTATGGAACTGGTACCCAAACAACATGCCACCATCACTACCACATTGTATAGCTGACACTGGCCTTGAACTCTTGATTCTCCTGATTAAACCTCACATCTGGGATTACAGGTGTGTGCCACCATACCTAGATTCCAGAAATTTCTTTCTTTTTTCTTTCTTTCTTTCTTTCTTTCTTTCTTTTTTTCTTTTTTCGAGACAGGGTTTCTCTGTGCAGCCTCAGCTGTCCTGGATTCGCTTTGTAGACCAGGCTGGCCTGGAACTCACAGTGATCCACCTGCCTCTGCCTCCTGAGTGCTGGGATTAAAGGCACGCACCACCATGCCTGGCCTCCAGATCAATTTCTTTATGGCCTTTTTTTTTTTTATGTCCTGGAACACACCACCCCTTTGTTAGGAAGGGATCTATTAATTAAATGAGGAAGACACAGTTCACTGACTGGAAGCCAAATTTAGAGGTGCCCTCAGAACAGGTATTCATTTGCTTTTAAAACAGGAAAAGCTTCTCCTCTTACTCTCTTTCAAGGAGTATTAGGTTTAGTAAGACTCACACCCTGGGATGTCATAACCCCAGGGCATGCTATTAACTGTTCCCAGGTCAGATCAAATTAAAATTGTGGGTCCAATATTCTTAGAAAAGGTAATTCCCCTTAAATCCAAATGTCCTTGTGGAATACAGACCCTACTACAAGAATCCTTGGCTGCTGGCTTACTCAAGCATGTCCGTCTCCAGCCCACGCTCAGCAGCCCACGCAGGAGCCATCACCACGCGCAGGGTCTTAGGGTGAAGTTGTTGTTCCCATCTGTTTTTATGGTACTGAAATTCTAGACTCCACTCAAGTGCCAGCTAAATATTTTACTGTTTTAATTTTAAACTACACCTACTTTATATACCATTTTACCCAGATACATGACTTATCTTCATTTTTAAATGGAGGAACTCCAAATCTCAAGAAGCTATTCAGTATACCTGGATGGTGTTGCCTTAGGGACTGAGGGACAGTCCACCTGTTTGGTAATGCATTAGTCCAAGACCTAGTAACATTACAACTTTACAATGGAATCCTGTTTAAATACAGTGATAATGGGTTATTGATATTGCCACAAGACAGATCAGACTACTATCTCATAGCAACTTTTTCTTTCTTCTTCATGTGTCTGTGACTGTATGTGTAACATGTTTGTATGTGTGCATGCATGTGTGAGGGGAGGGCAGACAGATAGACAGACAGACATGTAGACAAAGACAGAGTCACTCTGTAGCAATGGCTGGCCTGAAACTTGCTATGTGGATCAGGCTGGCCTTAAATCTGTTTCTTCCTCTGTCTCCCAAGTGCTGATGTTATGGGTATGGCAGTGCTCTTAACCTCTGAGCCATCTCTCCAGCTCAAAGAAGCTAATTTTCAAAGATATGCTTCGGTGATGCACAGACATCCTACTAGGCTCCAGTTCTTAAAAGGTTTCAATAAGTTCTCAATAGTGCCAGACTGGGAACCAAGCCTTTAAAATGTACAGCACTGGAGGAATTCAACATTTAAGTGTGACAACTAAATATTTAAAAATAGAGAAACAGCAGGGAAAACATCATTCAACTTCACATATAAAGGCTAGGGTAGAAAATATTTATAAAATTAGTGCTAAAAATATAAAATTATATATACCATGATTGAAATAATATACAAATAAGTCTATCCATTGGAAAACACTGGAAAGGATGGGACATACAGAAGTAAAATTTGTATTGATAGGACAGTTGAAAGAGCTGAAATTTTAAATTACTTTAATGTTGTTAATTGTCCTTTCAGGCTGTGGATATAGTTCATGGTAGAACATAAGCCTAGCATGTATAAGGCATGGATTCAATTCTTACCACCCAAAAACAGCCAGAGAGTTCTATTGAACCAACATCAACCTCTTCCCTACCTCTGCTCTGCTCACAACTGCAATTTTCGTATACTGTATCTTTACACCCCCTGCAACCACACAAACATTACAATCTGAAGTATCCGAAGATGATAGTTACCATCTTAGTCCCTTCAGTCTCTGGCACTCTGACAGACTGGATGTTAGAGAGAGCCAGTGTGGATCTGAGGGTGTCACTCACCAGGAAAGCCTCACACGGCCTGAGTCAGCAGTCTCAATGGAGCCAGGCTTGAGAAATATTTCAGAGCAAAGCAGAAGGATATGGGAAATAAGGAGAAAATGGAGGCTGACCATGTTGGGCAGGTTGTCTCGAAGAGTGACAATGCCACAGACAATGAGCATAAGAGGAAAATGATGTCTGGGCAGAAGTTGAAATTTTCTTTGAAGAATAAGATGAGGGACCTATAGGAAATACAAGTCTGCATACTGATGAGACTATGAAGAACCTATAGGCATTCTGCTGATATGAATAAGAATGGCCCCCATAGGTTGATACACCTGAAATGTTGCATTAGGAGGTATGGCCTTGTTGGGAGAAGTTGTTCAAAGCCACTGGGGGTGGGCTTTGATGTTTCAAAGGCCCATGTTGCGCCCAGAGTCCTCTCCACCTACAGATCAGGATGTTGCTCTTGGCGATTGTCCCAGGGCCTGCCTGTCAAGATGACACTGGACTGGACTAAACATCTGAAACTATAAGAGAGATAGGGTCTCTCTATGTAGCAGCCATGGTTTTCATGGAATTCACTATGTAGACCAAGCTAGCCTTGAACTCATAGAGATCCTCCTGCCTCTGCCTCCTGAGTGCTGGAATTAGTGGCATTTGTGTCACTATCAGCTGTAAGATTTATTTTACTTTTATTTTTTTTAAGATTTATTTATTTATTATTCTGTATACAGTGCTCTGCCTGCATGTACACCTTCTGGCCAGAAGAGGGCATTAGATCACATTATAGATGATTGTGAGCCACCATGTGGTTGCTGGGAATTGAACTCAGGACCTCTGGAAGAGCAGACAGTGCTCTTAACCTCTGAGCCATCTCTCCAGTCCTTTTTATTTATTTATTTATTTATTTTGGTTTTTCGAGACAGGGTTTCTCTGTTTAGCCTTGGCTGTCCTGGACTCGCTGTGTAGACCAGGCTGGCTTCTAACTCACAGTGATCCACCTGCCTCTGCCTCCCAAGTGCTGGAATTAAAGGTGTGCGCCACCACGCCCAACTCTAAGTTTTTTAAAATTTAAAACATTCTCATTATTTTCTTAACCATTATTATTATTGGTGTTATTGCTACTAACTTTCCATATTAGCCATATCTGCCTTCACATGAAATCAAAAGAAAAATACTGCACCAGAATCTAGTTATTTTCATGCCTGACACTGAAAAAGCTAAGGAAAACAACAACAACGCAAGCCTTGTTGTTTGGTTACGTTTGTCGGATTAGTTGAATTGAGACTGGGACCTCCCTTTCAATATACTAAACACAATTCCAAGTTAAGGATTTGGAAGATACTTTTAGAAGCTACCCAGCATAATCAGTGATCCATAAACTTTTTGTGCACGTATGTCTGCTCAGCATGTGAGTGACTGGTACCCATGGAGGCCAGAAGAGGGTGTCAGATCCCCTGGAACTAGAGTTACAGATGGTTGTGAGCTGCCCTGTAGATGCTAGGAACAGAACCTGGGTCCTCTGGAAGAACCGCCACTGCTCTTAACTGCTGAGCCACCTCTCCAGCCCCTAAAGCACTCCTTCCCACACAACAGGCTGAAAATGTTTCTGTTTCAGAACCCTTTTACCTATGATGTCAGCACACACAACAAACATTTATCCAGACAACTGCCAGGTCGCGGTACGTCTGTTCCTACAACAGACCAGGGCCATAGCAAGTCCTCAGCCTTAAGTCTGTGCAGAAACAAGTGAGTCAAGGGCTCTCAGCTCTGCCTATCAGCCCCACTGGCTGCAAGCCGGCCAGCCACCCCTCAGCCCTTCCCAGTGATCAAACTGCAATGCTTGCCATGGCTGTTGGTATCATTCTTTTTTTTTTTTTTTTTTCCTCTGATTCAGGTTAATCTGTAAAACTTTTCTTCCCTAACCCCCTCATGACCAGTTACTACAGCAATCAGAGTTGTGCATACTTCTATTGTCAGAAACTTAGAATATTTTTAAGTACTAAATATTTTAAGTACTTGAATATGAAAAAACAAAACCATAAATATATAGCTACCTTTAATAAAAATAAAACACATTGAGATTTTCTTACTGCTAGACAATCTTATACAACAACATTTATCTCCTTCTAAAAGACTGTACTTTTTGACTAAAAAGTCCCTGACGTCAGAGACTAGTTTGTTTCAAATTTCAAGCCTGGCATGCTCCACTAGACTCTGTTACTGTGACATGACCTGAATACAAACTAAAAATGTCACCTGTGTTTAAGTGAAGCAATGAAGGGTCACTAAACTTGGCCTTACTTGACTGGGCCAGGCCTCTTCTTCCTCATCACAGTCTAGACCCTGATGGGCTATCTCAGTAGTGCTGTCCTCCTCAGCAACACTGTGGTCCCCACTGAGCATTCTGGTGGCATCGGCTGTGACTTTTAGTTTCATGCTGTGAAAGCCAGAGGAGACTGAACTCATTCGAAGACTCACTGGCTCCCCATCAAACAGTAATAAGTGTGAGTTCACCCCTTCTTTAAAACCAGGGGGTTGGTAGTCATGTGGTGTCACTGCAGAAAAGACAAACATATTGCAAATTAAGTAAGTGACATCGATACTTCATATACAGTAACATCATCTTTCAGATGCCTATAAATCCTTCTACTCAGACACGACCTCATTGCGTACGTGAGAAGGAATCTGACCAAAGGTGTCTACCTACCTGAGTTGTAATAGTGGAGTCTCATAGTAAGAAGAACATCATTGGGAAGGGGCCCTAGGTTCTGCATCAGTACATACAGCTGATGGATCAGTAGGGAACAGGCTTTCTTAATGTCTTCACTGCTTGTCCCACTTTCAAAGCTTGTACTACTGCTACAGTCAGGAAAAATGGTACTTTTCAATCATACATGATATTTGCAATATACTCTAAAACAAAACAACTTTTGCCTATGTCATCTAATAAATTAAACATCAGGACATTTTGTAGACAGTTTTTAAGAGGTAACTTAAAGGAATGATAATACTTTCTGCAATGTATATTCAAAAGATTTCTGAAAAAATAAAAAATAAAAAAATTTCTGAATAACAAACACTACTAAAGCATTTTAAATATAATTTTTAAAATTTGGCTTTCAAATAACCACGTCATAATACTGAGAACAATGGATTTGTAATTAGGTGACCAAATCTCATATCAGCTGTACTGTTGGCCAGGTCAGGTCATTTGCACACATTCTAGGTCAGTTAACCCATTTGTGAGGTAAGCTTATAGACATTTCTGCAGCTCTCCAAGCATGAAATCAGTCACTAGCTCTCTGCTTACCTACCATCTGACTGTCTCTCAAATAAACCCCCTCCTCACTCTTACATGGATCACTAAAGCAGCTATTCTTCTGTGGCTTTCTTTTTTGTCTACATTGCAAGACATTCTCCATGCTACAGCCAAATTAATACTCCCAATAGAAAGGTCTGTTTATGTCACCTTCTTGCTTTAAAAAACTCTATTACATCTATCACCTTTAAGTAACTACGAGGAATGGTGTATGTGTGACTATTTTTTTCACCTCCACTCGTCCCTGCAGCTACTATCCAACTTATTTCAAGCGCATGCATTTGCAGCTGTACTGTGCTTTCTAATTCTTTCCTGATGCTACCGTAACACCTACCTGGCTCATGTGCCATCTCTTCAAGGAAGTCTTCTGTGTTCTCTATACCTTCCCCCTGAGAAGAATTATCTGTCCCCATATAGACTATGAATAGCTAAAACTCCCATCTACACAGTACTAGGTCTTGGTCTCCAGATACCCAATAATATTTGCTGAATTAATAAATGGATAAATTGCTGGGCTAATTATCTTCTTTCTCTCCAAAGTTTTTTTCCCAGTTGTTCTCACATTTGGGTGTCTTCAGGGACAAGCTACAATGGCAATGTGTCTGCAGCCCCTTGAACACTAGCACACAGCGCTGAGAAGTAACAGCCTAAATAATCACACTGTTAGGTCATGCTCTGATTTTTGGAGGCCGTGAGAACTCACAAAGTAAATAAATATATACTAAGTGGACATTTTAGCTTCTCTATCAAATTCCAATGACTTAAAAGTTTTGTCTACTAGGATTTTTAATCAGCCAGAATGAACGGTTATAGACATGTAGCTCATGGGGCCCCAGGAAACATCAGAAGATCACATTCAGGGCCCTCCTTTAAGCAGTATTTCTAGAAATTTATTCTATATATTATCTTCTCAGCTCCTTAATATCTAAAAAATGTACCCATTTGCTTTACTGTTTACTGTTGACATATATGTCTCTAAAACAAGCAAACAAACAGAAAGATTAATCTGGTTGTCAAGAATATATATATATATATATATATATATATATATATATATATTGGAGAGTATAGGCAAGTGTTTATGTGGGGGGAAAAGTTAAAATAATGTCATATGCAGCTGAACTTCGTAGAGGACAACCTTGCCTATATGGTAAGTTCAAGGTTGGCCTAAGCCACATGAGATGCTACCTTAACAAGAAAGTGCTGTGCAACCTGTAAAATAGTACATAACTACTAATAAGTTGTGGCTAATACTTTACATCTCCTTTCTGGAACTGGCTTTTCTTCTTATATCTGAGTACTTTCTGCAAGTCTCACAAATGAGAGGATAATTAAGGAAGTGAGTATTGGAAAGATGCTCAAGTTCCTCAGGGGAACTACAGAAAAGGCAGCATTTTGCCATATTTCTTTTCAGAATTGTTCCTTCCAGAGTATCTATTGTCCCTGTTTGAAGACGTTTATTAACAGTCTTTTCATGGTATCTCTGTCATCTTCTATTCTGCTTCATCAGCAGCCTTAGTTCTCTAGACCTGTGGCTGATCTGGAACCAGAATTCCTGAGAGAAGAATGCTGCTCATTAACAACCATCTCTATACGCACCAAGGTCTTCCTTGGTTTTGCTATTTGACCCATTACTATATCTAAAAACATGGACTTTAAGACTTGCTAGGGCCTTTAAACCCAGCACTTGAAGGCAGAGGCAGGCAGATCTCTGAGTTAGAGGCCAGCCTGGTTTACAGAACAAATTCCAGGACAGCCAGGGATACAGAGAAACCCTGTCTCAGAAAACAAAACACCAATAACAAAAGACTTGACAGGAAAACACAGTGCATATGAATTTTCCCATATAAGGGCACACATAGAAAATGATATGTGTACGGATAAGCAGATGACAGTGTATGTGTATATAGGCAAATAGCCCAGGAGTTTCATGTCCTTCAGGCTGTTTGTATTGAAGATGGAAAGGACCGACATCTTTGCATGCCAGCAGAGCCACTGGATTTATAGCTAGAGATGGTCATATGGGTTCTTTATTTAACATCATGTTGACAGCCTTATTAATATATTTTAATTAAATATATTGCCTTTTCAAGACTTACTATTTTCAGTTATCAGCAGGTACGTGTGTGTGTGTGGGCATGTGCATGTGTGTACAGGCACCCTCAGAGGCATGACTCCCTGCAGCTGGAGTTACAGACAGTTATAAGCTGCCTGGCATAGGCGCTTGGGATCGAATGCAGGTCGTCTGGAAGAGTGCTTTCTTCACCACTAAGCCATCTCTCCAACCCCTTGTTAGTATCATTTTAAGTGCCATAACATCCACCACTGTCTCTGCTTTTACCAACCTCATCTACAGACGTCAGGCCTTAAAACAATATTATAATTTCTATTCGTAATAATGGGGTCTAATAGTGTTTATGAGAAAATGACAAAAAGATGCAAGACTTTCTGCTAGCCACATAGAAGCTTGTATTTACTGCATTCCTACATATTTCTCATGTTCATTAAACAGTTAGATTCTACCTGTCAAAGTCCATAGTGATTCCCTTTTTTGTGTATTTGAATTTGAATTGGTATATTTCAGTCACTTTCTAGAAAAACGAAGAGAACAGAGAAAAGTTAATTTTAAAACAAAACCAGATTTTTACCTCATAAAAAGGAGCATTTCGTTAAGTATCTCCTATGCTTCCTCTCTCTGTCTGTCTCACGGCATTACTTTACCCAGGAGTGATGGTTCCAGGTATAATGACAATCTCTCTCCTCTCAGCTAACACTAAGCTAGGCAGCAAACATCCCCATCAGGTGTTACCAGTGAGGAATCATTCATTCATGTAATAAATGTTTTATCAAGTATCTACTTGGAGCTAGACACTGGAGTCACAGTGGTGAACAAGGTAGAAAAGATCTTTTTTCCATAGAGGGGTCAAGAAAGACTTGCCTGAAGATGTGGTGTTTTGAGATGAGCCTCAAGTAGGGTCAGTCATATACAGACCTGTGGGGCAATGACTCAGACACAACAGTAATGCATAAGCTCTGAATTGAGAAAGGATGTATTTTTCAGAATTAAAAAAAAAAAGTTAACTAGCTGGAAATAAGAGAGATGGTTGTGAAATCTTGTTGACAGTAGAAAGGAGGATTTTATTCTAAGTTCACCAATACGTAAAGTTCTCTTTGTATACCTAAGAATACAGTGTGTTGGTCTGAATAATAATGGTCCTCCCTCACAGGCTCATATATTTGAATGCTTAGTCACCAGGAAGGGAGTGCAATTATTTGAAAGGATTAGAAGGTGTAGCCTTGTTGGAGGAAGCGTGTCGGTGATGAGACTGAGCCCAGTGTCTGTCTGTCCGTCTCCCTCACTTCCCTCTTGGCCTATAGATCAGAATGTAGCTATTAATCTCTGATCCAGTGCCCGCCTGTGTGCTGGCATGCTCCTTCCCATGACAACAGCAGACTAAACCTCTGAAACTGTAAGCAAGCCCCAGCTCAGTGCTTTTTCTTATAAGAGCTAACTTGTTTATGGTGTGTCTTAGTTGCAAAAGAACGGTGACTAAGACAGGGAAGAGCCAGGTGTGGTGGCGCATGCCTTTAATCCTAGCACTTAGGAGGCAAAGGAAGGCAGATCTCTGTGTGTTTGGGGCCAGCATGGTCCACCCAATGTGTTCCAGGACAGCCAGGGCTGTGCAGAAAAACCTTACCTCAACAAACAAACAAACAAACAAAACAAAAAAAACAAACAAAAAACAGGGGTGGAGGGATGGAGAAGAAAGAAAAAGAGAGCAAGAGAAAGAATACTGACAGGGAAGCCATAAGAACAGCTAGAAAGCTACCGTGGTAATTTAGGGAAGACGTAAGTGAATGGCAATAGAAATTTTAAAAATTGGAAAAGGAACTAGGGACTAGGGACTCTGACATCAAGTCTTGTGTTCTGCACTAAAAACTACTACTGTTATCCATTCTCATGACTGTTAAGGATGTGACAGAATACAGAGAACACATTTCCTCATAAAAGGAATACTCCAATACAAGAGCTCTTTCCAGGCTGGTGACATGGCTCAGAGGATAAAAGTGCTTACATTGCAAGCTTGACAACCCAGGTTTTCTCCCAGGGACCCACAACAGAAGAATAACTGACTCCTGACTCTCTTTGATCTCCATATACTTGCCCCCCACACACACACAAAATAAAATAAAAATTAGTTAAAAATACTTCTGATTAAAAATGTGTCACTCAGATAAGATATACAGTTTGTAGGCAGCGCTGAAGGTGCTAAAGGCACTCATATAGTATGAGCTGGAATCAGAACACAGAAAATGACCCTCACTCATCTGACACTGGAAATGAGGATGTTAGGCTGATCAAAAGTAGTTCTGGTGTTCCAGTTCTTATCTCTAAAATTTGACCTCATAGCTCTGTTGATTTTATACTTTAGCATACAACTTAATCACAGGTGATCGGGTCCTGGGAAATTAGCTAATACAGCCTGAACCTAAGGACACTGATTGTAATGAGTTAATTTTAAAAGAGAATTGCTTTTCTAACTGGTCAGCCTATTTGAAAAATCAAGCCAAGCCCAGAAGGCTGCTTTGTGAACACAATAGAAGAGATGGGTCAGATTAGAGGTGGTTGCAGGTGCCTAAAAGCAACAGGTTCACTCCAGATGGGCTAGATACACAGTGTCCTCTAGTGTGAAGTATAATTGTCCTATCAAGCAAACAATGCCTATTCTTCTTGCTTGCCCAGGTTTCTAGTTAACTCTAGCCTCTTAATCCTGTGAAAATGTATTTTGTAAATAAAAGAGATCTTTCAAAGTTGGTAATGTTTTATTATTTGATACCTAAACCAATTGTTTTACTGTTGAGACATATAACTGTTTTACAAAAGATGTTAAGCCTGGGGGTGGACAGATGGCTCAGGTTAAGACCACTTATTACTCATACGGAGGGGTTGGGTTCAATTCCCAGCACATGTATCAGGAGGTTTAAACCTTCCTGGAACTCCAGTTCCAGGGGATCTGACACCACTTCTGGATTCTAAGGGCACTGCACACACATGATGCACACATGATGCATCAAGTGGACACAAATGCATACAAATTTAAAGAATAATTATTTAGAAATGTTAGTTCTTGATAACTTCACACATGTTCAGACTTCGCCTCACCACTGGAAAGACTTCTCAGGTCTGTCTCCAGAGTGAATCACAAATCTGTATAATCTTTACTCTCTGTTCTCTAGCAAAGGGTTTTTGAAAATACAACCCAAGCCAGGTACAGATTACACATGCTTGCATGCCCGGCTACTCAGTAAGAGGAGGCAGAGAAACCACAGTTTAAGGCCAACCTGAATAATATACTGAGGTACCCATCTCAAAATAATGTTTTTTAAAAAAGGCAAGAGTCAGAGAAGAAACTAAGCAAAGCATTAGTTCAATTCCTAGGACTACAATAAAAAATAAACTTTTCAAGTACAAATCAGACCAGGTCACTCATTTCCTCAAACCCCTCTCACTGGCTTCTCACTATCCTTAGAATAAAATCTGTGACACCCTCCTCATCTGTCCTCGACTTACCTCTTCCTTTTTTTCCCCCCTCACTTATGCACCAGACTCAGGCCATCTTTTCTATCTGTGAACATTTCCTGTCTCAGGGACTCGGTGTACCTATACTCTGGATCATGCTGTCAACACTCTGATGTAGGTGCTACTGTTCATTACTGACCCCAGAATCTGGATGTTAACACCGTTCTGCTTTGTTTTTCACAGATCTGGGAAAGCTGACTCCTGATCGCAGCTCTAGGGGGATGACCTACGGCCTTGTCAGTCTAAAGCAGCTGTCCAAGCCCTCCTTCTGTGAGCCTCCGTGAGCTTTATCTCATCACTGACCAGCACACACCTTTTCATACTTTCTTCATGGCATTACTACCTTAAACCACTTCTATCAATTTCTATTTACTTATTGTGTATCCTTCATCAGGTGGCTATAAGCTTCTAGAGGTCAGAGACTTGGTCTGTCCCATTTATGTCTGTGAGCAGTGCCAAGCAGAAAAAAACATGGAACACAATTAGAGCTCATCTTCAAGTAGAATTTCATCTTATAAGGATTTACTCTTGACATAGAGTTTTTCCTATGTTGTGCAGCTAGCCTGGAACTTGTGATCCTCCAGTGTCAGCTTCCTGAGTGCTGCAATTATAGGTATGTGCCACAACACCTGGACTCTAATAAAAGACCTTTTTTTAAAAAAAAGTCTCTAAACACATATTTTAGGATCATCTATTGTTCAGGTTCTGAAATAGACAATCAAAATTATCACCTGCAATAGGCACAAAGGACTTGACAATGAATCAGTAAGCATGCTCATAAAACTCATACATGAAATTCTTTTGTTTGTTTTTTCAAGACAATTAGTCTGTGTATCCCTGGATGTCCTGGAACTTACTCTGTAGACCAGGCTGGCCTGGAACTCAGAGATCTGCTTGTCTCTGCCTCCCAAATGCTAGGATTAAAGGCCTGTGTCACTATCACCTGGCTCATACATATACACAGGGTTTCTCTGAGTAGCCCTGGATGTCCTGGACTCACTTTGTAGACCAGGCTGGGCTCAAACTCACAGAGATCCACCTGCCTCTGCCTCCCTGAGTGCTGAGATTAAAGGCATGTGTCACTGTGCCCAGCTATACATGTAATTCTTTTTTTAAATACATGTAATTCTTTTTTTTTTTTTTTTTTTTTTGTTTTTCGAGACAGGGTTTCTCTGTGTAGCCTTGACTGTCCTGGACTCACTTTGTAGTTCAGGCTGGCCTCGAACTCACAGCGATCCTCCTGCCTCTGCCTCCCGAGTGTTGGGATTAAAGGCGTGTGCCACCACGCCCGGCAATACATGTAATTCTTAGTGGTTTATCACAAAGTAAGACTTATTTCCCTTACATACCTCCTATATGTCAGTGATATGACTCAAGCCTTTGTCACATGTGTGTTTGAAGAAAAGCTCATTGTTGCTTTTCATTACTTTAGTTTCAGTTCCCCCTCCCTCCCTCTCTCTCTCTCTCTCTCTCTCTCTCTCTCTCTCTCTCTCTCTCTCGTTTTTTGTTTTTTAGACAGGATTTCTCTGTGTTAAAATGTATTTTTTAATTTATTTATATACTTCCTTTTTAATGTAGAAGTGTTCTGTCTGCATGTACACCTACATGCCAAAGAAGGCATCAGATCCCTTTTATAGATGGTTGTGAGCCACCATGTGGTAGCTGGAAATTGAACTCAGGACGTCTAGAAGAGCAGCTAGTGTTCTTAACCACTGAACCATCTCACCAGCCCCTAGGTTGTCTCTTTCAAGACAGCAATCTTAGTACCACAATTGTGTGCATAGCTCCTAATTCTGATAGCTTCTCAACTAGGAATATGCACTTGGATTTAAGCTATGGCTCAACTATTGAATTTGGATACATTCTTCACAGAAGTGCTACAACTTTTAACCCCATAACTATTTTTGTTCCAAGTAAATATTAATGTTGTTATTTTTGTGCCATTTTGTTAGGGAAGGCTAGCCTTTCAGTGATATGACTCAAGCCTTTGGCACAGTATCAACCCAGAGACTCGGTTTATCTGAAAAAGTTCTCATGATTATTTAAGAGAAGGAGATCAGAGAGCTGCAGTCTTCTTAGTGACCTGATGGTAGGCAGCAGCCAAGCATGAAGCAGCGAATCCCGCGTGCGCTTTTAGGCACTATGAGCACATAGAGCTACAGCAGGAGTGATACTCTCATCAACTTTGAATGAGAAGTGTCCCTCAGCATCCAGGTACTTGAACACTTGGTCCCCAGCAGGGGGCACTGTTTAGGGATAGTGTGGAACCTCTCTGAGGACCCACGCTGCAGGAAGAATATCACTGAGGGTGGGCTTCTGTCGTTCATGGCTTCTTCCCCACCTCCAGTTCACTCTCTCTGCTCTTTGTTTCTGGCTGAGGATGTGAGCGCTCAGCTTCCTGCTCCTGGTGCCATGCCTGCGGCTTGCTACACCTCCTTGCCATGACGAGCTCATGTCTCTGGAGCTGTACACGATATATGGTGCTTTATCACAGCAGCAGGGAGGTAACTGCTGACTTTGTTTTGAGTTGTGTGTTTTTGGTTTTTATTTTAAGACTCAAATATTCTACCGTTATGTAGTAACTAGAAGTATGCCGTGAAAACCTAGCACTTCGGGATTGCTACCACAGAGAATAACTGGTAAGTGTTCAAGATATTTTTGTTGGGTCATACATAGCTTGGAACTTATCATATAAAAAGCTCTCTTATTTATGCTAGCATAAAAACTAATTCACAGTTTCATTTTCATTCTGTCAGATTTTTGGAGAGGTAAGCTCAAGTTTACTACTTTTACAAATACTGATTTCAGCTTCATGTAGTGGCGCATGCCTTTAATCCTAACGCTTGGGAGGCTAGGGCAGGCGGATCTTTGTGAGTTCAAGGCCAGCCTGGTCTACAAAGTGAAGACTACACAGAGAAACCCTGTCTTGATAAAAAAAAACAAAAAAGAAAAAACCCTACTGATTTTTTTTTAAAACATAAAATCTAGCCGGGCGTGGTGGCGCACGCCTTTAATCCCAGCACTCTGGAGGCAGAGGCAGGTGGATCGCTGTGAGTTCAAGGCCAGCCTGGTCTACAAAGTGAGTCCAGGACAGCCAAGGCTACACAGAGAGACCCTGTCTCGAAGAGAAAAAAAAAAGTAAAACATAAAATCTATTATTTAAAAAATTTGCAAATAGCTGGGCGTGGTGGTGCACACCTTTAATCCTAGCACTCGGGAGGCAGAGGCAGGCAGATCGCTGTGAGTTCGAGGCCAGCTTGGTGTACAAAGTGAGTCCAGGACAGCCGAGACTACACAGAGAAACCTTGTCTCAAAAAACCAAAAAAAAAATTTTTTTTGCAAATAAATAAAAATATTACACTCCAAAATTAACCAAATTTCAAACTAGGATGGGTGCATGCAAAGGATACATAATAAACCCTGGAAAAACTAGTTGATCTACTAATGTTTCTCAGGAAGTTTTTGTTTAGGGAACTCCTCAATCCTAATTTTTAAAAAATGTGTGTGTGTATGAAACTAACCAGGAGGAAAAGATAGGGACAGGATGGAGCTCAGCTGGTCGTGTGCTCGTTACCTTGCACAAAGGCTAGGCTCCCTCCCTAGGACCCTGCCAACCACGCGTGGTGCTGCCATGTAATCTCAACGCTCTCACATACACAGTTGGGGCATTTGGTGGAGGCAGGAGGATCCAAAGTTCATGGTGGCCCTCAGCTACATAGTGAGTTCTAAAAACAGAGGGTTTGGGGAGAGAGACTCAGGGAGCAGAAGCTTAGACCAGCTCGGGCACTAAGGACTTGCCACGCACTTGTGCACAGCAGCTTCTCCCTCACTTACATGGCTATTCCTAAACTTGCAAAGAGAAAATACTAAGGGCTTAAAAACACTTTAGTTTGAATATCACCAGTTGGACTAAATCCACTGGCTTAGAGAAGGAAAATTCAAAGCAAAAGGGAAAAAAAACAAAACAAACAAACAAAACAAAACTAAGCAAGCTTGAAGAGAGACAAAACAGGATGAGAAAGCAAAGGGCTCCTCCCTCCGGTCTGGGTCACAGGTACAAAAGCCATTAAAGTGGCACAAGTAACTATTTCACGTTTAAGGCTGTACTAGCCACTCTGCAAGGCAGAAAACAACAGCCTTCTCCTAAGGAACTCCTCATTCTCTTAAGAAACACAGGAATCAACTGAGAGGGTTACAGTGTGGGGCTCTGTTGGAAGAGGACTTTAGAAAAGGTACCAGTTGGTACACACCGTGAGCCAAAGAGGATTTCCCAGAAGACATGAGCAGCAGCAGGATACAGGGCCCTTACTAAATCAGCAGTGAAGACCTACTGCCCTCAAAGCCTGGGAAAACATCAACAGAGAGCACGCAGGTGGTAAAGTGCTCAGAATAAGGATGTATCTTTTATTTTTTCCAAAATATAATAATTAAAGAAATAATGAAAATGAAAAATAAAGTGTGACTTTTACATATTTATGATTAGGAGAATCTTAATATTGACTATTATAGAATAGCCTCCGTTCTAATCAATGTTGTTTTTCCTTTTTTTCTAACACTCTATGTAACAGTGTTTCTTTTAAAAAATCTAGTTTCTAAAAAAAAAAAAAAAAAAAAAACTCAAAATAAAATACTGGTCCCATTTAAAATAAGATATAAAGTTCACAATGAATTACTCTGTTCATGCAACCTCACCTCAGATAAACATACTTAAATACGGTGTACACGCACTACCATCTATACACCACCATCTTACCTCAGGTTCCTTGGGATTTGTGTAAAGCTGTTTAAGGGAAAATATAGAGCACTTAATTTCCAAACCATATAGACCACAGCTCATTGAATACACTGACTCTATAGAGAGTTTGGGTTGTGCTCTGTTAACTACCACCTGAGCATGTTTCAAGTCAGGGATAGGATGAGCTCGTATTTTATTAAAAACTCAGAATCTTTAGAATTTTCTATGAACACTAAATTATATGAAGAAGTTTATAATTGATGTAAAGTATCTGTAATTACTATGACTAAGCTACAAATAAATTCTTATTTGTTATTAAGTAACATATTTGAAAGTGTGACTTTTACATATTTATGGCTAGGAAAAAATCTTAATATTGACATGTTACAGAATAGCCTCAGAATAGGTAAAATATTTAAACAATTAATATATATTATAAATGATATCTCAATTTTCTACGATCACAAAACTTTCAAGACAAAAAACTTTGAATCTGTTACATAGCTAGAAATATACTGAAATCCTAAGAGTTAATATGGCATGTTCCATATGTTCTCTCATATAACATATATATGTACATATATGCCAATGAAATATACTGGACATTTATAATGTCTTATTAAAGCTCTGATATATCCAATTTTTAAATGCTAAACTCTCAAAAGTTATAAATCTCAAAAAAGGAGAAATGGAAAGGTTACTGTTTAAATGTTTCACTTGCCAAAAGTCAATAAAGATAGAGACCTGGTCTTTAAGTCTGTACTTACTGTTAGCACTGCCATCTGTAGCTGCAAGAGAAAAGAAAACTGCTGTTACCATATGCTCATGCTATAGTTTTGTCATTTCTGATAGAGACTAATTCTAATATTACTTCAGAAAGTTCCAAATACTTGGGTAGGAAAATATTCAGAAGTCAGAAAAAGGAACTGATTATTCACTCATCAAACAATATCTATTATAATCACTAGCTTTACTGGGACACAAGAAGAATGCCAAAAAGAGTTGTTATCTCCTAATTTGAGAACCAAAAGATATGTGAATTAATTCATTACTGCTCAAAATTAAATACACCACAAGAATCTCTGAAAAGTACTCCTGTAAAAACTAATCTAACAAGGTAAAAATATTAGAAAGCCTGATGTATCTTACAAATTCCTGCCTCTCTATATAGCACAAAACTAAAAAGACATTTTCTCAACTTTAAGAAAATGTTGAATATATATACATAGATGCAATCAAGCCTATAAGTTTTTAAACCTAAAATATAGAATTTGAGGATCATAATTCTATAGCAATTGGCTAAAACTTTAGTGCCCCCATGTGGCTATTTATCACATAACTGATTTTTATGACCACTTAGTGAGACTGTTAATAGTTTATTGATACATTAAAAAATAAAAAGAAGAATACGGCCACTGATCTTAAGAAGCATGCTGACTAGCAAGGGAGACTAACCCTGAGAAGAAAGCCACAGGGCCACACCGTTAGCCAGGTTGTACTGTGAAGGCACAGCAGCCCAGGGTATCAGGGGAACGCTGAGTGGAGTTAGGCAGGGCATGTGCATGGGTCTGGGACACAATTTCTGGGCTAGAGAAACAATACGTGCAAAGACACAAGGAACTAACATCCTCTAGAGTCTTTATATAGCTTGAATATGGGAGCTGGGGGCAGGGGTGTTAGAAAGTCAGGCCTACTTGATCATGAGAAGATCTTTGAACTTTATTTTTAAATTCCTACAAAAATTTTTGTGGGATTATAATGTGGAAAGTGGGGAGAAATTTTAAGAGATGAGAGTGGGAGTAAGGAGGAAAGTTATATAGTTCCATTTTATAAGAATTATTTTAGCCATGCATGGTGGCGCATGCCTTTAATCCCACCAGAGGCCAGCCTGGTCTACAAAGTGAGTCCAAGACAGCCAAGGCTACACAGAGAAACCCTATCTTGAAAAACCAAAAGAAAAAGAAACAAAATAATTATTTTAATATATGTGTTTATTTTAAAGAATTCAAACTTACCATAAAATATAAAGTACCCACATTTTCACAATCAGTAAGATCATGTTCTTCAACAGAACATCTTCCAAGGGTACTTGCTACTTAAAACTTGGTTTTACTTAAACTACTCTTTTTTTCTTTCTTTCTCTTTTCTTTCTTTCTTTTTTTTTTTTTTTTTTTTTTTTTTGGTTGGTTGGTTTTTTTGGAGACAGAGTTTCTCTGTGTAGCCTTGGCTGTCCTGGAACTCACTCTGTAGACCAGGCTGGCCTCGAACTCAGAGATCCGCCTGCTTCTGCCTCCTTAGTGCTGGGATTAAAGGCACGGGCTACCATGCCCGGCCCTTTTTCTCCAGATGGCCACGATCAGGATTGTCACCTGAGATTTATGGAGCTGCTCTTCTGAAGGATTCTCAGAGCCTTTGCATAATTTAGTCCTGAGACAGACCTGGCAAACCAGGAAGTCTCCTGTGGCTGAGAGCTGCTTAGGTACTGGTTCCTTCAGACAACTCCTAGATCAGATGATAAGGAGTTTTGGTATGCGGAAATTAACTTGCTAAAAGTGTCTTTTGTGTAACAGTAAAGAGCTTCTGAAAAGCTAGTAGGGTGAGTCCTTCAAGGCTGATCCACCCTGCTGAGGAGAATCCTAAATTTATCCTGCTAAACCACAGTTTAACAGGTACAGCTGGACCAGTGTGTAACTGCCAGCCATCGGCCCTCAGATGAGCACCACTCACCCTCTGCCGTGGCCTACAGCCCTTCCCTTGCCTGTGTTTTCTTTGTCTCCCTCCATCTCCCGGTCAACACAGAATAAGTTGTGAATGATAACTGCACAATAACTGAGAGCAGGAGAGAATGGGGGAGCGTATGGCTACACTAAATAATTCAATACAAAGCTAATTCACCTCAACATTTCTCAATTGGAGGTGAAGAGTACAGACACGGGGAAGTGGAAGGAGCCTAGTGGCAGCAGTCTCATTTGTAAGCATCTGATCTCTTCAACCAGGCCTAGAACCTTCATTTTTCACACTTTTCGTGACTGTCTAGGGAAGCATAAGAGATCATATGCATTTAAAATTTGAGCTGTGTTTTCAAAAATTCAAAGTTATATGTGAGTTATAATTAACAAAATAAAATAGGGTAAAAAAATCCGTTCTTTAACTACTGAATTAGCACTATTATGAACACGCTCAATGTGCTAACAGCCAGATTCTTGTCTTCCCTGAGCCACATCCTGTGGATCTTATCCTGCCCAGTGACTTCAAAGGAAACTGTGGTTAAAAAAGATATTAGTATAGAAAAAAGGAGAATAAAGCTTTCCTTTCTGGTTGATGGACGGGAGATATGAGCGGGCAACAAAGACAGAATGGAGCCAACCAGCCATGAGCACAAAGGCACGCACTGCTGTTCTGTTACACACTACAGAACTTAACGAAGAGTAAAGTTTAAAATATTCTTACGTATCTCTTTTCCAAAGCATCAAAACAACCTTGAATCCTGTCAAGAAATAAATATCCAATGTCACTTTGGCCCAATGAACAGCCAAAAAAATAAATCCAAGTATATAATTAGTTTGCTCTTCTATTTTTAAGTATGTAAGTTAACAATCATTTTGCCTTTTCTGTTAATCACTTTTTAAAACTCCCAACACCTTTCCATATATTTAGAGAATATTATAAATAATAGACAAGCAATCCTGAAGCACAGAGTGTGCTCTCTTTTCCCCTCACCACAATGTCAGTACACAGATATGCATATAATAAATAATCACATTTAGGACTTTTTTCTTTATGTAAGTCTTTTCTTCTAAAACTAAATCAACGGTTTAAAATAAGAGTGAGCCGGGTGTGGTGGTGCACGCCTTTAATCCCAGCACTTGGGAGGCAGAGGCAGGCGGATCGCTGTGAGTTCGAGGCCAGCCTGGTCTACAAAGTGAGTCCAGGACAGTCAAGGCTACACAGAGAAACCCTGTCTCGAAAAACCAAAAAATAAATAAATAAATAAAATAAAATAAAATAAAATAAGAGTGAATAGTTGCTACGGCTTCCAGGTTAAAGAGGACTAAGAAATGTAGTTTAAGGAAATGATTTTACAAAAGAAAGTTTTATAGGTAATTTCTGCTATGACTAAAATGTTATTCAATTTTTATAGAACTTACTTACCATTTAATAATATGTAATGACCCAGGACACTTTTTGTCTTCCCGGAGAATTTTTAAACTGAGGCCTAAAGAAATAGAAACACCACTGTTATATAGGGCATTTCCTTTATTTTTTCATTTGTAAAATTTAGTTTTATGACTTACATTTATTTTATTTATTTCTTCTTCTTCTTCTTCTTCTTTTTGAGATAGGGTTTCTCTGTGTAGCTGTGTAGACCAAGCTAACCTCAAACTCAGAAATCTGCCTGCCTCTGCCTCCAAGTGCTGGGATTAAAGGTGTGCACCACCACTGTCTGACACATTTTTATTTCTAAATACCTTCTTTTAAAGTCTTACTCCTGGGCTGGAGAGATGGCTCAGAGCACTCACTGCTCTTCCAAAAGTCCTGAGTTCAATTCACAGCAACCACATGGTGCTCACAATCATCTACAATGAGATCCGGTGCCCTCTTCCGGCCTGCGGGTATATGTGCAGGCAGAACACTGTATACATAATAAATGAATAAATCTTAAAAAAAAATAATGTCTTAATCCTATGTTGATAATTACCCAGTTTAGCAGACTTCTCACAGGGTGGGCCAGCTGGTGGGCTCACACAGAGTCGGCTCCTGTCACTTCTACCTTACTAACCTGAGGTGTTGCTGAGACCATCTCAACTGACAATTTAAACACATTCCCAACTTCAGTCTTTATTGTTTTTCCCTCTCAATGAAAAAGAATTAAACACAAATACATAAATTATTTTCAAACATTCCCATATAAAATCTGCCACTTTTCCATATTGGGGAAAAACAGGCATCATAAGATTGAGTTGAAATCAGTATAAAATCACTGACTCATGTATGACTTAATGAGAGCCTCTTGAATTTTGAAATATTTATGAATTTATGAATTTGCATACTTGTATACACAAGTGCAAAAGTGTGTGCCACGTTGCATAGAAATTTGAGGACAGCTTACAGTAGACTCTCCTCCCACTACATGGGTCTCAGGGGTTGAACTCAGATCATTAGGTTTGGCAGCAAGCACCTTTACACCTGCTGAGCCATCTTATCAACTCTCAAGTGTCTTCCATCTTTTTTTTTCTTTTTGAGCCTTCCATCTTTTCATATTATTTTCCTATGCTAAAATTAACATCACCTCTGCCACTGTCGAATGACATGAAAATTATTCTATTTTTAAAAAATACTTAAAGATTATTAAAAAGACTGTCATACAAACATTGAGCATGTTGTGGCCTGCCACTTTAAATACAAACACCCTGAGGGAGACCAGCCTGTCCTTGAACTCATGGAGCTACTCCCTGCCAGCTCTTCCTAAGTGCTGAGATTAAAGATGTACACCACCACATGTGGCCCACTGTCCAGAGTTCTGGAACCTCACGCACTGGAGACCAAAAAGGTTCCCCGTACGGGCCACCACTTGTCTGTGCCCTTCCTGTCCAGCAGGAATAAGACGCAAGACAACCAGGTTCCTTCTCAAGACAGTTTACTCAGGAATGCAAGATACAGCTAAGCGAGGAGTGGCCCCGTCCCCAACCGGGCTGTAGCTTATATCCTAGGCAGGAGCCAATCAGGGGGAGCCGCGTGTAGCCTCTCCATAGGTCCAGTATAGGTCACGGGGACCAATGCGCCTGGTGCTTTTGCCTCAAAGCCATATAAGGACTTGTTTACCAAGGAGAGCATTCACCATCGGGAGGGTGGAAGGCAGAAGCCAGCACCATCTTTAAGGCGCGGCAATAACGCAGCTCTCGACACACAACTCAGCTTGAAAAACAAATCCTAAGATTTTGAAAAAACTAGCCCAGCACATGGCACGTGCCTTTAATCCCAGAACTAGGGGAGGCAGTGGCAGGTAGATCTCTGTGAGTTCAAGGCCAGCCTGATTGACAAAGCGAGTCCAGGACAGCCAAGCTTACACAGAGAAGGCCTGCCTCAAAAAACAAAACAAAATTGAAAAAACTGAAGAGGTTCTGGTACAATTTCTTTTAAAAAGCCAGAAACAGCTTGGAATATAAAGTCATAATAAGGTATATTTAAGGTCACAGAGACAGAAGAAGTAAGAGTTGAAGAACTTGGGGCCAGTAAGATGGCTCAGTGAGTAGAATCACTTGCTACCCAGGCCTCATGGCCTGAGTTCACTCCTGGGGAAGTCACAGTGTAAGGAGAGAACTGACTGAAGCTGGTCCTCTGGCATCCATAGCATAAGTCTGCATGTGCACAGTAAAACGAAGAGGTAGGACTGGCTACTGTAAAAAGAACACAACTGATTAAGAGAACTGTCTAAATAGCCATGCTAATCAGTAAATGGATTCGCCTCTCCTATGCATATTTATATATGTTAATAGGGAGAAATTTCTTACCTGACTCCTTTGAACTTCCTCGGGGTCAATATGTGTACCCCAAAGAACAAAGTCAACTGAGGCACAAAATAATGTAAACCTTCAGCATTAAGATAGATTTTTGTGGGGCTGGAGAGATGGCTCAGAGGTTAAGAGCACTGGCTGTTCTTCCAAAGGTCCTGAGTTCAATTCCCAGAACCCACATGGTGGCTCACAACCATCTATAATGAGATCTGGTGCCCTCTTCTGGCCTGCAGGTGTACATGCAGACAGGACACTTACACATACTAATAAATAAATAATTTTTTTTTTAAAGATAGACTTCTGCTCTTGCTTTTACATGCATGGCTTGGAATTACTAGATATAGCTCTACAGGTTTCTTTCTTCATTTGACAGCTAGCTAAAAGCCAATGGTTCCTATACATAAAACCAACACACACAGCAAAATGAAAATGAAAGTGCATTAGTGAAGTGATCTTGAAGAACATGCCCGTGAGCTAGAATGAGCGCACTCTGCGAGGGAAGGAGGCTTTCTTCCTGCTTAGTGGAAAGAGGGGCAGTAGCCAGAGCAGTCACGTAACCCAGGGTTACCATCCAAGTGGCGATCTCTGTAGGAGCTCTCTGGAAACAGGCCCCTCAAATACGTTATACACGAGACGGAAGTAGCAAACAGCTTCTTCACCATCCCCAGGGACTCGCGCTCACTAGAGATTTGGGATGGGAAAATTGTACTCTGGAAGAAAAGCAAAGATGATAGAAATCAGTGTTCATGAACATATCCAGCCCATCAAACCATTACCATGCATAGGATAAAAAGACTTTTTAAGATTTCAAATCTGATACATTTATAGGTAATCAAAGGAAAGCAGGGCTCTGAATGCTAAGTTAAAATAGATCTTCACACAAGCAAGGCCGAACAGAAAGGCATTCAGGACTAAAACAATTTCTTTCAATGACCTATTGATCTGAAGCAAAACTGGGAGCCACTAGAGTTACATAGCCTCATTGCTCACGCATTCTTTAGACTCCACTGTAATCTGGAGTTTTACTCTTGTCTATGGACTCTGCTCTCTCTAAAGCTGCTGTTTCTCAGCCCTCAGGAATGTGTGCGCCTTCCTCTCTGGGGCATTTGACACAATGTCCACATTTCTCCCTCAGCTGCCTTAACAGGATTTCGTTTTGTTGTTGTTTGGCAGAAGTGGGACTCAAACCGAGGACCTTGTGGCATCAGTCACCGGGCTAAACTCCTACCTGCTAACACTATTTCAGCTTTCATCCATCCCTACATAGCTGAGTCCCACCCCACCCACCCCAGCCCGAATCTCCTTTTTCTGACAAAAGGTCTCACTGTGTAGCCCTGGCTGGTCTAGAACTTGCTCTGTAGACCAAGCTGGCCTCAAACTCACAGAGATCTGCCTGCCTCTGCCTCCCAAGTCCTGGGGTTACAAGGTATCCCACCACACCTGGCCAATTTTTCTTTCTGTAACCCAGATGTCCTCCCCAGGTGTCTGCCTTCAATTCTCTTCACAGCTCTCTTGCATAGTCTTATCTTTTCTCACAGCATCAGATATAATCTGTAGAGAAGACTTGAATTTCCAACTTAAGTTCCCTGCATATACTGCTCATACACTATGTTGCAGACCCTGAAATTCAGTGTCTGATATCCTGCTTAAAGCATGGCCCCCAGTTTCATTCCTTGACAAGTCAATAGGCATCTATCCCAGTTACCAGGTTTTAGCTTGTCTCCCTCTCTCATATGCTATATCTAACACCCATGTCTCTTTTTATAAACAATTTTTAAAAGCATGAAAAGAAGCAAGAACAGTTCTCTGTGTGCTCTGTGTATGCTCCTGTGTATGAAGGCACATATGGTGGGTATACAACCATGTATGTGGACACCAAAAGTCAACCTCAGGTGCTCTCACTCTGCTTTTTGAGATGGTCTTTCACTGCCCTGGTTTTCACCAGTTAGGTTAGTGAGCACCAGGGCTCACCTGTCCCCACCTCACCAGTGCTGGGATTCCAAGTATGTACAACATCTGGATCAAACACAGGCCCCTATGCTTGCAGAATGTAAAGTTACATGCACTAGTCACTAGAGATTGGCTTGAGGATAGAGAGGGAGACAGCATGATGAGGAAGTTAAGGGCACAGACTCTACCTCAACAACCAGGTTCAAATCATTATATATTCTGTTACTGCAATAACTTACGATCTGAGCAGAGGTCAGCAACCTTTTCTAGTAGATGCCAGAGAGTGAGTATTTTAGGCTTTGTAGTTAATTTTGCCATTGCAACATGAAAGAAAGCACAGACACTGTAAATAACTAAAGTTGTTACAATAAATCACTATCACTAGTAAATTGTTGCAGGTGCCTGATCCTGCATAAATGCATCTCTTTTTTTCGAGACAGAGTTTCTCTGTGTAGCCTTGGCTGTCCTGGACTCGCTTTGTAGACCAGGCTGGCCTCAAACTCACAGCAATCTGCCTGCCTCTGCCTTCCGAGTGCTGAGGTTAAAAGAGTGCACCACCTCGCCCGGTGATGCATCTCTTTTGTACCTTACTCCATCCCTTCATCTGTAAATAGGAGGAATAGTAAGACCTACTTTATTGAGAGTTAAATAGGCTAAAGCCTATAAAATGTTTCATGTGGTCCCTAGTTCAATCATTTATTGTGTTTTGGTGTTTGTGTGTGTGTTTTCACTTGTTATGTAAACTCTATTTATTTCTAAAACATCAATTACAAAGCAAGTTCCAGGACAGCCATGACTACACAGAGAAAACCTGTCTGGAAAAGGAAAAGAAAAGAAAAAAATCGAAATAAAGAAAACATGCATACTCTAATGGATTTACAACCCAGGTGGAGAAAGAGAAGACTCTGACTAAAAGAGCAGAGAATGAGTATAAAAACGAATGGAGAGACTCCGGAGGCTACACCCACAAGATGGAGCAGTTATGTACCTGAGTAGGAAAGCTGTGGGGAAAACAAAATGAAATTGAGCCCTAAGGATACAGGGTAGAGAAGAGGAATGTTGCTAGTGCAGGCATGCGGGCAGGAGTGCTGTGACACATCAGGGGCATGACTGTCAGATCAGTGTAACTCATCCTGAGGGCTCAAGCAGGGCAGACGAGAGCTGAAGCAGCGGCCATTGAGGGGTGCTGCTTACTGGAATGCCCTCCATGGCTTGCTCAGCTACTTTCTTATAGAACCCAAGACCACCAGCCCAGGAGTGGCACCACCCACAATGGACTGGGCCCTCCTACATCAATCTCTAGTTAAGAAAATGCCCTACAGGCCTGCCTATTGCTCAGTTTTACTGAGGTATTTTCTTAATGGAAGATCCCTACTTTCTGATGACTCTAGCTTGTGTCAAGTTGATATAAAACTAGCCAGCACACCAGGCACACACATAAATAAGCATGTACACACATACATAATAAATAAATAAACAAATAAATTAATGCAATAAAGCTTTTTTTAGGGTTTTGGGGTTTTTTTTGTTTTTGTTTTTTGTTTTGTTTTGTTTGAGACATGGTTTCTCTGTGTAGCCTTGGCTGTCCTGGACTCACTTTGTAGACCAGGCTGGCCTTGAACTCACAGTGATCCTCCTGCCTCCCAAGTGCTGGAATTAAAGGCGTTTTCTAAATGTTCTCTTTCCTCGTTGTGGTGGCTCTGGCTGAGGAGGGGCATCACTGAGGGTGGGCTGTGAGGGTTCAAAAGCCAGTCTATGAGCCCTCAGGCTTGTCTACCAAATGTTAGCTCTCAGTGAATGCTCCAATGCCACGGCTGCCTGACTGCTGGCATGCACTCTCCAAAACTGTAAGACCCAATAAACTCTTTCTTCTATAAGTCTTATCATGACAAGAGAAAAGTAACTAAGACTTCATTAAAGTTAAGTAAATCTAATTTAATTGGGGGGGGGGCTTTGCACAGCATTTTTAAATTGGAACAACTTTAGAACTCACTTGGCTCAATGTACCCATGTCATAGGTGCTAAAGGGAAATCTAGAAAGATAAGTGATTTGCGAGATCATAAAGCTAGCAAGTGACAAGAGTCCTTTTATTATAATATAGAGTTCAACTGCTGGACTTCTAATAATTCTAATAAATTTTCTTAGGAGTAGTTATTACCCACAAACATGTTCAGATGAAAAAAACTTCCAAAAAGTGCACACACACACACAGGTGCACACAGAGACAGACAGATGCACACGCGCACGCGCGCGCGCGCGCGCGCGCGCACACACACACACACACACGGACATATCCTCCTAGAAACGATTTTGCCATATGGAAGAGTGTATCTTCTTTAGTAGTTTATATAATGGCAATGAGTTATCACTTTATATTTTTGTCAGATTACATTATATTCAGTTATTTTAAAGGGATTTAAGCTGTTCTTTTTAAGGCCAGGCATGGTTATTCAGCGCTGCGATCCTAGTCCCCTCGAGTGAAGCAGAAGGACTGTGAGCTCATGCAGCCTGAGCTACAAGTGCCCATGCAGTGTGCGCTTGTACACTGTAAGTAAACACAGAATATGGGGGTTGGCACCTATAGGTCCTGAAGGGTCAGAGTTCCTCTGA
Organism: Acomys percivali; assembly: GCA_907169655.1. Taxonomy (NCBI): domain Eukaryota; kingdom Metazoa; phylum Chordata; class Mammalia; order Rodentia; family Muridae; genus Acomys; species Acomys percivali. Next base: position 48,028,748 of record OU015747.1, on the reverse strand, counting down.
GTAACTGGGTAACAGCTGACATGGATGCATGCAATAACTCACTAGAACATTCCAAAATGGTGAGGTAACACATGAATTTGTAAAGCTAAGTAACCTGAAAGCATAAAGACATTAAATACAAGCCATTTGTAGTAACAAAGATCAATGCCTGGAAAAGCCTCTGCACTTTTGTTACTCCAGGGATTTGCTCCTTAGCTTGGCCAGTCTAACAGTTTAAATGTTATTGGTGATGTTTTTGTAAATACCTGGTATACGAAAATATCATTGCTTGAAAATAGCAGGCATTGTCATGTTTGGGTAGTAAAGCATGCTGCTGTTGACAAGTTTTGTTGTGTGGCCTTGAGCCCGGTACTTTCCGTCTCCAAACTTCATTTTCTTCTTATTTTTAAAGATTTACTTATTTACAACATAAAGTGTCCTGTCTGCATGCACGCCTGTACGCCAGAAGAGGGCACCAGATCTCATCATAGATGGTTGTGAGCCACCATGTGGTTGCTGGGAATTGAACTCAGGACCTCTGGAAGAACAGCCAGTGCTCTTAGCCTCTGAGCCATCTCTCCAGACCTTTTTGTTGTTGTTGTTGTTTTAATACTTTATTTTTGATTTTTTGAGACAGAGTTTCTCTGTGTAGCCCTGGCTGTCCTAGAACTCAACTTTGTAGTCCAGTGGCCTTGAACTCAGAGATCTGCCTGCTTCTGCCTCCCAAGTACTGGGATTAAAGATGTGCACCACCACCACCAGCAGCACCACCACCCTGCTCAGTTTCTTCCTTATCGTGAGGTTTAATTGAAATAATAACATAATGCCCTTGGCACAATGCCTAGCACATAGTTAAGTGCTGAGTAAGTATCGACTTCTATAGCTACTGTCACTGTTTTTAGTATTAGATAACAGAACTGCACTGACACTTGGAATTTACTGGGGAAAGCAGTTCATGTAACCCAAACAACAAAGCTTTGGTTGAACCAAAAAGTCCATTTGTTCCTTTACAGTGAGAAAATATGCCTGCCAAGTGACTGCAGTTCACACACCTAGCTCAACGTTTTCCCCAAGAGGAAGCACACGCTTAGGAAACTAGATGAGATCAGCTGTTGCCTGCAGAGTACTCTGGAACAAAGCCAGAACGATGACTGCCTGCTTTATGCCCAACTTCTCCTTCAATTCACACTTTTCTTTCTCCTCTCTACAATCTGATACTCCTACAACAAGCCCGGAACTCACTCTTCCAACCAAACAAACCTTCTGACCCAGAACTGACTAAAGAACAAAGCATTGGTTCTTTAGCCTGGCTTCTAAGACCCAAACTAATCTGTTCCCCAATTTCCTCCTCCTGGCCAACATGAGGCCTTTACTACAGAAAGAGCAGCTTTCCCTAAAACAAACCATGCTTGCTTCTTATTCTGAGCCAAGGCACAGGCTGGGTGTCCTCATGAAATCCTCTCTCCTCTAAGAGCCTCTTGATCACTTCAAAGTATACAAAAAGATGCTTCAATCGCTACACTTTCAACTACTGTGTTCTTTGGTGAGTGGAGAGGTTGAGATAGCTTCTCAATCTAGGTTAGGGTGACCAGAAACTCACTACAGAGCCAGCTGGTCTCAAGCCTGTAACAATTATGGCCTCACTCTTTTTCGTGTGTGTGTGTGTGTGTGTGTGTGTGTGTGTGTGTGTGTGTGTGTGT
>OU015747.1:48015962-48027059 GCA_907169655.1 Acomys percivali | reverse complement strand
TGTGTGTGTGTGTGTGTGTGTGTGTGTGTGTGTGTGTGTGTGTGTGTATAAATATAGGTATATTGATTTAATTACCATAAATTTTATTTTTCTTAATCAGATTACAAAAAAGATAAAGATCATTTTTAAAATTTTCTCACAAAACAACCCATTACATTTATAGTATATATTGTATCTAAATAAATAATGGTGCATTGATGGCTGTTCTGGGATATACTGAACTAGCCTGCGTAAATCCAGCAAGGTTTCTTGGCCTCACATACTAGTATGCCTGCATCCTAAATGTCTCCCAAAGTTGAAGGCAGAATCAATCATCAATCTGTTGTGCTACTGGGAGATGGTAGAACCTTTAAGAGACAGAATCTAAGGGAATGATATTAGGCTACCAAGGGTGTCTCCCTTACCCCCACTCCTGTTCCTGGCCACTATGGGTGTGCCTGCCACTTTGCTCCACCATGTATTTCCCCTGCACATCGCCATGACGTTTGCCTTGATACTGAGTCAAAAACAATAGAACCAACTTTTGAAACTGTGAGCCAAAATCAATCCTTCTTCCTTTTAACTATATTATCTCATATGCTTTGTCACCACCACAGGAAGTGACTAATCCATTCTCCCAGATTCGCAGCATCCAAGCCTCTTTCAGTGCTCCGCTCTTTAGTTCTGAGCATTGCATCACAAGGTTCCGAACGGCTTCAGGAAGCAGCTGTCTAACAAAGAAGCTTCTCTTTTAACATCTTTGTTGTCTAATTTCTTTTACTCTAAAACATGAAACAAGCTTATAATTGGTGTTAATTTTCTGAATATCCCCAATCCATTAGGCATTAACATGTAGACATACTTTCCCAGAGTATTATATCCCAATTAACTGATAAAACTGCTGCTAAAGAAAATTTAAATCAAGCAACTCACTAAATAGTTATTGATTTTCTTTTAATTCTTAACAAATACCTTAGAATCCAGTCGTGTTCTGGTGTCATGAGAGAGCTGAGCAGTAGTCATTGTCAGAGTGAATCAGGATTTTTTCAACAATTCTAACCTGTTAAAAAATTAATTAGAGATTTGGCCTAACATAGTACTTATTATCTTGTCTTTCCAAAGATGGAAGTGAAACCTAAAACCAAAAATTAAAGTTAAGTACAGTTAAGTATAGACTATTTCTAAGACTGCCCTGTTTCAAGAGAAATTTACCAAGTTCAATTTTGAAAACACAAAGGAAAAATGAAGCTAAAACAGTTCTACGTGGACCTATCAAAGATTATAAAAATGAAGCTGGGCATGGTGATGCACACTTTTAATCCCAGTGCTCAGGAGGCAGAGGCAGGTGGATCTTTGTGAGTTCAAAGCCAGCCTAATCTACAAAGCAAGTTCCAGGACATCCAGGGTTACACAGAGAAACCCTGTCTATATATGAATATGAATTAGAAAAATTCTTATTTTGAATTTTCTGAATGAAAGCTATATATTTGGAAGGTTCACTCTTTTTTCCCTTTAACCTTTAAAAAAAGAAAAAGAAAAAAGAAAAAAATAAAGCTATATATTTAGCTGTAATTCTGGCAAGTAATTTAATAACCTTTTGAATTTTTGCTACAAGTTTTTTTTAAATCTGACATGAAGTCTCTTCATTAATTTTTAAGTGACCCAATAAAAATTTGAAGATAGTTTATTCAATCATAAACATATTCTCAGAAAAAAATGTTGTAAGTCACCTAAAGACTCAACAATGTAGCCGGGTGGTGGTGGCGCACACCTTTAATCCCAGCACTCGGGAGGCAGAGGCAGGTGGATCTCTGTGAGTTCGAGGCCAGCCTGGTCTACAATGCGCGTCCAGGACAGCCAAGGCTACAGAGAGAAACCCTGTCTCAAAAAACCAAAAAAAAAAAAGTCAACAATGTTATCTCATTCATCTTTGTTGTTCCCTCAGAGAGTAACTGTCTTCCTGTATACAGCAGGGATCAAAACATTTCTTAGATTAACTTCTGGTTTGTTTACAAACTCAAACCTACTTAAAAAAGGAAAATAGTAACTGTTTGTAAAGAGGTGGAGAATTAAAACCCTCCCACACTGCTGGCTGCAATGTAAAATAGCCCAGCCACTGTGGAAAACAGTATGCAGTTCCTCATATTAAAACAAAACAAAACCCTGTCTAGTATCCAGCATTTCCACTTCTAAGTACATAGCCAAAGCAAATAAGCAAGGGAAGAAGGAGCAGGAGGGCCCAGACACCCACACAACACTCTCACAGCAGCGCTCTTCCTCACAGTGAGCGTCTATCTGTAGACAAACGGACATCTGCAGGCCCACCTGCCCTGGGAGCAGAAGCAGGGCAGTCATCTGAGGGAGCCCAGGAGCTTGTCAGCTTAGACAACAGAACCAGACCCCATCTCAAAAAATAAACGAATAGGGGCTGGAGAAATGGCTCAGTGGTTAAGGGCACCGCCTGCTCTTCAAGAGGTCCTGAGTTCAATTCCCAGCAACCACATGGTGGCTCACAACCATCTATAATGTGATCTGGTGCCCTCTTCTGCAGATAAAGCACTCATATACAATAAATACAATAAATAAATCTTTAAAAAATAAACAAATAAATAAAGCAGATGAATGGATAAACAAAATGTGATTTATGGCATATGTAAGGGCTACTCAATCTTTAGAAACGGATGAAATTGTGGTAACGTGACACAATGTAAGTGATCCTTGCAAGCAATGCTACGTTAAAATAAGACAAAGCCAGGTACAGAAGGACAAATATATGTTCTCACATAAGAGTACCTACAATAAATTAAACACACATATACAGACAAAAAATAGAGCTGAGGTTTTCAGAGTGGGGTAGAAGAAATGGCAGTGTAATAGGAGCACTTCTATCCATGGCAACGAAATGCTTTGGAGATGGTACCCAGCTGGTGGCTGTTACAGGACCCTGAGCATCACCAGGTTAAACACTAAGAATGGCTGGCAAGAGGAGCTTCGCATTATGCACAGTAGATCACAAAGTTATACTCAAAGACTAAGTTACCACTTTAAAAAGTTATGAATGAAAAATATACTTTTCATTCCTTGTGCTTCGGTGGATTTTTTTTTTTTAAGTAAACCTTCCATTTTCTTTCTGAAGGCCTCAACTTTATTTCATTCAGGGCCTTATTTGTAATAACCCATTTAAAGAATGTCCATTATGGCTCACCCAGGGCAATCTATTACCTATTATATGAGCAATTAAGGCAAGATTCTAGATTTTTGCAAATAAAAGGTTAGAATTATTTGAAGACAGTGCCACAAGGTGGTGATAGAGACTATAAACAGATACTATTTAATTCCTCTTAAATGGTTTCTTCAAAACAGCACTAGGGGACCCTATTAGGATATTTCTCTATGAAACTGAACTCTGCACAGTAGTCCTTGAGTGGTCCTTAAATGGTGTTTTCTTCTGTTGTCTTCATAATGTAACCATCAAGTCTGACCCAGAGCACCTGTTGCCCTCCTTACATTTTAAGAGATAAGGAAGGGGGGCTGGAGAGATGGTTCAAAGGTTAAGAGCATGGACTGCTCCTCCAGAGGTCCCGAGTTCAAGTCCCAGCAATCGCATGGTGTCTCACAACCATTTTTAATGTGCTCTAATGCCCTCTTCTGGTGTGCAGGTGTACATGCAGGCAGAGCATTGTATACATAATAAACAAATATTTTTTTAAAAGAAGAGATAAAGGAGGAAGAAAAAGATAGGTATGAGTATTTAAATTCTAGTTCTAACCCATGAGAATATAATCTCCTACAGCAATAGGTAGATACAAGGAATAATGATTTTTAAACCACTTTATAGTTGTAGGATTTAAAACAATTTCTCTATAATTATGAGATATTTCTGATGGCATGTCTAGAGAATCAAGAGCTAAAAACAGTATCAGATGATTAGACCGCCATGTACTGTTAAGCACCTGAATTTTTAGAATATATGAATGACCCAGATTAAATTAATATCACTGAAAACCAATACCTTCTGGGTTGTTGCATCTGAGAAAAGATTAAGAATATAAAGCAAGTGAAATGGAAATTTAAAAAAAAAATACTTATTTATTTTTATGTATACAGTGCATGTACACCTGCACGCCAGAAGAGGGCATCAGATCACATTCTAGATGGCTGTGAGCTACTATGTGGTTCCTGGGAATTGAACTCAGGACCTTTGGAAGAGCAGGCGGTGCTCTTAACCTCTGAGACATCTCTCCAGCCCCAGTGAAACTGAATTTTAAGCAATGCAAATGAGCCAGGCATGGTGGCGCACGCCTTTAATCCCAGCACTCGGGAGGCAGGGGCAGGTGAATCGCTGTGAGTTCGAGGCTAGCCTGGTTTACAAAGTGAGTCTAGGACAGCCAAGGCTATACAGAGAGACCCTGTCTCAAAAAACCAAAAAAAAAAAAAAAAAAAAAAAAAAAAAAAAAAAAAAAAAAAAAAAAGCAATGCAAATGGATACATAAGAAAAAATTGCCAACTACAATTTAGCAAAAATGGGCTTTGGAATTAAGAAATCTGAGTTCAAAAACTGCATTTTCCTACCTAGCAGCTGTGTAGCTCTGACAAAATTAATTCCACTGAGATTTGGTTTCTTTTTTGTAAATGTAAATATATACCAACTTTCAGGTTTGTTTGCTGTACATCCGTAGTAACACAGGACAGGGATTAGACACATGGGCTTTCTCAAACAAAACTACCTAAGGTCACAGGTCAGTCTGCAATTCACTATGTAACCTTGGACGAGATGTCTGCCTCAATTTCTCCATCCGCACATTCACAGTTATTTCAAGATTAAATTTATTAAATTAATAAGCTACTTGGAGCTGTGACGCATGCCTGATTTCCCAGTACTCTAGGAGGCAGAGGCAGGTGGATCCCTGTGAGTTTGAGGCCAGCCTGGTCAACATGCTTTCTTACATTTAATGAAACTTATATCAAAAATTGTTCCAAGTCTCTCTTTTTTTTTTTTTTTTTTTTTTGAGACAGGGTTTCTCTGTGTAGCCTTGGCTGTCCTGGACTCCTTTTGTAAGACCAGGCTGGCCTCAACTCACAGAGATCCACCTGCCTCTGCCTCCCGAGTGCTGGGATCACAGTGTACTGCACCCGGCTCTCAGTTACTATTTCCATTCTAATGACTTTTATATGTCTCTCAGGAGTTATTGATCTACAATTTTGCCCATTAGTCAATTCCCACTTTGCTGTTCTTAGCACATCCAAATGTGACATCATCATACACTTAAATCACTCAATCTGAAGATGTGTGACTCAGCTCTGCCTTCTTCTTTGTCAACTTTAGAATTTCTCAACTAGTCACTTTCTCCACATTGTTGTCTGCTTCTATGGATTTTTTTGGGGGGAGGGGTTCTCTCCTTTCTGTTGTTAATGGTGCTACTACTGTTGTTAGAGTCTCACTACATGACCCCAACTTCCTGGAACTTGCTGCCTTGAACTTGAGGTGATTCTGCAGCCTCCACATCTCAAGTGCTGCGATTGCCAGCGTGAAGCACCCCACGGGGCCTGTCATCTCTACTGCAGATCAGCCTCATCTTAAGCTTGAATTGCTGAAACCACCCATCTGCCTGTTACTGTACGCGTAGAACAAAGACTTTTCTAATTACAACCATGATAATATATTATTTCCAAACTGAAGTACTTACACAGCTACCCTAGAACCCTCAGGAAAAAAAAAAAAACCAAATGGTTTCAAAATTTGCCTTATGACTCCCTGATCTCTTCAGTCATTTCCCCTGTACTGTTTTTATGTACCAGCCATTTGTGCATAGAAAACCCTTGGCTTTCAGGGGTTGGCCATATTCTCCTGGTCTGAAACATCTTCTTCTACTTCAAATTCCTACTTATCTCCTGAAGATGGATTTAGGTTTTCAAGGAACATGCCCTGATTTCTGCCACCACCTATACCAAGTTCAAGCTATGTCCCCACTGTAATACATAGTATCTCTACTTTGTGTATGTGACTACCTCCTGTGAACTAACATAAAAGTAACATTGTATCTGTTTTTAACCTTGGTATTTTAAAAAGTTTTTAAAAGTGCTCCAAATTCAATGAGAGATCTTGTCTCAAAAAATAAGGAGAAGAGGCTAGAGTTCCCAGCTCCAATAAGGTAGCTCACAACCATCTGTTAACTCCAGACCCAGAGAATCTGATGCCCTGTTCTGGCCTCTGTGGGCACTAGACAGCTATATATATATAGCAGAACACCCATACAAGTTAAAAAATAATAATACAAATAAAAACATTAAAAAAATAAGGTGGAAAGCCATTGAGGAAGACAACAGACATTAATAGCTGACTGACTTCCAAATGCACATGCATTTTTAGGTGTGTGAAAACACATATGTGCACAGAGAGAAAGTAAAATGTACAGAGCTATAGTGGCCAGCTATAGTGGCACTTAGGAGGCAGAGGCAGGCAGATCTCTGTGAATTCAAGTTCGAGGCCAGCCTGGTCTACAGAGCAAGTTCCAGGACAGCCTGCCTCAAAAAACAAACAACAACAACAAAAATAAAAACATAAAATAAAGGAAATTGAAGATCAGTATGAGAATTTGGTTTGCCAGAATTCTCCCTGTTAAACCTTTTGCTGAGCTTATGTCAATAAATTATTAGCCACCATTTTAACAAATTCCACTTGTCCCCAATAATTCTGTTACTTCATGCTTACTCAGACTAAGTGATTCCCACAATATTAATTGGATATTTGTTCATTTTCTTTGCTTTTTAAAATACATTTTTCATGCTATTTCCATTAATCCACTCATTCAACATTTACTGTGCAATTGCAGTATTCCAGGCAAAACACAGTATTACAAAAAGTAAAATATGGTCTTTGCCTAAGAAACTTAAGTCTGGTGAAGGAGAAATTCGGGGCAAGAACCACATTTACACTTTGCTTTTTCACCAAGTGAGCAGACGATGTACTGCACGGCCCATTTAATGCTCATACCACGTAGGTGTAAATTTAACTCTAGATTTCGGATATGAGGGAAAAGGTGGTATCTTTCTGAGCCTAGCTTATTTCCCTTACCATAGTGATCTCCAGCTCCATTTAAAAAAAAAAAAAAAAGAAGACCGAAATCTTACAACTATGAAGACGATGGAAATTAAAGGCCTTTCAGTCCATTCCTCGACACCACGCCCCCACCTCTTTTTAATGTGTGAAAATTTTCATCAACCAGGGTAGGAAACCAAGTTACCTAACACTTCCGGTCCTCCTCGACTCTCCGCCACGACTATACCTCTCCTCAGGGGACTTTCGACTCCCACACTTTCAAATCAAACCTCTCAAGTAAAAAGAACAGAGAAGTTTGGACACGCTGACCACTGAATCCCACCCGAACGCCTTCCTCCCGAGACCGCGGGCGAGCGTGGATAGTGGAGGCCTGGGCCTCAGCCTTCGCCTCAACCGACGCCAACGGCTTTGCCCAGCAAAAGCCCGCCCCTTGGCCAGGCGAATAACCAATGACGACTTCCGGCCAAGGCCACAAGCGTCCCTTCACGACAAATTGCTAAATGTCCACGGTTTACCTCGGTGGCCTGCCTCGGGAATATGCAAAATAGGGCAGGAAGCAGCCAACCCTCCCGGGATGGGGGCGGGACCTAACACACCCACACGCCTTGTGGGCGGGACCTATAGGCTCTTGCCTTGAAGAACACGTGGAGAGCTCCTGGAGCCTTCGGGGAGGGACTCTGTGAGCGGGGCGGGGCTTCTGCCTGTGAGTCAGACCAAACTGACTGTAGTGAGGGCAGGGTGGGGCTAATGGGTCCCAGGACCCCTGATGGGAGTTCCCTGAGGTCTGAGGCAGAGCTGGTGCCGCGAGGTGGGGGGGTGGGGGGGTAGGGGGGCGGGGCAGAAGTCTGGAAAGACCTGGACTCAACCAGAGAGGGGAGCTTTGCAATCCTGGGGAGCATCTTTTACCTCTTTCCTAGGCTTGGACCCGTTGTAGTCTTTTTCACAGTCCTGTTTACTTATGCAACTAGAACATGGCTATATTAACCTTACTTTGCGCTTAGCTTAGTCCGCGGCTCTCCAGATCCTTTCCTGTGTATCTTCTATGGAGCTTTCCAGAGGTATCCAGAGTTCCTTAAACTACTGTGCAGTGGGATTCCCCAAGGCCCTAAATAAGTGAAATACTTGACACATCTTATTTTAGCTCCACGAGAAAGGAAAAAAGAGGGGAAAAGTTAGGTTGAGTACATGAGTTTAAAACATACTGAATGAACTGAATGAAAAACAAAAATAAAAAAGAAAGGATAGGACTGGGCCTGGGTATGGTAAAGAAAGTTTATTGTAGATAGAAGGAAGACATAGCCAGACACAGAGACATCTGGGGGTCCTTTAGGGGTCACGACCCTGAGCCAGGCGAGAGAAACCGGAGAAGGGAGAACCAGGAGCCTCCAAGAAGAGGGGCAAACCAAAATGGTTAGATTGTATAGGGAAGAGCAGCCCAGGCCCTTGGGCTGGAGAGTTCAGGGTCAGGGACAGAGTATGCCAGCCAGGAGTGCCCAATTGGACAGAGGGATGCTGGGAGAACCTTGTGATCAGGTCCACTTTGATATGTTAAATAGGCACCTCCACCCTAGCATAAACCACAACCCAGGCTAAAATAGTCTAGATTTTATCAACCTTCACAGTGATAGGTAACCCTCTCTCCAACCTTGACAGTAAGTGATTTCTAGACTGCCTGAAGTCCTCTCTGGAGCAAAATCACTTTCAATTAGGTTCTGCTTGAATCCAGAAATAACTTTTCCTTTTGGTTTTTATAATTTCCTTTCCAATCTCAAAAGTAACTTGCGGGCTGGAGTGATGGCTCAGCAGATAAGAGCACTGCCTGCTCTTCCAGAGGTCCAGAGTTCAATTCCCAGCATCCACTTGGCGGCTCACAACCATCTATAATGTGATCTGGTGCCCTCTTCTGGCCTGCAGATGTACAGCAGGCAGAGCACTGTATATATAATAAATAAATAAATCTTTAAAAAAAAAAAAAAAAGAAGGTTGAGACAGGAGGACCACTCTGAGTAGCTTAGTAAGGCACTGTCAATAAGTTAAATAGATAGATAGATAGATAGATAGATAGATAGATAGATAGATAGATAGATAGATACCCAGCAGGCAGCCCTCAGGCAAATCCTCGATATCTCAAAATTAAATAATAACCGTCTCCATGATGAAGCAATACCTTGCCCTCTCTTCCTCCTAGTTGTGTTTTCAGTGTTTCTCATCCTTCCCACTGCTGGCTCCTTGTAACTTTTGTACAGAACATGAAAGGATGACAAAGTACCCGCCCCTAGAGCCGTGGGTAAAGCCTGTCTCTTTCCCACTGGCTTATCAACTTCTTGAGGGTAGGAGATGAGATGTTAGTTTTGCTTCTTGGATTATGGTCATTGAAAGTATACAAGCAGATCATTGCGTGAACTGATCACCAACTTAAGAGAAAGTTGGTGGCGCTTGAGGAAGCCTTAGAAACCATCGGAGTCTCCTCCTTTGTGTCACAGCTGAGACTTAAGTATTTGCTCATGGCTCCTGAGCTTCTTAAGAGAGCAAATCACAGGGACAGCCCTTGTATTCCCATCTCCCATTCCAAAGCCTTTTTTTTTTTTTTTTTTTTTTTTGGTCCCTAGCTGAGCTAGTTTCTAATTACTTTTCTGTGAGTTCAGCTTACAACTCAAACACAGAAACCCCTTTCTTGACTTCTAAAGGCTTCAGCTTGACCCTTAGATCAAGTCCACACTGGGATAATGGCGCAAAGGTGGAAAATGAGATCTAACATAGTGTGGCCACCGCTGCCACCTGCCCTTCCTCCTCCTCCTCCGCCTGTTTCTCCTCCTCCTCCTCTTTGTTTCCTGTGCTGCTTCTTTCTCTTCTTCTTTTCTTTTCTTTCAGTAATAAAAACTGGAAACTGTCTCTACAAAAGCAAAGTATCTTGTTTATTTGGGGAGAGAAATGTGCATTGCTTTAGCGGTTGAATATCATTTTAGAAACATCCACATTCTTAGATTTTGTTTGTTTGTTTGTTTGTTTGTTTGTTTTTTGAGACAGCGTTTCTCTGTGTAACAGCCCTGGCCATCCCGGAACTTGCTCTGTAGACCAGGCTGGCCTCAAACTCACAGAGACCCACCTGCTTCCATTCTCAGAATTTTGATCTTTGTCCGAAATGGGCAGTTGCTGAAGTTCTGGCACCTGGAAATTAAGTGACACATGAAATAGATGAAAAGAGGAGGCGGCGGAGGGGGGGGGGATCCTGTTTGAGAGGCGTTCACCGGCCCAAACTTTCTCTATTTACAAACGTTAGCACCTTTGCCTATCAGCCTCTAGTTGGAGCCTGGCCCCTGGGGTGCTAAGGAGGGTTTTTCCTTCCCCCTAAAAGGCATGTGGTGTGTCTCAGTTCTTTCGTCTGCAGGCAGTGTCTGGTTAGCAGAATCCAGTGGAGTCTTAGACTCTTTCTCCCAAGGCATGTGATGGCATACTGCACCACAGAAACAGCAGGTAGCTACCAAGAGCTAGCTACTTCGCCTGAAACCTCACACATTACCTTTAGTTCAATCTTGGGAATCATTTGGTGGGGGGAGGGTGTCATAATAGACATCACACTGAAAATGGAGTGTACTCCGAAGACAACATCTCCAGAGGCACCTCTCTCTTCCACGTACGCAAACAATACCAAATACAGGGGCCAGAGGTTAGCCGCCAGATAGGAAGGGTGGGTGGTTTACCACGTTTTTTTGCATCTGGCCTTCACATGGACGCCTGAAATCAGCACGGCCTCCAGTACTGCTGCTGCTGCGGTGTGTCCTTCCTCCACAAGCAGTCTGGTTCTGTGTAGGGATCTGGGAGAGAATGACTCAGACCCTGGGCTGTGGGCATTTATAGTGTAGTGAGAAATGGGGAAGCACAGCCACGTTAGAAACACAGAAAATAGTTTGCAAATAACAAAAAGGAACAAGTGTGTGGCCCAAGAAGAGAGAAAAGTCCCACACAGGCGATCTAAATGGCCTTGCAGAGAGAGGGCTGTTAGGAGTGTGAGTGTGTGTGTGTGTGTGTGTGTGTGTGTGTGTGTGTGTGTGTGTGTG
>OU015747.1:47995655-48015952 GCA_907169655.1 Acomys percivali | reverse complement strand
TGTGTGTGTGTGTGTGTGTGTGTGTGTGTGTGTGTGTGTGTGTGTGTAATTCCCTTTATCTGTTCTTATCTGATCACTTCAGATCAATAACAGCAGGTATCTTACCCACCTCATTAAGACCAAGAGGGAAAAGATGGCCTGAGTTCTATCCAGTGCTGAGAACAACGCACTTCTGAGCGCTCAAAGTGCCTCCCTCACACTTAAGAGCGGAGCTGGGTGGACCAAGTCCCCTTTCTTCTTTGTTTTCTTCCTCGGTGAGGTTAAATCGAACATGGCCCTTTTGTGCCAGCTGGATTACTTCAAGCCCTCTCATTTGTATGTTAGGATGCTATTTTATTTTGGTTTCCATGGGAGCATTCAGATCTTAAATGGTCTCCATCTACTAAAGATTGCAGCCTGTCATACTGTTGGGGGGATGGTAAAACTTTTAGGAGGCAAGGGCAGGTGGAAGGGAGGAAGGTCACTGAGCGTCTCTTCTCTTCCCAGTAACAGTGACATGAGCAGAACGCGGGGTCCCACCCCACACACTGTGGTGTGCTCCCTTCCCTTCAGGCCCGGACAAACACACCAAACAGCTGAAACAATGAGCCAAACTACATTGGCAGTGGAAAACTAAAGTAAATGGCCATGTGGTGGATAAGGGGCAAGAGTCCTTGGTGCTCAGGGTGTGTTATAAAGCAATTCTGGGGTCCTAGGAGTTTTAGCACCGTGGAAAAGAGAACTCACATGACTGAGAGAAGTAAAGTTCTGAGTGAGCCTGTGTGTGTAAACTGACTACACTGTTAACTTGCTTGGGATCTCTTTCCTTTAGAGAGAGAGAAAAAAAAGTGTGTGTGTGTGTGTGTGTGTGTGTGTGTGTGTGTGTGTGTGTGTATCTATTTATGTATATATCTTTATGATTGCCAACTTGGCTAAACTTCTGAACTTTCTTCATCCTTTGACAGCTAAAGAGAAGCCAATCAATATGAAATAAACTTCCAACTTGTAAGGTCTACACACAAAACCTGGCTCCTTCTGCTCCCCCCCACCCCCGTCCTGTCAACCTACAAAATATGGCTTCATGTGTCAAGTGGAATTTATTGTGGCTTTTGTGCCCACTCAAAGCTGTGGATCAACCCCCCACCCCCACCCCATTGGGACTGAGTTTCTGACTGGCAGAGGATCTCTGTGCAGGTTGACTGCTTCTAGGAAAGCCAGGGTTTAATGAGCTGGAACAGGAAGTGACAGGGGCTGTGAGCGATAGGCTGCTTTCGGCCTGCCTGAGTGCCCAGACTGAGATGATGCTAAGGAAGACCGCATCCTCCAGCATCCTAGAAAGGTTTGGCTACTTGGTTCTGTTTTCTACTGAATATCAAGTCTTGGTGACACATAAAACAACGTTACTGTTAACGATTATCGCTTCATATGGAAAGTTTCGAATGAAAAAAACAGTTTTGAAACTGGCTTTCCGTCATTGATACTGAGAATATCCGCACTGGTGATAGAAAATGACAGATACCAAAAAGTAATTTAGAATGTCAATGAGGCTGTACTGCAGCCTGAGCCCTGGGAGATTTTTTTTTTTTCCCTTCCCTGAATTCCCACTTAACAAGTGATGATTGCATTTGCAGTCTCTGATTGAGAGGGTCTGTAATTTAAGACTTAGAATTCTTAAGGTCTTAGCACAGACTGAATGTGACAGTGTAAGGAACATGAGGCAGGCTCCCCAGAGCTCCTTTCTGATTAGAGAAACAAGCATCAGTTCCTTCCTGCCAAGAGAATGGCTTAGCAGCTAGAATGTGAGCCATCATGGGGAAATTGCCCATATCACTTCAGAGTGGGAGGAAAAGACGGCGCAAAGGGGTGCATATCCCTGCATCTGTGTGTGTGCGTGTGTGCTTGTGGAAGCCAGACGCTGAGGTCATATGCCTTCCTCAACTGCTCTTCCCCTTATTTTATGATGCAGGGTGTTCACCATGCATCTAGACTGGCTGGCATGCGTCCTCCTGCCTCCAGCTCCTCAGCGCTGAGACTAAAGCTACATACCGCCGTACCCAGGCTTTTATGTGGTGTTGGGTATCTGAACTCAGGTCTTCCTGCTTGTGCAGAAATACTTTACCAACCAAGGCATTTTCCAGCTCTGACTTTTAATGTCTGAGACTTAGTTTCACTAGGGTACTTAGGCTGGCCTTGAGCTCACCCTGCCGCCCAGGCAGGCTTTGAACCAGCCATCTGTCCTGGCTCAGCCTCCCAGGTAGGTGGGATTACAGGCTTGTACTACCAGGCTTAGTGGTAAGTTAATAAAACAAATTTTTTTTTTATTTTTTATTCATCCTAAATTGAAACCATTATCTTTTTGTGCTTACACTTTTTATTTAAGTATAGTATACATACGTAAATCCATCTTCTTTTTAAATTATTTTGTTGACACGTTTATAAAACTCGTTGCTTTGAAGTGTACAAATCAACGATGTTTAGTTTAGTTGCGAAACTGCGCAGCCATCACCATTACCCAATTCTAGAAGAGTCTCATCATCTCTAGGAGAAATCCCAGCGTATGAGCAGCCACTCCCTAGTCCTCAGAGATGCCTGCTCTGTACACTTGATATGAGGAGATCATAATATGGCTTCCTGTGTCTGGCTTCTTTCATGTAGTATAATAATTGAAATATAATAAATCAACCTTGTTGTAACACATCCTCCTCTTGTAACTAATATTCAGGTATACGCAACATTCTGCTTATACATCCAATTGACGGTCGTTTTGGTTGCTAACACCTTTTTTGCTGCCCAAAATGATCCCACTATCAACAGAAATGTGTAGGTTTTCGTGTGGGCAGGCGCTTCCTAAGAACAGAGCCCAGATGCCGAGCGTGGTGGCGCATGCCTTTAATCCCAGCACTCGGGAGGCAGAGGCAGGTGGATCGCTGTGAGTTCGAGGCCAGCTTGGACTACAAAGCGAGTCTAGGACAGCCAGGACTACACAGAGAAACCCTGTCTCGAAAAACCAAAAAAAGAAAAAAGAAAAAAAGAACGGAGCCCTGGGCACTGTGGTAACTTTCTAAATTTCTGGGCGCTGCCACACCGGAAAGCACCAGGCCATTGCACACTGACACCAGCAACTCTATTTATCTGTCTGTTTCTCTGTTGGTTCTTCTTTACTATAAAAGGATGACGAGTGCAGTGGCGCACACCTGTAATCCCAGCACTCGCGGAGGCAGAAGCAGGCTGACCTGTGAGTTCGAGGCCAGCCTGGTCTACAAAAGCGGATCTGGGACAGCCAAGGCTACACAGAGAAACTATCTTGAAAAACCACATGCATTCCCCAGCCACAATAGACTACTGTATTTTTCGGACCATAAGATGCACTCCCTGACCCCAAAATTGGGAGTTGGGGGATTGGGGTGTGCCTTATGGTCCGATTGCTGTTTTTACTGGTTTTTCTTGTTTTACTGCTCTAAAAACTGGGTGTGTCTTATGGACCGAAAAATACAGCAGATCTTCTGAAAGCATGAGCAAAGTTACAATGTATTGTTCCGCCTTGAGCATTTCTGTTGGGTGTTTGGGTCACAGCAGTGAGAAGTGATCCACTTCTTTGCTTGGTGGGCTGTTGCCCGGTCCCTCTAGTGGAGTCCTCACTTCCGCTATGGTGTTCTTCAGCTCTGAGGTGTCTGTGATCTCTTCCTGCGGATTCTGCCTGTTTTGTTCTTCGCTATTATCCCTATTTCCTTCAGTTGACTCAGTTCGCCTATAACTCACTGAGTGCTTTTCAAACGCTTCTTTTGAGTCGTCAGGTAAAACAGCTCTCTGAAGATTTATCTCAGTCCTTTGGGCCACGTGTCCTGGTTTTTCCGTATGTGTTATTTTGCCGGAGCACAAGCATTTGGGGAAACGCCTTGCCCTGTCTTTACAGACCTCCAGCCAGTCCAGCTAGAGACTGTTTGTGACTACCACCTTCTCTGGAGCTGCATCTCTCAGCGCTTAAGCATCCCTGGTGTGTAAGGTTCCCCAAACCCGAGCTTCTCGCGCCCCCTGGTGTCTGCATGCAATGCTGCAGCTAGCTGCGTAGTTCTCTGATGAGCACGGAGCCACCAGCGTTCCAGGGGCTTTGTTTTCCCGGGCTTCTAAGTTTAACCAGTTACACTTAGAATCAGACAAGATAAAGTCAATCCTTGGGAAGACTCCTAGGGAGCCAGATAATTGGGCATACATTCCATTCTTTCCTTCCAAAGGAAGAAACAAGAACCGGGCACTTTTCCTGGTTGCACGGAGCTGTCTGGTTCATGGGAGGACCTTTGTACATGAATAACAAACAACGGAGATTTGCCTATCTTTTTTTTTTTTTTTTGAAACACACACTTGAACATATGAAACTTTATTATTTTTCTACATAACATCTTAATGAATACACCCTGTACAATTTCTCAACTGGCAAATAAGACACAAAGCAAAATGTCCTTGATGCTCATAGAATCAAGAGCAGTCATCTGTCTTTGGGAGGATTCAGTTTGTTATGACGGCTGTGCTGCAGTCCTTTTGGGTACCAGTGATGCTTGGCAGTGAAGAACACCCTGCTGAGTTCTTCTATCTATCATAGGTCCTTGCTCAAAGTGTTCGCTTTTTTCTTCTAATTTGGTTTTCAGCACTTCATTATTATGCAAAAGATCTGGTTGAGGGATAGGTTTGGTGTGTTCATAGGTGATGTCCACAGAAGGGTGGTGGCACACTATTGTCCTGCAGTTGCCTGTCACAAGGAGTTCTACTTTGCAGTTGTAGTCATCTGGAAGAGAAGAATATGTAGACTTATAACAAGCATTTGATGAAGTTCCATTTTGGATTGGAAATAGATGCTTCCAGACAGTTCTGTTTGATGTCACCCATTTTACTGTTGCCACCATGGTCCTTATCAAGTGACTTGAAAAACCGATATTGTGAAGAGAAACTGCCTCTAAAAATCTGTGTCTAGGCACAGGGATTTTCATTCCTCCGGCCCGCCATCTTCCTTCAACTTGCCTATCTTAATACGGCTGTTCTTGCCTATGACTTTGGGGGTTTGGTGTCTTTACATTAGTTTCAGTTAGTTAAAGCTTTATGGGTTGTATATTGTGATAAAGTCAGTGTCTTTGGTCTGAGACTTTTCATCCCACAATCTTGCCATCCCCACTCTTGGAATTATGGTATACTGATAATATGATGAAAGCTGTGAAATTCCTACCTAGAATAAAAGCACACATACATAAAATGCAAGATATAAGCAAGGTGTGGTGACTGTGCCTGTAACCCCAGCACTTGGAAGATAGAGGCAGGAGGGTCAGGATTGCAAGGGCAGCCTCAGCTACATAGTGAGCTAGAGGTCAGCCTGGGATATATAAGGTCCGCTGCCCTGGTGTGTGTGTGTGTGTGTGTGTGTGTGTGAGAGAGAGAGAGAGAGAGAGACAGACAGACAGACAGACAGACAGACAGACACAGACAGACAGACAGACACAGAGAGAGAGGCAGAGACAGAGAGAGACAGAGACAGAGGAACAGAGACAGAGAAGAGATAGACACATTTGGATAGTGTTAGGTCCATATATAGGTAAATATATTCCTATGCACATACCCTAATTTAAAAGCCTTGATAGTGTGTGCTGTGAAGAGATAAATCAACAGGTTCAAGCTACGCAGACTGCACATTGAGGAAAGGACTGTCCCTTCACCAGCACTGGGAGATGGCCCCTGGAGCACTGACTGTTCTGCCCCGGGCCTTTATCTGCCCAGGACCTTGAACCCCATAATACGCATTTGGCCCCAGGAATTATGCTGACACTGACACCCACAGTGGTCATTTAACAAACAGTTGGCATGACTGTGTGAGCTACAGTAAAAGTCCTGGACTCTGAGGCCCAAGACTTTGTACATTGTTGCTGAGAGAATTAAGCACTCTCTCTGGGACCAGCAGTGGTCATCTGGGATGCTTGTGTCTGCTTTCTTCTGGACTTTTTCCCATGTGCCTTTCTCCTTATGATCCTAATCTCTAGCCTTTCATTGTAGTATGCTTTAATTCGTTTTTTAAAGATTGATTTATTTATTATTTGTATAGTAAGTGTTCTGCCTGCCAGAAGAGGGCACCAGATCACACTATAGATGGTTGTGAGCCACCAAGCGGTTGCTGGGAATTGATCTCAGACAGTGCTCTTAACCTCTGAGCCATCTCTCCAGCCCCTCCCCCATTGTGAGCGTAGCAACATTTTCTGAGCCCCATCAGCAAACTACCTTATCTCGGGGACCATTTGTGCTCTAAACCATTTATTCTGGGTGGCCAGCCTTGCCAGGCCCACTGCAGTGTCCCCCTTGTTTCTTTAGCTTAACGCAGTGTCATTGTAGCTGCTGTGGCTTTTTGTGAGCTTCGCCTGCGTTCCGTGTGTGGCGGTCTGTCCCTCTCACCGCTGAGAAGTGTTGGGCTGTGTGGATGTGCCACCGTTCGTTTTAGTTATTTGCAGTTTGGGGATACCGTAAACACATATTTAGTTCTTTCTGTGGATATACTGCAGCACTTTCATGTAAGCACTGGAAAAGATGATTACTTGAGTATGTTTAGAAAGAGTTGCCTAATGTTTTCCAAATGGCTTTCCAATTTTGTGGTCTAACTAACAATGTGGGAAAGAGACCCAGAGCTTCACCATCACGTGCTACTGTCAGCCTTTTCTAACTTCAGCCGCTTACTGAGTGCATAGTGGTTAACATGGTCCTAATTGGCATTCATCTGGTGACTAACCCTGCTAAACATGCCTTTACAATTACATCTAGCCAAGTATGGTGGTGCAACCCTGTAATCCTAGCACTCGGGAGGCAGAGGCAGAGTTCCAGGCCAGCCTGGTCTACAAAGCAAGTCCAGGACAGCCAGGGCTACACAGAGAAATCCTGTCTCGAAAAACCAAAATAAATGAATAAATAAATAAATAAAATTACATTTATATGGGGACTGGAGAGATAGTTCCAGGCTAATAAGTCTGGTTGCTTCTGTCTTTAACTCCAGTGTGGCTCTGACACCCATTTCTGGCCTCTGCAGACACCAGGCACACATATGGTGCACAAACATTCATATAGGCAAAGCACTCATACATGTAACATAGAGTAAGTAAAATATTTAAAGGTTATTTATTTGTACGTGTGTGCATGGGAAGGAGTGGAGGTGTACCACAGCATTCACCTGGAGGTCAGAGGACAGTTCGTCTTATTACAAAATTTTATAAGCTCTTTATATAAACATATGCATGTTTATATGTGTATTGGCTGTTGGTTTTTTGTTTGGCTTGGTTTGGTTTTTCGAGACAGGGTTTCCCCATGAAGCTCTGGCTAGCCTGGACTCGCTTTGTAGACCAGGCTGGCCTCGAACTCACAGAGATCTGCTTACCTCTGCCGCCAGAGTGCTGGGATTAAAGGTGTGCACCACTGCACCTGGCTATGTATTGGTTTTCTGAACCTTTTTGAGATAAGGTCTCACTCTGCAGCCCAGGATGTCCTAGAACTCAGAATGTGCAGCCCAGACCCAAATTCCCAGCAACCCTCTTGCCTGGCTTAGCCTCTCACATTCGAGGCTCACAGGCAACCCAGCACTGCCCTCCCCAGTTTGTGGCTTGTGTTTTCATTCTTTCTGGCAGTGGCTGGTAGAAGCTGGCTAGAGCAGCTTCTAATTTCGAATAGGAACGGTTTACACTTCCAGCTCTCATTTTAGTGACATGGATCAGAAGTGAGAGTCTGAGCTGGGACACAGCTTCTGCAAACGGACAAGCTGGTTTTCCAGCACTGTCTATTTAAAACACCTTCCTTCCTCCCACTAACATATATTGGCACCTTTGAAGAAAACCGATTGCCTCTGTGTGTGAGTCGGTTTTGGCCCCTGTGCAGTTCTGTTAATCTGTATGTCTGTCCTTATGCTGCTTCGGATTTTGATTTCCGTGGTTTTACGAATAAGACTTGAGTTCGAGGCCAGCCTGGTCTACAAAGTGAGTCCAGGACAGCCAAGGCTACACAGAGAAACCCTGTCTCGAAAAACCAAAAAAAAAAAAAAAAAAAAAAAAAAAGACTTGAAAGTGTGTAGTTTAGGTCCTCCGGTTTCATTCATGTTCTTCTTCCACATTGCTTTGGCTTCGACAATTTTAGAATCAACGTGTCAATCTCTGCAAAATTACCTGATGGGGTTTTAAATTGGGCTTCTATTGAATCTTTAGATCAATTGGGGTGGTTTAATATCTTAACAATTCAAGGCTTTTAATCCATGAGCATGGATCGTCTCCCCGTGTATTCAGGTCGTCGTCGTCTTCAATTCCGCTCAGCGGTGTTTTGTAGTTTTCATTGTGTATGTCTTGTGATATTTTGTTTAATTAACCCCTTGATGCTTTCTTTATGCTGGCCGCTATCACTATTATTTCTTCATTTCAATTTGCAATCATTATTTTTTAGTATAAAGAAGCCCCGCTGGGCGTGGTGGCTCATGCCTTTAATCCCAGCACTTGGGAGGCAGAGGCAGGTGGATCGCTGTGAGTTCAAGGCCAGCCTGGTCTACAAAGTGAGTCCAGGACAGCCAAGGCTACACAGAGAGACCTTGTCTTGAAAAGCAAAAACAAAAAACAAAAAAAAAACCCCACAAGTCCAATAGACTTGAATATGTATGTTTTCATTTTTAAATAAAATAGAGGCAAATGAACTCTGAATATGCTGAAGTTGTCAAAAGCTTTCTTGTTTTCTTTCTTTGGGCTCTGTGACCCTTCAATTTCATATTCTTTTAAAAATATGTGTCTGTTCTATTTACTTTAACAAACACAAGGATATCATATAATGCTTAATACCTGACATGCGAACACCCTGTTGTTATAGTTACTGTTATTATCTCAGTTTAGAGATGAGGAAACAGAAATCCGGAGCAATGAATTAAGAGCCAAAGTCCCACAGATGGGACTTTGTGGGACAAAGTCCCACAGTGGCTGGGACGGGTGACTGATTCTGGTCTCTGGCTACTGAGTCCATGGGCTTCATCAGAAGTACTCAGACCTGGTACGTGGACCCCGTCATAGCTTAATGCTGAGTGAGCCAGCATGTGCACAGAGAGAGACTGTATGGCTGAGAAGTGTCGATTAAGAAAATGCTGGTGGACTTAACCACCAGATTCACATGTCTGCATAAGGCTCCAGATATGACCCATAGGGTCTGGGGTCAAGTGTAGAGAAATAGGAGGAAAAACCCAGAGGCAGACTCTTAGCTGTGCTGTCCTGCCGGATAATCCAGCTGCCCCGACAGAAGCCTGAAATGCGGTAGTTTTGAATTCTAGTGGAAATCAGACTCTGAACTTTGAATTGTTATCTTTTCCTGGACGAGGAATCTACAGTGCACGGCTCTGCTGAGAAGCTGGACAGAGCGTGAACAGCACACCCAGTCAGCCACGTGACGGCGGCAGTTAGCAGCCGGTGTGAGGTCGACCCAGACAGTTGGTTTGCCAAGATGACTGATTGGCCAATGAGCAGTAAGGTATACAGCGCAGACTCTCTGAAAAAAGCGATGATTCGTGCGGAATGCGATGGGGCGGGACCAGTAGCTCAACACCAGAGCACTTTGCCTTTTGTGTATGAGACTTTGGGTCCTGGTCCCAAAACCACAAAACAAACAAACAAAAAAGTAAAAATGGAATGGAATACTATGAGATTTCATCACATTGCTCTAAACTGTATTAAAAGTGAAGAATTTAAAAGTTATTGTTCGCCTTTAATTCCATCACTCGGGAGGCAGAGGCAGGGGATTGCTGTGAGTTCGAGGCCAGCCTGGTCTACAAAGTGAGTCCAGGACAGCCAAGGCTACACAGAGAAACCCTGTCTCGAAAAAAACAAATAATAATAATAATAATAAAATAAAAGTTATTGTTTAATTTGGAATTTTGCGTTAAATAGTACTGAACTGAACTGTGAGTAGGTAAAACTATGGAAATCAAAGCCATGGGGAAGGGAGGGGCCGTGTGTGTGTGTGTGTGTGTGTGTGTGTGTGTGTGTGTTCACAGCCTCAATAATTCCATAGCTTGAGGGTGTGGAACAATGGCATAAAATGGAGAGTAAGGAACTCTACTCCTTGACTCAGACTGGACACCAATGTTTTCAGGTATTCTTGACCTACATTCAAAAGTTCTTTAAACTTCTAAATAAACAGGGAGAGGTCACAGGAAAATATTTTCCTGATACTGGATTGAAGTAGGGAAAGTTTGTCATGACACAAAATCGACCAAACTGAAAACTAAGCATTGATAAATTGCCTAATGAAAATTAAAGAACATCTGAGCCAGTGAAATACAAGAAGAAAACCAACTCTCAAAAGCTATCCTCTGACCTACATACATATACTATACTATGGCATGAACACACACACACACACACACACACAGAGGGGGTGGGGGAGGGAGGGAGGGAGAAACAAAATTAATAACATCTGGCTATCAAAATATATCATTTACACCGGGCGGTGGTGGCGCACGCCTTTAATCCCACCACTCGGGAGGCAGAGGCAGGTGGATCACTGTGAGTTTGAGGCCAGCTTGGTCTACAAAGCCAGTCCAGGACAGTCAAGGCTACACAGAGAGACCTTGTCTCTAAAAACCAAAATATATATATATATATATATAATTTACAATGTATTTTTATTTTCTGTGCATGTCTGTGGGAGTGCATGCCATATGCACACAGTCCGACAGGCCAGAGGAGAGTGACGGATCCCCTGAAGCTGGAGTCCCAGGTGGTTGTGCGCTCTCTGATTTGAGTATTGGACTGAACTTAGGTCCTCTAGAAGAACAGCAAGCACTCTTAAGTGATGATGCATCTCAAAACATACTGTTTTAGAAAATAAGTAGAGGGCCTGGAGAGATGGCCCTACAGTCAAGCGTGCTTACTGCTCCTGCAGGGGACCAGGGCTTGGCCCCCAACCCCCATGTGGAGACCCACAACTGTGTGCAACTCCAGTTCTAAGGGAGTTGGCCCCCTCTTCTGACCTTGCAGGTTCCTGCACCCATGTGGTACACATAAAGTCACACAGGCATACTCATAAGTAAAAAACTAAATTAAGAAGAAAAGAAGCGCCGGGCGTGGTGGCGCACGCCTTTAATCCCAGCACTCGGGAGGCAGAGGCAGGCGGATCGCTGTGAGTTCGAGGCCAGCCTGGACTACAAAGTGAGTCCAGGACAGTCAAGGCTACACAGAGAAACCCTGTCTTGAAAAACCAAAAAAAAAAAAAAAAAAAAAAAAAAAAAAAAAAAAAAAAAAAAAAAAGAAGAAGAAAAGAAGAAAAGCCAGCTATAGCGGCATATACCTTTAATACCAGCACATAGAGGGGGAGGCAGGGAGATCTCTGAGTTGCAGGTCAGTCAAGGGCTACATTGTGAGACCCTTGTCTCAAAAAAGAAAGAAGGGGAGGGAGGGTAGACCAGCTATGGACTGTTGAAGAATTTATATACAAAATATACCAAAAAAAAAAAAAGTCTTAAAATCAATAAGCAAAAATTAGTGCATTACCCACCAAGAGACTGCTACAAAAATGTTTACAGCAGCTCTGTAATTGACTAAAATTAGACAAAATCCAAATATGCATCAAGAGGAAACTAAAACAATTTGTGATATAGCCATATAATGTAATATGATTAGCAGTAATAAAAGAAATGGATTACTAATATACAGAACGCAGATGAATCTCAAAAGCACGCTGGGAGAAAAGCCAGATATAGGGCTGACTGATGGGCAGAGTATGTTCTTAACATGCACCAAGCCTCCTTGGAGTCAGTCCCCTACCCAAACAAACAACAACAAAACACACACACACATGAATATAAACAACCAGTGATCTGGATCAAACCTGTAGCCCCATCTACACAGGAGATTGGGTTAGGAGGACCACAAGGTCAAGTCCAGCCTAGGCAATTTAGCAAGACCCTGTCTCAGTAAGGGATATGGCTTTGGCTCGAAACCCTGAAGTACATACTATATGGTTTCATTTATATGCCATGAAAAACTAAGCCAAGCTAATATGTGGCGATATATATCACTGGTCACCTCTGATAGGCTGTGCATTGACCTAATAAACACAGTGGCTCTTCCAAGATGATACAGCAATCTGTTCATTACAGTGGACACAGGTTATGATGTATGCATTTATGTTAAAAATAAGATATGTATTTAGGATTTGTGTACTTTATTGTATATAAACTCTGTGGGTTTTTTGTTTTGTTTTGTTTTGTCTTGTTTTTGAGACAAGGTATCAACGTATAACTCTGTCTGGAACTCATTCTGTAGATCAGGCCAGCCTTGAACTCAGTGATCCACCTGCTTCTGCCTCCTGTGTGCTGGGACAAAAGGTGTGTACCACCATACCCAGTCAATTTTTAAAACTTTAAGTAAAACAAATTGTTGAGGATCCCCCAAAAGCCTGTGTTTTTGTTTTCTGTCTATCAACTTTTAACATTTTAGAAACTAAAAGGGAATTTTTAAAATATTAACTGATTAAAATTAAATTAAATTCATTCCATATTGATATAAAGAGTGTCTTTATGAAAAACTACTTTTTACTCAACATAACATTTGTATTGATTCTTTGGGAGTTTCCCATCATGCATCCAAATCATACTCACTGCTCATTTCTTCTGTGTCCACCCCCTACTCCTTTGTATCCTCCCCAAAACAACAACAACAACAACAACAACAAAAACGGTGCTGGAGAGATGGCTCAGAGGTTAAGGATACTGACTGCTCCTACAGAGGCCCTGAGTTCAATTCCCAGCAACCACATGGTGGCTCACAACCATCTATAATGTGATCTGGTGCCCTATACTGGCCTGCAGGTGTACATGCAGGCAGAGCACTGTGTATATAATAATAAATAAATCTTAAAAACAAAACAAACATTTGGGCAGTGGTGGCGCACGCCTTTAATCCCAGCACTCAGGAGGCAGAAGCAGGTGGATCTCTGTGAGTTCGAGGCCAGCCTGGTCTACAAAGTGAGTCCAGAGCAGCCAAGGCTACACAGAGAAACCCTATCTCAAAAAACAAAAATAAAAACAAACAAACAAGTCCAATTTGCATTGTCTCTATACTGACTGGATCCTGGCCAAACTCTTAGTGAGCTGCCCCTTAAATAGAGCTGAGTCCTTCCCCTCCCTCACCCTCAACGGAAGCCATCCACTGTGGATAGCTAACTTCTGCAACCTTATCACACTTTTTAAGAGTTCTCTTCCATGGCTTCCTCTTTAGGCTGCTCTTTACTTTTTTGCAGGGGGTGAGGGTTGGGGTAGGGCTAGGGCTTGTCACAGAAGCCTTTTATGTCCTTCTTAACTGTGCAACTGCAGTTGTATCACTGTCAGTGTGGCTTCCTTGTTCTTCACAGTCAGAGGGAGTGTGGAGAGCTCTATTTTCATCATCATCATCATCGTCATCATCGTCGTCGTCATCATCATCATCGTCGTCGTCGTCGTCGTCGTCGTCGTCGTCATCGTCAGCAGCAGTAGCAGCAGCAGGAGCAGCATCGTCATCATAAGCATCAAGCCACAGGTGCATGCCTGCAATCCCAGCATTTGGGAAGCAGAGGCAGAAGGACTGTACATCCTAAGCCAGCCTGGGCTGGTAGGGAGACCTTGTCTCCAAAAAACATTCATGAGAAAATTGGTATTCAGACTCTCCTTGGTGAGAAGGGTGACACGATTGTACTTCTTTGCAGATTTCTTTAGTGTCTGGCTTAAAAGAAAACAGCCGAGTTTAAAAAAAAAAAAAACAGAAACAAAACAAAACAAAAAAAAACCTGTGCCTGCATTTAATTTGTTACAACCTCATATTAATGAGCCTTGGGAAACTCCAGTGTATACTTAGGGGGAAAGCAAATGAAAAGACAAATAGCAGGTTAGAATCATTAGGAAAACAGCTTGGACCTCATGACCCTCTCGAGTCTCATAGACGTTGTGCTCCCCTTCCCCCCACGCCCCCGTGCCCCCTCATGGCAGGTTGACCCCTGGCTCTGACTCACCACCCTTGGTTGCTTCTTCAGCACGTGGCTAGAAAACAAATTAAATGTCTTTTCAGAGCGGAGTTTGTATCCGCAGGGCCTTCCAGATCTCCCACTGTTTCTACTCTCCCCTCCGCGACATTTTCCAGGTTTGATGGCGAGACCATATTCCAGCCAGCAGGGTAGATGAAAGCACAGCGTGGCTGAGTCGGTGTCAAGGTGACCTCTGTCTCCACTTTCCTAGGGATGACGATCATCTGACAGCACAGCTAGAATGAGTGTGTTCTTATGTGTTCAGCATCCACTTATAAAATACAAGGGTAGAAAGGTCACTTGTATCCTGTCTCAAACACTGTCCCATACACCCCACCCCCACCCCACCACCACCACTCCCACAGGTACTTGGGATTTCTCAACATTTTCTTTTTACCTAAAGCCCTGTGAAATGTTTCTAAAGATTTTAATTTTTTATTTATGGTCTGTGTGTTTATGCCACACACACATGGCGTCAGTTCTTGGGAGCTGGAGTCACACTGGGGGTCTGGAGCCGTTCACTGTGCATATTGGGAGCTGAACTGGCCCCCTCGGCAGGAGCAGCAAGTCTGTGAGCCGCCAACACATCTCTCCAGCTCCTGAAAGTTGTCTTTAAATGATTTGGGAAATCTTTGTACTACTTAGACTCCCCTGGTCTTAGTGTAAGTCAGGAACATTCTCCAATTTTTCTGTAAATCGCAACAGATAATGCTAGGGCTTCCCCCCACACACACACACAAATTAAAATTATTTTAAATTGTTAAAACAAGAACAGATCTTCAAGCCATGGACCACATTAAAACTCTTTTTATTTCAATAATTGCATCTTCCTAAGGGAGAATATATTTAATGGCTAAACTTTGAGAAGGAGAAACAGCTCTCTCATCTTTGTTTCTCATCTCCACAACAGGGTAGCTAGCACAGCGCTCAGTGGGGCTTCACAGTTGTGGGGAGTGATTAAAGCCAGAAGACAACAAGGCCTCTTGCTTAGACAGCTCCCTCCAACCTCTTCCGGCAGCTCAGAGCCTTTCAGGGCCGGGGGAAAAATACATCCCATAACGCTTAATCATACACATCTCCAGGCTTTGTAGATAAACTCTGTTATCAAGAGAAGTCTGGAGTCTCAGATGAATATCGAATGGCTCACTTATTCCCTCCTGCCCCACTAAAGTGGCTTTTTAGTGCTGAGGATCATTCTAGGCACGTCTGGGATGTCCTTGTGTAGACCTCCCCCTGTAGCACACATGGATGAGGAACGTGACTCCCAATTCCACAGAGCTGCTACTTCTGTTTTATGGAGGACACAGGAGGATTCAGACTAAGATGGGGAAGTGGTGGGGAGGAATGGGGGCGGGGCCGGGGGCGGGGCACACCGGACACCAACCTGTGCAGGAGAAATTGTGACCTAGGCCTTAGAACACTGGTGAACTGCAGCCCAAGTGTAACTCCACTGTCCTGGGTGAACCCTCTGGGATGGGGTGTCTTATGCCCACACAATCAGTGTACAGAAAGCTCTCGGATCAAAGGTGTACGTTAGGCCTCAACTGCACCAAACAAAAGACGGGTTTTTACAGTTCACACTCTCAGGGATCACGATGGGATCAAAGACAGATTTTTATAGTTCACAATCGGATCAAATATCCTGCAACTCTCAGTCAGTGACTCAGGACATTAGGACAAGAAGATTTACAAGTTCAAGGCTATCCTGGGCAACTTAGTGAGACCTTTCTTAAAATGAAAAAAAAAATTTTTTTTTTAAAGTGGGGAACTGGGGATGTAGTTCAGTGATAGAGCACTTGCCTAGCACATGGGAAACCCTGGGTGTGACGCCCACAGGTTGTAAGCACTTAAGCCAGTAGCCCAGCTTGCCTGTTATCATATCAACTATTCCTCAGTGCGTGTAATTGCACGCGCCATTGTTTTCACATACTGGCAGCGCAGCAGGCTTGTTGACAGCAGTGCCAGCATAAACAGATGATTAATTCATTGGACTTCGACCTTATGATGACCAAGGTACAACCAGGCAGTAGGAATTTTCAATTCCGTCATCATTTCCTGGGACCACTGACAGCTATGCTGTCTGCCATCACCCCAGATGTCATTTGGCAGCGTGTGACTGCGGACAGTGGTGAGGGCGGGGTCTCCTGAAGAGAAGAAAGCTAGGGAGAACCTAAAAAACAGAACAATGGGAGGGAGGGAGGGATGGGAGGATACAAGGGATGGGATAACCATTGAGATGTAATATGAATAAATTAATTTTAAAAATTAAAAAAAAAAAAAAACAGAACAATGACATTGCCCACAAGAGAACCCATGAAGATGGGCTTTTATGGGGCAGAGCGGCTAACCAAAACATGCTGTTTTAGGATTTTTATTGCTGTGAAGAGACAGTGTGACCACTGCAACTCTTATAAAGGAAAACATTTAAGATTTAGTCCACTGTCCTCGTGGCGGGAAGCATGGCGGTGTGCAGGCAGACATGGTGCTGGAAAAGGAGCTGGGAGTTCTACTTGCGGATCACGAGGCAGCAGGAAGAGAGAGTGACAAAGCTACACCTATTCCTACAAGGCCACACATCTTAATTGCTTCAAATAAGGCTGCTCCCTGTGAGCCTCTGGGGGACATTTTTTCATTCAAATCACCACAAATGCCAATGGCCAAAGTAGAGACTTTGAGCACCAAGAGTGAAGCAGGAAGTTAAATTTGTTATTGGAATTAGAAAAGATTACATGACACAGGACCCTATTAAAGAGATGCTTATATGAGGCTGGAGAGATGGCTCAGTGGTTAAGAGCACTGGCTGTTCTTCTAGAGGTCCTGAGTTCAATTCCCAGCACTCACATGGTGGCTCACAAGCATCTGTAATGAGATCTGGTGTCCTCTTCTGGCCTGCAGGTGTACATGCAGGCAGAGCTCTGTATACATAATAATAATTTTTTAAAAAGATTTATTATTTATTATTATGTATACAGTGCTCTGTCTGCATGTACATCAGGCCAGATCACATTATAGATGGTTGTGAGCCACCATGTGGTTGCTGGGACTTGAACCCAGGACCTCCGGAAGAGCAGTCAGTGTGCTTAACCTCTGAGCCACCTCTCCAGCCCAATAATTTTTTTTTTAAAGAGATGATTATATGTAAAGACAGTGCCATCCATCTCTGAAAGACTGCAGTACCAGCTGTGCAGAGATTCATGTCTGCCTTGAACTACAAACAAGAGTATAAAGTAAATACCGCAGGCATCTATTTGCCTTTAATAAAGGATGGTTAAATCAACAGAGGAGATGGTAAATCCCCTATGCAGAGGAACGTCAGGTACTATATGGAGTGGTTTTCTCCCAGGATGGTGACTCTTCTCTGTAACCCCAGCGTTAGGGAGGTGGAGATGGAGGGTCAGGTGTCCCAGGTCATTTTGAACGAGGTAATGAGTCTGAGGCTTCTCCAGTCACTAAGAGTGAGCTTCCAAAGGGAACACTACGGGCTGAGAGTTTGGTTCAGAGGGAGAGTGCTTGCTGAGCATGCTCAGTCAAGGCCGTGAGCTTCTTTCCTACCCCCCCCCCCACCCTAGGGCTGCAGAAAATTATTCACAGTTCAAAGTTTCTTTTTTTTTTTTTTAGGTGCTGGGCCTTGAGCCCAGCACCTCGCCAATGCACTGGCACCAAGCCAAGCCTGGAAAGTTCAGAGAGACATTAAGCCCCCCAAAATGGTTTGGTTTTTTGTTTTGTTTTGTTTTGGTTTTGGTTTTTACAAAAAATGTAGGGACAGCCAGGCATGGTGGCGCACGCCTGTAATCCCAGCACTCGGGAGGCAGAGGCAGGCAGATCGCTGTGAGTTCGAGGCCAGCCTGGTCTACAAAGTGACTCTAGGACAGCCAAGGTTAACACAGAGAGACCTTGTCTCAAAAAACCAAAAAACAAAACAAAACAAAACAAAACAAAAAAAACACTAGGGACATTTGAAAAAATAAAAATAAAATTAGAAAATTATGAAATACCAGTTTTCAAAACTTCTAATGAAAATAGCCCTGAAGCATGCAAGAGAGTGGTACAGCATATGGTAGGGATGGATTGCATGTGCTGAATGCAGTCAGGTGAGGCCCAGGCTGCTGGTGACCCAGGTGTGACCTTCCTGACCTGTGAGCAGGGCTTGTGATGCCCAGGCTTAGCCAGGCAACTGTTCACAGGGGTCAGCAGAGATGGTACAGGTTAGGTTTGTATTTTTGTCGTTTTTCTTTCTCGGGGCTGAGAGTAAATCACTGAGATATACCGAGCCTAGTTTGGCTTGTAATTTTATCATTTTATTTCTTTTGAGATAAGTGCTCCCTGTGTCACCCTGGCTGTCTTAGGACTTTCTCTGCAGATCTGACTGGCCTGGAACTCATAGAGATCCACCCGCCTCTGCCTCCCAAGTGCTGGGATTGAACGCGTGCACCATCACCGTGTCCAGTTGGTTTGTAATTTCAGGTAAAAATAAAATGCATGCTCTTCATAAATAAAAGAAGAAAACGCCACACACAGCACCAATCATAGCAGTGACACAACGAGGGCTTTGGAGTTGGTTGGTTTAAAAAAGGATTTTAGGTGAGAGTGGGATTTGCCATGGGGAAGGTGCCTTGATCCTGTCCTGGAGGAAAAGGACGACACTGCAAAGAATCCAAGCACAGAAGAGCTAGAAGCAGCCCTGAGCCGCAGGTGTGGGGTGGCTCATGGAGTGGCACGTGATTTCAGCCTCGGGAGCTCCTTGGGCCGAAAACCCAACCACTTGTGGAAGCAACGGCGAACAAACGTGTGCTGTTGCCGCTGAGCTGATGGGAATGGTGTGTGTATCCAGGTCACGGGGTGCAGCTCAGTGAAGAGGGGTTACAAAACACCCTGTACACAGCAATCCTAGGTGGAAGGAGACGCTCCGCCCTCCCTCTACCTGTCACTGCTAAAACCATGGAACCCAGGGAACCACAGTTCCTCGGGAATCTCAAGCAAGAGAGGGAAAAGGCTGAAGCCCGGGGCAGCTAGAGGAGGAACTTGTCTCCCTGGTGGAGATTAGTAAATTCTGACACCGTGACAGACCACATAGCAGGGGAGCCTGGAGCCGGCACAATGGTGGTAGTGTTACGCAAAGGTCTAGCCCTCTGTTTAGACCTAAACCTCACGCCAGGACCCGACCGATGAGTTTACGTGCACAGGCGGAAGCGGGTGAGGTCACTAGACATCTTTATTGGTTGTTCTTCCCAAAGCGACTGCGTTGAATGAATCTCCTTTCTCCGCTTGACTGTTTGATTGAGGAAAGGTGGCTTGTTAGGGTCGCCAGGACCCAGGCTCCCTTTCAACATTTCCAGTAAGAACTGGGAGGCTAAGTCAGGAGAATCACTTGTTTGACACCAGCCTGGGCTACACAGTGATACCCTGTCTCATAAACCCAAGACACACCAGCATGTGATCCCACTGGAGCACGGCCTGCTGACAGGATAGCAGCAGAGCTGACGTGTAGACTGGTTGGTTATTTACTGCGGCAGGAAAAGCTCTGGATCCGCTGTCACCCAAGTCCTAATGGTGGAGTGGGATTTGGCAGACTGATACTTCTTTGGGCGGGGTTGGGAGGGGAGGGAGGGGCGGGAGTTGGACTTTTTTTGGGGGGGGAGTTCGAGACAGGGTTTCTCTGTGTAGCTTTGACAGATATTTCCTTGTTGATGGGTACATTTCTTTGTGGCTAGAGTTTGTTTGGATGGGAGGATGGGTGTGGCCTTGTTTGATTTGCCAGGAGGCAGCAACTCCTTTTAGCCAGTGTGCATAACAGAGGCCTGACCTTTCCCCCTCTGTTGCCCAGACACTTTGTAGTGACCCCCTGTGAGTGTCCAGTGCCTCCTGGAAGGTCTGTGTGGAGCACTCCTCTATGAGGAGCATTCCTTTGTGTGGAGCACTCTTCTGTGCAGAGGTCTCCTCTGTGTGGAGGACTCCTCTGCATGGAGCACTCTTCTGGGTGGAGCACTCCTCTGTGTGGAGGGCTCCTCTGTGGAGCATTCCTCTGTGTGGAGGACTCCTCTGTGTGGAACACTCCTTTGCAGAGCACTCCTGTGTGGAGGACTCCTCTGCATGGAGCACTCCTCTGGGTGGCGCACACCTCTGGGTGGAGCATTCCTCTGTGTGGAGCATTCCTCTGTGTGGATCACTCCTCTATGTGGAGCATTCCTCTGTGTGGAGTACTCTCTGTGTGGAACACTCCTCTGTGTGGAGCACTCCTCTGTGTGGAGCACTCCTCTGTGTGGAGCACTCCTCTGTGTGGAGCA
>OU015747.1:47950592-47995645 GCA_907169655.1 Acomys percivali | reverse complement strand
TCTGTGTGGAGCACTCCTCTGTGTGGAGCACTCCTCTGTGTGGAGCATTCCTTTGTGTGGATCACTCCTCTATGTGGAGCATTCCTCTGTGTGGAGCATTCTTCTGCATGATGCACCCCCCCTGTGTGGAGCACTCCTCTGTGTGGAGTACTCTTCCTGATGCTCCAACACACCCACTTTATGCTGCCTTTGCTTGGATAAGACCAGGCTTTGTTCAGACAAGCTCCTCTGCCCCAGCTCAGATGCCTTCTTGCTCTGTGGCTTGAAGCATCCACTTCTAAGTTACCTCCTTTTTCTCCTCTCCCCCTACCCCCTTGTTTTTCTCCTCTTATTCAGTTTGCTGTTTGCTTTGGTTTGTGGGTTTTTTTTTTTGTTGTTGTTGTTTGTTCGTTTGTTGTTGTTGTTGTTGTTTTTTGGCATAAGGTCTCACTCAGCAGCTCAGTCTGGCCTGGAGCTCACAGCAGCTCTCCTGCCATAGCACCTCAGGGCTGGGCTTTTGGCCTGAAACAGCTCCTAAGCTTTGTAATCTCCAAGAAGAACTTTCTGACACTCAGACCAAACCAAAGGCCCGATGGGGTCCCTGTTCCTGCCTCACAGCCAGACACATTCCCTGGTGGGACTCCTGTGTTCCCGAGAACGGCTGTCTGCTCCTCCTTTGCATCCTCCAGGCCTAGCAAGGGTGTCTCTCAATGATAGAACAAGCAAGCTGTGTGAAGGAGCCAGGGGAGAGTGGAGGGGAGAAAGACACTGGTAAATAACAGCAGGGTCGGGGTGGGGGCTGCTGGGAAGGTGAGTGGCAGGAATCCAGACTTAGGGTTAGAGTCTGTGGTTGGAGGCTGGAGACATGTCAACCCATTAAACACCAGCTCTGGGTGTGGGGGAAATAGAATGGTCCGACAGATTTTTTTTTTTAATTTTAAAAAATTTTTATTTTATGTGTGTTGGTGTTTTGTCTGCATGTATGTCTATGAGAGGATGTCAGATCTTGGAGTTACAGTTGTGAGGCACCATGTGGGTGCTGGGAATCGAACCTGGATCCTTTGGAAGAGCAGTCAGTGCTTTTAACCGCTGAGCCATCTCTCCAGCCAGACTGACAGATCTTTAAACATCTTGAACTGTCAGTCTGGGTTGATAATTGGCTCTGTCTTTGGAAACTGGGGAGAGGTATGTTTTCAGTACTCAATGTTCACTGAGAATCTGGAATTAAAATATTTTAGGGGACTGCTCTTGGCATCACTGCCTTGCTGAGGACGAGAAGTGCTGTGACAATAAGCATTTTATAGGATCTCTGCATTTTTCTTAGCAGGAGATGCTTTAAATGTTTTTTGAGGGTTAATTTCTTTTTGGGAGCATGGGCCGGGGATTGAACCCAGGCCCCATCAATACTAAGCTAGTGTACTGACACTGAGGCACACCTCTGTCCTACAGTAACTGAGATTGGAGCCCAGTAAGTGGGTGAGACCAACTTCTGAAGCATGCTGTGGTGTGCCTGTCAATCACTCGCACATCACCAGGAGCTGGGACCACAGGGAAGGGCCCTAGTTACCCATGTTGGTGAGAGGTCTTGTTACTGGGTGTAGTAGCTGGGGCCTCAGGAGCCAGTCAAGGAGTCCCCTGCGGCTCCTGCCTCTGCCTCTCCTGGAGCTCCACATCATATTTAAGCAACCCTCCTTCACTACTGGCAACTGAGTGCCGGAGCAGCTGAGCCAAGCCTCCACTGCAGGCCATAAAGAAACAATTAGGCACAGTTAATGGCCCATAATTTGTTACTCCTGGGTTCTGGTCCCAGGGGTTCCCCCTCCTAAGTTATTACCCAGGAAGAGACATAAAACTGTATTTCACGGAAACAAAGGCAGCGTGTTTTCCCTGTGCCTCCCTGTGATTAAAAGCTGGAAATGATGCAGCTCTCACAGACGGGAGGGACTGTCACTCACTGGCACACAGCACTGCAACGGAGACATATGGAACAACCACCAAATGTGTGGGCCTAGCGCAGAGTAAACACATGGGGCCTCTTGTTAACTATATCATGTCTGCCGCACAGACACCATAAGCCTGGAGTGGG
The DNA here is from genome assembly GCA_907169655.1 of Acomys percivali. Classification (NCBI taxonomy): domain Eukaryota; kingdom Metazoa; phylum Chordata; class Mammalia; order Rodentia; family Muridae; genus Acomys; species Acomys percivali. Next base: position 47,993,580 of record OU015747.1, on the reverse strand, counting down.
GTCCTTCTCCGTGTAGGGGCCCTGGCACCGCAGAGTCTGCGCCTGGAGAGTGTGGCCATCTTGCAGGACCTCTTGTAGTGGGAGAATGAGCTGTCCAGGGACACTGCTCCTCAGGGAGAGCATGGAGCAGTGAGCTAGTTACTTTCCGAGTGTCAGAGACAAAATACTTGACCACAGCATCTGAAGGAAGAAAGTTTATTCTAGCTCTCGGAGGGTCCGGTCCATCGTGGCACAGGGGGTGGGAGGCAGCGGCGGGGCGGGGGTTGGGGGGGAGCGGTCACGCTGAATCTGTAGTCAGGAGGCTGAGGGAGACAAACACCAGCACTCAGCCTGCCTTCCTCTTTTCAGTCCGTCTGAGCCAATGCTCATGTTTAGGGTACCTCAGTTAGCCCAGTCTACAAACTTCCTTACAGACGCTCCCAGAGCGGTCTCCAGGGTGATTCTAGAGCCTGTTAGGGTGATGAGCAACACAAACCATCACAGGTGACTAAAGACGTTAACTTACTGGCTTGGGAATCTAGGGCTAAGTCGGGGGTGGGGGTGGGGGTGGGGAAGCCAGTATGTGAGAAGATTGGAAGGAAGAGGTAGTGGAGGCGAGAGTATAGGGATTGGGGTGTGGGCCTCAGAGCAAAGGGTCCAGGCAGAGACTTAATTAACCCCATTTCTTTCTTTCTCTCTTGTTTATTTTTCCCCCAAGATAGGGTTTCTCTGTGTAGCCTTGGCTGTCCTGGACTCACTTTGTAGACCAGGCTGGCCTTGAACTCACAGCGATCCATCTGCCTCTGCCTCCCAAGTGCTGGTGGGATTAAAGGCGTGCGCCACCTCATTCATTTTTATTTACTCAACCAATTTTACTTACTGAAGTAGAATGTATCAAGTTTAAATGAATGCCTTTCTCTCCTCCTTCCCCTTCAAACCCACTCTTTCTTTTTCTCCACCTAGCCATAGTTTCACTCACTGTCCATCTCACCGATCACAGCCGACTCTGAGGCTGTCTGTCTGTCATCTTTGCCCTACCTCTCCCTTCATCTCCTAACTTCCACCACTGGAAACTCCGGTGAGCGCCTATGTGCTCGTGGGTCCGTGTTTGCTGCCGACAGCAATGCCAGTTACTGGCTTTTGAATCAGGCTGACTGGAAGCGAAATCCTGATTCTGTCGTGTGTGATGCAGCATCTCTGAGACTGACTATTCTTTGTCTGAAAAGTGGGAACAATGTCTGGCTTAGAGGGGTGCTGGGAGACTACAATGGCTTTGCGCCATCCCTCTTTCCCTCTTCAGCTCCAGGCCTGAGCGCAGCTGACTTGGAGACTACTTTCCCACCTGGCTCTCTGTAACCCCCTGGACTGCTCTGCAGCATCTTTCTTACATATGTCTTTTCTCAGTGGTCCCTCAGGAGGGCAAGGATCCAGGCTTGTCAGCCTAATGCAGATTTGATCGAAGCTTGCGCTCCTATTTCTGTGTGACCGGCAACCTCAGATGCAATGGAAGGTTCTAGTAACTGCTAGATGACCACATCGTATAGGTACGCAGCTATGCCTACATTATCACACTGCAGGTGGCATTCCTGAAGTGTGATGCGAGGTCCCTCCTCAGGAAACTGGGAGCTGGTGGCTCATGCGTGGAATTCCAGAACCCAGAAGTGAATTTAAGGCCAGCATGGTCATCCTAAGCTACACAGTGATACTTTATCTCAAACCACAACCCACCCTACCCCTGCCCCCAAATCCCACACCTAGGTCAGGGGGTCGCCCACAGCAGACCTGTCAGAGCCAGATAGGGGGCACTCCAGTCAGAAGAACTGGAGGGAATGGAGGTGCGATTCCTTGGTTCACTGATCCCAAGTCATCTGAGTATGTAGGCCACCCCCCAACTGGAGCTCCCTGTTCCAGCTGGTTTTGTGTCAATGTGTCATAAGCTAGTCATTAGAGAGGAGGAGGCTCCGTTGAGGAAATGTCTCCATAAAGATACGGCTGTATGCCAGTAGGACATTTTCTTAATTAGTGACTGATGGGGAAAGGCCAATCCCACTGTGGGTGGTGCCATCCCTGGGCTGGTAGTCCAGGGGTGTATGAAAAAGCAGGCTGAGAGCCGGGCATGGTGGCACACGCCTTTAATCCCAGCACTTGGGAAGCAGAGGCAGGTGGATTGCTGCAAGTTCCAGGCCAGCCTGGTCTACAAAGCAAGTCCAGGACAGCCAAGGCTACACAGAGAACCCCTGTCTCAAAAAACTGAAAGAAAAAAAAAAAGAAAGAAAAAGAAAAAGCAAGCTGAGCAAGCCATGAGGAGAAGCCAGTAAGCAGCACCCCTCCATGGCCTCTGCATCAGCTCCTGCCTCCAGGTTCCTGCCCTGCTTGAGCTCCTTCTCCCTCCGAGCTGTTTCTGCAGTCAGGAGACTAACATTACCTGCTGACACGGACAACATTCTCCAAGCTCCTTCCCTGTAATGCCCACCACTCACAGCCTCTCAGCTCCCGCGCCTATCACACAGTGATGAAGGACACTTCTGGTGGGTGGGTGACGCGGTGAAATATGAGCTGGCATTCTCCAAAGCAGGAAGCATTTCATAGCACTAGGTGGAGAGGTTCCTGGAAAGTACTCTCACAGGCCAGCCATTGGGAGGTGGGGATCTGAGGGTGCCCCTTAGCTCTACACAGAGCTAACCAGTTAGAGTTTCATGAAGGACAAGCTGAATATCAGAATTAAAGGGTTAAAGAGAAAAAGCATGACTGAATTTCATGAAAATGATCAAACATGAAATGCTATCTTACTGGGCAATGTATAATTTTCAGAGACATCTAAAATATGTGTTTTGTGCTAACAATCAGCCTAGAGTTGCAAGCCCATCCTCTTGAAGTACACTTGCTTTAACAGAAGCCCTGGTAATGAGACCAAAGGATGTACGTTTTAGTTAGAAGGAAGAGCTTTAGAGCTGCTAGTAATAAAACGGACTGCTACTGAAAATTACGCCGATTTTACATTTTCTCATTATGAAAGGATAATTAACTCGGTCTAGCCACCCTACAATGTACATACACCACCCCCCCCACCAACCATGCACGTGATAAACAATGCAATTTCCTTCATTAAACTGAGGGCTAGGAATGCAGCTCCACAGGAGGGCAACAGCCCAGCTCATGCCCAGGGCTCCACTTCCCACACTGCAAAGCAACATTTCCTTTAAAAAAATAAATAAATTTGTCAGGTAAAAATTAATTCGGGGTAGGTGCTAAAGAAATGCCTCAACTGAAGAGCACCAGCTGGTCTTGCAGAGGATCCAGGTTCAGTTCCCAGCACCCACATGGCAGTGCACAACTGTCTGTGACTCCAGGTCCAGGGCATCTGGTGCCCTTTTCTGGCTCCTATAGGCACCAGGCATGCACAGGACGCACTGGCATATGTGCAGGCAAGCATTTATAGCCATTAATTCTTAAGTATAATTTTGATCCTCAGAATGTTTTTTTATCCTATTTATTCCCCCTTTTCTCCTAACTCCTCCCAAACCTACATCAGCTCCTCCCCTTTCCCAACTTCATAGCCTGCACTGCCCACCCTCCCTCCCACCCACCGAGTTCAGTTTGTGCTGTTCATGTAAGCACTGGTGTCATGCCAGGCATTGGAGCAGTTAGCCTACAAGGAACCACAGCCCTAAAGCACCCCACCCCACCCCACCCCTGCAGCCACCATCAGCTGTCACCAGTTCTCAGCCAGGCTGGAGGTGATGCTGGTTTTAGTAACAATGTATCTTTTCCATGTTTTTTTTTTTTTCATGTTTTTGTATGTTCATGGTTTATTTGGAAGTAAGTGCTCCTGTCATGCCTGCATATGGAGGCACAGTAGTTAAGTCTCTCAGTCCGCCATATAGGTTCAGGGGAATCAAGCTTAGGTTGTCACGCTTAGGAACAAGGGTCCTTATCAGCTGGTCCCTGCACCCTATAAAAGGTGACGTATTTTTGAGGACCCCTCCCAAAAAAAGCCAGAGACAAAACATCATGCCATCTCATAGCACAGCAAGACAGGGGCACACTTGAGTCAATGAAGCCGCCAATGGCACGTTAAACACATCAGTTACTGGGTATATTCATAGCTGATGGTAACAAAATCCCCGTGCTGGGGCGCTCTGGTCAGGGTCCCCATGGTCGGCGAGGGTGGGGATCTAGGGCATGCTCTGACTGGCCAGTCTACCTGGAAAGCACAGAGTGAGCAAGGTACCAGGGCTGCCCTCCCGGTCATCCCTTCACCCTACACTGAACCTCATGTAGCAGCTTTAGTTGCTGGGATTCCCTGCTCCCTACTAAGGGTCAGAACTACAACCAGGCGTCACGAACAGGCCAAACTCCAGGCCCAGACTATGCAGGTGAGGCATCCAACCACAGACAGAGCCAGAAGGCAAACTTCCTACCTGGGGTTGTTGACACTACTGTTGGCTATTTTACCAGACCCCACAAGCAGAGGAGCACAGAGGCAGGGTCTGGGGAGATCCTACTACTCCACTCTATCCAGCTGACAAGGCTGGGCTAGTATAGAAGGGTGGGGTGAGGCACAGGGAAGGTGTGTTAGGGTGGGGCACACCTGATGCAGCAGAGGAAGGAACCTCTGATGAACCTCTGGCACAGATTCATTACAGAACTGTGGTTCATAAAAGGCTCCCGTTTTGGAAACATTTTTGGAGGATGGGGTCTAAGGACTGAACCTTACCAATATTAAAAATAATTCCCTAACACAGAGCTGCTCTCTGCCTGATTGCTCAGTCTTCTGGGAAGCCAGCGCTCTAGGTTGAGAGCTGGGACTCCAGGGCTCCTGTACCAGGGAGCAGCAAGGGGCGCAGGGGCAGCTGCAGAAGCACCAGCAGAGGTGCACTGAGAAGAGGTTAAGGCCACCAGAAGGCTGGGTGACCCCTGGGGATACGAGCACAATCCAGAGCATCAGGTACCAGTCAGTCATGGGAGCTGGAAGGGCAGAAGACAGGAGCCCTTCTGGGGGGTTTGTTTTTCAGGCCTTAGGGACAGAAGGGGAAGTCAAGCTGAGCTGAAAGAAGAGCCCCATTCCACCTGGTTGCTGTTACCTGTCACTTACTTCTGTGTCCTACCCTTGAAGTGTTAAGGTCCCTAAGGTAGTAAGGTACCAGGGTTTGATGATGAGGCTCTGTGGCACCTTATTTAAAAAGATGGGGCTGTCAGAATGGCACAGCTGGTAGATGCTTGTCACCATGAGATCCCACATTGTAAGCTGGAAAGAGAGAACCGACTTACAAACTGTCCTCTGATCACTACACGTGTACTATGGCATACACATCACATGCACATATGTATATGCACATAGTCAATGAATAAATAAATATAATTCCATGCCAGGGACTGGAAAGATGACTCTATGGTTAACAGTCCTTACTGCTCTCTGGTGTTGGAAAACAAGAGCTTAAAAACAAATTCAATGGCTGTTTTTCAGTCCTTGCCTGTGTACCAGGTATGAAACGCTGAAGGTTCTAAGCACTGAGTGATTCAGAGAAAAGCCCTGGCAGTGAGCTGCTGCTGGGCTCAGTCAACAGTCTCAGTCAGTGGCCTTACAAATTTAACATGACAAGTTCAGGGGGCAGGAAGACTTTAGAGGCTGGAGGTATATTAACTACTAGCATGAATGTGCAGTTGGTCCTTATGATGCCCAAGTGGTCTGCCCTCGTTCAGCGTGGAAGACCTCAGAAACAAAATTATGAAGAAAATGGTTTAAAGTGCTTGACCATCTTGGGAAATCCCTTTGTCAAGACCTAGAAGAGTTGAAATATGTCATTTTCCTTTGCTAAAGGTCAAATTCCCAGCAGTTTCTCAAACCACTTCTCCTGTGGGGGGTGGGGGAGAGTAAGGGGAATCTATATAAAGAATTAGAACTCATTCGCAGATGCCACCGTGCGGACACTCAACTTTATTCACTTTATCTATATATTTAACAATTCTAAAGTATTTACTTCTTGCTTTGACAAAAAAATGAAAAATATAGGAGCACTGACTCCTCTTTAGGAGAAAAGGGTTATATGTACAGCTGCGGAGAGTTATGGTTCCTCCTTTACATACAAAGAAAATATTAATAAAAAAGTGCTTCATTGATCAAAAAGGGCTAAGAGCTGCGAGCATTTATTCACACTGTACAACAGACCCAAGAAACCCGTATCATAACCTCTTGGCACCTGTCACTAGGAACTGCACAATTTTCAATTATGCCAACCTTGCCCCACCTGAACCTCCAGAGCACGTGGAGGAGACCGTCACCCTGCTGCGTGACTCGCTGCTGGAGGAATGAGCAGTGCTCTGTGGCCTGGGCCACCTTCAGCCGACAGTGCTAGGGAAGGCTTCCAGCTTCTCGCACCCACACTCAGAAACACGCAGAAGCCACCTTCCTGAGACACAGAAGGCCCATGGCCAGGTAACAGCTTCCGAAGGGGAGGGACAGAGACATCGGCCAGGCTAGAACTGAGATGTCCCACCAACCTCACCCAGCTCCCAGTGCTGTCACCAGTCTGCAGTTTTTAACAGTGAGCATAAACATAGATGCCAACAATTCAAAGCACAAACCAAAACTACTCTCCACCCTTCCCATACCCGCCTCCACCACAGCTGACTACTAGCTTAAGGCTCTCTTGGACCACGTCAAAGCTCACTGAGCCAAGGTATCCCAAATCTCCTCCAGGCCATGTCATTTACTAAGAACCCTGCAATCACCAAGGGGCTCTTCACTGGTAGCAGAGGCCAGAAATGTGCCCACTCAGGTAGCTAGAAGCAGGACAGGGGACTCCTGGGTCCTTCCTGCTGTCCCACATGTAGGGGAAGAAGAAGGCTGATTGTGTGGAAAGCTTGGGAACTATGAGGGTTCCGTCCCTTAGGGGGAGATGCATGATTGGTTTGCTCTGGGAATGGGGCACTTGTGGAACCCTGAGTCTGGATTTCCCTGTGTTGGCCGAGGAAGAGATTGCTTATGAGACTAGGCTCCAGAGGGGCCTCCCAGGTGCCCAACTCAGTGCAAGCCTTGACAGCAGCAGGACACTGCATTCTGGCCAGTCTGCACCTTTAGGTCTGCAAGCCCAAAGGAGGCAAAGGGAGCCCTACCCAATCTGGTCATGTTAAAGATAGGATCCATGTGGGCCAACATGTCAGCCCCTCAGTAACTCAAAAGCAGCACATACCTCTGTTTTCAAACTGAGGCCTGTAGAGTATCTCCCCACGTACCCTCCTCCCAGGGCCTTTCTGTTTTTTATCTGTGAGGTGGGATGGCCCTACTCCTCTTAGGAACAGTACTCATAAGAAAGGGGCGTCTAGCCTCCCCAGCCCTGACACAGACAGCTGTGATGTGAGGAATGATAACTAATGTTAGGCTGACTCTCTGACCTGCTCTCTCAGGCCTTCATTCTGGCTCTTTTCAGAGGGAAGCACTGCACCATCCCCCAGCATGCCTGATTGCAAGTGGCTCAGCAATTTAAGAGCCTGGCAACCTCTGGGCTTCCGTTTTAAAAAAAAAAAAAAAAAAAAAAAGAATTAAGACAACCAGGGAACTTTTTGTTTTTAGAAGGCAAAGGAGCATGGAAAGGGAGGGAAAGATGAAACAGAAATCAATTTACAATCCAGTGGTACATCCCATCTCTATACAGATTGTTCCATGCCCCCATTCCAAAGCGTATGGGTCTCTCGGACTGCCCAGGCTGTGTATGAGCCTGTTAAAGAAACAGCAGCATGGTCTCTGCCACCCAGGTCACTTGAGCTTCAGTTTGAAGTGGCAGCAATAGGCTTATCCAGTTCAAGGTCAATGCTGGAGCTTGTGGGATGGAGGCTGCTATAGCAAGACTTGCACACTCGACTGGGTTCAAAGAGCTGCTGGCTAGGAACTGGAACCTTCTGGTTACAACAACTGGAGCAGAATACGTTCCCACAATTCCTTAAGACAAGAAGAAATAGAACAATATTAGTTTCAGCTGGTAGATTTGTGTGTGTGTGTGTGTGTGTGTGTGTGTGTGTGTGTGTGTGTGTGTGTGTGTGTGTGTGTGTGTGTGAACACCCAACTTCATAGAGCAGCATGTGGTGTGTACAGTCTGGATGTGCTAGAAACACGTTCATTTCTCCAGGCCAGGCCAGGCCAGGGAGATGCTCAGTAGGAAGATGTATGTACCTAGTGAAGTCCTTTTCACCTCAGGCCAAGGATGACACGTGATGCCTCCCCACTCTGGCAGACACAGGAGAGCCCTTTGTGGGCAAATGAGCCCAGCACTGAAGCAGCTGCCAGCTCAGCGCTAAGTATGGACCTGGGGATGTACCCAGTGGCTGCACTAACCTTGGCATTGGCCATCTGGGTAGCTTGAGGTCATAGGGAGGCCAAAGTCAAATGGACTCAGCCTGTGGGCCCTCAGGGAAGAGAAACAACTATGCTGCCCAGCAGGAGATGAGGGCTTTGCCTAGCGGCCACTGCTTCAAAGGCAAGTTGGATGCAGACTGCTGCCGGCAACATGCAAAACCAGACACAAGCAGCACGTGACACATGCTCAGCATGAAAGGGAGGTGGAAGGACGAGGCCATGGAGCATCGCATGCTCATTAACACACACCCCCACCCCCACCCCCCCAGACAGTGCTCAGTCAACTACGGACACTGCACCTCCCCATGCATCTCCAGGCTCCCCTCTCTTTTTCCACCAAAATCCCTATTTCTTTGCACCTGTGCAGCACAGGTCTGTACAGCCAAACTGACCCCTCCCTCCCTCCCTCCCTCTCTCTCTCCTCCCTCCGCCCCCCACCCCCACAGACAGAAGGTAACCAGTGAAGGATGAGTTCTGCTTGCCTTACAATCCTACATTTGCTGAGCCCTGAAGTATAAGCCAACACTGGTCAGCTCCACAAGGGAGCTCCAAGGCACCTGACCCAGCTCTCCACAGATGAAGAGCGGAGTTAAACAGTGCAGTTAAACGCTGCACTAACTTCTCAGCTGTACTCCTCAGAATGCAGAGCACACTGGAAGAAGCCCTCAGGCAGGAGGAGCAGACACTGAAGACCACAGGAGACAAAGCAACACTGGAGAAGGGAAGGTGGGACCCAAGGCAATAGGACAGGGAACCACAACACCAAAGCTTTTCATTTCTAGAATACAGGAAATACTTTGTAACTTTCTAAGAAACATGAGTCAGCAAGAACTTGTGGTTCCACAGGCAATCTTCTGAACGCATATACTTGTTAAACATGGCTGCTTAAGAGCCTGACATGAATTTGATCAATTAAGCTTTCTATCTGACTTCCTCTGGGAGACCCTGAAAGACCTAAGTGGAGTTTCCCATGCTAAGCAGGTCTCTGGAAAGATCTGTTCATCTGTCCCTTTAAAAACAGAAGAAAGAAGTGATGCTGTTTGGCTGGACAGTTACTAGCATCATCATCCTGGCATCAAGGAATGACTGCCTCTTCTTCCCGACAGAAAAAGCTCTGAAGCCCAGTGGCTCCCCAAAGAAGCCCTGAGGAAGCACCACTTCTCATCAGGAGCCTAGAACCTAATAGCCCCAGCTGGCCTGTACACTCCCGAGTGGAGCAGGAGGCAGCAGCAAATATAGCCCTGGCAGTTCCTTTCATCAGCTGCTCTGGATCTCCCTCCCCAACCTGCCTGTGCTCTCCCTTACAGGGCTGCAGCACAGTGAGTGCAGAGAGGGAATGGCAGCGTTAGTGTGGAGAAGTTATTGTGGGTGTGCAGACATCACACACAAGCTGTTGCAAATGCTCACCACGTTTGATCAACACGGTCAGTGTCCCTGCAAGGAGGGGAGAAAGAGCTCAGAGGAGAAGCCATTTGGTCTAGAGGTGCAGGGTTGGGGAGACCCACGGTCCCAAAAGTGTCGTCTGTCTACAAAGAGATGGTCCCATCCTTTTCAGCAGGCTCACTTCTACATGGGCCACTGCATGATTCTGATAAACTTCCCATCCTAAGAACACTGACATTCAGCACCCAGCCTGGGCAAAGCAGCCGTAGTGACTAACTGGAGAGTGTGCTCAGCTCTGTCTACTAGTCCCCAACTACAGCTACTTAGCAGCTGCAGAGGGAGTAGGGGAAGCAGGGAAACCAGGCTCCCTGCCCACGCAAGAAAACTGGTTTTGCTCAAAGTAGCCGCGTCAGTTTTATGTTGGAAATGAGAAATGAAGATCTGCATGGTAGCTGTTACCTACCAATCTTGAAGATGAAACAAAGTTATGTCCACATTTCAAAATTTAATAGTGATCACCAATTTGAGAGGCACAGAAATATGACCCCAAGGGCAGCTTACGGCTGATAAGATGCCAAAGTTCAGACTCCATAACCATCCCACCCTAAAGGCCACCCCAATGGCACCTGCAGTGGTGCTTCCTGCTGGCGAGCCAGAAGGCACTGTCACAGGCATAGCAGTGGGCAGCCAGGTGGTCAGGTAGCCAACGGGTCATCTGTAAAACACATGGGACCAGGTTAGTGACAGGAGGTGGGCCAGTCAGCTGAAGTCAACAGAGCCACACCAGGGGGAGCAAGAGTCCCAAGGACTAGATGGGCTCCAGTGGCACCAGCCCAGCAGGCCTGCTAATGGTGTAAGAAAGGTGTCCAAACTGTTTTCTGGAGGAGGTTCCAATCTCTGAGACAGCGTGGCAGCAGTGGCACCCTGGGTTGCCTGAGAGCTGGCAGAGGCAATGGAGAGAGAGGGCCAGCTCACTGGTTTGCCTGTCTTAGAACTGATGGATGAGGCTGAACACTGGCCACGACTCTTCCTTGCTTAGGGGCACGGGCAGGGACTGGAGTGGAGAAGAACTGTAGGACACTGTATGGATGGCACGCAGAGCAGGGGCTGAGCCTGTACCTCTGTGTCCTGTTTATCCACCTGCTCCCAGCTGGCTTCAGAGAAAATCTCTGTGCTGCAGCGAGACAAACAGTTCTGATCCAGATTGCTTTCCGAGTCGGGGATTGAAGTCTGTTGGCAAACAAACACAGCTGAGCAGAATGAACCTGTCTCCTCCCAAAGGAAGAATGGAACCCTGGGGCCTATGGGCAGGACTGAGCGCTAAGGTGCCAAATGTGCAGTTACTCCAGCCATCCAGACCCTGGCTGGCCAGGTAGAGAGAAGGGCTGGGCTCAGAAGGCTATATGGGTTTTGTGAAGAGTGGAAAGATGGACCTTAGTGTCCGGGAAGCAAGTGAGATGAGCTAGAAGAGGAGGGAACTCTCCGTGTCAGCTGTGCTGGTGCTCCAGTACAGCCCTCCTTTCTCTGAAGGACTCTTTGGGACAGCGAGAAACTATTATTAATTAGGATGAAGAAAAAGCCAAAGTCCCTTTGGTTGGAAAGTTACTGATCTGGGATGACTACACCGTCAGGCCCATCAAGAAGAAAGGCCCTCTGGGAACCCAGGAGCCCTGGTACTCTCCTTTCTAGCCACCGAGCCTCATCGGTACTTTAGAAAAGAGCAATCCCTTCTCTCCATTCCTCCTGTCAGCACCTGCCAGAGTGGGTACAAACATTTGTTCAAAAAGAGCAAAGCTCTCAACACTCTCCACGTCTGGGAAAGCAGGCAGCTTACGAGTGACTCAGGCAGGCCAAACACTCCACAAGACAGGATCAGCACTGCTCTACAAATGCCATTCTGAACAGGTGTGCAAGCCCTTCTAAACATACAATATTTTACTTGGGGCTAGAGTGAACTGAGATAGGGTCTCACTCTGTTGCCCAGGATAGCCTGGAACTCACTATGTAGCTCAGGCTGGCCTCAAACCTGTGGAAATGCTTTGCCCCAGGGTCACAAGTGCTTGGTTACAGGCTTGGGTCACACAGCCTGGCAGACCCAGGTCCCTCTCTAAAGAGATTCGATCCCATGCCATGCATGTTAACGCCCTCCCTTTCTCTTAACTGCTTAGAAGGGAATGAAAAGCCAGCACAGCAGAATAGAGGCAGACCTCTGTCTCCATGGCCAAGGCTAATTAATTCCCAAACAGTCTCTCTCAACATGGCAATTTAAGACTCTGCTAATCCTTTCAGAAATCTGTTTCAGTAACCATGTTTTGGGTGCAAAGGGTTACTTTGCCAGCCTCTGTATGCCACCTCCTTGGACAGCTTCAAAGGAATTGTGAGCTAACTTACCACTTCATCTCCAAAGTCCCCATTGAAGCGTAGAGAACTGGTCAGGTACTGGCTCTCCAAGCGACTCTTCAACTCTTGGACTTGTTTCTTCAAGGTCTCCACTTCCTGCTGGTGGCCCGACTCTATCTGTCGCAGGCGCTGTTGGATTGTGTCCGTGTACACAGGCATGCCATCGTCATCCAGGTGGCTGCGGGAAGGCTGGTCAGGGCTGCTCGTAGTGGATGGCCTCCCCGAGTGGCTATTGAGCCACTTGTGGTGCAAGTTCCTTGAGTACAAGTGAGCAGAGCTGCAGCTTGTAGCAGATAGCTGGTGGCTCATTGGGTCCTTATTCCTCCCAGCCTCCCCATTGGCACAATGCCCATTGGGTGTGGGGTACTTCTGAAGGGTGCCAAACCCTGCAGGCTGTTCTGAGGCCTTGTTTTCAGTCTCTAGGGCACCATTACACACAATTCCCTGTCTACATTTGTCTAATGGCAAGGCACAAGGAGCCCGCATCAGGCTGAGGGTGTTGCCAGGGGATGAAGTCCTGTGTAGCACAGAGTCCCACTGGGGCCTCTCAGCAGACCTGGGCTCTGGTACTAGAGGAAGCATGTCCTTGCCGCTGAACCTACCACTGCTTGCCAGGCAAGGTCTGTGATGGAGCTGGGGCCCACTCTCTGACTTCATCTTATCTTCTAGTAACACGTGCACAGAGCTGTTCACGTGTGGTCCTCTTGTCTCAAATGGGACTTGGGAAGGCAGCAGAGAACTAGACTGTGAGGTACCAAGGCCAACTTTTGCATCTACCAGGACGCCAGGAGCTACACTCTCCCTGTCCTCTGCAGTATGTTCTACTTGAGGCTGCGCCACAGGAAGCTCCTGGGAGTCCTCTCCCCTGAGAGGATCTTGGAGTGAACTAGAGAGAGCATGGTGCCTGGCCTGCTGTTCAGGAATACCCTGTGATGACAAAGACAGACTGGGGTCTAGATGGCTTCTTAGAGTAGCATCATCCAGCTCTGGCTCTTGGTAAAGTACAACTGAGCCCTCAGCCGCCATCCTGCTCTCCTTTGCTAGGAGTGTCTCCTCTTTGACCTCTGGCACCTCGGTGTGCTCCCTGTGGGCAGGCTCTTCTGTCCCACTCTCCTCTTTGGTGGCCTCTTGCAAAATGTTCTCCATCTGCCCTTCAGCCACACCAGCTGCCACGGAAAGTTCAGCCCCTCCAAGCAGCCTGCTGGGCTTCCGCAGGCTGTCCACCGCAGGCGCCTCTTCCCCAGAGCCAGCAAAGCTGCTCAGCTCCAGGGAGCGCCCATGCTCTTGCCACTTCTCATTCAGGCTGGGGTCACTGCTGCGCCGACTGGCCAGAGGCACCGTGTTGTCGCAGGCTGTGGTCAGATTGTCAAATGATCTAGTCTTGGGTAGGCTAAAAGAAAAGGGGTTGGGAAAAATGAGAATCTTAGCGGCTATTCAGAGGGCCGCAGGGGACAACAGGCGTTTAATAAGCCACTGTTTCACAACTGGGCCACTACAGCAACATCAATGAAGTGAGTTCAGAGTGGCGGGGCCCTCCACAGGCACTGTCTGCGCTGCCCTACTGACAGTCCCTGACCCCAAATAAGCAAACAGCATATACTATTTCTAAAAGGCATGCTTTTATTTTTTTCCTTCTCTTTTTTGACTTCTGAGACAGGGGCACATGTGTCCTGGGTTGGCCTCATACTCTCTACATAGCCTAGGAATGAGCTTGAACTCCTGGCCCTTCTGCCTCTACCACCAATGTGCTGACAGTTCAGGAATGTGCCACTATGTCAGGTTTGTGCGGCACTTGGACCCAAACTCAGGGCTTCATGCAAGTATTCTACCAACTGAACTGCATCTGCAGCCTTCAACAGGCACTCCTCCCAATGATCTGTGCCTCTTAGGTAGTGGCAAAGTAGCTCGCTGGCTCTTTGTACTATGCACTTTAAGTTCATTGATTATCTATCACTCTGATCTTAGTAAGGCATATTCATAATGGCAAAACAGTTTCTCTCATCTCACATCATCTGACTTTCAAGCCTCAAAAGACCAATCAGAGCAGGTAGGGGAAGCAGAGAGCAGTGTGTAAACAAAGCAGTCTACAAAGATGCCACGGATGTGTTCCATCACCAAGAAACTGCTCAGTGCATGCGGCAGGATAATGTAGTGACAGGCCCAACTCGCTTCCAGAAATAAGACTATCCTTCTTAAGAAGCTAAACTTCAAACAGATGTGGTGGTTTGTGCCAGTAAATTCAGCAGTCACATCACTGCAAGCCTGAAGTTAGCTTCCCAGGCGGGGAGGGAGAAGGAGGGATAAGAGTGAGTAGAGAGGAGGGAAGTGGGAGGGAAAGAAAGAATACTACAACATGAGAGAAAACACCACATAGGACCTGGGACTTGTGGCATCAGCTCTGGGCTCACCGGCTCAGAGGGGGATCATCAGGGCTGGTGCCTGGGGCTGGGTATGGTGCACAGCTGTCGTCCGATGGGGTAGATGGGGATGGGCATGGAAGGTATACTGCGCTCCACAGCATCAGATTCCGCACATGGCACACGGGGTACAGCACCTGAGAGGGGAGGACACATGTTTATGCAGGTCCTAGAATTAAGGAGCAAGAACAAACACAGCCTGGTGGGCCGCCCAACACAGCTGGGTCACAGATCAACAAAGAGGTGGCACCGGTAAATGAAGGTCTAGCTCCCAAGAGGACAGGTACAGAACCACGGTTTCTGTTTAGCAACACTTTTCACTAAAAAGCCTCTTATGAGCATAAAAATCTAAAGGATCCTTTAAAGGTCAACTTCTTATTAATTATCTCAGGTGATCTTTATTGAATGACTGGTTTTCATTAGCCCTATTTACCACATATGAATCTTTGTTAAGTGATGAATGTCTGTTTCCCTGAAGTTCAACTTCAGCAGAAGCTGTCAAACCTGTTTTATAGAATCACTTAAATTAATCATGTACAAATAAGGATCCCTGCCCCCTACTGTCACTTCCCCAGCAGGCACAGCTGAAGGAAGGAGAGACACGGTGTAATAAACCTTTTCTTTTGACTACTTAACTGAGATGAGAAGTGCATTAATTGCCCAGCAAAGCAATACAACCTCTGATTAGCCTGCCTGGACTTCTAAGGGCTTAAAATGCATCCGACCAAGGGAACACCAATACACTTTGATACATAAATGCATTGCCTCTCTTCCTCTAGTTAGCAAAGGTATTCTTTTGAAGGGACAAAGTCTTAAAAGGCCTGCCAGCTCTCCATGTATGAAAACAGTCACAGAGAGACACATGCAAACATCTGAAAGAGTTCTGTGTAGAGACAAGAGCTGCAGCGGGT
The DNA here is from genome assembly GCA_907169655.1 of Acomys percivali. Taxonomy (NCBI): domain Eukaryota; kingdom Metazoa; phylum Chordata; class Mammalia; order Rodentia; family Muridae; genus Acomys; species Acomys percivali. The sequence continues at coordinate 47,978,137 of OU015747.1, read as the reverse complement.
CCCATTGCCTGGTTTGTGGAAGAAAAGTAGGAGCCGTTCACTGGCCCTTCTTAGCCGTACAAAGCATCCAAGAAGGAACCTTAGTGCCTTTTCCTTTGGAGAGTGGCAACACTCTAGGACTATGGAGGAGGCACAGGTGATGATTTATGTCTAAAGTGGCAAAGCAGAGATGTGCTCTACACCAAACAACCTTGAGCCCAGGTTGATCATGGGCAGACAGAGCATCATCAGGTGGAAAATGAAAAATTGGAGGCAGGACTTTGAGACAGCAGACACATTTCCATAAAAACAGGCACTACTCAAACCATCTCCCATATATGCCCCAACCTCAAACTCCTTCTGCTCATCTCAGAGACAGGCTAAAGGGTACATACGGCTTCTGACTGAGATGAATACAGGAGATTTTTGAAAGCTTTGTTGCCTGCTCGAAGAAGCGACCACACAGAGCACGTCCGTTCCTGAGTCTGCTTTTCCCCTCTCTCCTTGGCGTTGTTGCACAGGAATGTTCCAAAGAGGCAGGAATAGGTATGCTGTACCAGTTTCACCTGCACAAGTCCAATGAGGTACAGTGGGGTACATCGTCTCAGGAAGGAGGTCAGTCCTGAACAATCACCATAACATCCTGGGAATACTTCAGCTCACTCAGGAATGTAGGAGGTGTGTATAGGCAGTTAATATATGGCCTCCTCTTCACTGTTACCAACTGGAGGGTCTGACTGACACCAGCACTCCGATGTCAAAGACACGCTAATGCAGGAGGCATAGTGGAGAAATGCTGAGGCAGTCAGTAGAAATGAGGGGATGGGAGATGGAGGATGGAGAAGAGGGGCTAAGACAGAAGAGTACATCTTCCACCAAAGGAAAGAGAGCAGAAAACATGGCAGCCAGCACTGGTAGAACAGGAAAGGAAAGTGGCAACTTCAGATTGCTCCTATTTCTAACTACCTGTTAGACCATACACATTAGAAACCAAGTTTAAAACAATTTTATGTTTACTCTGGAAAACCTGGCACACCTAGATTCAGTGAGTGAAAAATAAAATGCCTGTTAACTGCTGTTGCTTTTAAATAAAGCAGTCATTCCAATTGAATTTGAAAAATGTATAGTTTGTGTGGAAATGGCCCACTAACACTTGTATCAACATGCCCCTAGTGTAGGTGACTCCCAAAATGTAGAATCATTAAGTCCAAACTCACAAGGAATGCTTCATTGAACTCAAAAGAGCAAGGAAATTGCCTCTGCAGCTGATGAACACAGTCAAGCCATTGCAGAAATACTGGGCAACGCTCGTTCAGATCATCTGAGTTCTCCCCATGACCACACCGGTCAGCAAACTTATGGCCAAAATCTAGCCATTCCATCTCCACAAGGACTTGGAAACCCTGCAGGGAGGAACCAAGGAGAGACCACTTGTACAGTACTGTCTCATCTGTGGCATCCTAAGCTTCATGTCACCAACAGCAATCTCCTTTAACAGTCTCCTGCTAAGTCTCCCTGGCAGAGGCTCAGAGCCAAAGGGTCTCTCCTTAATGGCTCACGATTCCACTCAGTATTCACTTGAAGGACACTGTCTATCTCGGCATTTTTGTAGTCTCTCTCACTTACTACACAAATGCTATCTGCTTACCCAAATTTCTCTTTTACTAATGTTTGTCTTTGACATTACATTTACAAAATTCTGTTTGTAAAAATCCTTCCCCAGTACTGGTTTTTATAAATATTTGTATTTATACTTTATGCTTTTGTCTTTCTATCTTTCACCCAACACTGGTTACTTCAGAGCAGATGCTTCTTCCTGAATGCTGTGCAATTCTGTCTAGACCCACCATCGTAAGCATGTGGACATTCTTTTACAGAAGCCCATTTTCCTGAGGTAGACAAAATCTTTCCAAGTAGAGAAGCTGCAAAAACCCCATTTCTGTATCCTCAATGCCTGCCATCCAAACTGCTCCACTGAAAGAGGTGAAAGAACTCAGCATAAGGCACTGAAGCTCTAAGAGATGAGGGCATGATTTCAATGAACTGTACTTCCTATAGATCTAGCATACAGACCTCCTAAAGGTTTCCCCAACCTATCCTGAGACACTCCTCCCTCCCTCCCTCCCTCCCTCCCTCCCACCTTCCCTCCCTCCTTCAGAAACACTCACCTCTATTGTTCGGTAATAAGGGTCCAGCAGGAGCTTAGCCAGTGCCACAATCTGGGGAGTGCGATCCCAGCCATCTGAGCAGTGCACCAGCACTGGTCGCTGATCGCGGTCCACAGCATGCACCACAAGAAGTGCCGACTTCAAAAGCACAGACAGGTGATGGAGCCATTTTGTGCTTTCAAGAGCAGAAAGCCAACTATAAAAAAGAGGAAAATAAGAAAATACTGATTTTTATGATTTTATGGAATCATGTCCAATGCCTGTCAAATTAAAAAGCAATTCCCCAAGACCCATGTTTCCAAATAAAGTGTACCCACCCAGGTGATAGAGTCAAGCTCCACAACTAAGAGTGGACAACTTTAGGAAAAAAAAGCAAGGGGAAAAAGAAAACCAACAACAAAAGCCCACTGTAATTAACAATGTCACACTACATCTAACGCCTAAAAAAAAAAAAAAAAAGACTTACTTTTAATTTTTAACTATGTGTGTAGGAAATGGTGTATGTATGAGTGCAGATGCCTAAGTACATACTCAGGCACAATGTTGCTGAGTTAGTTCAGAAAGATTCCCCCCACACACACTTTTTCAAAAATCCTTTAGAGACTATCAGATAAAAGGAATTGCCTCTTTGGCACAAGGTTACATAAAATCTACCCCCCAACCATGTTAACATTTTGTTTCATGTACACCTTCCTCCATCCCTCATTCTAAACAAACCAAACAATTCCAAAAATAAAAATAAAAAAGTCAAACAAGTTCTAGTTTTTTCCCCAACTGTAGCCAGATTTGTAGTTAAAGACTACAATTCTAGCCCCTCAAAGACTAAAAGAGAAGGAAGAGTAATTCTGTCCAGACTGTTAGGAAGGCTTTGCCAAGATAAGGTCAGGATGAGGCAGATAGGACAAAGCTGGTCTACTAAAACCTGAAGAAGGAACATGAACTTTGTAAGAGTCTAAGAGAGATCCTTCCTGCCAGGCAACAAATGGCAGAACAGGGTGTACAAGCTCTGTTTTTCCCAACTACACTGTGACTCAGAGGCTGACGCTCTGTCTCCATCATTGCTGTATCCCAAGCTTTGTCCTTAGAAAATGGAAGAGTCCTTCTAATTAATGAACTGTAAGTTTGTCATAGGTAAACTCAACTTAAAGATTTCCTATCTCCTAGTTAGATACACTTAAAACACTTTTTCCTGATGGGTCACTTGTTTCTTTCTATTTTAAAAGAAATCAAAAAGATACAAGTAACAATCAACAGGACTCCAGGGGAGGGCTCTCCTGACTACTGACTGGCTATGGGCCAGCAGCCAAGAGGTCTATGAACCACAGAAGGGCGTGCTCTTCCCATATTGATATAGCACCAATAGATATGTTAACCTGGAAAGGGTACTCTCTCAGGATCCCACCCTGTGACAATGAACTGCATTGTAACTAGGGATACTCAAATTGAGACAAAGTCTTTCTTGGAGATGCATCCCCTAACTGGTTCTCTTAATACCAAGTAGTCAGACCTGAAAAATCATATACAAGTAACACTAAACAGACCAAGCAGGGGTTGTTTTGTTTGTTGTTTAATGTGTGTGTGTGTGTGTGTGTGTGTGTGTGTGTGTGTGTGTGTGTGTCTTCACAGAAAGATACCTCACTCACAGCAAGTGTTACTATAGTACTTCAGGGAACAAAGAATTATACTGTTTGGGCTAAAAGCAAAGAAGAGAAAAAAGGAGTCCCATGAAAAACAAAAAGTGTTGCTTCTGTTCTGAGGAATGAAATCTATTATGTGCTGCATATCCTAAAACCCTGTGACAGAACTGTGCTACAGATGTTATCAGTTGAGGCTGGGTGCCCTAGACAAAGAACTACAGGCCAATTAAGGAATAACAAAATTGGAAGAAATCATCTTCCCAGGGAAAGAGCCTCCAAACTGATTATCCAATAGCAAGTGGTCAGCCCTGAAAAAAAAATACAAGTAACATTATATGGACTGAGCATGTCATATATATACTTAGAAATATGCACACATATAACAATAATTAAAGAAATAGAGGTCATGAATTTGAGAGAAAACAAGTTGGGGTGCATAGGAAAGGTTAGAGGGAAAGGGAAGGGGGAAAATAACATAATTATATTTTAATTAAAAAAAAAAAAACGAAAAACCCTGCAATAGATCTGTTTTTTCCACTCATGTTCTATGAGTGTTCTATATTTTTCCAGCTCATGTTCTATGCTGTGGAAAAAAAACAGCTCCTAAGCCAGGAAGAATAGCCACAGGAACTGAAAGTATAACTGAGGTTCACTAAAAAACAGAAGATACCTCCAAACCCATTTAAAAACAAAACAAAACAAAGCAGTAACAAGCAAAAGAAGCACACAAGCTAAACCTAAGGCCTTACTTCCCGGGGTCTGGCATCTGTGTGCACAGCAGTCGCAGAGACTGGAAACTCCTCCGGATAGAGTGAATGTTTGCCATTCCCATAAACACAACTTCACAGTTTGGATAATACTCTGGAGAGAAAAACAATATAAACACACACACAAATACATTCAATTTACAGATTACACCAGCAAATTGAAAAGCAGCAAAGTAGCAGCACCCAAAAAGTACAGGTATAAACAGATTCAGAAAGGGCACCTTACTAGAATTCTGTATTTACTGTCTCAATTTGACCTCCACTTTTCTAAGTCTGTGGGGAGTATGGTGGAAAGCTAGTAATGATTTGTATATGTACTGTGAGAGACAACAAGTGCTTTTAGAAGAACAGACTGAGAAACAAAGCCTTGAAAGCAGCATTAACAGCCTTGTAGAGAAAGAGCAGCTTTCCTATTACATAAGCTTAGCACACAGGAGGATGATCTGCACCTCATCCAGAGTGAACGAATGTCAAGGATCCAGAGAGATGCCTTGGCTTTCTGAGTGCAAAGTGAAGAATGTGCCTTGTCATTTGTTCTAGATTAAGCCTAGGTTGTAAGTGAGCTGTGCTGACAAGGACAGATGATGGAGGGACAGGTCACGCACTCACTCACCTGGGCACTCACAGCCTCCCCCTTTGGCTCGATTTGCCACAGCTGCTGCATAGGAGCGAGCATCCAAGATCAAAAGCTTCTGTGGCTCAAGAGCTAAACTTTCTGCTCCTGAAGCATTTGACAGAGAGGAATCTGCAGACATCAAGAAGGTAATAAAAACTAAGCAAACCTACCTCTCCCAGAACTGTGAAAAACTAGTACCAGAGGCACAAATTACAATAAAAACAGTAAGATGAACTCAGATCAATGAAGCCCCTTAGCCAGACTCTTGCACTGAGTTGCCTTCACTCTACCCCGTTTTGCCTTCTGATTTATTTTCCAACCCCAATTCCCACAGCACATTAAGACCCACATCGTCTAGTCTCTTACTCCCATTTTGACCCCACTACTTCTTTCATAAAAGGAGGTATTTCTCTCCATATACTGGAGACAAACACTTCACTCCTGTCCCAATGGCGAAGAAGACAGCAGCAGGCTCTTAAGTCAAGCTGGAAACAGAAGGCCTTCCAGCGCCTTGTCAAGGCCTGTCATTCCTCAAAGACGCTCACTAAATTCTCTCTTATAAAAGTAACTTCATAGCCAGGTATGATGGTGCATGCCCCAACGGTCAGGAAGCAGAGGCAGGTAGTTCTTTGTGATGTCAAGGCCAGCCTGGTCTATGTAGAGTTCCAGGGCAAAGACATTGTCTAAAAAAACCCAAAGTAACATCTTGTCTTCTAAGGAAAAGCCACTTTCAGAAAAGCTTCCCAGGTGCTTTTAAAAACTGCTGCATAAACCTAGAGAGCACCTTACCGAACTCCACATCAGAAAGATCTCCTCCGTTGGGAAAGTCTCGACAACTGTTCCTAGTGGAAACCTTGCTGACACTTGACTGAGAGTCAGAAGCACAAGCCTTGGCCACTGACTGTACCAGGTGCTCATCATCAGCATTTCGCCAGCCCCACCAGCTAACCTCCGGCTGTCCGCAGCGGGCAATGACCGCTCCATTGCTCTGGTGCCTGTGTGGAGACAACAGTGTACTATTTCAAGGCCCCCAATCTGATGTTCCATACTCACAAAAAAAGGTGTGGTGGTTGATTGTAAGCTCTAATGAACAGCTTGACACTAAGTAAATGCTGAAATGGTTACAAATCCTTACAGTACTAATAGGAACATAAATAAAAAACAAAAACTACATAACTTTCTCAATTATCATAGTATGTTCTGTAAAGTTACCAACAAATGATAAATGAGTATTCTTAGAGAAAATAAACTAACACTAACAATTTAGATATTCTGAATCGTTACTTTTGGGAATTTTTTTTAAAGAGAATTTTCTGAGTCTTTTTTTTTAAAAAAGATTTATTTATTTATTATGTATACAGTGTTCTGCCTGTTTGTACACCTGCAGGGCAGAAGAGGGCATCAGATCACATTATAGATGGTTGTGAGCCACCATGTGGTTGCTGAGAATTGAACTCAGGACCTCTGGAAGAGCAGTTAGTGCTCTTAACTGCTTGCTGAGCTATCTGTCCAGCCCCAGGAAAATTTTTTTTTTAAATCTATGACTAGTAAACTAATTATACTATGCAATAATTATTATTAATTATAAATACCTCATATCTGACACTGAACCCAACATATACTAGATTCTATGGCACAGAACAAATTGCTTTGCCTCACTTGGGAGGGTCCACAGAGTATCCATATACTCACTACTGCTGGCTTAAAGATTCTTTTCAAACATATCCTATCTCTGCAACTGAAACATTAACCTGGCCCACAGTGAAATCCTTTATAAAACTCTCCTGAGACCTCATGAGTCAGAAGTTTTTTTTTTTTTTTAAAGAAGTTAAAAAAAATATTTATTTATTTATAACGTATACAGTGTACACCTGCAGGCCAGAAGAGGGCACCAGATCTCATTCTAGATGGTTGTGAGCCACCATGTGGTTACTGGGAATTGAACTCAGGACCTTTGGAAGAACAGCCAGTGCTCTTAACCTCTGAGCCATCTCTCCAGCCCACAAGTTATTTTTATTATGGACACAGCACTCAATGACCCAGCCATGCTTCCTCAGGCTCTTAGAGGGAAGAAATCACAATCTCAGTAAACTATACTCTTGATAGATCCTTTTCCAAAGGCAGAAATAACTCTCATAGTCTATTCTGAGGTGCTACTAAAATTTCACATATTTTCTAGTGTGTCAATTAAAAAGTTAGAAAAAATGTAATATTTACTAGTAAAAAAAATAAATAAATGTAGTTCATACACATGCTATAATATGGCTAAATTGGAATGTGAAATAAGCCCATCAAAAGGACATATATTGTAAGATTCTAATATATATATATATGGCATATTTATATTCTGACATAATCAGAATAGGTAAATCTAGAGGAACAGTGTATTACTGGCCATACCTTGGGATAGAGCAGTTGGGGAAGTAAGAAGTGACTGCTATTGAGTATGAGGTTTCTTTCTGGGTAACGAAAATACACTTACATTGATTGTAGAGGTGAGTTTAACATCACTAAGTATAATATACTAAAGGGTGGTAAGTTGTACTGGCCTATTTAAAGCTTTTTTAAACTATAAAAGTAATTATCTGGCTATGAAGATGGAGAGCTCAATGGGTGAAGCACACACCTAAGCAAGCCTGGTACCCTGCACTATCACTTCCACAAAGTTGTATCATATGTGCTGTGGCATGAATGTTTACACACACACACACACACACACACACACACACACACACACACACACACATCAACAAATAAATAAAACTTTATAAATCTTTTTAAAAAAGATTTTTTTCTCTATTTTTTTTTTTTCATTTCTATGTGTGTGTCTGTGTGGGCTGTGAGAGGCTAGATCACTAAAGGCTGCAATTATAGGCAGCTGTGAATGCCCAGTATGGGTGCTGGTAACCAACCTCCATTCATCTGAAAGAGCAACTCTTCAGCTCCAATAAATACATAGGAAAAAAATCTGGTAAGCAAAAATCCAAAGGTCTACTGGTTCTATGTACTGATGAAAATGCCCATATTCTTTAAAATGTTCTTGAACTTGTACCTGCAAGCCTGTACACACATAATACAAACGAATTTACACGGAATACAGTATTCCATTCCTTTTTCTTCTTTAGGGACAATGTGAGAAAATTTAATCTTTAAATTCACAAATAATAAATTAAAATTGGTGGTAACCAAATCCCACTAGAATAATTTGCTAATAGGTTTTCAATCCTCCCTCACTGTGCACCGCAAGTAGCTAAGCGTGGACATCATTACCAACACCACACTAGCTCACACACAAATGAAACAAATGATATGAAATTCCATGGATTCTTGCCATGTCTCCCTATTAGGCTGGAAAACCACTGATCTGAATGACTGCAAACTTCCCAGAAAAGGGTGGTGGGGCCTTTCCTGAGCATCTTATCTCTCCAAGGCTTCCTAGCACTGAGACAGAACAGCAGATGGCACTCTAGTCTTGGGTCTTCTGGGTCAACTGGGTCACTACAAGTATCAGCAGTCTCTTAATCTCCTTAAATGCTTTATATTGAGTGAAAGATTGCTCAAACAGTTAAGTTACAATCACTTTAAAAGGTAAAATACAAAAGAAAGTAAGAAAAAGAACTTGGAAAAATACAAAAAGGTGAAAAGGTCTAGTAAATAAACCGACTTACTAGAACAGGATGCTTCCATTTTACATGAAAACACAATGGCTTTAACTGCCTATAATTCAGTGGTCAGGCAAGCTCCCCATCAGATGTCCTCAGACAGAGGTGCTGTGAGCTACATTACAGATGGAGGCCTTCCAAGATCCTGCTGTGTTAGAGCTATGCCACAGCTGTAATCAGGTCCTGCTTCAGCTCAGTATTGCCAAGTAACTGCTGCTCAGGACTCACTGCTGCAGTCCACACATAACCAACCATAGGAAATGCTGGATTTAGAGGCTTTTTGCCACCTGTGGTGGTTTAAGTGTGATGGGTTCAATGAGAATGGCCTACACAGCTCATATGTTTAAGTGCTTAGTCATCAAGGAGAGTCACTATTTGAGAAGGATTAGAAGGTGTGGCCTAATTGGAGTGGGTGTGACCTTGTTGGAGGAAGTGTGTCACTGGGGGTAGGCTTTGAGATTTCAAAAGGCCCACGCCAAGTCCTGTCCCTCTTGCCTGTAAGTCAGGATGTAGCTCTCAGGAATTGCTCCAGAGCCCGAAGTACTGACCTGCTCCCCGCCATGATGGTAGTGAACTGAACCTCTGAAACTGGAAGCAAGCTCCCAGTTAAATGTTTTCTTTTAAAAGAGTTGCCTTAGTCATAGCATCTCTTCATAGCAATAAAACAGTGACCAAGATATCACCTCTGCTGGCATTGAAGAGTGGTGGAGTGTCCCAAACATTCTTCCATACACTCCTTACAAAACTAAACAACATAGAAACCCAATTTGGAGAACAGAGAGCTATATAAAATGCAAGTCCTGGGAGAGAGCAGCTCCAGGAGACCTGCTTGATTTACATAGGCTACACAGAAATTTTCAACTGTAATCTTGAGAGATTTTTCTCTCCAAGACTGACAGTGAAAATTTCCATATATATATTCATTCTAGAGTCTCTTTAGAAAAGGAAAAAAAGAAGAAAAAAAGCTTAAAAAAAAAATCACATTCTAAAGAGTGTTTCTTAACTAGCACATTTAGGCTTTCTGCCTAAGGGGAGGATTCACTAAGGCCCTTTACTCAGAAAGTGAGAGCATGTTCCCCTTCTGTTCCAAGTCATCGAGTCTCATAAATGCCAGGCTAACACAGCAGTTGGTCAGAACAGCAGCCAGCTGCTTTCCCATTCTCATAAATCCCTTCAGCTTTCACTGCTCTCTAATTCCCATGCCATTCTCAGCACTTGAGTGACAGGTAAATTTGGTGACCTACTTTCCAGTAATGTCTGAAAACAAGTGATGAAAATGGAAAGTGAAGGCTTAATGGGACCCACTGAGGCACAGCAAATATCTTTCACATTCTGTGTTCATCGTGAGCATCAGAATTTGTGTTCTTCAACAAGCTAAATGAACAAGTTAGTTATCTTTATAGGAATGCCACAAGAAATATATCTTCCTATAGCATCAATATTTATTTGAGTGCAATGGCTCCTTGGTGTGATAGTTTTTAACTAAGCCATTGCTTTGGCTCACCTTGGGCAGAGTGTAAAAAGTCTACAAACTGAAATTTTAAATGGAGAGTGTTAACATTACAAGACACAATATAACTTCTAAAAACTTAGCATGATTGTGAAAGAGCAAAAAGGTTAAAAAAAAAAAGTCATTGACTTGAAAAACTAGCACTCCAAATGTCACTTGGAGGCATTAAATTGTTAAGGGGCCTTCATTAACATGCCACAACACATTTGCACAGTAAAAACTACCTTTTCCATTCTACTAGTCAGCAGCAGACTGGAGTCAATTAGGGTGCTACAGTTAGAACTCACAGGAAGTCAAGTCTGTAATTCCAGAACCTAGACTGTCTCTGTCTCTGTATCACCTACACCTTTCTAAAATTTGCACCCCTAGACCATATTTACACAGCCCAAGAGTAAAGTCCCTCTTGCAGGAGAAAGGTTGTAAGACGCTCACGACACAGAAACATGGCCCTGTCTGAGGCTGCAACAGCAGCAGCACTTGCTGGGAAGAACTCCGGTGGAGCTGCTTACAGAGCTGTAGGGATCGCAGTGGGAGTTTGTCAGTGATGTGGCTGCGCACTTGTGAACTGTCGACATTCCTCTCACTCACTCCTCACCCATGCTCCTACAAGCAACCTAAAAAGCCCCAACTGGTCAGCAAGCTCGCCTCAGGGGGAACCGTTTCTTGTGTGCGCAATCGATGTCCTATCTGGGTTAATAGAGGTGTGTTGACGTCTACCCACAAGAAGTCACACATCCGCTTCCATGCCTTGCATCTCTGACATCTCCTATCAGCCCCACCGCTTCTACCTTCCACAGGTTAAAGTGACAACCATGAATACCATTAGAGTTCATTCAGCTCTATTCTAACCCTCACCAAGCTTCCAACACAACAGCCCTGTTAAACATCTGGAGCTAAGTGCAATGAGTACAACAAAGAATGTTAGCTTGAACTAACTTTGGGGTGGGGGGTGGGGGAGACAAGGTCTCCCTGTGTAGTAGCTCTGCCTAGCCTGAAGTCTTTATGTAGTCAGACTAATGTCTAAGTCACAGAGACCACCTGTCTCTATCTACTAAGTGCTAGGATTAAAGGTGTGCACTGCCAAAGGTGGCCCAGACTTTACTCTATTAAAATAAGGTTCACACACATCAATCGCCAGCTTGAGTTCTGGACACAGTAAGCACTACTATTTTTCTTTCTGCAGGCACGGCGTTAGCAGAAAGAAGCAAGGAACTGCTAGGGACTGTCTCTGAGCCCAGCCCCACCTGCACTTAGCAGGCTAGCAGCTGGAGAGACAGAGAGCAGCATGCAGTGGGGCAGGAGCGGGGGCTGGCCTGACTCACCTATAGATGACAGCGGGGATGCGCTTCCAGGATCTGAAGCCTGCCACACTCTCTAGTTCTTTGTCAGTGATCCATGCAGGTACTATGAGTTCTTGTGGATAACTACCACATAATCTGTTGGCAATAGAGAATTGTGGTGAGAAAAAAGGAGAAAGAAGGGGATAAGATGGGGAATGAGAGAGAGATGCAGAGGGATACTGCATCAGCCAGGACAGGGACACTACTCATGCCATCACAGAGCAGTTAAAAAGACCGTGAGGGTGCTTGCCCGCCATGTTCAAGGGCCTATACTCACGCTCTAGCACAGGACGGGAAAGGAAGAAGAGAAACTGAGGGGGCATCACTTGAAGTTTTGGTCTCTTTAACAAAACAGACAGCCATAGCTCCAGAGACCTCTTCAGATGAACTTACTCACTCTCTGATTTGAACCAGGACAGCCTAATTGTAAGTAACAAGTGCAGCCAGGAGTTATACGATACAATACACAGTAATAATCCCAGTGAGACAAGTAAGTAATGTGAACAAGCTGTTAATCATAATTTTTATAAAATATACTACAGAAGAAGCTATACAAACAAAAGGTGGTGGATGCATTCTAGTCAAGCTGGTGACCTGGGACACAGTACTTCTGACAGATTTTATTTATAGGACAGTATCACTAGGTAATCTTCCTCTTCAACAGTGAAAGCAGTATGAAATTTAATCCTAAAACTCAAAAGCCATCTGTGCTGGCTCATTTTTATGTCAACTTGACACAACTAGGCTCATATGAGAAGAAGAAACTTAAGAAAATTCCTCCATAGGACTGGTGACTGATGTGGGAGGGCCCAGCCCCAGCCCACTGGCAGGTGGTCGTGGATGGTATAGAAAGCAGGTTAAGCAAACCATGGAGAGAAAGCCAGTAGCAGCACTTATCCACGGCCTCTGCTTCTGTTCTTGTCCTGAGGTTCCTACCCTGAGCTCAGGCCCTGACTTCCTTTGATAAGTGTAATGTGGAAACACAAGCAAAACAAACACTTTCCTCTTGAAGGTGCCTATTGGCCACAGTGGTGTTTTATTTCAGTAACAGAAATGCTAGCTAAGATACCATCACCTCCACTACCCTGCCCTACGCTATGCATTAAAAGGAAACTTAGGACTTCGGGGTTTTGACCACTCTACACATTTCTTTTTTTCCTCTTCTCAATTTCCAGAAGATAAAGAATCAGAAGTTTAAAAGCTACCAAACCAGGAGGACAGCTGTGACTGAGAATAGCTACACAAACTTCATAACACCCATTCAAACTCTTAAAAATGACCTGTGACAGTGACATGGCAACTGCTCTAACCACTTGTTCTATGTTCTAATCTTTGGCAGTCCTAGAGGGGACTTGCTCATGGTGACTCTGTGCTCACTGTGGAGCAGACACCACACCTGCTCCACTCAGAGGTCAGCTCTGCTCACTGTGGGCAAAGCCTATTTTCTGCAGCTTTTTTCTCTCCACCTTGCCCCTAGGAACTGTGCCATGTGAAGCTCTTGTGTCTTTGTAACCCCCAGGCTCTTAACTTCTTGGCTAGGCCCCATGTGAACAGTTGCAAAGAGTTGTAGATTTTCTAGTGAAAAATGGCCAACAACAAATAGACCAAGAAAATGGCTATTATAATTTGAGATAACTTAAAAAATCAAAGGATGATTAATGCTGCAAAGAAACTTATGGGGAGAATATATTCATTTCAGTCCCTTGGACTATGCTGTTTTATAGAAACTGAAGATTGCCAAAATCAGTTTTTAGCCACCTTCTCTCACCAAAGCACTTACATGTTTTAAAAAAACAGGTAATGAATGAACATTTGATGACAGTCACTTAACATTTGATGGTTAAATGATCATAGCTATGAGAATTTGCCTTTAAGATTAACAAGGAGGGACTGGGGATATTATTCAGTAGGAAAGTGCTTGCTATGCTATCATGAGAACCCAAGTTCACATCCCCAGTGAAAAGCTGGTGTGGTGGCACACACCTGTAATCCTAGCACTGGGGAGGTGCATAGCACTGGGGAGGTGCAGACAAGGAGGCTCCTCAGAGCTTGCTGGTCAGCTAGTCGTGCTGAACTGGAAAGCCCCACGTTGGTGAGAGACCTTGTCTCAAATATAAGGTGACCAGTGATAAAGGAAAACACTCAATACTGGCTAGTTGCTGGCATCTGTCCACACCTGCCCATACACATAAGCAAGCTTGTGTCTGTCCTTGCTTTACATACACTGATTCTCTCTAACGTAATGCTAAAGTGGTGATGAAAACACACTACTGCACACGGTAAGCACAGTCTCATCTAGACATGCATATGGCAGGAAGAAAAGAGGCCACCGAGGTTAAAAGGAAGGTTTCAAGAACTCATTAAGCAATATCATTTTCCACTCTAGAAATACTGAGTAAAAGGTTCAAGAACAACTCTGAAGAACATGAATTTAGAGGTAAAAAAAAATTTTATCTAAAAAAACCTAAATTTAATGTTCTGCCACCTGAGAATTGAGGCTTCTGCTGTGAAACAGTCTACAAGTATCCATGTAACTCACTTGTATTTCTCATTGATGTTGGAAATCCTCCAGGCATTGTTCATATCAAAACCCATCCGCTCCACTTCATTCTTAAACCTTGAAGTCACATGCTCCCCTAAGGACAGAGACAGACACCAGAAACAAACAAATAAATTTTGCAAAAAGGAAAACAAAATCACCACTGCTTTTACTCTATTCTATTTAAATTTTTTTAAAGGCAGGAATATATAAATAAAAATATTTAGCTTTAGTGGAAAAATAGGCAGGTTAAGACAACAGAAAGAAGCCAAGCACCTATATAATTCCAGCACTTGAAAGGCAGAGGAAAGTGTATCTCTGTGGGTTCAAGGCCAGCCTGGTCTACCAAGCAAGTCCAGGACAGCCATGGCTACACAGAGAAACTATGGGGTTGGGGGGTGGGGGTGGGGGTTGGGGAGTGGGTGCTCAGAGAAGGGAAGGGGAGATTACAGAAAGAAAATAGGACTAACTTAGATCAAGAATCATGTCGTTTTGCCGTGCATGGTGGCACATGCCTTTAAACCCAGCACTCAGGAGGCAGAAGCAGGTGGATTGCTGTGAGTTCGAAGCCAGCCTGGTCTACAAAATGAATTCTTGGCCAGTAAGGCTATAAAGTAAGACACTGTCTCTGCAGGAGTGAAGTGTATTACTTAAACACTCTCTGAGTATTGCTGTGTTCATTTGCTTGTACTTATTTTTTGAGAGGGAAAACAGCCTGGGGGAGGTTAGTATAACATATAACTCTGGCCCCAAAGTCCAAGTTGTTTCTTGTAACCACATGGCCTGCTTTTTTACTTCCATACTCAGACTGACAGTATACCTAAAAAGAAATAAAATCCATCTTCAGTCACCAAGATTGGTAAAACAGATTTAAGTTTCTTTATCTGAAACTCTGTGGGTCATGTTTCAGAAGCTGGTTGTTTCCTGACTTTTAGAAAGCTGAGCAGTGTATGTGTTATCACACTACAGTTACAATTTCATAAGAGGCTCCTCAGGGGAACTCATGGGTATGTCACACTAAGTGAGAAAACTGTGTCAGCTCAGCTTAGGTCAAACTGGTTAAGCTCGGGTTAAGAAATGCCTTCTGGTTTTCAGAGACTGCGAACAATCAGGCAAATGGTCACAGGATCCCAACTGCTAGTGACCAGAAATCCCAGGGAACACCCCATTATTAAAAGAAACTCTAGGCATCTATAAGAACACACTCCTTTTGCCTATATAACCTGGTCACATCTCTCTGAAATGTGGTCCTTTCTCCCTTAAGATCGTAACAAAGGCAGAGCCAGCCCTAGTCAGATTTAGATGGTGCTTTCCTCCTTAAAGGAGTGCATGGTTCTAGAGTAGTACCTTACTAAACAAATCCACCGAGCACGTTCCTGATGTGTGCCACCCGTGTTGCCAAGCTGTAAAACAAATGCTGGCAGAACTAGACGAGAAAGCACAATGAACAAAAGTTTACAACAGACTGCTGCTGCTGTGGAGAGAAGGACAAAAGTTTCCCCGGGGAATGAGCGCCAGAGCAGAAACACGCAGACTGCATGGATGAAGGCCAATCCTGTGAAAATATGTCCCATTTAAACAACCTTTCTTGAGTTTAAGCTAAGTATCACATGATTCCAGAAGAAGAGCTCTAAAAAGATGATGTTCAGACAGGCAGGGAGAAATAACAGTTAAATCTGGTCCATTTGGAAAAGCTTTAGAAGTAATACAGCAGGCTCCCAAATAGGATAAAAAGCTATCTGAGCTTGGGGCCATCTGTCTACAAACCTGTAAGGAGTACTGGCCCTTGGGAGACTCAACAGGGGCTCCCACTTAAAAGCTGTAAAACTGTGGCAGCTTCCAAGTTTGTTAAATAGAAGATATCCCATGGGGCTGGAGAGATGGCTCAGCAGTTATAAGCACTGGCTGCTTTTGCAGAGGTCTTGGGTTCAATTCCCAGCATCCACATGGTGGCTTACAAGTATCTATAATGGTATTCAATACCCTTTTCTGGTATGCAGGTGTATATGCAAACAAAATACCCATGTACTAAATTATATAAATAAATACACCTTTAAAAGATATTCCCTCTTGTTTTACAAAAGTAGAATACATTTTCATTAACAGTCTTTTATAGTAACACCTCAGTTTTAGGATAAACTGATATCCTAGACGGAATTTGTAATTTACAAAACAACCTCTGGCATCTGCGTACCACCTTGTAGACAATTATTGTTTAAAATTGAGCTGTGCTGGCGACCTGCAACAGGCAACAGCCATAGGGCAGGAAGCCCGTTTAACTTGCCACAGCCAAGAGGATAGACATTTTGAGAGGCAGTTGTGGCCAGGAGCAGGTCTCATTCACTGACAGTAACTGTAGACTTGGACAGTCCTGAGCTTGAGGTCAGTAGGTAGATCAGGCTCTTGAGCAACCTCTCTACTGTACACTGGTGTCTGAGGATGCTAAAGCTCCATGACCAACACTGTCGCTTAGAGTGTATGAAAACAGGTCCTTCACCCATGCAGATCTTAGTGCTGTAGGATGCTTTTCTCACTCTTCACTTGGAGACACTCTTTAGCTGGACCCCAAAGGGAGTCTATAGTAGATGGGAGAATCTAATCTGTCTAGGCCACCAACTAAAAAGGTGGGTGTGGCACCAGAAGCCTCTGGTACACAAAGATGGGAAGCTACCCAAATGAAGAAAACAGTGGCAGATTTTAGCTATTCATCCAATACAGGCTCAGAATCAACACAATTTTTTTTTGGCTTTTCGAGATACGGTTTCTCTATGTAGTCTTGGCTGTACTGGACTCAATTTGTGGACCAGGCTGGCCTCGAACTCATAGCGATCCACCAGCCTCTGCCTCCCGAGTGCTGGGATTAAAGGCGTGCGCCACCACACCCGGATGAATCAATATAAACTAGAAAGCTGACCTTCCCCCTTCTTCTCCATGCCATCTACTAACACTTCCTCTTTCCCCCTTTCCTCCTTTTTTTTATACTACATTTATGGTAATATTTTCACTTAATGGTGCTTTTAAAAAGTTTTTATTTATTTAAAAAATATGTGTGGATGTTTTGCCTGCATGTATGTCCATGCATCAGTTGCATGTCTGGTACCCATGGAGTCCAGGAGGTATAGAGTCCCCTGGACCTGGAGTCACAAACGGCTGTGAGCTGTCATGTAGGTGCTAGGAACTGAACCCTGGTCTTCTGGAAGAGCAGCCAGTGCTCCTAACTGCTGAGCCATCCATGAAGGTCCAGCTTTTATGTCTTTAGTTCTTATTCTTAGAAGTTAATCTAGCAGAGTATTTCCTTTCTTCTCTTTTTCCCCCTTATAGCTCTCATTATTTTTCTTCCTATGATATTTTGATAGTATTTGACTTTATTTTAAAGATTTATTTATTTATTATTATATATATACTGCTCTGCCTGCACATACACCTGTATGCCAGATGAGCACATCAGATCACATTATAGATGCTTGTGAGCTTCTGGGAATTGAACTCAGGACCTCTGGAAGAGCAGTCAGCGCTCTTAATCTCTGAGCCATCTCTCCAACCCATTGACTTTATTTTAATGAAGGCCTCCAAGCAAAGTTCCGTAAGAAGTCTGCCTACCTGGTCTGCACAGGTCTCCATGTTGTTCTTTTTCACTGGCGTAGACCTCCATGCACCAAGCATGGTATGCAAATGAGAAGAGATCTTCTATTTTACCAGGTGGTCGGATTGCATTGTTCAATCTCTTAAGCCAATCTTGACATTGCTCAAAGGTTGGGAACTGACACCTTTGTAAAGCAAAACAGGTATGAATGTAATCAGGTGACCGTTGATAATAAAGTCTAAGCAAAGCCACCATTTCAAGAATGTCTATTCTTAATGAAGAGAAAGACAAGTAAGAGTGAGACAGTCATTCACTGCTGCTTACAATAAAAACAGATGCAACACATTTTAGCCAGTGGTGGGGGGAAATGTGGGCATGTGGAAAATCTATTTTCTTAACCTAATGGATCTCTTCTGAAAGTGATTATCAAAGAAAGTATTAGTAGTTTGTCTCCTTGATGATCAGGTCTCACCCTACGTCTTCAGCTAGTTTTACAGTTATACCTCTCAAGAAATATGTTCAGGTTGGGCAGTGGTGGCACACACCTTTAATTCCAGCACTTGGGAGACAGAGGTAAGGAGATCTCCGTGAGTTCAAGGCTAGCCTGGTCTACAGACTAAATCTAGGACAGCGGAGGCTACACAGAGAAATCCTGTCTCGAAAAACCAAAAAGAAAAAAAGAAAAAAGGAAAGAAATATATTCAGAAGAACCCTTTTTCTTTTGTTAAAACACAACAGGCCAACCTAAAAAACAGACCACAATACTATGCATAGCCAGCTGGGAGATGGTTTCAAAATTTTGTCTACTCATCAAATCAGGACAATCAGATCCAAAATAAGGCAGAGGACACATAAACATTCAGTTGCAACCACCAGAAAACAAAACAGTTCTATTAGCAACAGAAATTTCCAGGATATACAATTAAAGGGTTAAAATAATTAATGCTGCCAGGCGGTGGTGGCGCATGCCTTTAATCCCAACACTTGGGAGACAGAGGCAGGCGGATCTCTGTGAATTTGAGGCCAGCCTGGTCTACAGAGTGAGTCCAGGACAGCTAGAGCTGTTATACAGAGAAGCCCTGTCTCAAGAAAAAACAAACAAAAACCCAAAAATTAATGCTAAATTTATTTTTTGAGGACTTATATAATTTATATTTTTAAATGTATTTCTAAAAACTGAAACTAAATAAAATTTAAAGTCTGAAAGGCTGCCAGTTATCTATCAAAAATTAGATGGGTGTGCTGGCTCATTCCTGTAATCCCAGTACTCAGACAGCTGAAGCTAGAATATTCCAAGAAATCTTGGGCAACCTTGGGCTGCACATAGAGTTTCAAGGAGACTAACAGCTGGGCGCAGTGGTCTACTCCTGTAATCCCAGCACTTGGGGAGGCAGAGGCAGGCAGATCTCTTTGAGTTCAAAGCCAGCCTAGTCTACAAAAGTGAGTCCAAAACAGTCAAGGCTATTTTTTGAAACCCTGTCTCAAAACAACAACAACAACAAAACCAAGGAGACCACTAAAGCCTTGCCTTGTCCCAGTCAATGCAGTTCATCACCATGACAATACAGTGTTTACTGGCACCCCAAAACAGATCAAAGAAGTAAAAATGTCAACAACTGGACATGTCTAGTCAACAACTGGACATGTCTAGAATTACTAAATTAAGAACATATTTCAGGCATCATAGTGTTCCTCCCCCCCCCCACACACACACACGGTTGAATTATTTATTATGTATACAGTACAGTGCCTGCACATAACACCAGCAGGCCAGAAGAGGGCACCAGATCTCATTATAAATGGCTGTGAGCCATCATGCTGGGAATTGAACTCTGGACCTTTGGAAGAGCTGACAGCAAGCACTCTTAAACTCTGAGCCATGTCTCCAGCTCCCTCTCAGGCATCATTTTTCAACCATCATAGTTAAAATTTGATTTAATAAAATCATGAATGCTAAACGTAGAGAAACAAGACACCTGCATTTTCTCAAAATGTTTCCCACAGATTGTTTATTGGTTTCAAGAAAATATAGAAATTATACAGAAATTGGATAACACTTTGATTGGACTAATCAAAACTCATCAATAGGAGACCAGTGGATTGATGTCTCCAGATGTAACACAATATCTTGTAAAGGAGAGTGTGTGTGCACATGTGTGTGTGTGCACACATTCTATTTTAAGACATATAACTTCAATTTAATCTTGAGGAAACTCTAGACAAGTACAAGGTGAGAAACAATCTATTAAAACAGAAAACTGTATTATTCAAAATGTCACTGTCAAAGGCTACACAAATTATATAGTCATAGCAGCTAAATGCATTACCTGACTTTGAATTCTTTACTGAATGTGCTGAATAAAAGAGTGCTGAGGAGCGCTATAGAGACATCACTGGAGCAGAGATAGTAGATTTGGCTAAAGCACTATCATAGTAAAATTGTAAAACTGACAATGATGTACTGATTATATAACAAAATATTCTATTGTTAGGAAAGCACGCTTAAAGAGTTTAAGGTTGGCTGCATGTGGTGGCATATGCCTATAATCCCAGAACTTAGGGAGGGAGACAGGCGGATGTCTGTGAGTTTGAGGCCAGCCTGGTCTACACAGCAAGTCCAAAAACAAACAAACAAAAAGTTGAAGAGCCAAATGAAGAAACTTACTTTAATTTTTCAGAAAAGATTCTCTGTCTCTCTCTCTCATACCACACACGGCCATACGCACAAACACAGACACACACACCACAGACACACTCTGCAAATAATAAAGTTGGGGTAAAGTTTCAGGGTTAAATGTATCTGTTTGTGCAGCAATATATACTAAAATATTCTAGGCACTAACTACTCAGAAATTATCCTAACAAAGTTGACCTTCAGAAGATATTTTGTTAACAAACTATGTAACCACTCATAAAGACTATTTTCCCCAATACTTCACAGCCTCATAAACCTACCTGATAACTTTGCAGTCTTTGCATGTCAAATGAAGCTGAAATATATCACGGCATTCAACACTTTCTATAAGCTGTAATGGAACCTGCAAAAATTAAAAAGGAAAGAGCATTCTTACTCAAAAGGCACTGACTTTCTAAGCACATCCAGCCCAACTGATTAACAGGAAAGAAGCAAACAGAATTGCAAATTTAGTTGGATCAGTGGTAATTTACTAAAGAATGGATTAGAGTTTCGCTTTCCCTAAATCAGTGAGCTCAAGTCACAGCATGATGACCACCAAGAAGATGTATGAACTCTGGAAAAGAAGAGGAACTAAGTCCCCAGGTACCAACCCCACAAGCTCATCTCTCAAGGCACTACTTTAAGAAGCTATGATGTGCAGTACTACAAAAGTTGGAGAGCACTACACAAAAGCACCACAGGCCAAGTGCAAAGAAGATTGCATGTATTCGCTGTCCCAGATGGTAGCGTATGTTTATGCCTCAGTTCTTAGCCAAGGAGGCTTCTAACTGCCTGCAGGTCACAAGAGCAGTAGAGTAGATCAAAGATATCAAGAAGGTATAAAGTAGTCAAAGAACCTAAAATAGGTTAGATCCAACTTGCTCCAAAAGCTGAAGAGCCTTGTTTGCCAATTGGGTCAGCAGGCTCTACTTAACAATGATGGACAGAGATCAAATATGCAAGTGAGATTAAGAAATACCTCTGAATGGGAATATACAAGTGATGGTATAGCAATTGAGTTGTAATCTAAATAAATTAATAAAAAGAAAAAAGGAAGAAAAGAAATACCTCTGAAGTGTGTAAACCACTCTCAGGCTGACACGAGGATATACCTCCTGAAAATATCTGACTCTCTGCCTCCCTAACGCTGGGATTAAAGGCCTGTGCCACCACTGATTTTTTTTTTTTTTAAAGACAGGTTCTTATGCATTCCAAGCTGGCCTTAAACTTCCTATGTCACTGAAGACAACCTTGAACTCTGACTCTCTTGCCTTCCCAAGTGCTTGGATTACAGGACAGTGCCACCAGGGCCGGATGCATGATGCTAGGCACGCATGCTACCAAGTGAGTTACATCCAGCACTGAGTGCATTACTAACACCTTGGAGGAAAAAGTAGCTTACTTGTCCCCAACACTGTTTCAAACTCATTCAAAATGTGGCTATGGAAGCTACAAGCAGTATTCTGACAATTTATTTAGGTTTGTTCTCCTCCAAGGCACAGGGAGAAAAACAAACACGCTGCCTGCACATGGTGGCCCCATGTCAATCCTGCCAGTTTCGGAGCTCACTTACTACAAACTCTGACCTACCATGCAGCTGCCAGAATCAGCAGAGAACCCTCAGAACAAGGATGCTGGGTCAAAAAGAAGTCCAGGGCTAGAAGGCTGAAACACAGAAACAGAAACTGGGGCACAGATTGAAAACGAGCAGCAAACTAAATGATGTTATTCAGAGAAGCCTAGAAGTTTTTGCCTCGGGGCGAAGGCCTTGTTTCTAAGTATATAATCTATAAAAACTCCCCTACAATTGTAATAGAACTGGAGTAAGAGGGATACTATGCATTCTTGCTTATATTCCAAGAAAAAAGGAGCATTTGTCTCTCTGCTGGTTTAACCCCTAACCCCAAGGTGCTGCATCAGAAACTGCAGCTGATGCAACTAAAAGAGCCTATAACTCGAGGGCAGGAGCGGGAGGGAGAGAATTGTCAGTAAAGATAAAATCAACACGAGGGAATAGGGAAAATCAAGAGGAAAGAGATTAGGGTAGGGAAAAAAAGGTGCTTGCTGCCAAGTCTGGCAACCTGAGTTCAAGGTTGATACACAATAAAGAAATACAATATTCTTATTTTGAAAAAAGACAAGATTAGAATATAACAATGACTGGTTCTCAGGCAGACTCTTTGTTTTGATATATATATATATTTTTTTTTTTAATGTATTCCTGCAAGCTAGCTATCTTTCCCCCATCTCTCAATACATGATGAGGTAATCTGCCAGTCTGGCAAATGAGAGACCTATAAAGCTTTTATTTTTATTTGTAATTATGTGAATGCATGTATGTCTACATGTGGGTATGTGGATGTGAACACAGCACCCTGAGAGGACAGAAGTGTTGGATTCTCTGGAGCAGGAATAACACATGGTTGTGAGCCATGCAAAGTAGGTGCTGGGAGCTGAACTCAGGTCACTGGCAAGGGCAAGTTTGTGCTCTTAATCACTGGGCCACTGAAGAAGAAAGAAGAAAAAAGGGAGGGGGAAGAGGAAGAAGAAAAAGAATTAGAAGAGGAGGAGGAGGAGAAATAATAATAACAATAACAATAACAACAATAATAATAACAGTTCTTGCATCCAAGTCAATTGGAATCACAGATGTGGAGAAATGCAGATTTTTAAAAAAGATTTATTTATTGGGCTGGAGAGATGCCTCAGAGGTTAAGAGTTTTGTCTCCTCTTCCAGAGGTCCTAAGTTCAATTCCTAGCAAACCACATGGTGGCTCACAACTATCTATAATGAAATCTGGTGCCCTCTTCTGGCACATGCAGATAAAGCACTCATCTATAATAATAAAAATAAAATTAAAAAAAAAAGTCTTTAAAAAAAGATTTACATATCCTGTGTGTATGGGTGTTCTGTCTGCATGTATGTCCGAATATCATGCACACAGTGCCCTCAGAGGCCAGAAAGTTTCAGAGGTCCCCTGAAACTAGAGTTACAGACGGCTGTAAGCCACTGTGTGGGTGCTGGGAACCAGTCACAGGTTCTCTGGTAGTGCAATAAATGTTCTTACCACTGAACTACCTTCCCCAGCCCCACAAAACATCAAATTTTAATACAAAAACTGTCACACTCAAGAGCAGCATCAATGAAATCAAAAAGTAAGAAAACAAGAGACCCCTGGTTCCACTCTGTCCTTTGCTTCTCCTTTCTGTCCTAGGCTGGCTCCACCTCCTTTAAGAGAGAGGATTGGCCACCGTCTCCTCCCCATGCATCTAAGTAAGCTTCTCCTTTCTTAAGGCTTACAACACTGCTCTAGCTTTCCCAACACCCCTCACATATTCAAAACAAAACAAACCCCTCTATTTCGTAACACCTCTCCTACCCAGTATACAGCCTCATAAATAAAAAATGAAAGATTCAAAGGCTCAGGAAGATTAAACTGCTGTACTATAAACACAGCCACGTCTGCTCTGTAGCCCAGGCTTATTCCACCATACATTATGGCATAACACGGTGAAAATAAAGCCAGTAAGAATCAAGCCTACAATCTGCCATAAGCAATAGAATAAGGCACCAAATTTTCTCTTTTAAAAAACAACCAGAAAAAAAAAAAAAAAAAAAAGACTGTCACAGATTAAAGGGCTCCACTGACTTCTGTTCATTTTGGATATAAGTAAGTTTTACCCTCCAGATCTACTTTCAATGGCCCCCATGGTAGAATCATAAGCCAAAAGGAATGACTACGTGCTAACGAGATATACTTCTGAAGCCAGCCTGCTCAGTCCTGTAGTCTCAGCACCCAGGAGGCTGAGGCAAGAGGCCTGTCGGAGCTCACAGTCTGCCGGGGCTCCATAGTCAGCACCCGATCTGCTATGGCTATACAAAAAGACCCTGTCTCAAAAATAAAACAAGCAAATAATAAAAATGTCTTTCTGGTGTGTGGTGAGCAAAGGTGACTGCTAGACAGCTGCTATACTGCTACCTTAGGCACTGACAGACCGATCAAGAAATACAGTTTTATAAATCATTTCTGCTTAAAACTCAAGTCTACATTTTTTCTAAATTTTATGTTATTCTGTGTGCACGCACACACCCACGCACCCCCCCCCCCCCCCCCGCACCACAGCAAACACACAAGGGTCAGAAGACAACAGCAGGGAATTGGTTCTCTCCTTCCACTTTCATGTGGGTTTCAGGGGCTGATCTCAGGGCAGCAGCCTTGTCCAGCAACTGCCTTTAGCTGCTGAGATATCTCTTCCATCTTCAGTCCACATTAAAAACAAAAATATGTATTTTATGTATATATCTGCACACCAGAAGAAGGAATCGGATCCCATTACAGATGGTTGTGAGTCACCATGCAGGCAGCGCAGGGGAACTCAGGACCTCTGGAAGGACAGCCAGTGCTCCTCAGTGCTGAGCCATTTCACAGCGCCTCTGTCTACATTTTGAAGGTCATGATTTCCCTGTAGGGCTTTATCTACACCCTACAAAACACGCTCATAAGAGCAAAACACACCAGTAAAAGGGAACAGACTCCAGCGAGGAGACATGACTGCAAGGTGAGCATCTGACACTCAAGACCGGTTTGCTGCAAACAGTGAAGCAGCCCCTGCCTGAGCCTCATGCCACTTACTCAAGTTTCAGAAGTGAGTGAGAATCAGGTTATTCAACAACAAAAACTGTTTTAAACGTTCATAACTCCTACCTGAACATTTAGTTGTAAACTTCAAAGAACACAGTTTAGGAAAAATGAAGAACAGATTGCTCATACCAGGAAGCTACAAATGGATTCTACCACAGAGGAGCTTCACCCTAAGAACTGTAGTGGGTGTGACTGAGGTTGTGGTGATTAGAGTAATAGTACATACAGTGTCCAAATCTATAAACAGTCAATGTTCTGTGAAAAGAATGTTTGATATTGAGTAGCTATCTAAAACCCGCCGTCAACGGCCAGTCGTTTCCTGAAGCACTAAACAACGTAAAGTGGGGTGTGCCACCACAGAGATGGCACGTGTGGGCCCCAACGGCTTAAATGTACAAGCTCCAGATAAAACAACCTTTACTAGGGTCTCTTCACCTCCTGTGTTCTGCTGCAATATCCATCTGCTGGAGAAAGAATAGAGCGATGGAGAGAACCATCTAGTGTGCAGTGTAGAGAAACCAGTCATCTTTGTCCTGCAGTTACCTGGGGCTTCAGGAAGGCTAGCATTAACTGTGGTGGCGCTTCATTGATAATGTTCATAGCCCCTACAATGTCAAGATAATTTTTAAATAATCATTTTCTGCACAAATACAGTATCTGGTTTTGTAGATGACACAAAGGCTTAGAGCCTTAGAGAGTTATAATGCTGGAGGAAACAAATGTGAGGAAAGGTTAAAAGTAAGTGTAGTAGTCAGTTTCCTTAGACTTTGGTAAAAAATATCAGAGTACAACCTACTCATATAGCTACTGTAACAGATAAATTATGACTGACATGGGCCTAGTCACAGAAACACAGTTTTAAAGTGAACTTCACCGTCTCAAATCCATATTAAGTTCACTCACTGCACACTTACCGAGTTGGATCTGAAGATACAAAGACAGATCCACAAGAGTTACAACGTGCCTAGTAAATGTGTCAAAGTGTGTTAAGACACAGAAGCGGCCCACTGACAGCAATTACTGCCAGGAAGGGGATGAGATGGAGCAGAACTTCACAGAGGGTCCTGAGAGATGGAAGTTTCCCAGGCATGAGAGAATGGGGAATGTGCAAAGTATGAGGTCGGCCTGCTCTCTGTGGTCCAGGAGGGCCAGTTTTACTAGTAAAGGGACAGAAAAGCTGGCAGGGACAAGAACCGCAGGTGCACATCATGCTGCACAGTTTGACGTTCACAGAGCAAATTAAGAAAACAATGAAAGCTTTAAGATAGTGGCTGAAGTGATTCTCCAGCAGACCTTATTCCCAAACAAACCTAAAAGTAGACCTTTAAATACTTACCCAACCCTAGGGAGCTGATAAACAGGATATGAGAAAAGTAATGGAATAAACCCTTATCATTCTCACAGGCAATTTAATTATAAGTTCACTGATTCTAATCATTTAAAGAAGAAAAATTAAGTTTAAGTTGAGTAGTAATGTTACTCACTCCATGGGACATGGTGGGGAATTGTCAATTGCAGTTATTTCACCACTTCCATCTCCCTCCCCCCCCCATCCGGTCATGACTGTCTAACCCAGATGAACCCTTGTTGTGGGCTAGTTAGTTTTTGTTACCCTGACACAAACTAGAGTCATCTGTGAAGAGGCCTCAACTGAGGAACTGTCTGCATCAGATTGGCCTGTGGGCATATTCTTGATGTGGGAGAGCACAGAGCACAGAGGGCAGTGCCATCCCTGGGTTCTGCTTCAGCTCCTACCTTGGCATCCCTCAATGACACACTGCAAGCTGAATGATGAAGCAACCTCTCCCTCCATCCCCCAAAGGCAGGGCTTCTCTGTATAGCCCCTAGCTATCCTGGAACTCTGTAGACCAGCCTTACCTTCAACTTAGAGATTCACCTGCCTCTGCCTACAGAGTGCTGGGACTAAAGAAGTGCACCATCACACTCAGCTGAAATAACCCTTTTCTTCCCCCCAAGGTGCTTTTAGTCACTAGAAAACTGTGAGCATAGTATATTTTCTTTTTCCTTGACATAAATGTTTCCTTAAACATAAATGTTTAAAAACTATGAAAATAAATAAATAGTAAGTGCCAACTCAAAAATTTCATAAAGAATGAAACTTAGGTACTTAGGTAATTTCTAGAAAGATGAATGGAATGAATGCAAGCAATGGATTTCCAAAAATTCCCCCAATAGCATAATCTTAATGTAGGCCTGAGCTCTGAAAGACATCACAACACACTTCTATGGCCTGGCAATCAAACGCAGAAAGCCACAACACTGGCAAGTAAAGGAGGACGAACATTTCCCACCATTGGCAATCTGTGAACTCGGAGGACTTTCTGGGTTGGCTCACTGAAGACTACTAAAACAGCAGTGGATGGAAGAGCCAGTTCTACAGAGTGGACTCTCATAGCTCAAAAA
>OU015747.1:47935499-47947616 GCA_907169655.1 Acomys percivali | reverse complement strand
GAAAGAAAGAAAGAAAGAAAGAAAGAAAGAAAGAAAGAAAGAAAGAAAGGAAGGAAGAAAGAAAGAAGAAAGAAAGACAAAAGACAATATTTGAGGAGTCTGATCCTCATCCGCTGTAGGAGCAGCATGAAGTAAGTGAAAGAGAACATCAAAGGAAGGCAGGGCCAGGGCTGAGTGCCTCTGCTGGGCTATGAGAAGAGGCTGACTTTCACAGAGTGCTCTGGCTGGGGGCTTAGTACTAGTTGGCTGATGGAAACAAAGGGCAAAGGAAGCTACTGAGAGCTGCTGGAAGTGACAAATCCAATAAAAAGCACTGGACTGACAAGGCTGCATGACACAAACGCTGTTGCCAGATTCTCCACAGTCTTTGAAGCATCTAGTCACCAAAAACAACAACAAAATCAATCCACTAAATGTGAACATTTCCTCAAGCCTTACTAGACTGGAAAACTGGAGAACTATCAAACCTCAGACAGGATGTCAAAAAGACTTGGGAGATTCATATACATGTATGAAATTATTAAAGAATAAATTAATATTTTAAAAATGACTCATGCTTGAGAGTTGGCTCACTGGTTAAGAACATGGATTACTCTTCCAGCGGACCTGGAGTTCAATGCCCAGCATCCTTATCAGGTGGCTTGGAACCTCCTATTGCTCCACCTCTAGGGGATATGCTGTCTTTAGCCTCCAAGGGGACCAATGCACACGTGACATACGTTAACCCAGACAAACACATAATACAAAATAATGTAAAGGCAAGAGAGAAATGACTCAGGGATTAAGAGCCCTGGCTGCTCTTCTAGAGAAGCTGAACATCCCCAAGGCCACGTGGCCACTCATAACATCTGCCTAAAACTGCAGCTCAGCGGCCTGATGCCTTCTTCCAGCCTCCATGGACACCAGCCAGGCACATACATGGCACTCAGACATACATGCAGTCAAAACACCCATACACATAAAATAAAAATTAAAAAATAAATGTTTATTTGTAAAATATAAAATAAATCTTTTAAAAAATAAATAAATAAATCTTTTTTTTTTAAAGAGCAAGATGATTTATGAGCCAACCTAAAGAGATTTACTGGTCAAAATAGTTAAGAGCAATGAACTGAGCTTCACTGTCTTTAAATATGAATTCATAACAAAACACATTCTCCAATACATAACCACTGGAGATGCAAGGGAAACAATCTCTTGTTTTTAAATACTGGCTAAGAATCAGCCTGAGCTGGAAATCTAGCTGATGCCTAGCACATGCAGTATAAGGCCCTTGGTTAAATTCCTAGCACAGTAAGATAAACACCCTGCCTTTCATATACAAATAAAACCTATGTAGTTAAGAGAGAAGTATTCTGCCTACTACATAAAGGGGAGAATCAGACACTACTCTTATGACTGCTGGTAAAATGTAAGATGCAAAGAATGATCTGATCTATAAAGAAAATTACCCAAATTCTCAAATAAATTTCCAGACAACAGAATTGAAAGGGAAGCTTATAAATTAAGAGGCTCTTAGTGGGGACTAGAGATATGACTCAGCAGTTAAGATCACTGTTCTTCCAGAAGAGCAGAGTTCAGTTCCCAGCTCTCACATGGCATTCACAACTATCTGTCTGTCACTCCAGTTCCAAGAGATATGACACCTTCTGACTGAATGGGCACCCAGCATGCACACAGTACATATACATACATCCAGAAATGTATAAATAGTTCTAAGATAAGCAACTGTTTCAACCAATTGCAACATAAGGACATTACTTGGATCCTAATTAAAAAAGACTATAAAAACAAACTGAAACATTATGAGAACTTTGACAACAATACTTGATGTTATTGCATGGCTTATTAACTATATACACAGTTGTGGTATAAATTTTTTGCACGTGGTTTTAGGCTTGTTTTTTTCTAAAGGGGTTCATCTTTTAAATATTTCACTGAACTACACACAGATGAAAGGGGCAGGTGGAATGAAGAGGACTTCTACAACACCACGGGGCACGAGTGCTGGACAACACTGCAGAAAACTTCTCATCCAACTTGGACCATCATTTCAATCTCCTACTAAGCCTGGAATCTCTCAACATCTAGACACTGAACCACAAATGCAATCACTAGATTGCTTAACTATTCTCTCCAAATTTGGGGGGCCCACTCCAAAGTATTATGTGCCCCAATTGAACCTAAAGAAACCTTACGAGAACGATGCCCCATTCCCTCAAAGGGGGGGAGGGTGAATAGGTTGCTGTATGCTCCCTTGATCTACAAATGCTTAATCTCATCAGGAGGTGGCCATAAGTCATTATTGGTCTTCTACAGAGAAAAAATTAGGGGAACCGCAGGAACATCTCTCTTTGCCTTTATCTTGCATATGCAGGCAAGGAAATGGGGCCCGAAAAGAAAGAGAGATTTAGGAACATGAGGGACAGAACAAAAGCTAGATGATTCAACCTACTCTTTAACTTGATGCCTTAATTGTTACTTATAAGGAAGGTTATGTCTAAGTCATTGCTATAGAATTTAGTATTTTGATACAAAACATGGGCATGTCAAATACTTGGCAGATTTTAACACACGAATATATATCCTAAGTCTAACAGATAGATATGACTCTATTGATATATGAGGTAAAATAGTTGAATAAGGTCTTCAAAAGCCTCAGAGGCGCACAGAATATGGCATTTAAAGCTGTTCTTACAATCCTAAATTTCTTCGACAACAAGACAAGTTAACTCCTGACAACACCCAGCCCACCTCAAAGATGATGATGAGCAAAGAGCCTCCTTACGAACATGGCTTCAAAGGTGGCAAAATAGCCACTGGGCAAAATGTCCTTGTTCCTGTCACAAACAGAATCTGTCTAAAAACGGGCAACTTAGATGCAGGCAGAGTCGATGGCCGCACTCTGCCAAGTCAGGGTAAGCCAGTCCTCAATAGTTCCTGCTCTGTGAACAAGCCTGGCAGAGATATTAGGCCAGAAAGGTGAAGATGAGTCTCCAACGTTATAAAGTGTATTGGGTGACCGGTCAGGAATTAAACTGTCTTAAGTCAATTTGTACATTTTGGAAGCTGCTAACCCACACTGCTGGTTCAATCAGGATATTAAGTTTTATTCCTTCTCAAGTCTCTGGGGGGCATTGAAGACAAGATAGTATAGTTTTATAATCAAGTTTAGCTGGTTAGGGGACAAGATCATTTCAGATCAAGATAAAGAAATTAAGCTATTAGAGTTGAGATAGGGTAGATATTGAATCTCATTCGGAAATTTAGACCCAACAAGACAGGAAAAACTTCAAATGAGACGAATGCAGATGGCCAAGTCAATGAGTGTATAGAACTCATTATTCTCATGATTGTCACATGGTTCTCCCTGCTACATGTACTTTTGTAGTTTGTTTTATACATGTGTAATAAAATAAAAGTACTAAATTAAAAAAAGAAAAGAGAAAAAAAAGATGGGGCACAAGCTATAATTTTTCAAGACCAGTGAGATGGGTAAGTGGAGATGAAATTATTTTCTCCGCTTTTGTATTCATTTTTTTTAATAATAAAATTTCCTTACCATCATTCAAGACTCTCAAATATAGTGTTGCACTTTTAAGTTTTCAAAGGAACTACAAAGAGGATGTTGAAGCTCTAACTGCATTTCTGTTTATTTCATCTCTATTATTCCAATCTTGATAGACAAAATATGCAATCAACCTTGATGTTCACCGAATGAGTAACTATATATACAATGAAACAACAGTCAGCCATAAAAAGAAGAGAATTCTATCATTGTAGCAATGTGATGGAATTAGGGGGCATTATGTTCAGAGAAGTAGATTAAAAACAGAAAAATAAATACTGTATTTTTACTTTATATATGACACATGAAAACTAAAATTTTGATCTCAAACAAGTTGAAAATGTAACAGTCGTCACCAGAACCTGGGAAGGGTGCTGGGAAGGAGCTGAGACAGGTGGTTAGTGAGTAAACAAGTACAGTGGTTGAAAGAGGAACAACGTCTAATACCTGACAGCACAAGAGACTACATACAGAGAGTAAGGAACTCCGCATGTTCCTCACACAAAGAGACTGTGATGTATCATACAGGTTGTATTCATATAGAGAAATGCACTAATATAGTCTACAATTCATAATAATAACTGTGCCAATTAAGCATGTGTGTTTGTATATGTGTGTAGATATATATACATATATACAATACTGGAGAATTAATTTAAAAATCAAAGTGTTAGCCTCATAAAACTAGTGTTAATATTTATCAAAATGCATCTAGTGTCTATTAATATTTTTCTAAATTTCCAAAGAAAATTTAGAGAAGGACACATATATCAAAGCTAGCTCTAAGAAATAAAATGCAGTCAACATCAACAACAGTGAAGTATAAATCAAGATCAAGTTACAAAGTAAACTCTTGATGAGTAAGCATATCATATACACATAAGCTATTTTTCCTAACAAATCCTTTTTGGGGGGCAGAGAGAAGCCAGGATGACAGGATCTTTCTGGAACTCACTGGCTGGCCTCAAAACTCACAGAAATCCTACTGCCTCTGCCTCCCAAGTGCTGGGATTTAAGGCCTGTACTACCATGCCTGGTCTAACTTTTTTATAAGTATAAATCCTATGAAAGTTGTACTCAATGTAAAGTATTCACTCGAAGATAATGTCTTCTATTTCTATAACAAATAATGATCCTGAAAAAAGACTGCAAAAGGCTTACTTTTAAATAAAGGTGACCAATCAGAAATGACAGTCTTCTGGAATAGGGACCACCATCCATTCTTGACCCAACAAAGACCTTTACATATTTAAAAAAAATTAAAAAAAAAAAACTAAAACTAAAAAGCCACTGAAGCGAAAGTGTGCTGGCTGGATCAGAAAGCTGCAAATTTTGAAGGTGGAGATTTGTACAAAGAAAGGACCATGTCAACACAGGGTAAAGACTGCACTCCAAGTACAGTAACTACCAAGTGGTTTCAAATTGCAGACTGACAGGATCTGATGATTTTAAGAGCCCTCTGACTGATGTGGGATAAATGGATTAGAGAAAGAAAACAATTTTTTAAAATTAGGAAACAACTACAGGAAAAGGATGGTATTTCTATTTAGAACAGAGACAGGGCCATATAGACAAGAAAAACTACGTATTTGGAAAATGTTTGAAAATTTAACAAGGGTGTATATTAAAGCCTGGCGGTGAGAGCTAAACAAAATTAGAGAATTTATAATTTAGGCCAGAATTGCACTGCCTGGCGTCAAACTAACCCAGCAATCTGCTCTAATCTTCTAGCTTCTTCTCATTTTCTGGCTTGTTCCATCTTCACCTGAGTTCTCTCTCTGTAACCCATCTCTCCATTACTGTCCTAGGAAAACTGTCTCCTCCTCTCTGTAAAACTGCTTAAGTAGCTTCCCTTTCCTCTCTCTTCTCATGAGTGTTGGGCATATCCTATTCTGTCATGTCTTCTCTGATTCATGACCTTTTCTGCCACTCAAATCAGACATCACTTTCAAACATGGGTGCTTCCTTCTACAAACTAACTCTACCTTCATTGTTTGGGATTAAAGACATGGGCCACCACACCTGGACCTAAGCTTTTCTTACTTGATACTTGCTCTATACCATGTTGGCCTTGAACTCTGATCTGCTTGCCTCTGTCTCCTGGATTAAAGGCATGTTTGTAGTCCAGCCAGATGATCTCACAGACCTACAAGGTCTTTGGATGTGCTCTCTTGCCAGAACAGCCAGCCAGGTTCTGAATTAACATTCCTCTGCTGCACTTCATTCCACTCACATTTATGTACAGCTACCATTAACTAT
The DNA here is from genome assembly GCA_907169655.1 of Acomys percivali. Classification (NCBI taxonomy): domain Eukaryota; kingdom Metazoa; phylum Chordata; class Mammalia; order Rodentia; family Muridae; genus Acomys; species Acomys percivali. Next base: position 47,941,789 of record OU015747.1, on the reverse strand, counting down.
TTTATACTTTTATTTCAAAAAAAGTATGCATTTATAAAAACACATAAAACATAACCCCAAAAGTGGAAGGGGGATTAAGAGAATCACACTTATATTTACTATTCTTTAATCTATTTTATTCTAATAATAAATCAAATTCTTCCTTTATCAGTACATACATTTGGGTTGCAGTTCAATATTATAATATTGAATTTAATATTATATCTCAACCTATCATAATCTACAAACTACTTGGTCAAATATTTATATTGTTTCCATTTTCCCATTATCACTCAAAAAGCCATTTAAAACAACAATAAAACCTATCCTTCCATCTCTAGACAAGTCACTATTTCAGTAGTACTGGGTCTTAAACAACTTATTAAATGAAAAACATAAACCTTGGAGGAAGGAATATAAGGGTTATTATTACTAAAGAGTACACATACATATGCTTCTAAAATCACCAGCATATCAACTTGACTGTGTTGCTTTTGTTTGTTTGCTTTGTCTTTTGAGGCACGATCAGGAAATGAAAGTACAGCTGACCTCAAACTTAGAATTTTCGGTTTTTTGGAAGCTGGGATTTTAAGCACATCCCCACCCCAGGCCTCAACTCTGTAAAAGTTCTAAGTGTTCTGTTATTTTTTTTTTTAATTAAGGTAAATTACACATAAGCAATATCTACATTAACTATAAAGCACTTTTGTATGTGTACAGAAAAATGACACAGTAATAGTTAACAATCCCCTCTAAATGGGGAAGGGGAGGCTAGGGATGCAGATGCAGGTCAGCTGGTAGAGTTAGTACAAGGGCCTGAGGCTCCATCACCAGATCCCAAAACACTGGGTACAGTGACACACATTTATAACCCAGCAGTTGGGACGTAGAATAAGACTGGAATTCAAGGTTACCCTTAGCTACAGAATGAGCCAGGGACTAGTTAGTCTGTGGCACAAGACCCTATCTCAAAAAGAAAGGAAGCAGGAAGAGAGTCTTCCCATCTTCACACTTTTACAACATTTCCTTTACATTTCTAATTAGATGGGTTTAGTTTCGTCTGGTTAGTTCTAAGGCGGGCTTTTGTTGTGTTAGACCAGGCTGGCCTTAAATTTATGACCCTCAACCTTCTGAGTGATGAGGTTACAGGTGTACACTACCCCATCAGGCATTATTATTATTACTACTACTACCGCTACCACTACTACTTTTTAAGTGTATGAGTGTTTTGCTTACATGCATGTATGTGTACCTGAAGTCTAAGATCAAAAGAGGACATTGGGTGCTCTGGAACTGGAGTTACAAACAACTGTGAGCCACCATGTTGGTGCTGGCAATCGAACCCACATCCTCTGTAAGAGCAACAAGTGCTCTTAACCACTAAGCCAACTCTCCTGACCCTGGCTTTGGTTTTCTAACAGTCTCATACTATAGCCCAGGCTGGCCTGGAACTCACACTGTAACCCAGAACTGGCAGAGAGCTTTCTGCCTCAACTTCCCAAGTGATCAGATTACAGAAACAAAACTACCATGCCAGCTACAAGCCGTACTTAAAAGGGAATTAGAAACAACTATTATATAAAAGAGTTTCATTTAACCAGATTACAAGTATAGATAATAGCCTCAAGAAAAAAACAATTACTGATATAAAGCAATGACTGAGCATGTCGCAGCTGTAAGTCCTGATTGTGCTGTGCACAAGCGGAGCACCTCTTATCAAAAATGCACCAGATTGGCAGGGTTCAGATTTCAGGATTTTTTTTTCCTTCAGACTTTGGAACACTTAAGATTATGGGTTTGGGGATTGGGAATGCCAGGTCTATATTAGAGTTATGACTGTAAGTGAAAATCATATTTCTGTGAGTCTCAGCTTCATGTGATATTTTTAGGATTCTCAGCAGCATAATTATCTTTTTATGGTCACTGCTACTACCACTCAATATATGATAATACATGCTCCTACAGGTATAGGTTGACTTTGGTAGGACAGTGTCCCCAAAATAGTCTTTATACACTTCAAGCTTTAAAACAAAGGTGGAGGGCTGGAGAGATGGCTCAGCGGTTAAGAGCACTGACTGCTCTTCCAGAGGACCCAGGTTCAATTCTCAGCAACCACATGGCAGCTCACAACTGTCTGTAACTCCAACTGACACCCTCACATAGACACGTGCAGGGAAAATGAGATAAAATAAACTAAATGAATTGAAGTAAATAATAAAACAAACTAAATAAATTAAAAATATTTTTAAAAATCCATAAAGAAACCTGCTGCTTTGTAAGCTAATCACAAAATAAAATTTAAGACAAAAAAAAAAAGGTTCAGCAGAGGTACCTTGTATAAGTAGATAAAGCTACTCCCAGAATTCATGAGTCACTAAAATGCCAGGATGGCCTACTTCTCTATGAACTGTTAGTCAAGAAGGCCTGTGGTTACCCAAACACTATGCCACTACATTGACTGCCCACTAGAATTATACAGTAAAACTCTGTTCCTTACGACACCACAAGCTTTGGTCACAGGACATACAGAAATCAAGTTTTAACTAAACTGGAAGCTTCCTCCCTTTTAGCAGGCTTTCACAGAGACAGAAGGTGTTCCCCATGCAGGAGAACTGTCATTAGCAGTCGGACTCAGCTGCGAACCCTGTATGCAATACTAGTCAGGCAAGACATGCCCACTAGAGCAATAATGGCAAGTCTGTTAAAGGAATAACGGCTTCTGGTTGGGTTTACCTCTCCACTGCGGGGAATTCTTGCCTGGTACTGTAAACTTAGTGAAAACCCCCTGGCTTGGGAAGTCATACACTGTACTAGGTAAGCTACTGTTGTCCTTTTGTTAAGTGAGTATGGCATTCCTGTCAAACTGCCTTCTAAATATTTTTATTTATCCCACAAAACAGCGCAACTCTTGTCTCTGGTCAAGAAGCTTATTTTTGCAGGGAGCGGAGGTAGAAACTTGTAACTGGTCAAAGTAAGTGATGAAAGCTGAGCTATATATGAGGTCCCTGCTCTACCCACTCCAAACTCAGGAAATAATGTAAGGGGGTAGGAGGTGGGGAGAGGGAGGAGGCGGAGAGAATGTATAGCTGGAGAAGAGGTGGAGCATGTGCATGTGTGCTCATGAATGTGAAGGCCAAAGGTTGACAGTCACCACTGTACTTACAAAGGCAGGATCTGCTGCTGAACTGAGGGCTTACCGATACGGTGCTCTAGCTAGCCAGCTTGCACCAGGGATTCCCTGTTTCTGCCTCCGAAGTACTAGAATTACAGACAAGCAGCTTTTATGTAGGTGCTGGAGACCTAAACTCTAGTCCTCATGCTTGCATAGAAACTCTTTATCTGAGCCATCTCCCCAGGCAGGCTACCATACTCTTGAACTCACAGCAGGAGTACAGGTTGGTCAACATTATGTCATGAGTGGGATGTGAGGAGGGTAGGAGGAAGGCCCATTCTTTCTTGAGAATATTAACAAAGTCTAATGGTAGCTGGAGGCAGGAGAGGCATTTCCTTTTTTTCTTTTTTTTGGAGAGGCACTTTTTCCAGTGGTACAGCCACAAGTAAAGTGATCATAAATAACATTTCATCCAGGTAACCCTAATTAAACACAGTGGGTCATGAAAGGAGGAAGGAAGGGGAAAGAGAGGAACGTGGGATGAAGGAAAGGAAAGACATGACAAAGGATCAGTGAGAGAGTGAAAAGGAAAAAAAGGCCATGGGGGTAAACATAATCAAAATATATACAAATGTGAAAATATTATAATAAGCCCATTACGATGTATAATTAATATATGCTAATTTAAAAACAGAGCTAAGTACAGTGGCATACACTTTTAATCTCAGCACTCAGGAGGCAGTGGCAGGCAAATCTCTGAATTCAAGGACAGCCAGGTCTATACAGTTGAGATCTTGTCTCTGAAAATAAATAAAATAAATAGCTGGAGATGTAGCTTAGTCGGCATAGTGCTTTCCTAGCATGCATGAAGCCCTGAGTTTGGTCCCCCAAACTTGCTGATAGTGCAATCCCAGGAGGATCATGGGCATCTTCATCACATATCTGTCACATAGTTATCTAAGGCTAGACTTTGCTTCAAAATAAACAAACACATAACACATCTCACAGTTGTACTGCTCACTCTAGTAATGAGATCTTGACTTTCACGTAAATATCTATTTAAGACAGTGTAAAAATAAGAATTGAAGTTTGGTTTCAAAAGCTCCAAAATGGTGGCTGGAGAGATCGCTGAGTGGTTAAGAGTGGTTACTGCTCTTCTACAGAAATTTGAGTTTGTTTCCCAGGATCCACATGGGACACTTTTCAAAACACCTGTCACTCCAGCTCCAGAAGAGTGAACGAACGAACGAACGAACGAACGAACACACACACACACACACACACACACACACACACACAGACACACACACACACACACACACACACCACAAAATAAAAACTTCAAAAGCTCCAGAAGGATAAACATTTACTTTAGACAAAAGAGTTAATGCTATAATGCAAAACCCAACTATTTAACAGTTTCAGGCATAAAGAACATCACATTATGACACAAATACATATGAGGAAGGTAATCTGGCCTGAGTCCTAATGAAAATGGACAGGGACAAACAGTGTCACCAAACTAATTTGTAAATACATTTTCCCTGCTTCAAATCAGAAGAGTTCTAGTAGGAGAAAAACAAACTTACCAAATGAGTATTGTCCTGAGAACTTTTTCTTCTACAAGGTTTCACAAGGAAATCTGCAAGAGAAACAAACATTCTCTCGTCAAGTCCTGCCATTGCAGAGCCCCTTTTCTACACCAACAGCGTCTTGAACTGCTGTACAGTCTCTTGGTGAACTGCCAGACTTGCTTCTTACATGGACCAGAAACCTAAGAAGCTCCTATATGAGCCGAACAAGTGTTGCCTCTCACAGCTGGTCAGGGAAATCTTTGCGTCTGTCACAGTCATTCTACCCTAGCCTTGGACTTCTAGTTTAAGGGTTTTGTTGTTGTTGTAGTTTAAGAGTGGTGTTGTTGTTGTTCATACAACTGACTTCTAGCCGGGTGGTGGTGGCACACGTCTTTGATTCCAGCACTTGGGAAGCAGAGGCGGGTGGATCTTTTTGAGTTTGAGGTCTACAAAGGGAGCCCAGGACGATCAAGGTTACACAGAGAAACCATGGCTAAAAAACAAATCAAGTTAAACCAAATAAACAAGGGCCCCTAAAATATTTTGGCGAGGTGGACAGTGGGTAAACAGATCTTGTTGGCTCTGGTATGTCTTCGGGGGGAAAATGGAGTACTTTCTAGATGGTACTTTCTAGATGGTCCTGTTTCACTTTTCAAATGGAGGGTAAGAGTTCAAAACTTTAAGAAGGTAATACTAAATCTTCATTTCTAAATAATCTTATTTTCCACAGAAATGAAAACAAAACGACGTTCTTGCTTATAAAGAGTAAGAAATAGAGCTGGGCGTGGTGGCCCATGCCTTGATCCTAGCACTCAAGAGGCAGATGCAGGTGGATTGCTGTGAGTTTGAGGCCAGCCTGGTGTACAAAGTCCAAGGCTACACAGAGAGACCCTGTCTCAAGGGGGGAAAAAAGAGTAAGAAACAGATTCAGACACAACTGAACACAGAGGAGACATTTAAAAGTTCGTGGCTGGAGAGATTGCTCAGAGGTTAAGAGCACTGACTGCTCTTCCAAAGGTCCTGAGTACAATTCCCAGCAACCACATGGTGGCTCACAACCATCTAGAATGAGATCTGGTGCCCTCTTCTGGCCTGCAGGTGCACATGTAGGCAGAACACTATACATAAATAAATAAATCTTTAAAAAAAATAAATAAATAATCCAGGTCTGCGGAGTGGCCCCATTGATAAGAGTGTCTGCTTAGCAAGAGCAAAGGCCCTGGGACCCTGGTTCAATACCCAGAACTGCATAAAACAGGAATGGTGGTGCATGCCTGTAAGTCTAGCATTCAGAAGTGGAAGCAGAAGGGTCAGATTTCAAAGTTATCCTTGGCTATAGAAGAGGTTTTGTTTTGTGGGGTTTTGTTTTGTTTTTCGATACAGGATTTCTCTGTCTGTCCCAGAACTCGCTCTGTAGCCCAGGCTGGCCTCGAACTCATGGAGATCTGCCTGCCTCTGTCTCCCAAGTGCTGGGATTAAAGGTGTGTGCCACCACGCCCGGCCTTAAAAGAGGTTTTTAAGGGAAGACTGAGTTACAGAAGATCCTGCGGAAGGAAGGAAGGAAGGAAGGAAGGAAGGAAGGAAGGAAGGAAGGAAGGAAGGAAGGAAGGAAGGAAGGAAGGAAG
>OU015747.1:47890910-47935489 GCA_907169655.1 Acomys percivali | reverse complement strand
AAGGAAGGAAGGAAGGAAGGAAGGAAGGAAGGAAGGAAGGAAGGAAGACAACTCAGTGGTGTTAGATTTTAGGAAGCATTTTACAACTGCCACTACACTTATAACTTTTTCTCTCTGCATCTTAGTGCTTCCTCACTATGTTTAGTAAAGTTTCTGACACCCAAACTAGTTTTCTGTAGCATGTTTAGCGAAAATGACTGAATCACAAAAATTAACCCAAACCCAAGCACTTAACAGCTGAACAAATGACTATGATTAACACTTGTTCCCTGAACCTACAGTTCCTTTGCAGTCTTTGCTACTGAAACCAAGAGTAAATGAAAACGGAAAGTAGGACACATTTCAAAGAATGAGGTAATGGAGGGCCACTCATCTAACAGCACGTGTGGGTGGGCAGGTGATGTGGCCCCTGTGCAGCTGCCATCTGGCCTGAGTGCAACTTTCTCAAACAGTGACATTTCGTCATTTATAAGCATGCTTTGTCAAGACAAACATCAGTACATACAGAAGGAGCCAGTGTCCTGATGCAGTGAGACCACCAAGCAACAAGTTTAAAATCAACACCAGAAGCTGTGTCTCTTTTACCTTTCCAGAAACACTAAAGACTAAGAACCCTGAATGCAACTGCATGATTACTGCATTTCTCTGCCAGCTGTGGGGCACAGATAAGTAGCTAAAATATTATCATGCCTTGCACAAAAACAACCATCCTTTTCTGGAGGGGAAAAAAAGCATAAGTTGTCAGAAACAGCTAGACTCCATGTTATTACACTTCCATATCAAAAAAAACCATACACTGGTAACAAGGTGCTTTGAACAGCAATCCTCAACTGTCAATGCTAAAAGAAAATGTTTGGTTTCAACAGAAAATAACCAAAGGACCAATCTGGTACAACTGTGGTATTAGACAAGTGATGTACAGTGTATGGCTCCTGAGTTATAAAAATTTATTTGTTTGACTGTGGGAGAGATTCTGAATACACTCCTCGAAAGAGTGTCTATCTGCAATAGGATTTCAGCTGGTGATCAATGTTGAGTTGAAGGTCATTTGTGTTCAATCAGTAGCCCAACCGCTGGCAGCAACTTTTCCAACAGTGGACCTCAAAATGTAACAAGTCTACACCAAAGTAACTGTGCTTTGCCATTTTTAGATATTAAGATTTTTAACCACCTTCTTGCCTTTAAGCCCAACCAGCACTCAGGCGGCAGAGACAGGTGTGAGTTCAAGGCCAGCCTGGTCTACAAAGCTGAGTCCAGGACAGCCAAGGCTACACAGAGAAACCCTGTTTCAGCCAGGCATGGTGGTGCACGCCTTTAATCCCAGCACTCGGGAGGCAGAGACAGGCGGATCGCTGTGAGTTCAGGGCCAGCCTAGTCTACAAAGCGAGTCCAGGACAACCAAGGCTACACAGAGAGCTAGTCTCAGAAAGCCAAAAAATAAGGAAGAACAAAAGAAAGAGAAAAAAGAGAAAAAAAACTTCAAAAATGGAAAGAAAATACATTCTTCTGATTTGCTCTTCATAATTCTGTGCAGAATACATTCTGTTCCTATTTGACTTAGATGTATTTAGCCATTAACAGAACTATAAGAAAGTTCCACAAGTAATCCATAGTGTTATTTTCTGACTTCCCCTATAAAGAAGGCATTGCTTTACTACTGAAATTAAGAATTAAAAACCATTTTGGAGCAGGAAGATAGTTCAATGAGTTAAGTAAAAACCTCAGGTTGGGGTGGGGGTGTGGCTGGAAGTGGGAGTGGGGGCTGGAGAGATGCCTCAGCAGGTTGGAGCTGCTCTTCCTGAGGTGCTGAGTTCAATTCCCAGCACCCACATGGTGGCTCATAACCATCTATACTGGGATTTGATACCTTCTTCTGGCATGCAAGAATACATGAAGACAGAGCACTCATACATAAAATAAATAAAAATCTTTTTTAAAAAAAACTCAGTTTGGATTCCATATAAAAGCTACATACCTAAGCCAGGCGGTGGTGGCACGAGCCTTTAATCCCAGCACTCGGGAGGCAGAGGCAGGCGGATCGCTGTCAGTTCGAAGCCAGCCTGGTCTACAAAGGGAGTCCAGGACAGCCAAGGCTACACAGAGAAACCCTGTCTCAAAAAACCAAAAAAAGCTACATACCTGTGTTAGGGAGGTAGTGACAAGGCCCAGGTTCAGTGACTGTAAAAACTAAGGTGGAAATAAAGACACCCAATGTCAATCTTAGGCTTCCTATTCCATGTGTGCACACCCCCACACACTGTAAGGCAGCGTTTAGGTAGGCTTACCATCTAAAATGAGGGAATGTTCCCTACTTCCGGGGGGGGGCATAATTTACTGAAAATAAAAGTGTGTGGGACTGGAAATGGAGTTCAGCAGTTAGCAGCATTTGCTGCTTAATTATAAGGACCCACATTCAGTTCCCAGTGCCCACATCGGGCAGCCAAGGGGCCCGAGGCAGCCTCTGAAGGCAGCCACACATCCATGTGTGCACACACAAACAAGTAAGCAAACAAAAAATTAAGTAAATAAAATCATTTAAAATTTTCTCATTTTATTTAACATGTATGGATATTTTGCCCGTGTGCATATACATACAGGGCCCAGGGAGGTCAGAAGGACTTCATATCCTTTGGAGCTAGATACAGATGATTGTGAGCTGCCATATGGCTGTTAGGAAATAAACTCAGGTCCTCTAGAAGAGCAGCAAGTTTTCTTCACTTTCTGAGCCATCTTTCCAGACTCTAAAATTATTTTTTCAGACTGTTCAAGTCTCAATTATTTGGGAAAAATGATAGAAAAATCTATCGTGCAATCACTAGAAATTAATATAATCAAAAGCCAAGTGGGATCAATTTGTCTAAGTGTCAGAGATAGTTTATTATTTATAATTGCTGTGGAAACAGCAGAAAGACTATCTAGAGCACCGGAAAAAAGGTTTCCTGACTTTTGTTCCTTTGGGAAGGCAAATTTCCTACAAACACACATTAATGTCTTATACTTGGCACTTGCTCTCGGTTAACTGTGGCCATTATCCACATTCCTTTCACCCTACCTTGCAATAAATCAAGTCCTCAATGCACAGATCAGATATTCTATTAAAATAGAAAGACAATTCAAATTCCAGAAAATCATAAAAACTTAAATTCTCCTAATAGTAAGTTTACAATTACTTATCCTCCCTTAACATTTTCTTAGCACTAAACCACAAAATCTATCTGCTCTGCTTCCTAATAGTCAGGAAAAAATTAAATGGATTTTCTTAGATAAAAGATTTAAAATACCTGTCCCTATGAGGATGGAGTAATTTTAAGCAAATTCTCAAAAGGATTCTGTAATAATCTTGAAGTTAAGAACCCTTTTTTAAAGAATTTTAAAAGAGTTTCATACATAAGTGCTATATTTACATTGCAAGAACTATTCAACCTGTAAGTTATATTAGAAAGACAAAAAAATTTAAAGGCCACTAAAGCTCTATATAAAATTTACAAAAAAAGGGGCTGGAGAAATTGCTCAGTGGTTAAGAGCACTGCCTGCTCTTCTAAAGGACCCGGGCTCAATTCCCAGCACCCACATGACAACTCACAACTGTCTGTAACTCCAAGATCTGAGACCCTCACACCAATGCACATAAATTAAAATTAAATAAAATGTTTTTTAAAAATTTACAAAAAAACAATCAATGTAGTTTTGAAACCTGCCAAGTTAACACTGCTTATGTATTTATGCCAACATACTTTGCTCCTGAATCTTTCTACAAAGCAGAATTTCTGAACACTATTCCCTAAACCTCACATCCAACAGCTGCCTAACAAACTTCTCTTTAAAAAAAAAAAAAAAAAAAAAGCCTAATCTGAAGGTCAGCATGCTAAAACAACCCAAAAACTATTTCCATGTGTGTCTTATTTTCCTATCTCCTCTAGACACTTGACACGTTAACCGTGAATTCTTGGAAAAGTATGAAAGTAAACCACACTCCAAAAACAAGAAAAAGAAAAGAAAGAAAGAAAAGAACCAGTACCCCAAACTGAGCTGATCTTTTACACTGCTTATCTTGCCTGAACATTTTCTTAGGACAGCCATGGCTACACAGAGAAGTCCTGCCTCTAAACAAACAAATAAATAAGAAAATAAACTTCACACTTACGTCATCACAATTAAAAACTGCTATGCTTGAGGCTAAACAGATACTCGGGTTAAACGCATTTCTCACTCTTGTAGATGGCCTGGATTTGATTGTCAGGCCCATGCAGTGGCTGACAACTATCCGTAACTCCAGTTCTGGGGACAGAGCGCCCTCTTCTAACCTCTGCAGGCACTAGGCATGCATGCGGTGCACAGACAAAGTGCAAGCAAACCAGCACACACATAGGGTTTTTTGTTTTTTTGTTTTGTTTTGTTTTGTTTTTTTAACCTAACACGTACAAAACAAAACACTGTCTACCTCTCCGGCCTCTAAAGTGCATTCAGAAAATAGTACACTCAAAGAAATAAAGCTTACAAGGTAAAGGCTGTGTGAAATAAAAGGGGCCTACTCTTCTACTGGCCTAGCTAAAATGTATACTCTGGCAATTAGGAAGGGGGCTACTCATATTTCTGGGAAAAGGCCAATAAAAACTCAAATAACCTCCAATAACCACATACTACAATGAGTGCTCTGTTTGTGTAGCAAACTCAAATACCTAGCCTCTCTAAGCAGTCCTTCTTAGAATATTTAAAGCCAAGAGACCAGAAATCAGCATCTTCAACACATATTCAGGGAAAAAAACAAAACTCAAACCAACCACCCTTTACATTGGCAATGTTTACTCCTGTAAACAAAAGGGTATATATAGCTGCCATTATAATATATGCAGGAAAAATGAGAAAAAAAAACCCAGAACTTTTCAACTAATGCCAAAGAGTTCATCACTAAGTTTTATTTATGAAAAGAAAATCAAAAGTATCAGGTTACGGGCTAATAAAAATTTTTAAGTAAAAGGAATTCTCTCTTGTGCTGTTAAGTAACTACATTGAAGTCAGCAGGTCAGAAAAGTTTAAACAACCTTGAGTCACAGAGAAGACCAAATCCAGAACAATGGCTTTAAAAGCTTCTTCAGCTATTTTTTTTTTAATTATTAATTTTTTTTCTTTTCCTTTTTTCTTTTTTTGGTTTTTTGGGGGTTTTCTGTTTGTTTGTTTGTTTGTTTGTTTGTTTGTGTTTTGTTTTGTTTTTCAAGACAGGGTCTCTCTGTGTAGCCTTGATTGTCCTGGACTCACTCTGTAGACCAGGCTGACCACGAACTCACAGCGATCCGCCTGCCTCTGACTCCCAAGTGCTGGGATTAAAGGTGTGCGCCACCATCGCCTGGCTCCTAATAATTTTTTGAGAAGGCCCTGGTAAATCAGTCCTGGGAAAGTTCTCCAGAAAAAGCAAGAAAAGAATTGAGTTATACTCTTACTCTAATGATCAAGAAAATTTAACGCCTAAGCTTCAAAAAAAAAAAAAAATCAATACAATTTTCTCCTTCATTAGTATGACCAGAATTATGTGTATGATTGCAAATTAAAGACGGACTTCAAAAAAGTTAAGTACCTACAGAGGCATCTGTTCAGTACAAAATGATGCCAAAGAAAAACTATAAAACAAAAACCAGGCTTTTATAAATATTGATACCATTATTCAATAACAAAGTCTCTTTTAACATAAATTTATGAAGTATGTTTTGCTAATTACTTTAGACCTAAGAATTATACATAACCCTATTACTCACCAAAAATTTTATACTTTATAACAGTGGGTCTCAATCTGTGCGTCTTGACCCTCTTGGGAGCTAAATGGCCCTTCTACAGGGGTCACATATCAGATATTCTGTGTATCAGAAATTTATATTACAATTCATAACAGTAGCAAAATTACAGTTATGAAGTAGCAACAAAAATAATTTCATGGTTGAGGGTTACCTAAACTTGAGGAACTGTATTAAGGGGCAATAGCATGAGGAAGGTTGAAGCCCACTGTTCTAAAAGCTAGCATTTTATAAAATTTCAAATTTTTCTGAAAGAAAAAAAAATGAGAAAAATAAAGCAATTTCTGAACCTCAAAGGTAGCGTATAGAAATAAAAGTCTTGGAAGAGGATGTCTTGTCAACCAGGAAGCACTCAACACAACTTACCAAAGCAAGTAAATGGCCACTGAATTAAAAAACCTTGCAGCATTATACATTGTTCTAGATGTCCTAAAGCTAGTGGCATTTTCAGAAATTAACAGAGCAAATAATCCATCCATTCAAAAGTCAAATACTTATTAAAAAATATCCTCAATCCTTTCTACTCCTCTCTTAGACCCCCATCAGTACCCCATTTCTCATCACTAAGACAATCTAATCTAATGAGTACAGTATATTGTACACCTACAGGGTACAAATTAAGAAATAACAGTTTACCTATGGGTCTTACAAGTGAAGAGTTGTCCTTGTCTTCTAACCAGAGCTTCCTAAACATTTTCTGCTTGCAATCCTTTTATCCCAGAAATGTTTCTGTGAGCCCAGGTATCCAAATATAGAAAGCAAACATACAAGTGAAACACTTACTAATAATCATAAAAACTCTTATTTCGAATACATATAACTCATTAAAGGTGAAAGCAAAATTGCATACTAACAGGTAAGAGTGGCTTGTTTGACCACTTTTACATAGAGTATTACATGTTGGCCAAATATTTGACAGAGCAAGATGTAGGGCCTTCTGAATATTTTTTTAGTCAATTGATATTTTGCTTTTATAGTGGTCAGTACTGAGAACACTTTCACATAAATACACAGTGCAAAATGGCAACAGTATATTTAGGGCCATTTCAGAAATTGTTGGGAAGCCAAAATTTATTGAACAACTTAAGTCAAACAAAAAAGCAAACAGTATAATACAATAGAAAGACACTAATTTGATACTCATATTGCCAAAGTTATAATGTCTCTCTTTCAAAATTAAATCATTATCTTTCTGTAAGAGCAAAAAACTGTATATTAGGGCAGGCATGGTGGCGAAAACCTTTAATCCCAGCACTTGGGAGGCAGAGGCAGGCAGATCGCTGTGAGTTCGAGGCCAGCATGGTCTACAAAGTGAGTCCAAGACAGCCAAGGCTACACAGAGAAACTCTGTCTCAAAAAGCCAAAAATGACCCAAAAAACCCACAAAACTGTATGTTAAACAATACAATTTAGTTTTTTCTCATGGCCAGAAATACATGTATCATCATTCCAAGTCAGAAGCTGGTATTACACATGCACACAGCCCAGTGGAGAAACAGGTGATGTTTCAGTAGTTTAGGCGGATGTTAACATAACCTGACCAAGAAAGACTTGTTTCTTTTTTAAAAAATAGATTTGTTTATTTATGTATATGACCACTCTATTTGCATGTATGCCTGTATGACATTAGAGAGCAGACAGAAAAGGCCATCAGATGCCATTACAGATGGTTGTGAGACACCATGTGGGTACTGGGAATTGAACTCAGGACTTCTGGATGAGCAGCCAGTGCTCTTAACTGCTGAGCCACCTCTCCAGTCCTGAGAAAGACTTATTTCAATGGGTATATTTTTCTAAGAATTTAAAGTAACTTGAAGTATTAGTTTATTAAGGTTAAAAGATTTTGTCATTTACTGTATCTCTTATCTCCCGAAAGCCACCTAAAGATACACCTACCCACCACAGAATAATACCAAAGTAAAACCTATCAACAATGTGAGGCATAATATTTCAGGTGGCATTTGTTGGCCTGCATGGAGTGACAGCACATGCAAAGTGCATACATTATTATGTGCTCAGAACTGTAACCATAGTGAAGTCACACGATGCAACACAAGTGATCCCTGACAAAACTCAGATTCACTACAGATTTTATTTTTAATTAATTTTTTGGTCATAGGATATTTAGAAACCTTTTACTGATGCTCATTTTTCAACCACCCACACTGGGTTAGATGACAACATTCACAGTTTAAAAGGCTGTGTTCTGAACTTTTCTCCTGAAATGAGGTGGTGGAGAAAGGATAATCAATCAAACCAAGCAGCAAACTTCAACAAAGAGCAAATTATTTTGCAAAAATCAGATTTAAAACAAAACATCCTGTGCAGAAGATATAGAGTGTTTGTGGCTTGCTATGTAACCCTGGTCATTCTGTAATTTGCTGTATAGAGCAGGCTGGCCTCAAATCCACAGAAATCCGCCTGCCTCTGCTTCCTGAGGCACTGGGGTTAAAGGAATACAGGAACACTCTGAACACAATCTCCTCTTTTACTTTGAATTTACATTTCTGTTCCTATTATTTCACAAAAAGTTTTTCAGAGGAATTCCAATGGTCAGTAAGATAAAAACTGAAAAGTATATGCTAGCAAGTTAAACCATGTTTTTTTCAAGATATTCTGTAAGACAGCTGTAAGGTCAACATGATTTTGCCTCAAAACCCAAACCAAATCTTACACAATCTTACACAAGTCACTTTGTCTTTCTCCCGATGTCAACAGCTACTGTGCCCAACAATGCTATGGGGAATAAACATAGTACTGCATATAGATTAAGCAGACTAATAGATGCACCTATCAGCTATTTTACCACTAACCCTTTACTGTAGACCAACAGCTACTTCGCTCTCTCAGGATTTGTTTCAAACCTCAAAAATTATACAATTATCTCTCCTGACCCACCCCACAATCTCCAAGGATTACTAGAAACATCAACAAATGGGAAAAATAACTCTTAAAAAAGATTTTAAGTACAGAAGTGTCTATTCAGTTCACAAGAGAACTACAGTTTGTGTGTGTGTGTGTGTGTTTGTGTGTACATTCATATACAAAGCTTAAATACTGTAACAAAAAAAACACAGCAAAACTGGTCTAAGTAACAAGTACCATCTTAAATAAAACTAAACTCAAAATAAACACTATTATCTCCATACTTTAAAGCAAGAATTACTGACCTACATGCCAATCACTATGGTATACATACTTTTCATGCATTGTCTCATTCTATCAGCATAGGGCTGCTGAAGTGTGCCACGTGGTACACATTTTACATTGGGGGCTTCAAGCTCCCCAAGGATTAAGTGACTTGTCAAGGTCAAAGAGCTAGCATGTTTCTAGATTCTAAAGTACCAGAGTAGAGCAGAACTCATCGCTCGACAAAACAGTTTGTCTCAATTCTCCCCTACATTAGTAAGATCTTTTCAATTTCTCCAAATATTACAAGACATCATAAGCTACTAAAAATCATTTAGTAAAAGAGATCCGACCAACTTTACATTAAAATGCAAACCTGAAAATTGCAGAAGTTATCTATACTAGAAAAGGCATTAGCTGTGGAATATGCAGACTAGTGCCACCTTCTCAAGTTCTTTAATACAGGGTTCCTCATTTTATTTAGCTGTGCGTTAAGACCTCTAGTGTCTTAATTCTGACAAACAAATGTAAATGATTCCATAGATAATATAAAGAAAATAATGTTGGGGCTGGAGAGATGGCTCAGAGGTTAAGAGGTCTGCTCATCCAAAGGTCCTGAGTTCAATTCCCAGCACCCATATCGTGGCTCACAACCATCTACAATGAGATCTGGTGCCCTCTTCTGGCAGGCAGGCATGTGTGTAAACAGGACACTGTATAAATAATAAACAAATAAATCTTTTTTAAAAAAAGAAAAGAATGTCTTTAATCCATAAATTAATACCCTAAACACAGGTGCTACTACATAAAGAACAAGAGGACCTGGACAAGCACGACACGCCATTTACACAGGCCTGAAGCTGTAGATTGCAGAAAGAACAACTAAAAATGACTGTTAAACTGGCCCTCTGCGAGTATATGTGTGTGCATGCATGCATACATGCGTGCGTGCGTGCGTGCGTGCGTCTGTCTGTCTGTCTGTCTGTCTTGGGAACTGAACCTAGGCCCCTGCTATCTATCACTGTACTTACTGTACCTGTGACCTATACCAACATGTTTCTGTCCAAAAGACTGATAGATGCTTCTCTCAGTTAAAAATTAAGTGAAGATACTTTCAGACAGAGTACCTGCTAACAACATCAATGAAATATAAACAAGACTTCAAAATGTCTTGACCAATAATAAGACAAGGTACATTTGCTTTTAGTTAAAAAGTTTAAATATACTAATATTTTTAATGATATGCCAATTTGTGGCAATATGTAAAATATTTTGCTAGCTGTGAGGTGTATCCAAGCACATGGACTTAAAATTTTACTCAAGTTTTTTCTTTGTCTGGAAAATACCAAATGGAAGCGGGTGCAACGGGAGGGCCCAGAGGGCCAGGAGGGCCTAGGGGCCAGGATTAGTAGGCTGCAGCCTCCAGGGCTTCCGAGGCCAAAAGGCCTCTAGAGGTAAAACCGAAGACAAGGAGTGGTTGCCTGTCACCAAGCTGGGCCGCCTGGTTAAGGACATGAAGATCAAGTCCTTGGAGACCTACCTGTTCTCTCTGCCCAAGATTACTGACTTTTTCCTGGGTGCATCCCTAAAGGATGCAGTTCTCAAGATCATGTAGGCACAGAAGCAGGCATGGGCTAGCAAGTGGACCACGTTCAAGGTTTTTGTCACTATTGGGGACTTCAATAGTCACATTGGTCTTAGTGTTAAATGCTCCAAGGAGGTAGCCACTGCTATCCGAGGGGCCATCATCTTGGCCAAGCTTTCCATTGTCCCTGTGCAGCGAGGCTACTGAGGGAAGAAGACTGGCAAGCCACACACTGTTCCAAGCAAGATGTCAGGCCACTGTGGCTATTTTGGTGCGGCTCATCCACTCCTGCCCCCAGAGGCACTGGCATTGCCTCTGCTTCTGTGCCCAAGAAGCTACTGAGAAAGGCTGGTATTAATGACTGGTACACATCAGCCAGGGGCTGCACTGCCACACTAGGCAACTTTGCCAAGGCCACACTTGATGCCATCTCCAAGACCTACGCTACCTGACCACCACCACCCATCTCTGGAAAGAGACTGTGTTTATCAAATAGCCTTATTAGGAATTCATTGGTCATCTTATGAAAACTAACACCAAAGTCTCCGTTCAGAGGAGCAGGCTCCAACTGTGGCTACCACCTCGGGGTTTTTATACAAGAGAAATAAAGTAGATTAAGTCTGTTTTTAAAAATTCAACTGGCCAGACAGTGGTGGCGCACACCTTTAATCCCAGCACTTGGAGGCAGAGGCAGGCAAATCTCTTGTGATTTCGAGGCCAGCCTGGTCTACAAAGCTAGTTCCAGGACAGCCAGGGCTACACAGAGAAGCCTTGTCTCAAAAAACAAAACAAAATTGTACTAAAAAATACTATACAAAACTATCAAAAAATGTTAGTGGATAGGACAGGGTGGTGGTGTACACCTTTAATCCAAGAACTGGGGAGACAAAAAGCAGATCTGTGGGAGTTCCAGGCCCATCAGGAGTGAGACAGTGAGGCCCTGTCGCCAAAAAAAAAAAAAAAGTCTGTAGATACATGGGAATGCTCTTATTATTGTTGGTAAGTAAATTCTCAAATATTTAGAAGGAAAATACAGTGCCTCTAACTTATTCTCAAGTGATTGCAAAGAGAAAAAAAAAAAAAAGAAGAGACAAGTATAAAAAACAAAACAAAACTATTCAAAGAGTCCAGAACATGTGTTAAATTTCAAGCTACACTGCTCTTTTTTTTTTTTTAAGTGTGAAACAATGAGACAAGATAAATACTGGTTAAGTTGGGTCATAGGTAGGTATGGAAGTCATTACATCACTTGTTTCCTTAAGGTTAAAAAGGAAAGGGAACTTTATACTCTAATTCTAGTAAAGTGTCCTTGGACTGACTGCCAATCAGCTGAGTCATATCATTGGCTTCACTTCCATGCCTTCCTTTGATTATAACTTTGCTAATCGTTTAGGTATGCCGAGTCAGTGCTCTGTAAACTTTACAACCAAAAAAAGGAACATTCTGAAAAGAACTTCTAGCATGAACCAAAAAAGCAAACAAAAAGGTACCACGGTAATAAATGTCAAAAATGGCAATTATCTCAAGTGTGTATTGAAAAGGAACAGGAGGAAACCTAAGGAAATAATTATAAATGCTGTAATTCATATTTTATGTATAAATCATGGGTCTACATGTAGATAACATTTTAATAAGCCTCACTGTAAAGATACAGCACCATTGGTTCTCAACCTTCCTAATGCTGCAACCCTTTAATTTAGTTCCTCATACTGTGGTAAGCTCCCCAGCATAAAATTATTTTTGTTGCTATTTCATAGCTGTAATTTTGCTATTGTTATGAATCATAATGTAAATGTCTGTTTCCTAGTGGTCTTAGGTAATCCTTGTCAAAGAGTGGTATGACACCTAAAACGTTTCAACCCACAGGTTGAGAACCATTGCCTGTAATCTCAGCATATTCTACATACATCCACTTTTTTTAACGAAGAGAAACCAAGAATAGTGATACACACCCTTAATCCCAGCACTGAGAAAACAGAAAAATCATTATGAATTGGAGGCAAGCTCCAGAACAGCCAACATAAATAGTGAAACCTTGTCTCAAGAAACAAACACCAAAATAAAAAAATAAAAAGGGAAGGAGGGTGGTTGTGGTGGTTCCTTCTCCCTTCTGAGAGGACTGCAGCATTTTTTTAAAAAGTAACTCTTAATAAGAATACTGTGTCACTTTATATGTTTTCTGTTCAAAACAATGTTTATATGTACAAGACAATACGAAGCAAATGTCAATGTATATAACAGTCAGCAGGGCTGGGAGGCGAACATGTGAAACACAAGTATGGCGATAGAGAAGGGCAGACCAGGGCTGGAGAGATGGATGGCTCAGCCGCTAAAGGCTAGGCTCAGAGCCAAAGCATAAGAGAAGGCAGATCAGCTACTGTGTCGTCCTTCCACTGTGTTATATCTCATTTCAGAGATTCAAGTTCTGCTAACTTTGTTCTGTCAGTATTTCCACTGCAGAATTTAAACACACACACACACACACACACACACACACACAGTGTTTGTAGCTTATTAAATAGTTATGTAAAATTGCCAAATCATCATTCAGAAATAAGCCACAACTCTGGGGAAACAAGATTTTTAACTAACAGTTCTTAAAATTGATCAAAAAAAAAAATTTTTTTTAGATCATGGGGGTTTTTTTTGTTTGTTTGAGGGGTTTTTGAGACAGGGTTTCTTTGTTTTTAATAACCTTTGTATAATCATAAGCTCAGAAGTCCTGTTAAAAGATCTGGGTATGAACATTCTATTAATTATAAGAGTCCTAACTAACCTCTAATGACAGCAGTCAGATTAGTCATTTGCTAGGGTAACAGAGAAAAACAAGGAATGGTATCTTCATTAGGTAGTAATTTTATAAAAATATATATTTGTCAAAAATGCACTAAGTAAGCTGGGCGTGGTGGTCCGTCTTGTGTGAGGTAGAGGCGGGTGGATCGCTGTGAGTTTGAAGCCAGCCTGGTCTACAAAGCGAGTCCAGGACAGCCAAGGCTACACAGACAAACCCTGTCTCGAAAAATGGGGGGAATGCACTGAAGTAAATTTCTTGTAGATAAATTTACCTTAATTTTTTTTTTAAACAGAAACATGGAGGGTGTTGAACAAAGATGACAAAGTTAAGAGTAACTGTTGTGTCAATGGTGGTGCACACCTTTGATCCCAACAATTGGGAGGCAAAGATAGGTAGATCTCTGTGAGTTCAAAACTAGCCTAATCCAAAGAGCAAGTGCCAGGACAGCCAGAGCTACACAAAGAAACCCTGTCTCCATAAAACAAAAACAAACAAAATTTACTGACATTGATTTAACTTAAAAACAAGTTAGGATATTAGACTTCTGCCTTATTTTGTTTCCAGAGGGTATCACTGTGTAATCCAGTTAACCTCAAATTTGCAAGCCTCCTGCCTCTACCTCCTTAAGTGCCTTACTACAAATCCTACACCTGGCTCAAATCAGATTATTTGTCTAGAACTGAATCAGTGAGCCTCCCAGAATTCCCTGGCCCTCAGCTATTGTATTCTTCACATAGTACTCCCATTTTCAGTCAAAATATAAACTATCTTTAGTATAAGAATGCCATTTAAAAAAAAATGCCATTAAAAATGACGAATCTAATCATTACAGAAAACCACAAATGTTCAAAATGTGGAGTTGTGAGGCCCAGTCCTACAGGGTACTTCCACAATACATCTTCTGCACCTAGGCTTGGGCACACTGTACGAGATGGAGCAGAAAGTTCAAAGGAGACAAACCAAAAGGACATCTGCTTTAAGACTTTGTCTCCTAGAATGTCAGAGGCTATCCCCATGAAGTCTCACCAGCATGGTATCTAAACACGACCTGAACGGCTGAGATGAAAGTGGTAAAGCTCACAAAGCCTCAACCCAAAACAAGGAACTACATACAAGCAACTAAGGAATGATGAGAGTAGGAGAAATCATCTTCCCCAGGCAAGAGCACAGCAACTGGTTATCCTATACCAAGAGGGCAGCCCTGAAACTACACATACAAGTACTAAGTTCCATTTATATACTTAAGAATATATCCATGGGGGCTGGAGAGGTGGCTCAACAGTTAAGAGCACTGGCCGCTCTTCCAGAAGCCCTGAATTCAATTCCCAGCAACCACATGGTGGCTCACAACCATCTATAATGTAATCTGATTCCCTCTTCTGGTGTGCATGAAAACAGAGCACTCATGTACATAAAATAAATAAATAAATAAATAAATAAATAAATCTTGAAAAAAAGAAAAATATATCCATATATATGTTAACAAAGAAAAAGGGGCCATGAATTTGAAAGGAAGCAAGGGAGATTTGGAGGGAGGAAAGGGGGACATGATGTATTTATATTATCAAAAAATCAATTTTATCAAATATTATCAATATTATAAAATATTAAGTACTTAAAGTTACAAAAACAGTCTAAATAAATAATAAATATACCCTTTTTGAAAGCTATCTTACAAATAACCTATAAAACTGAGTATATTCATTAATAATTTTGTTTTGAGGGAAAAACTGACAAAAAATAAAAGTGCAAATATCCAATACAATAAAAAGATATCAACCTCCTAAATAACAAGAATAGTGCAAATTAAAACAGTGATGGTAACTACTTTTTTAACCAAAACAAACAAACAAACAGATATGGCTGGTGACTGTAAGCATAGCCCTCAGAAAGGAGCCCAAGGCAGGAAGATCATATGTTGGGAGACCAGCTTGAGCTACCAAGCAAGATCCTGTCTCCAAAAACAAAAAAGCAGCCAGCATGCTATTGGTTAATTTTGAGTACTGGCACTGGCATGGGGTGGGAGATGAACACAAAAAGCACAGACTCATGTATAGTTTTGGTGGTGGTAAAATTGCTACAGCTACTTTGAAGAGTTGTCTTGAAAGTATATTATGGTTAGAAAATATGATCAAATAACTGCTACTGTTTTTTTTTAACCATTTTCGTGTGTGTGTGTGTGTGTGTGTGTGTGTGTGTGTGTGTGTGTGTGTATCTGTCTGTCTGTCTGCCCCCGTATGTGTCTAGGAGGAGGTCAGAAAGGCATCAGATCACCTGGAGCAGGAATTACAGGCAGTTGTAAGCCGCCTAATGTGAATGCTGGGTATCAAACTTGGGTCCTCTGCAGAACACTAAGTGCTCTTACTCACTGGGCCATCTCTCCAGCCCAATAACCAAATAACTAGTACTTTTTATAAACCCAGAGAACTCAGCCATGTTCACTGAAGGCACCTTTAAAAATCAAAACTTCCCTGTAGCATGAGAACAGAAACTGAGAATAACCTATTATGCATCAACAGGAAGAAGACACATTTTTAAAAAATAGTGTGTTCTTAAAAGAAAGTTATGGGGTTGAAGAGATAGTTCAGTGGTTAAAACCACTGGCTGCTTTTCCACAGGATCCAGGTTCAATTCCGAGCACTCACATGGTGACTTACAATTATCTGTTACACCAGTTCCAGAGACTCCAACAATCTCACATCAATATACATAAAATACACTTAAATAAATTATTTTTTAAAGGTTACACATTAATTAGGGGTACATATGAGGGCTGAGAGGACTAGCAGAAAAAAATAGAAACTCAATATAAGGATTGAGAGACAGCAAAAAAGACCAGGACTGAAAATATGTGTAGAAGGAGCTGTGTGTATGGTGCCTCATGCTGTAATCTCAGCTCTTGGGAGGCTGAAACAGGAGGGCTGCTGAGTTTGAGATTCACCCAGCAACATACTAAGTTACAGACCAGCCTGAGCTATACTAGAAGACTCTGTCAAAGATGACTAGAAAAAAAGGAAAGGAAAGAAGAATGACGAGAAAGCCTTATGTTTTCATTCTTTTACAAAGACCCTATTGTCTACTAAGTGAGTCCAGGACTACAAGAGAAATCCTGCCTTGAGAAAGAAAGAAAGAAAGAAAGAAAGAAAGAAAGAAAGAAAGAAAGAAAGAAAGAAAGAAAGAAAGAAAGAAAGAAAGAAAGAAAATAAATAAATGAGCTCTGGAAGGTGCTAATGCAAAGCAGCAGCTGACAGAAAACACAGGAAACATTATCGCTTTGTACAAGTGTCATCTGTCAGGTTGTACAATGCTTTGGAAAAGTCCATCTACACTCAAAGCCGTCTTATTTTGGTAGCTACTACTGCTCTAGAAAACTAAAAGTGCTCATTATAGGCAACTTAAAATCAAGAGGAAATGAAAAGTAAGAACTTTTTTCAAATTCAAAACTAGCAGGACATGATGATACGTGCCTCTTAACTCAAGAGGCTGAAGCAGTAGAATCTCTGTTGAGCTCCAACTATCCTAGGCTACACTGTTAGTTCCAGACAGCCAGGACCAGAGTGAAACCTTGTCTTTAAGTTTTGTTTTTGTTTTTTTGAGACAGGGTTTCTCCGTGTAGCCTTGGCTGTCCTAGACCTCAGGCTCCAGAAAATATTTTTAAATTTCCACAACTCAACCAATAAAAAAAACTAAGCAAAATTATAAAGTGGGCAAAGGACTTTGTTATGGTCTTTATGGCCCCTCAAGCTTCAAGTGTTATGCACTGACCTCCAATATCACTGTGGAGGTAAGACCTTGACTGTGGTAGGTAAGGTTAAGTGAGGTCATACAGGTAAGGCTTGATCCTACAGGATCACTGTGCTTATGAAAGACACCAGAGTCAATCCTAGGGAAAAACTAAACCATGCCAGGACCTCAAATAGAGACTTGAAAGATACATCATTGTTCCAAAGAATGTCTATAGAAGGCCAATAAGAAAAGATACTCCCGCCAGGCGGTGGTGGCGCACGCCTTTAATCCCAGTACTCGGGAGGCAGAGGCAGGCGGATCGCTGCAAGTTCAAGGCCAGCCTGGGCTACAGAGTGAGTCCAGGACAGCCAAAGCTACACAGAGAAACCCTGTCTCCAAAAACAAAAAACAAAAAAAAAAAAAAAAGAAAGAAAGAAAAGACACTCCCAGCATCACTAGTAATTACAGTCATAAAGAAAAACCACAATTAGACTAGAATTTTTTATTTCTTAGAGCTACTATTTAATTTTTAACTTCTTTTGTTTTGAGACAGGGTATCATGTACTTCAGCCTGGTCTTGAACTCACTATTGAACCAAGACTGACCTTGAACTCATGATCATCCTGCTTCCAGCTCCTAAATACTGTTTAGAGATATATACCACCAGGTCTAGTTGATAGTGTTAGTTAGGATATGGGGCAATAGGACATGGAATAGTATGTAATTAGTGGGATATAAGATATAGCCATTATTTGGAGAGGAGGGTTCAAGACAGGGTTTCTCTGTGTAACAGCTCTGGCTGTTCAGGCTGGCCTCAAACTCACAGAGATCCACCTGCCTCTGCTTCCCAAGTGCTGGGATTAAAAGTATGCGTCACCATCGCCCGGCAGATATAGCCATTATAATAGTATGGAGATTATTCATAAATAGTAAGCACAAAATAACAACATGATCTAGCAAATGCACTGAAACAGAATCAGTTAACTTGAATAGATACTTGTACATCAATGGGCATAGCAGCATTATTTACAAAACCCTAAAGACAAAAGCAAGCAACTGTCCATCAGTGGGTGAACATATAATATGACACATATATAATGGAGTATTAGTCACCATTTAAGTGTAAGATAATTCAGACATACCACAAAAAAAGGTACTTTAAAACACCATTCTGAGAAAAAAAAATAAGTATTCCCTTTCCCAAAAGGGAGATATTGTACATTTTCACAATAGTCAAATTCATAGGAACAGAAACTGGAAGAGTGGTTGTCGGTACGAGGAGGAGGAGGAGCAAATGGGAAGTTAGAGTTGATGACTGGAGTATCCCTAAAGTCTTACTCTTAATCATGGATTTCTTGTTGGGCACATTCTTTTTGTTGTTTTGTTTTGTTTTTCAAGACAGGATTTCTCTGTGTAGTCATGACTGTCCTAGAGTCACTTTGTAGACCAGGCTGGCTTCAAACTCAACTCCAGAGGCAGAGGCAGGCAGATCTCTGTGGGTTTGAGGCCAGCCTGGTTTACAAAGTCTAGGACTGCCAAGATAACAGAGAAATCCTGCCTTGAAAAACTAAAAAAAAAAAAAAGACAGAAAGAAACAACAAAGAAAAGAAAGCTGCAAGGACTCTTAACCACGGAACCATCTCTCAAGCCGGGTGTGGTGGCCCACTCCTTTAATCCCAGAACTTGGGAGGCAGAGGCAGGCGGATCTCTGTGAGTTCAAGGCCAGCCTGGTCTACAAAGTGAGTCCAGGACAGCCAAGACTAACACAGAGAAACCCTGTCTCAAAAAACAAAAACAAAACAAAAAAGATAAGATCTAGAAATTAACAATAATTCTACTAAATGTTTTTTTTTTTTTTAATGGAGGGGTGGAGAGATGGCTCAGAGGTTAAGAGCACTGACTGCTCCTCCAGAGGTCCTGAGTTCAATTCCCAGCAACCACATGGTAGCTCACAACCATCTAAATTTTATCTGATGCCTTCTTCTGGCCTGCAGGTATACATACAGGCAGAGCGCTGTATACATAGTAATAAATCTTTTTCATCAAAATGTTCTATTTAATAAGCAGTAAATTGTTATCTATGACAAAGAAATACAAGGCGAAATTTATTATTTATTAACACAAAATCCTGTTAAATTGTGAAAAATCAGAGTCAACAAAAGTGAAGCATTATGAGAAATATGAGTCAAGCTTCTTGGCTTATAATAGCTAACATGTACAGAACATTCTTCGAAGAACTTTACCATTTATGAATCAATCTTAAGATTCTACAAGGCAAAGCCAGGTGTGGTGGCACACACCTGTAATCCCAGCACTCGGAGATGCAGAAGTAGGCAAGTCGCTGTGAGTTCAAGGCCAGCTTAGTCTACAAATTGAGTCCAAGACAGACAAAGCTACACAGAGAAACCCTGTCTCAAAAAACAAAACAAAACAAAAAAACTCTACAAGACAGGTAATATTGCCCTTGTTTTACAAAGAGGGAAACTAAGGCACAGATAAATAACTTTCTCAAGTCAAACTTAACCAATAAATAGTTTAAAGATGCAGATTTAAATTGTAAGGACCAAATACATGCAGAGCCAATTCAAAAACAAAAGGCCAGCTAAGGCCTCAGTACCAGAGTGCTACGTTCAATATCCCCTGTATGCTGTAACTAAATGAATGACTTGTTTGGGGTTTGCTGTTTTGTTTTGCTTCTTAGACTTATTTACTCACATGTGTAAGTGTTTTGCTTGAGTGTATGTGCACTGTGTGTAAGCCTGGCACCTACAGAGATAAGAAGGAACTTGCTCTCCCAGAACTCAGGCTTATTCTAAAAAATACTTTAAAGAAATTTAGGTATTATCTTATCCTTGTAACAGCTTGAACCATAAAACTGGTATGCTCCTGAATTTTTCATTCATCATTTTTCATGATGGTTGTGAGCTATCATGTGGGTGCTAGACCTGAACCTAGGTCATCTGCAAGAACAAGTGCTCTTAACCATTGAACGTCTCTCTAGCCACACTTACTTTTCTAAGGTCCACTGTCAAAGCACTACATAGAGAAAAGGCTGGGAGGCTGGAGAGATGGCTCAGCAGTTAAAGGCATTGACTGCTCTTCCAGAGGACCCAGGCCCAAATTCCAGCACCCACATAGCAGCTCACGACTGTCTCTAACTCCAAGATGTGACACTCTCACATTGATATACATACATGAGGCAAAACACCAATGCACATAAAATAAAGGTAAATTTAAAAAAAAAAAAAAAGAAAAAAGACTGAAAAAGCAGATGAAAGGAAACTAAGAATTTCTTTTCTTTCAACGCAATGACCAGGTCAGATGACAGAAAAGGTGGCAATGTATTTACAAATTAGAGATACACACACACACACACACACACACCAAAAAAAAAATCAAAATGTAATGTAAATATGTTAAAGCAAATACTTAAAGCAAAGCACCTGTAACTTTTCATTCCTAAATAGTAAGCTTGAAATACATCAAACAGCTAAACATAATCTTCCATCTTATTTATAGCAAAGCATTATAGTATCGTGCTTAACACTTTTTCTAGGAGTAACACATCTTACCGAGAAGGCAAATGTTCTACCATAATCAAAATGAGTCAATCTTGAGTATACTCAGACTTATTCTAAAAAATACTTTAAATTAATCTAAGCGTTTTTCTTATCACTGGAACAGCTTTAAGCATAAAACTGGCATGCTCCTAAATTTTACATTCAAACTAGTAATAAAAAAAACTTTGTGAGTGATTATAAAGTTTAGTTGACCACCAAAAACCAATTATGGCTATGAAATCAAATTTTAAAATGGAAGTACGCCGGGCGTGGTGGCGCACACCTGTAATCCCAGCACTCGAGAGGCAGGTGGATCACTGTGAGTTCGAGGCCAGCCTGGTCTACAAAGTGACTCCAGGACAGCCAAGGCTAACACAGAGAGACCTTGTCTCAAAAAACCAAAAAAAAAAAAAAAAAATGGAAGTACAATCATTCCAATCCACAAAAGAGTATCTACTCCACAGTACTAAAGCAAGCTCCTCCTCTTCCTCCTCCTCCTCCTCCTCCTCTTCTTTTCTCGAGACAGGGTTTCTCTGTGTGTGTTTCTGGCTGTCCTGGACTCACAACTATCCTCCTGCCTCTGCCTCCAGAGTGCTGGGGTTAACAGTACGCGCCACCACAGCTGGTGCAAGCTCATTTTCTACCCATTTCTACTCCTAACATGTGCAATGCAAATAGGCCAAGGGCCTGGTCTTGCTTTGGTTTCTTGCAGGCTGTTTAATTAGGAGACAGAGGCTGCAGTGTCTGGCATGAACATGATACGTGCGCTTACTTGTGAGCTAAGTATATTCCTTTAGCTCTAGAAAACTGATCTGCATTGAGCTTCTTGAGTTAACCCTTAGTCACCATATGGCTATTCTTGTGCAGGCCCAGAAAAGGGAAAAGGTACTTCAGTCCCACAGTGGCCACCACCACCATTATGAACCCTCAGTTTATTGCCCATCCCAAAACTCCTAGCAAATATATAAAATAAAGACTATATATAATGGGAGACTAGTGCACACTACTCTGAAAGGTCCTTCCTATGTGTAGCATTACTCCCGGGAGGTCCAAGAAAGAGCTCATCTTGATTTCTTGGCTGCCTTTTACTGAGGTAATCACAGCATTAAGCTTTGAAATAAAACCCTGGGATAGGTCATTTCCTTCAAAGTATCTATCATTACTCCTAGTGAGTCAGCTTCTGGACTGTTGCCAACATGCTTTCTACTGGATTTAGCATGAAAACATATTTTGGTAGAGTAGGAACAGTGAGTAAAACAACACATTTCAAGACTCCCTCAAGTACTTATCCAGCAAGGGATACAGATACATATCAAAGCAAGGCACTCCAATGTTTGACTAACATATGACCTCCCCACATACACAAAAGGTTTGAGTAAAAAATAAGAGTAATATTGAGAAGCAGGAGACTTTTACAAGGCTGTCTTGTATACAAGTGTCCAAAACTGTCCTGTAAATTTTCCTGATTTTCTTTGAGTAGATTTTATGCAAATAAACTCTGAAAACAGAAAAATCATATTAACTTTTTCATATCAGGCAAGACTATCACTGAAATGCAAGAAAGTCTACTCCCCTATACCTTATAAGAGAATGTTATTTATTTTTAAAAAGGAGGATGAGGAAGAAGAAAGAAGAAAAAATAATTCTTAGAGAAAGTGAAATTTTAAAAAAATAAAAAATAAGCCAGCCGTGGTAGTGCATACCTTGAACTGAGTTCAAGGCCAGCCTGGTCTACAAAGTGAGCCAGGGCTATACAGAAAAATCTGGTTTGAAACAAAACAAATTTGAAATTTTTTTTCCATTGGAATAAATGACCAGTATGAATCTAAACTGTCATATGTGAAACCATATGGACTTTCTATGCCTGTCTCAGCTATGAATAATGTCTATTTATAATAGCTTTAGGCGTGTGGTTATTTTAGTTTCCAACTAGTTTCTTTTGGGAGGGGTTGGTTTGGTTTTTTTCAAAACAGGGTTTCTCTGTGTAGCCTTGGCTGTCCTGGACTCACTTTGTAGACCAGGCTGGCCTTGAACTCAGTGATCCACCTGCTTCTGCCTCCCGAGTGCTGGGATTAAAGGCGTGCGCCACCACGCTCATACATGTGTCCCAGAATAGTTACCAGTATGCCTCAACACATTCATAGATGTCAATGTCATGTCACAACATCAGAAAGTTGGGTCAGAGGCAGGTGATGGTGGTGCACACCTTCGATCCCAGTACTCTGAACAGGAGGCAGAGGCCAGCCTGATCTACAGAGCGCATTTTAGGACAGCCAAAGCTACACAAAAGAACCTGTCTTAAAAAACAAACAAACATAAAAGGTGGATCTGCGAGATATTGTATTTGTGTGTACATATATGTAGAGGCCAGATCAGTATGTCTTCCTCAATTACTCTCCACTTTATTTTCTGAGACAGGCTCTCTCACTGAATCCAGAATCCAATGATTCCACTAGGCTTGTTTACCAGTGAGGTCCCTTGCTTTACCCAGCACTGAGATGACAGACACTTGCACACCTGGCTTGTATATGTGGATGATAGGTATCCAAACTCAGATCTTTCAGACCTGAATAAGTTCTATCAAGCACTCTTCCAAATGAGCTATCTCCTCAACCTTAGGTACTTACTTTTTCATCATAAAACATGGACATACAGCTGGGCGTGGTAGCATATGCCTTTAATCCCAGCACTCGGGAGGCTCTGTGAGTTTGAGGCCAGCCTGGTCTACAAGACGAGTCCAGGACAGCCAAGGCTACATAGAGAAACCTGTCTTGAAAAACCAAAATAAATAAACAAACAACAACAACAATAAATTAAAAATAAATAAATAAATGCTACATGCCCCATGATCCATATTATAGAAGTCTAAAATAGACAAAGCCATAAAGACAAAATAAGTAGCCAGAGACCAGACTAACTACACAAAGGACCATAAGAAAATTGTCTGAGGGCTGGAGGCTCAGAGGTTAAGACCACTGGCTGTTCTTCCAAAGGTCCTGAATTCAATTCCCAGCTCATAACCATCTATAATGGGATGCAGTGCCCTCTTCTGGCAGGCAGGCACACATGCAGGCAGAATACTGTATAAATAAATATTTTTAAAAGTTGTTTGAGATAATGAAACTATTCCTTCTTGATCATAATACAGAACCACACTTCCGTATGTAAAGTGTATCTTTGTAAAGAAGATTTTTAAACCATGGATGTGATAGAATCTCAATTATTTCCAAAACTAGAACCAGATATTGAAATAAAAACAAGAATGACGGACTTAACCAGGCATGGTGGCTCACGCCTTTAACCCCAGCACTTGGGAGGCAGAGGCAGGGGATCGATGTGAGTTCGAGGCCAGCCTGGTCTACAAAGCGAGTGCTGGACAGCCAAAGCTAACACAGAGACACCCTGTCTTGGGGGGGAGGGGGTGGACTTTTTCCCATCATATAGTTTGCCTAGAAATCTAAAGAATGTTTGTAACTCAGTCACAACTTCCTTTAGGATTAAATATAAATCAACATATTCTTTTTTTTAAAGACTTATTTGTCTATTATTTATACAGTGTTCTGCATGCATGCTGGAGGAAGGCATCAGATCTCAGGGTAGATGGTTGTGAGCCACCATGTGAGTGCTGGGAATTGAACTCAGGACCTTTGGAAGACCAGTCAGTGCTCTTAATCTCTGAGCCATCTCTCTAGCCCCAATAAACATATTCTTAAAAGAAAATTACAAGTCGGGCATGGTGGCGCGTGCCTTTAATCCCAGCACTCGGAAGGCAAAGGCAGGTGGACTGCTGTGAGTTCAAGGCCAGCCTGGTCTACAAAGCAAGTCCAGGACAGCCAAAGCTACACAGAGAGACCCCATCTTGGAAAAAAAAAAAAAAAGAAAGAAAGAAAGAAAGAAAGAAAGAAGAAAAAAAAGAAATTACACAGACATCCAAATCTTAGTAGTTTTAGAGGAAAACTAGTTTAGTCAAGAATCCTCAGAATTCAGGAGGCAGAGGCAGGCAGATCTCTGAGTTTAAGGCCAGCTTGGTTTACACAAATCCAAACCCGCCAGGGATACCAGTGAGATCATGTCTCTAAAAACTAAAAAAAAACCCAAAATATTAATATAATTTCTCCAGAGTCATAATGGTAGTCAAATCATAAGGCTCTTCTCCCAATTCTAATTCCAATAATTAAACTTAGACAGTCAAAAGTAAATAAATGTTACTTAGGTCAGTGCTTGCTTTGTTTAAGTAAACCTTACTAGATATTACGATAAAATAAATGAACGACATTAATAATTATCAGCTGTGTGGCCTTGACTCAGTCATTTTACTATAAACTACAATCCTGCTCTGTAAGTACATTCAATGACCCAAACAAATGCCTGTCTAGAAATACTATTAGAAAGTCCTATAATTTTACCTAATTACTTTACAAAATGTTTAAATGTTATCCCTGTTGCGCAGAAAAATCAAGAGGTCCAGATAAATTATATGATCTGTCCAAAGAAATAAAAATGTGGGCCGGATATGGTGGTATAGGCCTTTAATCCCAGCACTCAGGAGGCAGAGGCAGGCGGATCGCTGTGAGTTCTAGGCCAGCCTGGTCTACAAAGGGAATCCAGGACAGCCAAGGCTACACAGAGAAACCCTGTCTTGAAAAACCAAAAAAAAGCCAGGCATGGTGGTGCACGCCTTTAATCCCAGCCGTCGGGAGGCAGAGACAGGTGAATCGCTGAGTTTGTGGCCAGAATGGTCTACAAAGTGAGTCCAGGACAGCCAAGACTACACAAAGAAACCTGTCTGGAAAAACCAAAAAAGAGAAGAAAGAAAGAAAGAAAGAAAGAAAGAAAGAAAGAAAGAAAGAAAGAAAGAAAGAAAGAAAGAAAGAAAGAAAGAGAGAAAGAGAGAAAGAGAGAGAGAGAGAGAGAGAGAGAGAGAAAGAGAGAGAGAAAGAGAGAGAGAAAGAGAGAAAGAAAGACGAGCATGGAGGAGCAGGAAAGGGGGTACCCCAGAGAGAAACAGAGAGACAGAGAGGGAGATAGAGACAGCAGGAGAGGAAGAAGGAGAGAGGTAAGAGGGCCAAAACCCAAACCCTTAGAAGAATAAGGATGTGCTGCAGCAGAACTGCTTTCCTGAACAGTATGCTACTCCACATAGTATCAATTCTTCCTAAAGCAGCAGACTGTTTATACTGTTCCCTACAACACATGGTCTGTCTCTTTAATTCAGTTAGTCAAAAATCACAAAAAGCATCAAGTTGATGATTTAGGTGTATATTACTCTTATTACAAATATGACTTTCAAGAGCATGGGGCACTTTATATAAATTATCATAATCCAACTAAGCAGAACTATTTGTAAAACTGCAGAAATGCCCAATGGGAAACAGAGGCAAGTGGGTCTCTGTGAGTTCCAGCCAGACTAGTAGTCTACACAGCCATTCTTTCAGCCTGGCCAGTCACATGGTTAAAAGACTGTCTCAAAAAAAGAATTTTCCATCCTGGGGGGTGGGGGGCTGTTTGTTTGTTGTTGGTTTTGTTTTTGTTTTTTCTGGTTTTTAGCTGTCCTCAAACTCTCTTTGTAGACCAGGCTGGCCTTGAACTCATAGTGATTGCCCTGCCTCTGTCTGGCCATCTTAGAAATCTTAAGCACTGACAGCCAGAACAAAATACAATATACCTCAAGAGGAACCCAAAGATGCTCCACTGGGTGAAAGAAAAAGGGATTTGAGCTTCATTTATAACTCTCATCCTTGTTCATTTTGTGACTTCCATTTCATAAAGCGCAAATACATAGTTTGTAAATTAAACACTAAGGTATTAAAGATTGGTACTCACACTTTTCTACTGATAGGGCAAGCAATCAAAAAGCCTCAACACCAGAGGCCTTAAGTACTGCTTTGTTTCTTTTTTTTTTTAATATTTATTTATTATTTATACACTATTCTGTCCATACATGTACACCTGCCCACCACAAGAAAGCACCAGATCTCATTACAGGTGGTTGTGAGCCACCATGTGGGTGCTGGGAGTTGAACTCAGGACCTTCGGATGAGCAGACAGTGCTCTTAACCCTCTGAGCCATCTCTCCAGCCCCATGTTTCTTAACTCATCTTTACTCCTCCACAGTTAAACTATAGAGGTTAAGTCTTAGTGCTGAAAAAAGAATAAGATCTAATCCACTTTAATGTTACAATTATAAGCTATGTGGTAAATTACTAATAGGAATGTGTGAAAATAGGTTGTAACATGTTGATGAAAAATAAAGACATCCATCCTATCAATATACCTTCAACATATCCAAATTTTAAAACACCTCTATTTCAAGGGATGGAGGCTCTAAGCATTGTTCAAGGCTCTTAATTCAATAGCCAGAAAAGGAGAAAACAAAAACAAAAAAGCATACCCTTTGACCTAATAAGCAAATTTACAAGTATAAGAAAATATACTAACTTCAGAAAAATATCAGGCCAGGTGGGGTGGCGCACGCCTTTAATCCCAGCACTCGGGAGGCAGAGGCAGGTGGATCGCTGTGAGTTCAAAGCCAGCCTGGTCTACAAAAGCAAGTCCAGGACAGCCAAGGCTACACAGAGAAACCCTGTCTCAAAAAACAAAATAAAAATAAAAAAAGAAAGAAAGAAAGAAAGAAAAATATCCATACAAGTTCATCACAGCGCTGTTTAAAAAAAAGGAGGGTCAGGCAGTGGTGGCGCACACACCTTTAATCCCAGCACTTGGGAGGTAGAGGAAGGCGGATCTCTGTGAGTTTGAGATCAGCCTGGTCTACAAAGTGAGTCCAGGACAGCCAAGGCTACACAGAAAAACCCTGTCTCAAAAAAAAAAAAAAAAAAAGAAAAAGAAAAAGAAAAAAAAAAGCAATGTAAATTAACAAAAAAGTATTGTAAACTATGATTACAGAATACTAACTACCCACTATGAGAATATAAACTTTACATAGAATGCTTTTCTTCTAAGTATTCCAATGGATAATGGATAACGAAAGAGCTAGAACTACATTCAAATCAGATAGACCATCTCTATCTTTATGTATTCTGGAATGGTTCAATTGGTTTGGCATTGGGTTGGCTGCTTGGGTTTGGGAATGTGTTTTTGATTGCTCGCTTTTTCAGGCAGAATCTCCTGTAGCCCAAGCAGGCTTTAACTTCATTATGTAGATAAAGGTAGCTGATCCCCTACATCCACCTCCCAAGTGCTGAGATTTCACATGTACACCACTATACCTAGCATCTTGTGAACATGTAGTATAACATTTAGGATCAGAAATAATTTTATTTTAAAATAGAACTATATGAGGAGAGACGAGGGAAAAAGGGGGGGGGAGGTAAATAATGTCTATCATCCCCCATGCAATTTAAATTTAACATGTGTATGTGTATACATGGCATATATAAGTATATATATATGTGTGTGTGTATGTGTGTATGTGTGTATCTATATATGTGTATGTGTACACGCACACACACATACATGACATGAAAGCATGAAATCAGAAGAGGAGGGAGAAAGTCCACCATAAGAAGGAGGAACAAAGGACAATGGGTAAATGAATTTAAATGCAAAGTACAATGTTATACATGAATGAAATTATTTTTACACTGAGAAGAAAAGAAATTTTAATTTTAAGTCAGCAAGATAGTTCAGTAGGTGCAGAAGCCTGCTGTGAAGAGTTGAATCCTTGGGACCAAAAAGGTGGAGAGAACTGACTTCAGCAAGTTGTCCCCTGACCTCTACATGCACTCTGTGGTATCTGCATGTGCCCACCTACACCCATACTTGAACATGAACACATACAGAGACACAAAAACAAGTTGTAACTTTATAACTGGTGAGGCTATGGAGATAGCGCAATAGGAAAAGGGCTTCAGGAGGACCTGAGTTAAATCCCCAGAAACCACCTAAAATGCTGTGTGTTGGTGGCACATGCTTGTAATCCCAGTATAGGGGAAGAGGTATAAACTGGTAGCTCTTTGGAGCTGGAAGGCCAGCTAGCTGG
The DNA here is from genome assembly GCA_907169655.1 of Acomys percivali. Lineage (NCBI taxonomy): Eukaryota > Metazoa > Chordata > Mammalia > Rodentia > Muridae > Acomys > Acomys percivali. The sequence continues at coordinate 47,906,910 of OU015747.1, read as the reverse complement.
CTAGTCAGCTTAGACCAATCCAACTACAGAACACTGGGCCCAATGAGAGACTGTCTCAAGAACACAGTGGGTTAACTTCTAGCCTTTGTATACCTGTGCATATTCATGAACACACATGGAGGTCACTATGTAGAACAGGATGCCCTCAAACTCGGAGATCCTTATGCCTCTGCTTCCAGAGTGCTGGAATTAAAAGTGTATGCCACACCCAGTATAAATTTAGATAATAATAAACACAGTTCTCAAATCAACAGTATTACCATTAGCAATGTACTAATTTTTAATGCTTTTTTAAAGTAACCACACTGATTTCATTACCCTGTAATATGGCACTTGCCATTTAGAAAACACAGTTCTGGGGCCGGCGAAATTGCAGAGGCCCTGAGTTTGGTTCCCAGAAACCACATGAAGCCTCATAATCATCTTTAACTCCAGCTCCAGGGGATCTGACATCTTTCTGACCTCCACAGGCTCCTGCACATGCATAGTATACACACATGCACATAAAATAAAAAATTTTATTAAGAAAGGATCAAAAACACAGCTCTAAAACTTTACACAGAACATGCTAAGCTCTTTGGTCCAACCACCTTCCACCACAGCTCCAAAGTAAGAAAATAGATCAAATACAGTTAAGCCTATTCAGCCTGGTCCTTATGGGCACTGAACTGATGAGCTTTACTTCAGTTCAGTAGCAAGGCCCAACCAGGGCTCACCCTACAAGATGAGATCCACTCTCCTGGAGCTCCTGCAACCCCACATGCATTTCTACTAACAGATGCAAGTGCTGAAAGGTTTCCCCACTTCTGTTGCCTTATCAGTCACATTTAAAATTCTGCATTTAACATACTCATGGTTTACTTCTGCACACAAGCCAACTATGTCTATTGGGGAGGGGAGGGGAGATAGGGTTTCTTTGTGTAGCCCTGGCTGTCCTCAAACTCAAAGAAATCCGCCTACCTCTGCCTCCCTGAGTGCTGGGATTATAGGTGTGCACCACCAACCCCAACTAATAATTTTCATTTTTAGTGTAGGATAGAAATATGAACTTTAAAGGTATTATTTAGTTTCTAGATACAGCACAAAAATGAAAATGAATGCACGCCAGTATCAAGATCAAAAAAGATTAAAAATAGCAATGACATGTTAATAACTGTAGTAGCAGTCTTGAATTACTGGGAACCCTAGTTCAATGCAATATAGATGTGCCCTCATACTTAGTTTTAAGTCAATGTTTCACTGATTATGATGGTACACAGACATTCACCATAGGCAGTCTAGGGAGGTAGGTAGGTCAGGGGATAGAGGCAGTGACAGACAGCCCTCACAAGCTGTGCTTCATTTTCAGGACCCACATGATGGAGAGTCAACTCCTACAAACTGTCCTCTGACCTACACATGTGCACCATGTTGCACCCACACTCATACGCACAAACAAATTTTATTTCTTAAACTTAAAAACAAATCCACCATTTAAAATTACAGAACTGGGTAATCTGTTAAAAATTAAAAAAAAAAACCAGACATATAGAGTGCACAAACTTCTCCCAAAACATTCTTAGTATTGTGCCTTCACACCAGATTATGAAGTTCCCTCTGTGAAACTTGACTTGATTTCAACATTAAGAGAATTACAACAGCATAAGCATGTTATTTCTGCATAGTTGCAACATGCACTCAATTTCCAGAGTACTTTTGGGAAACATATAAGATCCATAAGCTAAAAGCAAAGCCCAAGACACAATACTTTTTTTTTTTTTTTTAACAAAAAGGAGTTTGTTTATTATTTTATTTTTTGGTTTTTCGGGACAAAGTTTCTCTGTGTAGCCCTGGCTGCCCTAGACTTGCTTTGTAGACCAGACTGGCCTCGAACTCAGTGATCCACCTGCCTCTGCCTCCCGAGTGCTGGGATTGAAGGCGTGTGTGCACCACGGCATGCATGTGGAGGCCAGAAGACAACTTCTGTTCTCTCCTCAACCACATGCGTCCAGGGGATCAAACTCGGTGTCTTCACCCAGTGAGCCTTCTCTCCTGCTTCTGGTTTTTTGTTTTTGTTTGTTTGTTTGTTTGTTTGTTTCCAGTTTTTCAAGACAAGGTTTCTCTGTGTAACAGCCCTGGCTGTCCTGGAACTCTCTTTGTAGACCATGCTGGTCTCGAACTCACAGCAATCCACATGCCTCTGATTCCCCAGGGAGGGGATTAAAGGCGTGTGCCGCCGCCACCATCACCCCATCACCGGGAAGGTTTTCACTTTTTAAGGCAGGGTCTTACTATGAAGCCCTGAAGTGCCTAATGTGGCACTTGTTTATGCAGCCCACAGTGGTCTCAAATTCCTGGCAATTTTTAGCCTGAGGAGTTCTATCTTTTAAGTAAATTGAGAGAGAGAAGGGGGGTGGGAGAAACCCTGTTGTGGGGGACGGAGCCCAGCATGGTGGTGCACCCCTTTAATCCCAGAGGCAGGTGGATCGCTGTGAGGCAGCCCAAGGTCCAGGCAGGCCAAGATAACAGAGAAACCCTGTCTCCAAAAACAAAAACAAACAAAAAAGATGCACTTTCCTACATTAAAAAAATTTATTTAAAGCGTGCAAAAACTTGGTCTCAGTGTGAGCTCTAAATTATGTTGATAAAGTGATACAAGTTCAGAGAATATCCCAACAGCAATTAATGCCACAAATGAAATCATAATCCAGATCTGTCTCCCAGTGCAGAATTTCCCATCAGTCCATACCACCTCTAAAATAAATAAAATGTATTAACACCTGAAGTTCTCAATACATTAAGACTCAAAAACAGAGTTCACAGTCTACAGAAAACAGAGTCTCTTAAGGAAAAGTCAAAGCTGCAAAGAATGAACACTCTTCAGTGTAAGACATCAAGTAATTCTTAACCAACACTTGGGTTTCTCACACCAGTACTAGTCACTTGCTTAAAAAAAGAAAAGAAAGCCGGGCGTGGTGGCGCACGCCTTTAATCCCAGCACTTGGGAGGCAGAGGCAGGCGGATCGCTGTGAGTTCGAGGCCAGCCTGGTCTACAAAGTGAGTCCAGGACAGCCAAGGCTACACAGAGAGACCCTGTCTTGAAAAGAACAAAAAAAAAAAAAAGAAAAAAAAAAGAAAAGAAAAGAAAGAAAATTCTGAGAATTATGCTAAGTGCTTGGGAGATATCAGGAAACACACAAGATAAGGCCCTGGTCTTCAGTGAACTGAGTGTACCTCTCTAAAAATATTACTGTGATATGACAGGGTTCGACCCTATGCAACTACAACAGTTTCTTTCACCTCTTCCAAGACTGTAACAATCCTCAACACACACCTCTGATATTACGAAGACATCCCTTGATAACTCCGAATTCCACTCTACCAAAGGAAGTATTAACCAGGACTGTAAGCGGGTTTTTAAACTGACTTTACCACGCCTCACAGCCTGGGGCAGATTTCAAGAACTTTTCACAACCCACAGTACACCTTCCAGGTTCACAACCCTGGTCTCAAATGACTGTAACACACCCTGCTACCCTCCACTTTACTAGAAACCTGAGTCAGATGGCTCGGGAGTGACGACAATGCTGGCGTGTTAGGGAGCACCTCCAGGACCGACCCCTCTCTGGGCAGGAAGCAGACTTCATGCCTGACTCTTCTAGGTTCTGGCGTGTATCTCTGGACATGCCTTCAGTCAGACAACATCTAAATTGGTAAAAATGTGTTCTACCATCTTGTGAACAAATTCACTACTCTGCTCAGGGCTCCCTAAATGTAAAAATGGTAGTGGTAAAAGAGGTCTTCACGGGCAATCAATCTAACCTTCTAGAAGCTTCCAAACTTAGCTTAATAACGTACAGCATGGCGTTTACACAAAACGTCTGTCATTCTGTAAACTCTCAAACTCTTCTACTCACTCAAGTCATGGAAAAGAAGTCTTTCATTGGCCACCAACGCGCATTATCTGGTCTCCAAGGAAAAACAGAGGTATATGTCTCTTGCCATACTAAACCATCTCAGAATCTCAAAGAATCTCCTTCCTATCCCTACAAACAGAATCATTTTGATAAAGAACCATCTTCTGTTCGAGGCCAGCCTGGTCTACAAAGTGAGTCCAGCACAGCCAAGGCTACAAAGAGAAACCCTGTCTCAAAATAAAGAATTTTTTTTTAAATCATCTATCATTCAATCATAACCTCTGACGGCTCACTATTTACATTCTGGGAAACGAAGCTGAGCCTCCACTACAAGAATATATGCACACAACACAGAAAACTATATGTCAAAAGGCCAAGTGGATGTCAATATAGTAAGAAGAGCAAAAATGTAAACCTCAGTCTGAAGACGCTGAACGTCAATACCTTACAGAAGTCCCCGTGTAAGACTCACAAGTGAGCCGAGCAGACTCCAGGGTGCCTATTAGAGTGCGCAAACTCTACTTCATAAATTTTGAAGTAAGTTTTCTGGCCCCAACAATATCAACTTGGGTCATTACATGCAATACATCCGGCACCATTTCTACCAAAGAAAGAACATTCATCTTTCGCAGAGCTATCTGACCAGTGTTCCCTGAGCTCCTTCAACCACTCCAGAACCTTCGCTCCCCTTCAAGTCCTACCAGGTCAGGAAGATGCCCTGCTGCAGTCAGGCTGAGGCCCGCACGGCTCGCCCGCGGCTCCCAACAACAAGACCTCAGGCCTCTCGACACAGAGGAGGCAGAGACTCGGCCAGGGGCTCAGGCCACACGCTCACCTTCCCGGGCCCCAGGAGCATTTTCCGGGGCGCTCCACGGGTAGCGCCCAACAATCCGAGTGCTACGGACGGCCCGCCAGGTTCAGGATGGCCGCCGAGCTCCGCGACCGACCCCGCCTCCCCCGCGTCGCCCGGCCGGACCTCAGCGCTCCACTCCGAGAACTTGTCCCGGGAGGCCGCGTCCGACCCCGTCCGCCCGCCCGCCGCCCGCTCGCCCGCCGCTGCCGCCTCCCCGGCCGGTGACAGCCGCCGCACCCGGCCCAGGCCCGCCCCTCCTCCAGCACCTCCTCACCACCGGAGCCGGTGGGGTGGTCTTCTTACCAGACGGCAGGACATGGCGAGGCCCGCCAGCGCACGGCCTCCTCCGCCACCCCACAAGGCTGCCAGCCAGGGTCGGCGGGGGGGAGGAGGGGGCAGCGCCTGGGCCGCTTGGAGCGTCTCCGCCGGCTGCTCCGCCGCTGCCGCCGCCGCCGCCTTCTCACAACCACAACAACATGGCGGCAGCGGCCACACAGAGCGCGCTCCCGAGACGGATCGGAGCTGAGAGCGGGGGCGCGCGCGCACGCTCGGGCGCGCTGTCCGCGGTCGGGGCGGGGGCGGAGAGGGAGGGAGAAGTAGGCCTGCAGTCACGGGACGGGCGGGGGCGGGACCTGGCGCCTTGGCCACGCCCCAGGAAGTGGGTGGGGCTGCAGGTTGGCTGGAAAGGGGCTGCAAAAAGCTCCCGGAGGAGACAGACGCGGTGGGGAAAAAAAGGGTAGAAAAAAATGGGAAATAAATAGAAGAACCGTTACAAATTAAGAAAAAGGAAAACAAGGACTAGAAATATTCTCAGGAAGCTTAGTTTCCTAACTTAGTGGACCTAGAGTAAGCACTTCAGCTTACTCTACTTTCTATTAAAACAGAACAGTAGTAATATTATTTCCCCAGCAGGCATAGTCAATATAAAGCTAACTTAATATGGTGCGTGTAAATATAATGTATTACAGATTATGCCCAGAATACAAGTTCAAACTTCCTCCACCTCAGCTCCTAATAAAAAGCACAGTGTTCAAAGAAAAGAAAAGAAAAGAAAAGAAAAGGGGGGAAAATAACTTACTTACAGTGGCCTGAGAAAGAACCCCATAGTCCAACATTATAACACCTTATCTTAGGTCAGCGGTTCTCATCGTAGGGGTCTCATATCAGATATCCTGCACATCAGATGTTTATATTATGATTCATACCAGTAGCAAAATTACAGCCAGCAAGACTATCTTATCACTCACTAGGCTGTGGTACCCACCACATCACAAAATCTCAAGGGAGGAATTACATCACAGTTCAGTTAGGAAAGACTTCACTTTACTCTCCAAGAAACTGATGTCTTCTTCCTCAATGCAGCTGATTGTGTCCACTAGAAAAGCTCAAGGCTAAATTTGTTGTTGTTGTTGTTGTTGTTGTTGTTTCGAGACAGGGTCTCTCTGTGTAGCCTTGGCTGTCCTGTACTCGCTTTGTAGACCAGGCTGGCCTCGAACACACAGTGATCCACCTTTCAGAGTCTGTACTAAGATGTGTTTCAGCTGGCAAAACCAAGCCCCGACACAAGGTGCTTCGTCTCACAAGTCTGTTCCCCATCCCACACTTGGGATCAATACAAAACCATGTGTATGTATATATATACACACACACACATACCTATTTTGAAGGAAACTCTATATTTAAAAAAAAGTAAAAAAAGATTGCAGTGACATTAATAACATTAATGATAAAAAACATTAATGATATTATAATTACTTTAGCAAAAAGCACAAAAGTGATCATTTTTAAAAGCAATATGCCATTATCAGAATTGTTACTTTTATCTGTATCCAGTGATATAAACCTAAAATAAGGAAAATATATCACTGTGTGTGCTTAAATTAAAATTGCCAAGGCCGGGCATGGTGGCACACACCTTTAATCCGAGCCCTCAGGAGGCAGAGACTGGCAGATCACTGTGAGTTCGAGGCCAGCCTGGTCTACAAAGTGAGTCCAAGACAGCCAAGGTTACACAGGGAAACCTTGTCTCGAAAAACTTAAAAAAAAAAAAAAAAAAGAAAGAAAAAAAGGCAAAAAGTTAAACAAATCTCCAAGGACTTTTCACACAGCACATGCTTCCCCTACACATCAAAGTGGATCATCTCTATTTCAGTCCTAATTCAGTATGAAACAATGGGTTTCAAAGTGTGGCCCACAGGTACTTCAGGTAACCTGACCGTCTCAGGGTTCTGTAGGAGTTAAAACTGTTTTCATAACAATACTAATTAATTACCCGTCTTTTAACTATGGTGATATTTATACCAATGGCACAAAAGGACCCCAGTTTCATTGCTGGTGCTTTGTCACATTCAAAGCAGTGGGCACACTGTGTTCTAATAGCCATTGTATTTAAGAAGGCTGGAACTAAACAAATCTCAGGGTGGCTTAAGAGTGTCCTTTATGGCCAGGAGTGGTGGCCCATACCTTTAATCCCAGCACTCAGGGGACAGAGGCAGGTGCATCACTGTGAGGCCAGCCTGGTCGACAAAACAAAACAAAACAAAATGCCCTTTATGAAACAGTTAAAAATAATAATAATAAAGGTTAATTTCATTGGCTTCAGGCCTTTGACTAACAGCCTTTTGAACTTCCGCATGATGAAATGGAAATTCTGTATAAAGCGTTTTTTTTTTTTAAAGGATTCAGCTGAAATTCACAGAGCAGTCAATTAATCTTTTTAAAGCAAACAAATTGGCGGCATTTAATACCATCACCGTGTTATGCAACCACCACCTTTATCCCATTCCAAAGCATTTCATCACTCTAAAATAAAATCCTATGTCCTATGAGCAGTTGCTCCCCACATTATCTCAAGGAAAAGCCTTCTGCCATTGTCTGAGTTGCAGATGAATTAGTCTCTTTTGTTTGTTTTTCGGGTTTTTTTGTTGTTGTTGTTATTTTTGGGGGGGGGGTTGGTTGGTTTTTGGTTTTGGTTTTTGTTTTTTGTTTTTTTTGTTTTGTTTTGTTTTTTTGTTTTTGTTTGTTTTTGTTTTTTTGAGACAGGGTTTTTCTCTGTGTAGCCTTGACTGTCCTGGACTCACTTTGTAGACCAGGCTGTCCTGGAACTCACAGCAATCTGCCTGCCTCTGCCTCCCAAGTATTGGGATTAAAGGCATGTGCCACCACCGCCCGGCCTGCTTGTTTTTCAAGACAGGGTTTCTCTGGGTAGCCCTGGCTGTCCTGGACTCAATTTGTAGACCAGGCTGGCCTCAAATTCAGAGAGATCTGCCTGCCTTTGCCTCCCTGGAATTCTAAGGTGTGGCACTGTGCCCAGCTAAAATTAGAACTTGTTTTTTGTTTCTTTTTTTTTTTTTTTTTTTTTTTGGTTTTTTGAGACAGGGTTTCTCTGTGTAGCCTTGGCTGTCCTGGACTCCCTTTGTAGACCAGGCTGGCTTCAAACTCACAGCGATCCGCCTGCCTCTGCCTCCCGAGTGCTGGAATTAAAGGCGTGCGCCACCACCATCCGGCTTGTTGTTTTTTGTTTCTTGTTTGTTAATTTTGTTTTCTGGAGACAGGGTGTCTCTGTGTCGGGGATTAAAGGTGTGTGCCACTACGCCCTGCTACTAGTCTCTTGTTTTTTTGGTTTTTTGAGACAGGGTTTCTCTGTGTAGCCTTGGCTGTCCTGGACTCATTTTGTAGACCAGGCTGGCCTCGAACTCACAGCGATCCGCCTGCTCACAGCGATCTGCCTTAGTCTCTTGTTTTAAGGAACACTATTTTTACATCAAAGAATGGTTAACATTGGCGTGCGCCTTTAATCCCAGCACTCGGGAGGCAGAGGCAGGCGGATCGCTGTGAGTTCGAGGCCAGCTTGGACTACAAAGTGAGTCCAGGACAGTCAAGGCTACACAGAGAAACCCTGTCTCGAAAAACAAAACAACAAAAAAAAGAATGGTTAACACACAGCCAGCCGTGGTAGCACATGCTTTTAATACCAGCTCTTAGGAGGCAGAGGCAGGCAGATCACTGTGAGTTTGAGGCCAGCCTGGTCTACAAAGCAAGTCCAGGACAGCCAAAGCTACACAGAGAAAATCAAACAAAAAAAAAGAATGGGGGCGCTGGAGAGTTGGCTCAGAGGTTAAGAGCACTGACTGCTCTTCCAAAGGTCCTGAGTTCAATTCTCAGCAACCATATGGTGGCTCACAACCATCTATAATGTAATCTGATGCCCTCTCCTGGACTGCAGTACTGTATACATAATAAATAAATCTTTAAAAAAAAGAATGGTTAACATGCAACCTCCAGTTTGTCATCATTGGTTGTTTGGCTTCATTGTCTCAAAACATATATAAGGTTTGTTACTTCATGTAAAACAGTTTATTGTATTTGTTACCAATGATAAAAATTAAAGCCTAATTATGATTTCGAGGAAACTTGACTGTCCTTCAGTAAGACTGACTGCTTCTCAATACATAAAGCCCTTTCTAGTGAAGATTGGCCACAGTGGTGAACGCCTTTATTCCCAGCCCTCTGGAGGCAGAGGCAGGTGCATCTCTGAATTCAAAGTCAGCCTGGTCTATTGAGCAAGTTCCAGGATGCAGAGAAACCCTGTCTCTAAAACAAAACAAAAGAAAATGTTTTCTACTGAGATGAGTAACAACAATACTAGCAAAAGTGAATATTTGCTAACGCATAAAGAAATGAGCTGAGAGAGAGAGCCCAGTGAACTAATTTTCTATAGGATCAGCTCAGTATGTTACCAGATGGTACCATTCCAAAGGGAAGGCAGACCAGTTAATGTCAGTGCAGTAGAATGCTAAAAGTTCATTGGTATAAATTACCCAACCAAATCATAGACTGGCAAGTCTTAGTATACCAAGAAAAAATACCCCCAAATATCTTATTTGTAGGAGACAAGATTTTCTTTAGCTTTCTTTCTTTCTTTCTTTCTTTCTTTCTTTCTTTCTTTCTTTCTTTATGTATATGAGTACACTGTCTTCATGTACACCAGAAGAGGGCATCGGATCATAATACAGATGGTTGTGAGTCAACATGTGGTTGCTGGGAATTGAACTCAGGACCTCTGGAAGAGCAGCCGGTGCTCTTAACCACTGAGCCATCTCTCCAGGCCCTTTAGCACTTTCACTAGAGCAAACTGCCACAAACCCAATGCAGATGCAAATGCAACAAGTTCATGTTTCACATTTATGCAGGTACACACACATACACAGAAACAAAAATAGATTTATTTATTTATTTGGTTCTTCAAGGCAGAGTTTCTCTGTGTGATAACCCTGGTTCTCCTGGACTTACTTTGTAGGCCAGGCTGTTATCGAACTCACAAAGATCTGCCTGCCTCTGCCTCCTGAGTGCTGGGATTAAAGGTGTGTGCCACTATGCCCGGCATTTTAATTTTTTTTTTTTAAGGAAGAAGAAATGGTGTTGGGAGAAGGATGTGTGGTGGAATTCAGAAGTTGAAGGGGAAAATAAGGGTAGATAATGATCATATTCTATTGTATACAAGTACGAATTTTTCAAATAATAAATAAGGAAAACAAAAAAATAAATGTAAAATAAAATAAGCAGCATCAACAAACATTACCAGAGAAACAAAGCCTCCATTGATCTAGGCAATGAAATTATTTATTTATTTATTTATTTTTGATTTTTCGAGACAGGGTTTCTCTGTGTAACAGCTCTAGCTGTCCTGGAACTCTTTCTGTAGACCAGGCTGGCCTGGAACTCACAGAGACCCTCCTGCCTCTGCCTCCCAAGTGCTGAGATTAAAGGCCTACGCCAGCACTGCCCGGCTTTTTTTTTTTTTTTTATTTTTTTTTTAGACAGGATCTCTCTACAGATCCCTGGCTGTCCTGGAAGTTACTTTATCATCCAGGCTGGCCTAGAACTAACAGAGATCTGCCTACATCTACCTCCCAAGGGCTGGAATTAAAGGTGTGTGCCACCGTGCCCATCCTGGTTTTAAAGCATGGCCCCAAAGGCATAGGCAAAATAAATGAATAAGATTAATCAAACTAAAAGGCTTACATATAGCAAAGATAGCAACAGTGAACGTACAACTTATAGACTAAGAGACTGTATTTGCAAACCATGTATCTAGGAAACATACAAACTATTCAAGGAATTCAACTCAAAAATAAACAAACAAGGGGCTGGAGAGATGGCTCAGCAGTTAAGGGCACTGACTGCTCTTTCAGAGAACCTGAGTTCAACTCCCAGCAACCATGTGGCAACTCACAACTGTCTGTAACTCCAGTTCCGGACACCAACACCCTCATACATACATACATACATACATACATGCAGGCAAAACAAACAATACGTAGGTTTGGATTTATGGCAGGCTTGTTGCCCAGGACCTCAAAAAAAAAAAAAAAAAAAACCGAACAAATAACCCAACTGAGAAATAAATTTAGCCAGATAGTGATAGCACACGCCTTTAATCCCAGCACTCAGGAGGCAGAGGCAGTTGGATCGCTGTAGGCTTGAGGCCATCCTGGTCTACAAAGAGATTCCAGGACAGCCAGGGTTACATAGAGAAATCCTGTCTTGAAAAACCAAAAAAAAAAAAAAAAAAAAAAAAAGAAAAAAGAAAAGAAAGAAAGAAAAAGAAAAGAAAGAATATGATGCCTTTTAGAGTGGCTTTTATCAATAAGACAGGCAAACAAATGCTGCTGAAAATATAGAGAAAAGGAAACTCCACTGTTGGCTGCCATGACAATCAGTAAAGCATTACGGAAAACAAACAAAGACACTTCAAAAAAAATTAAAGAAGTGCTGTGACATAACCCAGTTAGCAGAATGCTGCCAAGGCATACAAGAAACTCTTGGCTTGACCCCGCCCATGGCCACATAAGCAGGGAACAGGGGCACATGCCTGTAATTCCAGCACTTGGGAGGTGAAGATAGCAGGATCAAAAGGTCAAGATCATCCTTGGGCATAAAAAAAAAAAAAATCATCCTTGGCAACATAGTAAATTTGAAGCCAATACAATACCATGTCCAGAAAACTAAAGATGCCAGCAGACTAGGATCCAGCAATCTGAGAACTGGGTACATATCCAAAGGAGATGATGTCATGTGTAGAATAAATATCTACCATCTTGTATTCATTGCAGCATCAGTCACAATAGCCAAACCATGGAAGGAATCCAAGTGCAGATTACAACAGAAGATGAATGGATAAAGAAAATGTGATCTAGATACAATGGAATGCTATTTGGTTTAAAAAAGAAGAAAATCAAGCCGGACGTGGTGGCGCACGCCTTTAATCCCAGCACTCAGGAGGCAGAGGCAGGCAGATCTCTGTAAGTTCGAGGCCAGCCTGGTCTATAAAGTGAGTCCAGGACAGCCAAGGCTACACAAGAAACCCTGTCTCAAAAAAAAAAAAAGAAAGAAAGAAAGAAAGAAAGAAAGAAAGAAAAAGCCCACAAGATATTAGACAAAAGGCATTGGTTCAAGATGTGATCACATCACAAGTGATTCTAGTTATACGGCACATAAATTGTATAGTTAGTTACAGCACATATCATATTTTAGCAATGATTGTGTAAGAGAGTTGGTTTTCAAGTGCCCTTGCTGCTTATTTTATTGTACATTTTTGTTTGTTTGTTTGTTTCCCAAATGACTGAACTTTGCAAAACACTCGTGACTGCGCTTTTTGAATCAAGCTGATCTGCTAGCCCTCTTTACTGCATGTGGCTTCCATCTGGAAAACAAGGCACTGAAGGAGTTAAAAGAATAAGGTAACACAAGTGATTTCTGTTGTCCTCTCGGGAGAGCTACCTGTAGCCTAGCATCAGAAATGACCGAGGGCCAAGGGCCGTGGGAGGTGGAAGGCCTGTCACTGACTCACTGACTGATCTGACCTCACCCAGAGAGCCTCGGTTTTCCCATCCAGAAAATGACAGGGTAGGATGTCACGGACTCTGGAGCCTGCCTGCCAGGCCTTTCCCACCGTCCTCTCATTAAAGGATGGCCTTTGTTTGATCGCTGCATCAGAGAATCACAGATTCGAATCTGGAAAGGACTCAAGAGCAAGCTGTCTTCCCTGGCACCCACATCCCATTTCACAGAATAGCAAACTGAGACCTAGAGAAGTTAAGCAGTTGCTTTAGCCACGCTGCCAAGAGTGGGGAGAAAATGGCAGGTCCTTACTAGGGCTCAGTGGGGGAAATGCCTTTGAGAAATGACTCTGAGGTTTGGCAGTTTAGCCGCCGCTGCATGCTTTCACAAGTACTTGGAGTTCCATTGGGGATACAAACCTCACTTAAGCCTGAGAAAAATCAATATGGTAGGTTAACAAGCTTGATGGATGCTTTATGTTTTTAAGTAAATCCACCTTTAAAAGGTCAGGTGACCCCTCTAAACTCTCCCCGAAAGGCAGAGGAAATGGAATTGGCAAGACGTTAGTTAGATAGGGGCTGATGGCTCCGGCCTCTCCTTCTCCCTCTCCTCCCCTCCGCACGGTGTAACAGGACACACCCCTCTCAGCACCGGTTTGACTGTGCAGCAGCCTTCACTGCAGCCTCAGCCAACTCGCCAGCTACAAATAGAACCAGAACCCAGTGAAAATAGCTCCTCTTTCCTACGGCCCAGGACTTCCAAGCGCTCATTAGGAAACCCTGCCCCCACTTGAGCAGGCCACAAGGCAGGAACTCAGACAGAGGAGAACCAAACAAACCCCGCAAGAGTTATGGATCACCAGCACAGGAGCAGGAGCCCCAATAAAGGCTGGCTCTTCCGTGCTGGCTCACTGGCAGCATTAAGGTCTCCTCCTAGCTAGAGTTCCCAGGAAGCCAAGAAAGAGGGTCCTAAACCCAGGTGGGGCTTGAGGTGGAGCACACCTTTAATCCCAGCGCTGGGGAAGCAGCCGCAGGTGGATCTCTGAGTTCGAGACCAGCCTGGTCTATAGCATGAGCGCCACGATCTCCAGGGCTACACAGAGAAACCTTGTCTTGAAAGCACAAACAAACAAACAAAACAAAAACAAAAGACACAAAGTCTCTGCTATTGATGCAAGAGTCCACCTGAAGCTCAGAAAGGTGAGGCGCAGCCCCCAAAGCCACACAATCAATGGGAGCTAAAGACAGAGTATGAATCCTTTCCTTCCCCATAGGTGGTACACTTATCTCCACTTAAAACCCTTGAGGCTGAAAATGTTGCCATGCTTAGAGTTGGGCCTGTGCCAGGTTGGACCACTCATCCTTGACAAGCAAATTCAAAGTGCCAAATTAATAACGAAAAAGATTTATTCACTGTGATCCCCATCAGAAAGAGAGAAAGAGATCAGGGGACCTCCAATACAAGTCTATGTGAGGGCCCTAACATGAGGGTCAGGTTAAACAGAGGGCAAAAGATACGAATATTTAGCCGGGCGTGGTGGCGCACGCCTTTAATCCCCACACTCGGGAGGCAGAAGCAGGTGGATTGCTGTGAGTTCAAAGCCAGCCTGGTCTACAAAATGAGTCCAGGACAGCCAAGGCTACACAGAGAGACCCTGTCACGAAAAACCAAAAAGAGAGAGAGAGAGATACAAATATTTAAGTAGTTTCCTGCAAGAAAAATGGTCAGAAAAAAAAAAAATCAGCATTCTAAGTTCCCCTTCTGGCTGGCACCAGCCTCAACATCTTCTTTCTCCTAGAAGCCCGGGGGAAATTTCAATCCCTTGGGGTATGTCTCGTTTCAATAGCCCAGGGAGCCGGAGTGCCACATACAGTGCCAGTTTAAGAGTGTCTTCCTTCCTTCGCGACTCGCCAGTCACAAAGGGAGCTCAGACCGTGCAGGCCAGCCTTTGACAGCTGGAGAAACTGAGGCACACAGCGAGAGAGGACTCTTCTCAAAGTACGCACTTAGTAAGTGTGCAAATTGAGCAGCCAGGTCTCTCGGTTTGGAATCTTTTTTTTTTTTTTTTTCAGAGCTGAGGCAAACAGAATCTCCCTTGTTCCTCCTGGCCCGGGGAGCCCCTACCGCTTGCTCCGGGATCTGGCAGGCAGGCATCCTAAGATTGCCTCTTCTTCCCGCCCTGCTCAGGGTGTTTAACGTTCTAGGGGAAGAAAACAAACAGCAGGACATAAATCATGGGTGACACAGGCCGGCTTTCTCCTTTGCTGACTGTGAAGCAGACGGGACCCAGCAAGGGGAGAGGATTTGCAGGAATCTGCTGGCTCATTTAAATCCAAGGCCCGACTGCCCGCATTTCTCCTGCTCCTGGGAGCTAGATATATTTTCCTCTTTCCTGCATCCCATCTGTTAGTAAGTAATTCTCTAAACAGTGTTAAACTCTGCAGTGATGATGACAAGACAGAAGAGAATGAAGCCAAGGGAATTCCTCCTGCTGGGGGAGGAATTGGGTTGTTTAAGAAAAGTTTTAGAGGCTTGAAAAGAGTTTACAACTAGTGTATCAGAGGATCTCAGTTCCATTTCCAGCCCTGCTATGCATCTCTGGAGTCGGCCAGCCTGTTACCCAGACTTTGGATTCAACTAAGGAGCCACATGAGACGCACACACTTGCTCAATCTTTTCTTTCTTCCTTCCTCTCCTCCATCTCCTGTTCGTCTTTGCTTTCTCTCTCTCTCTCTCTCTCTCTCTCTCTCTCTCTCTCTCTCTCTCTCTCCCTCTCTCTCTGTCTCTCTCTCTCTTTCCAGTGCTGGGTTTGGAGCTTAGAGCTTCATGCTTGTTTGACTACACATCTACCCTTGTCAATCCCTTTGTTGGCAGCTGGGTTGAACAGTGCCTTGATTGAGCACAGGAACAAGTTCTGCTCAGGCAACAATGAAGAAGCCCAGCCCCTTCTTTCCTAAGACCCGCAGCCTAGTCAGGTAGGCAAACAAGCAGCCCAGGTTAGTGCTCAGATGGAGGAACTAAGGACTCCTTGCAGGGACGATGTAGAGGAAGCCACCCTAGACCCACAAAGGCCCTGATAATATTGATTTAGAGACTGAAAGGGGAACCAGATGTACACTGACCGGCCAGGAATGGTGGCTCACATCTGTAACACCAGCATTCAGAAAGTCAAGCAGAGGCTGGGGCAGTGGTGGCACATGCCTTCGATCTCAGCACTTGGATCTCTGTGAGTGTGATGCAAGCCTCATCTACAGTGAGGTCCTGGACAGTCAGGGCTATACAGAGAAGCCTTGTCAAACAAAACAAAATGGAAGGAAGGAAGGAAGGAAGGAAAGAAGAGAAGGAGGAGGAGAAGGAGAAGGAGAAGAAGAAGAAGAAGAAGAAGAAGAAGAAGAAGAAGAAGAAGAAG
>OU015747.1:47843389-47872619 GCA_907169655.1 Acomys percivali | reverse complement strand
CCCCAAATCGGGGCTGCGAGATGCAATTCCGACTCTGCCGTCTGCCACACCTTCACTAAACTCCCAGACTCTCCAGTCCGGCACCACCCAACTTAAGCCACACCATTTGCAGGATGCTCCCCTCTGGCTCTAGCCAGTTTCAGCTGGAAATGGATCTCTATCTCTTGCCGCGTGATGTATCTCTTGCCTGTTCCGGCCCTTAGACATTCTGGGTGTTTTTTTTGTTTTGTTTTGTTTGTTTGTTTGTTTTGTTTTGTTTTTGTTTTTTGAGACAAGGTCTCTCTGTGTTAGCCTTGGCTGTCCTGGACTCACTTTGTAGACCAGGCTGGCCTCGAACTCACAGCGATCCACCTGCCTCTGCCTCCCAAGCGCTGGGATTACAGGCGTGCGCCACCACGCCCGGCTCTTGTTTGTTTTTGTCGAGACAGGGTTTCTCTGTGTAACCTTGGCTGTCCTGGCCTCACATTGTAGACTAGGCTGGCCTCGAATTTACAGGGATCCACCTGCCTCTGCCTCCCGAGTGCTGCGGCGATTCTGGGGCTTCTTGAATTGAAAAGGCAAAGAGCCGTGAGTGTTTTTAGCATCGAGGGAGCACTCTTTTCTTTAAGATCTGTTCTCCTTATGTAGCTCAGTCTGGTTTCCAACTCTCAATCTTCCTGCCTCAGGCCCTAAGGACAGGGGCTTTTGGGGGTTGCTCCTTTCACAGCTGGATGAGAGTCCTGCAGCCTCTCTACTGAAATGTGTTCCCCAGCAGCTTTATGTATAATTCAAGGGGTACATAACAGGTTTAGAACCCCTGCTTTGTGGGGGAGTCTCTGGCTGTGAAGACAGTGTGGGTGCTGGGGTTCGTGCCTTTAATCCCAGCATTTGGGAGACAGAAGTAGGTAGATCTCTGAGTTCACAGCGATCAGCCTGCCTCTGCCTCCCAAGTGCTGGGATTAAAGGCGTGCGCCACCACAGCCTGACCAAACAAAAGATTTAATGAGAGTTACTGCCTCAAAAATCAAAAAAATTTAAAAAATAAAACAGATGGAGAGCACGTGAGGAGACTATTGGATGTCAGCTTCTGGCATCTACATGTATATGTACACACACATGAACATGTATACACACGCATGTACATCCATTCCCCAGCCTCTCCATGCACAGAAAGAACAGTGAAAAACAAATGCCTGTTTTTCATAAATTGCATAGTCTCAGAAATTTTGTATGTCTGCACAAACCGTCTAGGACAGCTTCATCTCTCAGCCTCTTGCCCTCCTTGGCATGGTTTTGTCTCGGCTGGTGTATTTCCAGGAAGTAAACAATCAGCAAAGTGCTGTTAGATGCAGTTGTATGGTCCTGGACAAGTTGCCCATCTTGAGGCCACGGTTTCTTGATTTGGATTTGGGAGGTTTAGTAGAAAAGATTATCCAGGGATGGGGGATTTAGCTCAGTGACAGATCACTTGTCTAGCAAAGCATATGTCCCTGGGCTTGGTCCTCAGCTCTGAGAAAAAAAGTGAACAAGCCACAAGGAAATCATTGGCAATTACACCGTTTTACTCATTCATATGGTAACATATTAATATAATCCCAGCACCTGAGATCTAGGGAGGCCAGGATACAAATCCAAGGCCAGTCTGGATTACAGAGTAACACCTTGACTCAAAAACCCTACTTCAGCCGCACAGTGGTGGCGCATACCTTTAATCCCAGCACTCGGGAAGCAGAGACAGGGGGAATCACTGTGAATTGGAGGCCAGCCTGGTCTACAAAGTGAGTCCAGGACAGCCAAGACTACAGAGAGAAACCCTATCTTGAAAAACAAAGCAAAGGCTCTACTTCAAAAACAGGGGTTTCACTTATTTATTAATTGCTACACTGAGGGTCAAACCGAGGGCCTTGGGCATCCTGGGCAAACATTCTACCACTGAGCCACATTCCCAGTCTTTCACTCAGCAAGTATTACTTTTAGAGTTTTGGGTTCTGCGTACCAAGATAAGAGCTGCAGATAAAGCTGGTGAATAAAACAGATGAATTCCTTCAAGTGTCTGACTACATAGCCTAACAAGGGAGGCATAGACTAAATAATCACATAATCAGTACAAAAGGATAAACTGCCGGGAGCCACACAAGGGGAGTGCAGGACACAGAAATGTGTATATCAGGGGGACAGTTATAACCTAGATAAAATAAGGGAATTAAGCTGGGGTTTAGTGGTTCTTGCCTATTGTAGCTGCGGGCCAGGTTTGAGCCCCCATAGGTTTGGTTCCCAGGGAGTCGTGTGTTTGAATGACCCAAAAGGAGTGGCACTATTAAGGGGGTGTGGCCTTGTTAGAGGAAGTGTGTCACTGGGGGGGGGGGCAGGTTGGAGGTCACCTAAACTCAAGCTCTGCCCAGTGTGGAATCCAGTCTCCTGGCTGCCTTCCAAGATATAGAACTCTCGGCTCCTCCAGCACCATGTCTGCCTGCACGCTGTCGTGCATCCCACCATGATGATGATGGACCAAACCTCTGAAACTGTAAACCAGGCCCAGTTAAATGCTTTTCTTTACAAGAGTTGCCTTACTGGGCATGGTGTCTTACACCTTTAATCCCAGCACATGGGAGGCAGAGGCAGGAGGATCCCTGTGAGTTCAAGGCCAGCCTGGTCTACAAAGCAAGTCCAGGACAGCCAAGATAACCCTGTCTCAAAAAACTGGAGGGGAAAAAAAAAAGAGTGTGCCTTGCTCATGGTGTCACTTCCCAGCAATAGAACCCTGAGACAGTGATGCTGGACCTTTTTTTTTTTTTTTTTGGTTTTTCAAGACAGAGTTTCTCTGTGTAGCCCTGGCTGTCCTGGAACTCACTCTGTGTGTAGACCAGGCCGGCCTTAAACCCAGAGATCCGCCTGCCTCTGCCTCCTGAGAGCTGGGCTTTAATAAGGACATCTGGGGTTTCAGGGGAGCAGCTTTCACAGGTGCTCTGACTATACTTCAGGAACTAGAGCTGCTATGTACTGAAGTCCTTTAGGGACTGAGCGGACCATGACGGTAGACACAGGAAAGAAAAGAATGGAGGCCTCCTCTCTCTGCATCATCATCAAGGCTAGCCTGGCTACTATGACGACTTTGAGGCCAGCTTGTGACCCTGTCTCAAAAACAAACAATAAACAAGTACACAAAACCCCCAGGCTGAAACTATGGCCCAGTAGGTTACGTGATTGCTGCAGAGGGAGGGGCTAGTTTGAATCCCCAAAACCTATGTAAGTGCCAAGTGTGCATGTAATCCCAGGGCTCCTGCAGGAATGCGGGGGGAGGGGGGGGCGGGGAGAGAGACAGAGACAGAGACAGAGACAGAGACAGAGACAGAGACAAGAGAGTCCTGGGAAGTTTGAATGGCAGCTATCCGGACACACACACTGGAGAACATCAAAGAGATCGCGTCCCAAGCAAGGACCAACACCCAAAATTGTCTTCCAAGCACACATGCTTACACACATACATGCACTCTATAAAATACATGAACACGCTGGGCGTGGTGCCACATGCCTTTAATCCCAGCACTCGGGAGGCAGAGGCAGGCGGATCGCTGCGAGTTCGAGGCCAGCCTGATCTACAAAGTGAGTCCAGGACAGCCAAGGCTACACAGAGAAACCCTGTCTCGAAAAACCAAAAACAACAACCCATGAACACACAAACTCAAGTTTCCCATCATGTTTTCTGTTGGAGATGTCTTGAAAGTCCTTTCTCTCAGACCCTATGTGAAAAGAACACAATGACAGCAAATGGGAAAAAAAAAGTTTAATTGTTTATCTTGACGTCTTCCCATGGCTCTGCCCTGCCCCAGTGCCCTCTGTGTCCAGCCCTGAAGAACCGTTTCCACGCCTCACTTGCCACCCCACGCTGATGATTATGGCGAGAACAGCATGCACCAGTTGCGCCTCTGAAGGAAGGTCTGTGTAGAGCTTCCAGGCTGCATGGAGCAGACTGGGGCCCCTGGCAGGGAGGCCTCAGTGTCAATGCCTGCTCAGCTGCCAGGCAACCCGGAGCAGGTCCCATCCTCTCCCTGCAGCTCCCTTTCCTCATCTGTAAATGAGAGGCTTGGGTTTAATGTTTATTACAATTCCTCGTTGCAGCCGGGCATGGTGGCACAGCCTTTAATCCCAGCACTCGGAAGGTAGAAGCAGGCGGATCGCTGTGAGTTTGAGGCCAGCTTGGTGTACAAAGCGAGTCCAGAGGAACCCTGTCTCAAAAACAAAAAACAAAAAACAAAAAACAAAACAGATTCCTCTTCGTCCCGTCGTGTACTGCCTCCCTCTGATTTCTACAATGTGTTAACTTGGACTGCTTTGTTTTAATCTCTCTCGCTCCCCAGCCAGTCACAGGAAACAAGATGACTACTATTTGTGGGTTAGAACCAGAGGGTATCCAGCTGCCTTTGAATCAAGCCTTCCACCTTCAGAGCCGGGAAGGAGGCCTGGCCTTCCTTATCTTTTAACTGGGGCTTCTGGCTAAACCCAGGGATTGGGAGAGCAGGGGAGGCTGCTTTGCTGTCATTCTCTGGGTTCTTCCAGAATCAGCGAAAGCTTTGGTGGACTCAGCAGAGGGCGGGGCTGGGGGTCGAGTTAGGGATGCTGAGTAGAGGCCTACTGAAAGAAAGCCTGGCTTAATGGAAACTGCTGGGGACAACAGTTGCTGACTCTGGGACGGGACGCGGGGGGGGGGGGGGGGGGGGGGGGGGGGGGGGGGGGGGGGAGGGTGGGGGGGCTGGGGGGGGACAGGACGTGGTGTGTGTGTGTAGATGGACATGGAGTGGATTATGAAACCATGTATTTTTATATAACACTTTGCAAAGACATTTTCATTGCTCTTAGTTATTTCTCATGAGGGTGTTTCTTCACACATTGCCACCTCTCACCACAGCCTCTCTCATTCAGTAGTCTCCCTGGCTTTGCTAGATTGCAAACAAAAGCAGCCGCCAAGCATCTGTAGAGAGAGAATCACCACTGGCCTTAGGTGGCTTGGAAATTAGCTTCATAGGCAAAGTGCTTGCTAGGCGAGCACAAGAACCTGAGTTCAATCCCTAGGACCCATTTAAAAAGCTGGGTGTGGGTCTAGTGAGATGGCCCAGAGGGTGACGGCATATGCTACCAAGCCTGAGAACCTGCGTTCAGTCCCTGAAACCTGCATCGTAAAAAGAAACACGTTTCAGTCTGATGTGGTGGTGCATTCAGGAGGCAGAGGCCTCGCTGTGAGTTCGAGGTCAGCCTGGTCTACAAAGGGAGTCCAGGACAGCCAAGGCTACACAGAGAAACCCTGTCTCAAAAAAACAAAACAAAAAACAAAACAAAACAACAAAACAAAACAAAACAAAAACAAAACAAAAAGGAAACACGTTTTGACCTGCACAAATGCCCACATACACTCTGTGTGTGTGTTGAGACAAGGTCTTACTATTTAGCAGCCTTGGCTAAAACTTCCTATGTAAACCATGATGGTCTTGAACTAATGGCCATCCTCCTGCATCTGCCTCCCAGGTGCTGGGACTATAGGCATATGCCACCACACCCTGCTTTCACTTGCTTTGATCTAAAAAGTAGAAGAAGCGACACCATGTGAGTTCCAGAGCCCACAGCCTGAGAATCTGGCAGCTCCCACTTTTACCCTTTTGGGGTCTCATGGTTAGAATATAAAATGCTCCCCACAGGCTTGGGTGTTGAATGCTATTTGGGGATGTGATAGGAACTTTGGGAACAATGGGAACAAAGTTGGAAGGGGAGCTGTGGTCTGGTGGGAGGAAATAGGGTACTAGGGGGATGGTTTTGAAGGTTACACCTGGTTCCCAGCTCTTTACTCCTGGCTTTCTGTGCACACACTACCACTGCCATGACATTCTGCCTCACCCAGGAAGCCAAGACTATGGCCTGAAAGCTCTAAAATGGGGGAATGAAATGACTCCTTCCTCCTTTAAGTAGCTATTGGCAAGTGCCCGGGCCATAACAGTGTTAGACCTGACTTACACAGGCCCAAGCCACCATGTCAAAACTCAGATGTTCCCAAGAGTCTTCACTCTCAACACTGTTGGGATTTATTGATCTGATAGCTACCCAGTGCTACGTGATACATGATATTGAACTTGACCCCTGACGTCTGTGTACTAGACACTGCAGTGCAACAATCAAAATGCCTTGTTGGGGGCTGGAGAGATGGCTCAGAAGTTCAGAGCTCTGGACGCTCTTCCAGAAGGCCTAGATTTGACTTCTAGGACCCATGCAGTGACTCACAATTGTTTGTAAATCCAATTTCAGGGTATATGATGCTCTCTTCTTGTCTGAGTGGGCACCAGGAATGAAAATGGTGTACAGAATTGGGCGTGGTGGCACATGCCTTTAATCCCAGCACTCAGGAGGCAGAGGCAGGCAGATCTCTGGGAGTTTAAGGCCAGCCTGGTCTACAAAGCAAGTCCAGGACAGCTAAGGCTACACAGAGAAACCCTGTCTCGAAAAACAACAACAAAAAGGTGCACAGATATATGTGTAGGCAAAACATCTATGCACATAAAATAAAAGTTTAAAAATATTTTAAATTAAAAAAGAAATGATGCCAGCGCTGGTGGTGCTCGCCTTTGATCCCAGCACTCTGGAGGCAGAGGCAGGCAGATCCCTGTGAATTCCAGGCCAGCCTGGTCTACAAAGTAAGTATAGGACAGCCAAGGCTACACAGAGAAACCCTATCTCAAAAAATAAAAAATAAAAAATAATAAATGATTTGCTGGATATGATGGCACATGCCTTTAGTCCCAACATAGTGAGAACCTGCCCCCAAAAAGAAAGAAACATTACTCATGTGTTAAATGCTTTGCTTCCATCTAACAGCATTATTTATGGAATTTCTTAAGCTTTAGCAAGTAGAGCCTAATTGAAGGAAGTGGGTCACTGGCCTTAGGTCTTTCATAGTGTTTGCCCATGTACATGGAGTCAAGAAAGCAGAGCCAAGGCCGGGCGTGGTGGTGTATGCCTTTAATCCCAGCACTCGGGAGGTAGAGAAGTTCGAGGATAGCCTGGTCTACAAAGTGAATCTAGGATAGCCAATGCTACACAGAGAAACCCTGTCTCAAAGAAAAAAAAAAAAAAGGAAAGAAAGCAGAGCCAAACCTTGAGCCCAAATCAGTATTTTCTAAGTTCTGTGAGATATTTTTGTCATAGTGATGAGAAAAGTAATTAATACAGATGTTACCTGAAACACATTTCTGAAATTCTTATGCTCTTTTCAACTACTCCTGGGTCTTGAACATTACCACCCCCTCCCACACACAGTCTTCCTCCCTCCCTCTGTGTGTCTTTCTTTTTCCCTTTTTTTTTTTTTTTTAATTTTTATCACTCAAGCCTTTTGTGCTGACTAGTCATTGTCAACTTAATACAACCTAGAATCGCTTGGCAAATCACTTGAACTGAAGACTTAACTGGATTGGTCTATGGCCATAGCTATGAGAGATTGTCTCTATTAATGATTGATGTGGGCGGGCCCAGTCCGCTGTGGGCGGCACCATCCCTACACAGGTAGGCGTGGCCTATAAAAGAAAGCTAGATGAGCATGAACCAGGAGCAAGGCTGTAAGGAGCGTCCCTCCATGCTTTCTGCTTCAGTTTCTGCTTGAATTCCTGACCTGACTTCCCTCAATGACTTGTGACTTGGAAGTATAAGCCAAATAAACCCTTTCCTCTGCCTCCCAAGTGCTGGGATTAAAGACATGCACCACCACCTGCTTTTTGTTTTTCAGGACAGGGTTTCTCTGTGTAGCCTTGCCTGTCCTGAACTTGCTTTGTAGACCAGGCGGGCCACGAACTCACAGTGATCTGCCTGCGCCTGCCTCTCCATTTCTGGTTTAGAGCCCGTCTCATGGCTCCAGTCACTTAACATCTATCATTTTACTTCACAGGTAGGAATATTCTTGTTTGCCCTACAGTGTGAGCTCTTCCATTGCATAGCCGTGGCTGGCTTGGAATTCTCCATTGTTCCTCCGCCTCCCAAGGGCAGGTATTACAGGCTGCACCACCACAACCACCAGCAGCAGCAGCACCAGCACCACCAGCAGCAGCAACACCAGCACCATCAGCACCAGCACGATCAGCAGCAGCAGCAGCAGCAGCAGAGTGTTATTGACTAGTTTTCTGTGATGATTTTTCTCCAGGCTTGGGAGCCTCTAGCTCTGCATCATCTGAGACATTTCCATGGAAAACTTGCATCCTGCTCTTAAACTATACTCAGCCTTTCTGATTTAATACGTGTTGCTTGAGGTAGACGTTTTTATTCCCAGCACCTGGGAGGCTGAGGCAGGATAATCAACAGTTCCAAGCTGCACTGAGTTACATAGTGAATTTGTGTCAGCCTCCCTACAATGTACTTGTCTAAATAATTTTGTATTGCATACATATAGAAAAGTGTTCACTTCTGCTTTGTTTGTTTTTGTTTTTTTCGAGACAGGGTTTCTTTTGTAGTCCTAGATGTCCTGGACTCGCTTTGGAGACCAGGCTGGCCTCTACCTCCAGAGTGCTGGGATTATAGGTGTGCACCACCATGCCTGGCAAAGTGGACACATGTTCGGTGTACAATTTGCTAAGTCCTAAGTAAATCCGTCTGTGTTTGTAGCTACCACCCAAGATGAATGTCTTCATTTTCATTTGTGGAAATTTCCTCTTCACCAACCCGATAAATAATTACCATAAAAATCGATTAGCACTCATTTTATTGTTTTAGAACGTAACCCCCATCTGATATGAGCTCATCGCTTCTTCCGCTCTCTCAACGTCACTCTTGTGATTTTGACTGGTTAAAACTTCTGTGTATTGCCGGGCATGGTGGCGCACGTCTTTAATCCCAGCATGAGGCAGGTGGATCTCTGTGAGTTCCAGGCCATCTTAGTCTACAAAGTGAGTCCAGGACAGCCAGGGCTGTTAACACAGAGAAACCCTTTCTCGAAAAACCAAAAACAAAAAAACCCAAAAAATTCTCTAGATTAAATTTGTAAAACGATAACTGAGGAAGTGGAAGCCTTGACTTCTGAGAGCTTCCCAAACTGGACTGTCTTGACTGTAGGGTGGACACCAAGAGGAAAGTGGACGCAATCACGCGCTCCCTTGGGGGGGGGCGGGGCAATCTCTTGGGGGGCGGGGCCCAGCCAAGGCCTTTCCTCCCCAGGGTGGTAGCGGGGGAGGGACTGGGGCCGGGCAAGGCGGGGCTTCCTCTCTGCGCCCGCGGAATCGCCGTTTGACCCCGGAAGTGCTGTCTTTGTGGAAGCTGTCACAGTGTCCAGCGGCTCAACTTCGCGGGTGTGGAGCTGGGAAGGTGAGTACGTGCCCGGGCCTCACCCGTGGAGCTCCGGAGTAGCCAAGGCCGTGCTTCGGGCGCCCTCGGCACCCCCAGCCCAGGGGCTTCACGGCGGGGCTGAGCGTACACCGCCCAAAGGGCCGTGAGCTGCCCTGAGAAGCCAGGAGAACCAGAACCTGGAGTTCCGGTTCTTTTTTTAAGGCTTGACCCCAGAGTGACCTAGGACGAACCCAGGTTCCCCCTCCCACCCAAGCATCAGCTTCCTTGGCGTTCATTCATTAGTTCAGCGTACGTTTGTTGACCGACTCCCACGTGCCCGGTACAGACCTAGGCGCCAAGGGTACAAACAGCAAGACAGACAAGGCTCTTGCCTTGGTAGAGCTTACCGTCTCGAGGAAGGACCCAGGAAAGGCATAAAGCAATTAAACATCCGACAGTGAGTAACAAGGAGAGAGATTACTTCAGGGAGAGGCTCTGGGAAGGTTTCTAAGTAGAGTGATGTTGACCCAGGACCAGCAAAGTGATGGGTGACAGTCAGAGAAACTGAGGCCGCAGTTTCCCTGGATATGCTCTCTGGCCGTATTACAGTTGTTGATTGCATCAAGCCCCTCGGCTCCTCCCCTCGAACACACTTAGCTGTTGGCCTCTGCTACCCAGCCCAGCATAGGCGGTGTAGTGGTGCACACCTGTCCCGGTCCCTTCACAACTCAAAGCCTAGTTCAGTGAAAACCCAGACCCTCTTTGACGCCTCCCTCCTGTAAGTCTTTGTTAAATGCTTCACGAGAGCCTTGCGTATTTGGCAAACATCATGGCATTGATTATTATTTGCGTGGCAATTGGATTTGTGCCTCTCATTCTCTGGCGATTGAGCTTTGTGAATGGCACCATCAGATCGGTCGGGTCCTTGGCCATGTTGGTATGTTTTGAGCATCGTTGGCATTTGGAGCCAGGTGTGGTGGCACGTACCCGTAATCCCAGTCCCAGTTTTTATGTTTTGTGCCATAATGGCCTGCTACTGGTGAGCCTTTCTTAATTGACCTCCATTCCACGATTCATTTAATATTTGTGGATGGGAGCATCGAAGAGCTGCTGTGGTAGTTTGGCTTTGTATCCTGTGTTCACATATATGTGGGTGAAGGTCAAAGGTCAAACTCAGGTATTGGAGTCGTTCCTCAGAAGTCTCCAGTTTTTGTTTTTGTTTTTTTTTTTTGGTTTTGGTTTTTCAAGACAAGGTCTCTCTGTTCAGGCTTGGCTGTCCTGGAGTCACAGCAATTCACCCTCCTGAGTGCTAGGATTAAAGGTGTGCGCCACCACCTCTGGCTTTTTCCTTCTCTTTTGAGATAGGGTCTCTCAGTGGCCTGGGGCTTGCCTAGTAGACTATGATGACTGGCCAAGGAAACTTTTCTTTTTTCTTTTTTTTTTTTTAAGACTTATATATTTATTATGTATACAGTGTACACCTCTAGGCCAGAAGAGGGTACCAAATCACCAGAAGGAGGTACCAAATCACATTACAGATGGTTGTGAGCCACCATGTGGTTGCTGGGAATTGAACTCAGGACCTCTGGAAGAGCAGTCAGCGCTCTTAACCTCTGAGCCATCTCTCCAGCCTGCCGAGGAAGCTTGTGCCTTCCCCTTTTCCAATGCTGAGATGACAAGCCTATACCACCACACCCTACTTCTTATGTAGTTTTGGGAGTTGAACTCAGATTTTCGTGCTTGTGCAGCCTGGGCCATGCCGACTGAGCTGTCTCCCAGGTCACTCTGTGACTATGTCATTTTTCTTTGAGATTGAACCGAGGGGCTTAAGTGCGGTAGGCACAAATTCTATCACGGAGTTATACCCAGCCGCTATATACCAACTCCTAGCTTTGAAACCAGTTTGGCCCCTCTTGTGTTGGCAGGTTTATAAGGATTCTCTCTTCCTTTTGTTAGCTTGTCATGCCCTCCTTTGAAGCCTGGAGAGTTTGTAAAGTCTTAACACACTCTACATATGAGGAAAAGTCCATTGTTCCAACCCTGAAAAGATCTCAGTCTCTTGTTCTGAGGAACGTAGCTCAGAGGAGGGGCTAGCCTAGCATTTGTGATGAATTCAGCCTTCCTCATCATTACTCATCAAACATACGGCACAGCTGCATCTGCTAGGCCCATGCTGGTTATAGGAGAGTCAGCAAGGAAAAGAAGTGAGCCAGCGTGGTGGCGCATGCCTTTAATCCCAGCAGAGGCAGAGGCAGGTGAATTGCTGTGAGGCCAGCCTGGTCTACAAAGTGAGTCCAGGACAATCAGGGTTACACAAAGAAACTCTGTCTTGAGGAACCAAAACCAAACAAACAAACAGAAAAGAAAAGAAAAGAAAAGAAAAAACTATGGGCAGTGTCTTCACAGTACCCACAGGCAGCTTGGGTGTAGCTTGAGATCCTAGAACTCTCTCCATAGACCGTGATAGCCTTGAACTCTGTAGAGATAGATCTATCTGCCTCTGCCCGCTCCTTGTGCCAGGGTTAAAGGAAGTGTGCCACCATGCCTAGCAGGAATCCTTTTTATAGTGGGTAGGAGTTATCTGGAAGGCATTTTCCTTCAGAGCTGAGAACTGTTGTAGGCAAAAGTCATCACTTTAGGTCAGCAAATGCATACCGGGTCTTGAAAGCCCACATTAGCCTGCTGCGGACAGGGGTGCTGGTGCCCTGCTCAGTCCCAGAGGAGGCCCTGGCCCAGGAGTCTGTGTGTCTACTCTCTTCCCATCCGTCTTCCTTTCAGGAGGGTCACGCAGCACAATGCCAGCTCTGCCCCTGGACCAGCTCCAGATCACCCACAAAGACCCGAAGACAGGAAAGCTGAGGACTTCAGCAGCGCTGGTGAGCCGATCGATGCCGCGACGCTGCTCGGCCTGACAGGGCCAGCCCTAGCAGTTTCAGAAGCAGAAGAGAAATCCCTCCCTTTTCTCTTCCAAGAATGACCCAAGCTGTGGCTACTGCTCAGTGGTTGAGACACTGCTGGGCCCTTGTGAGCCTAGTGTACAACTTTGTTTCTGAGCAGCAGTTACATTTGAGTAGTGTTTTTCCATGTCAGGTCACCTCCCTACAGCAGTTCATTTTCAATCAGTCTGAGGGCAGTTCTGACTTAGCCTGAGCTGGGCTGGTTTGGTGATTTACCTTTGTGGGGAACTTAAGGTTTCATGTAGAAATATATATTTTTAAATCTAAGCTGCTCCTCAGACTTGTGTAGGATCACTGGTTTCAGAGGCTGGGTTAGTCTTCTCTCATATCTGGGACAAGAAGTGAGACATACAGAGACTCTGACAGGGCCTGTGAGACCGAAAACTAAGGAGGCTGTGAACCTGTCCGTTCCCAGCATCAGAGATTAGAGCTATGGAGAAATGGAGAAGTGCCAGGCTGCTAAAGAAAGCGGCAGAAGTGGGGATTTGAGACCTTGTACCCACTCATAGATTTCCCAAGAATATGAGCTTACTTGCACAAGGTGGGAAGAAGTATTTTCTAGAGGCTTGAGTATTTTATTTCCTGCATTTGAGTTGGCTTTTATTATTTCCTCTTCAGTTTCTAACAATAGAACTTAACATATACAGGGTACCCCATGTGGGCCAACCCGTTCTCAACAAGTCCCCCAGATGAACTTTTCTTCTTCCTTTACTCCCCCTCATTTTTAGTTCTTTGGGAATTTTGTGCAGATCCACCCCCTTTCCCCACTCACCTACTTTGTGTCCTCTTTTAAAGCCCATCAAGTCCAGTTGGTGCTGCCCACATGCTCTTGGATGTCTGGCCTTACTTGGAAGGTGGTCTCCCAGCAACTGTACCCTTAGAGAAAACTCACCCTTCCCCGTCCATCAGCTATCAATTATCAATTAGCTCGGGGTGGGACTTCCTGCCTGCCTCCCCAGGCTATTTTATTTAAGTTGCATCATAGCTGTATGAGTGGATTTTTGTTATCTAGGCTGCCCTGAACTCAATTTGTAGACCAGGCTGGCCTTGAATTTACAGAGATCCGCCTGTCTCTGCCTCAGAAGTGCTGGAATTAAAGGCATGCGCTGGAATGCCCGGCAGTGGATGTTTTGATTGTTACTATTTTACGGAGTTCAAGATCATAAAACCAAAAATTAGGAGAGCTAGGATTGTAGCCAGTCCAGTCCCAGGATGTTCCTTCCATACTTTTAACCTTTCTGCTATAAAGCTACTTGCTTTCTTGTTAATAATTTGACATGTGGGGGATATTTGTCAGAAAAGCTAGAACTGGCTGGGCAGTGGTTCCAGGACAGCCAAGGCTACACAGAGAGACCCTGTTTCAAAGAAGAAGAAGAGGAGGAGGAAGAGGAGGCGGAGGAGGAAGAGAAGCTAGCACTGTACTGCTCAGTTCAGTAGCTGTCTATTAGGTAGTGTGCACCATGTGTAATAACTGTAGTGTGTCTAGTGCTTGAAATGTGGGCTGTGGAACAGGAGTTGGGTTTTTGTTTTTTTGTTTTTTGTTTTGGTTTTTCGAGACAGGGTTTCTCTGTGTGGCCTTGGCTGGAACAGGATTTTTGGTTTTTGTTTTGTTTGTTTTCTTTTGAAACAGGGTTTCTCTGTCTAGCCTTGGCTGTCCTCTAACTCACAGTGTGCTCCCAGAGTGCTGGGATTACAGGCACGTGCCACTGTTTTTGTTTTTGTTTTGTTTTGTTTTTGGTTTCTCAATACAGGGTTCTCTATGTAGCCTGTTCTGTCCTGGAACTCGAACTCACAGAGATCTGCCTGCCTCTGCCTCCCAAGTGCTGGAATTAAAGGCGTGCACCACCGCCAGCCTTGGATCAGGACTTTTTTAATCGATGTAAATGAAATCTCTCCGAGTGTTGAGTGTCTCCTCTGTTGTCAGGCAGATGATGTAGTTCCTCTGTCACAGAATGTTCTGTTGGACAGTGATGGTGGAGATTTGACTGGCTGAGTCTGGTTTTTAACCTCAGTCTTTCCCGGTGCTGAATGGACACCTGGGTTGCTAGTGTGGGGACCGGGAGGGCAGAGGTCTGGTCTTTTCCTTCACGGCTGGCTTCTTAGTGGCAAGCGCAGCAAGCCCTCTGGAAACAGTCCTAACGTCAGAAAGCACAGTCAGACTTAATGCCTGAGGCTAGAGCTACAAAGAGAACATATGTAGCCCTGTCCTAGTGCAGGCGGAGACCAGTGCCTTTTAGTATGATGACAGTATGATAGGAGGCAGGCCGGGCTCTGACACAAAGGCAGAGTCTCACTCACATCAGAGCTTGGAGTACAGATGAGGAAGGCCTTGGGCTGGTAGGAGGGCCGTGCAGCCAGGGATGGCTTCCTGGAGGACAGAGATGCTGAGCTGGGTGTTAAAGGTGAATGAGCAGGAGGAGAAGCAAGGCCCTGGATGGAGAACTCAGGGATGCTTGAGGGAGCTTGACTTTTAGGTCAAGCACAGATCCCTGGGGGTGACACTAGAGCAGAAGTAACACAGGCTTTGCACATATTTGGCAAGTTATTTAACCTCACTAGGCCTCAGGATCAAAAAAAGATAATAATGGACCAGGCATGGTGGGGTGGCTGTGGGGGTAAATGAAGCCTCTGTGGACTGGCGCCTGCAGCAGAGCCGGCTCTCAGTCATTGCAGGCACAACAGCGAGAGCGCACAGCAACGTGGCATTGAGTAGTGGTTAGGTTGGGAAGAGGGAGCAACCGGAAGACGATCGCCTGGTTGGGGACAGGTCTTTTTGGTCATACTGAAGAGCATTAGCCTATAGGCTGCAGGAAGCTCCTGAGCATTGTCCTGAGCTACGTATAGGGTTTTATCTTTTGAGTCTCGGCTTGGGGAAAGATCTCTGCCCAAGGAGCAGTCATTGCAGTCCCTCTGCAGAGTGATGGATAGCTGGAGCCTGTTGATATTTATGGAGCAGTTGCTATTCAAGGTGCATGCTCTTGTAAAACCTGAAAGAGACAGTGGTGGATCCTTAGGCCATTCCCTGAAGGACACTAAGAAAATGAGCTCCTGTCAAGATACATAAAGGCTTGATGGGCAGTAAGTATTTTCCTAGTTTGCCAGAGAAGATAAGCCCTAAGCCAGACTTTTTGAAAGGTGGGATTAAACTTGGGTAGGAGAGACACAATTGGAGTTGCTTCTGTCTTGGTCTGAAACAATCTATGGCTACTCAGAGTCCCTCAGAGGACTTTGACCATGCATTCTTTTGTCCAGCTAATGAGTTTGTGGCATGTCGCTCATTGCCAAGTATTATTGCAGTATCATTGAAAGACATACTGGGCTGGAGAGATGGCTCAGAGGTTAAGCGCACTGACTGCTCTTCCTGAGGTCCTGAGTTCAATTCCCAGCAACCACATGCTGGCTCACAACCATCTATAATGAGATCTGGTGCCTTCTTCTGGCCTGCAGGTGTACATGCAGACAGCACTGCATACATAATAAATAAATAAATAAATAAATAAATAAATAAATAAATAAATCTTTTAAAAAGAAAGAAAGAAAGACATACTAACATGTCCAATATAAACCATGACCTATGGTCAAGACAGTGAACAATTTCACCTTCCCTCAAAGTCCCCTGTACCCTTCTTTAATCCATTTCCTCCTTCTCTCCCTGTACCCAACAGCAACTGATCAAAAAGTGACTTTAGCGAGTGCCATAGTCAAAGGAGGGCAACGCAGGTGTTGGGCAGAGCCGTGGGACACCCCTAGTCCAGCCAAGGGGGATAGGGAGGTTCTAGGAGTCAGTACGGTCAGAAGGACAAGCGGCAAGATCACAGCAGTGCATGTGTGCCTCAGGCCACAGCTGTTCTCCACCGGAAGCTCTGCCTCACGTTCTGCCTCAGTGTAACCTCAAGGCCTTTAAAAATGTTCCTGAGCCGGGCGGTGGTGGCGCATGCCTGTAATCCCAGCACTTTGGGAGGCAGAGGCAGGTGGATTGCTGTGAGTTCGAGGCCAGCCTGGTCTACAAAGTGAGTCCAGGATAGCCAGGGCTACACAGAGAGATTCTGTCTCAGAAAAAAAAAAGTTCCTGAACCTTACTGAGTCTTTGTTTTCTCTTCTGCCAGCCAGGCTGTCTCCTTTTTAGGTAATTGTGGATGAGAAAAAGAAATAGGGAGTCTGACATGCTTGCTCCACAGCTGGTCCTCAGTAAGTGCAGAGCTGCTGTCTTCATTCTGCCACTCCTAAACCCATTTGCCAGTGCCCAGCTCTGCCTGTGCACTTTGTATGACTCTTTCTATGTCTCTATAAGAATACTTTCTTTACTGGGTGTTGGAGGTGCATGCCTCTAATCTAGCACTGGGGAGACCTAGCCAGGTGGATCTCTGTAAGTTTGAGGTTAGCCTGGTCTACAGAGGGAGTTCCAGGACAGCCAGGGCTACACCGAGAAACCCTGTCTTGGGAGTTGGGGAATGATTTCTTCCATCAGTTGTGCCACCACCTTCAATCCCAGAGGCAGACAGTTTCTATTAAGGCCGAGCTAGCCTAGTCTAAAGGAGAGATAAACCTGTTTTTTAGGATTCCAAGTGTGGATTGGAATGGTCTTGTGAGAGAACAGGTGAGGTTAATCCACTAGAAGACCGACCACCTCCTGTGGGAGCTTGATTGTTGCCAGCTGAAAAAATCCCGTCAACAGACTCTGGGAGGAGATATATAAATGAGCCCAGAACTGGAGGCGGGGCTTTTTGGAGACTTGGGATAGTTTTGGCTGTTCATCGCTGCACTTCAGAAGCTCCTAGAAAGGGAAGGCTTCGGGGCTCTGGCTCCTGCTGAGGTTCTGGGTTCTGGTTACTCCAGGTTCCAGCAGAAGAAATCCTGCTGATTGTGCCAGAATTGTTCTTTAGAACTGATATCCTTACGGTTTTGTTATTGTGTCCATTAATCCTCATTTCCTATTGTTTTGGTTAGTCAGGTTATAAGTGAAGTATGCTCAGTCACTAAGTTGTTAATAAAATATATTGGTTAAGAAAACTGAGCCTACACTAGTCTACATAGCAAGTCCCAGGCGAGCCAGGGCTATGCAGTAAGAACATGTGAGAAAGAAAGATAGATGGAAGCCAGGCGTGGTGGCGCACGCCTTTAATCCCAGCACTTGGGATGCACAGGCAGGTGGATTGCGGTGAGTTCGAGGCCAGCCTGGTCTACACAGTGAGTCCAGGACAGCCAAGGCTACACAGAGAGACCCTGTCTTTGGGGGAGGAACATAGGAGGAGGGAAGGCAAGTCTTTTCCCCTTCCTAGGCTCAGTTTAGTACTGCCTCGCCTGAGAACACCCTTTCACTAAGGACTAATTCCCACCTTCAGGCCTGAGGTGTCCCTTCGTCTGCTTAGGGCTCCCTAGTGCCTTAGATGTGCACATCTAAGGCCCTGTAAAGAGTGTCAGCAGGTCGGGGGAAGGGAGCTTGGAAGGCAAGGGGATGAGCTCTCCTTTTCAACAGATTAGTGCCCGGAAAGCTACCACCCTATACATGGGATTTAAATGGGAAAGGGTCCCACAGACCCATATGCTAAATGACTGCAGTGAATTCTTATGGAACCTGCATACAGGAGTGTGCAGGCCTACAGGGTTCTTAAGGAGGCTGATCCGGCATTCTTGGTTGCTCTAGAGCCGGCTCTGGAAATGGAAGGCTGTGGTTGATAACAGCTAAGGCCGTGCCTGGCCCTTCTCCTGTTACAGCTTCCCCCTGAGAAAGCCACTCATGTAGACTGGGGCGAAAACTGAGCCCATCATCTCTTCATTCTGGTGAACAAAGTGGGGTTTGTTCATGGCACGGTTAGGGCTGGGAAAGAGACCTTGTGACTCTAAGCTGAGAGCTGCAACTACTTGATTAGAATCTTAAAAAAAAATAGTTGAAGATTTGTTTCCCTGGTTATAAAAAGGAAAATAATGATATATAGAATATGATGTTGTTTGTATCAAAAAGGAAAAACAGACTTAAACAAACATTTACTATGCTTATGACTATATTCTAATGGAATACCTAGAAAGGTCACTGGGACGCATTGATAGTGGTTCCCCTGGGAGGTCAGGGAGACTGGGAATGTGCTTCCCCTCCCAGCCCTCTCTCCTTTCCCCTCCTTCTCGCCTTTTCTTTTTCTCCTCTCCTCCTCTTCCCCTCACCCCCCACTTTGCCATGCTGGGGTTTGAACCCAGGGCCTCACATACACTGAATGCACACTTTGCCACTGAGCTATACCCCGTCCACATAGTGTTTGAAAAGATGCTTATGTGTTACTTGGATAATAAAATATTAATTTAAAAAGTACACATTCATTGTTTAAAAATGAGAAAATAAAGTGGTTTGCACCTTTAATCTCAGCACTTGGCAGGTAGAGGCAGACAGATTTCTGAGTTTGATGTCAGCTGGTCTACATAGTGAGTGAGCCCTTGTCTCAAGAAAAAAATACAAGCCGGGCATGGTGGCGAACGCCTTTAATCCCAGCACTCGGGGAAGCAGAGGCAGGTGGATCTCTGTGAGTTCGAGGCCAGCCTGGTCTACAAAGCGAGTCCAGGACAGCCAAGGCAACACAGAGAGACCCTGTCTCGAAAAACCAATTAAAAAAAAAAAAAAAAAGGAAAAAAATACTGAAAACTATAATGAAGCTATAATTCCCTAGCCCCAAGATAACCAGTATACGTGTTTTGGAAATTGTCCTTTACTTCTTTTCAAAAACCTGTACCAATATGTGACTACATAGTTTTTTGTTTTGTTTTTTTGCTTTAATTACAAATCTGGCTGGGTGTGGTGGCGCACATCTTTAATCCCAGCCCTGAGGAGGCAGAGACAGGTGGATAGCTGTGAGTTGAAGGCCAGCCTGGTCTACAAAGAGAGTCCAGGACAGCCAGGACTGTTTACACAGAGTAACCCTGTCTCAAAATAAGAAAAAACAAAACAACAACAAAAATCAACAAAACAAAACAAAAACTTTGGAAAAAAAAAGAAAGAAAAATTTAAAAATTACAAATCTGGCTTTATTAGAGTTTTGTATCCTTTCTCTTCTCTTAACCTGTCCCCTCTCCACTAAAAATGCTCTGAAAACATGGTTTTTAACAACCATCTTGTATTCCCTGGGTGCCACCATGGTTCCTTTGTTAGACACACTGGGTTCTTTATATTTACAAGCTCCTTGGAGGGGCTCTGGTTGGAACAGCCAAGTACTGTCATTGCTGTGGGTTGGCAAATGGGCCCTCGCTGACTAACCTCTGCCACGTTAACACGTGGTTTTTGGATCCGTAGCACCCTGAGCAGAAGGCAGACCGGTATTTTGTGTTATACAAAGCGCCCCCTAAAGACAACATTCCCGCCCTAGTGGAGGAGTACCTGGAACGCGCCACCTTCGTAGCCAATGACCTCGACTGGCTCCTGGCCTTGCCTCACGATAAATTCTGGTGCCAGGTAACATTCTATAAAAATTAACACTAAGACAACGCACATGACATGTCCTTGGTTGGCTGCTGTTGCTTTTCTCTTCCCTAGGAATTGCTTTTTTGTCTACGTTCCTTGGATCCTTAACAGCACATTGTGGTTTGGGTTGCTGTCTCATGTTGCAGCCTTCCTGATGTTTACACACTGCCCGCGTGTCATTTTAAGAACCTAGTATTTAGCCCTGGGCTCATTCCTAGCTCCTTGGTCGTTTGGGGTTGGAGTGTTTGCAGTCAGGGCTGATGGGCTGCAAGCATATGTGCAGTCTACGCACAAACACTTGAGCGTCGGGGATAAGCCCTGCTCTCCTCTCTCGCCTGGCTTAGGTTATTTTTGATGAGACCCTGCAGAAGTGCCTGGATTCCTACCTGCGCTATGTACCCCGAAAGTTTGATGAGTGGGTGGCCCCGACCCCTGAGGTTGCTGACATGCAGAAGCACCTGCACAGAAGTGTTTTCCTCACCTTCCTTCGAATGTCCACTCACAAGGAATCCAAAGTAAGTCTGACCCTGTGACAAGTCTCCGCTTGACACCCAGCACCTCTGTGCCAGACTCCACTTCTTCGAAAGAAGGCTCTGAAAGTGTTGCGTTTCCTCTTTCTCTCCCTTCTTCACTCCTGTCTTTTGGGGGGGGAAACCCTGTGCCACTTATTTGCCTTGTCCTCTAATCCACCAGCCTGCCCACAGTGTACCCAGTGTTCTCATCAGCAGGCAACCCAGGGTCCTTGTCACAGTTGACATGTGACTGTGACTTTACTCATGTGACAGAGGGTAATGACATTGATTCTGACTTTTTTGAGGAACTCATATGTGTACTTTTAATAATATTTATTTTAAGGGGCTGGGTGTGGTGGCTCACGCCTTTAATCCCAGCACTCACGAGGCAGAGGCAGGCAGATCGCTGTGAGTTCAACGCCAGCCTGGTATACAAAGCGAGTCCAGGATAGCCAAGGCTAACACAGATAGACCCTGTCTCGAAAAACTAGCAACAACAAAAATTAATTAATTCATATGTGTGTATATGTCTCCATGTATGTATGTGCACATATGTGTGGGTGCCAAAGAAGCCAGAGGGCGTCAGATCTCAGGAGCTGTAGTTTTCGGTAGCTGTAAACCGCCCATGTAGGAACAAAGAACAAGTCTTAGCCACTGAGCCACCTTGCCAGCACTGCTGTTATCACTACTTGATGTCACTAATATCCATGTTCCTTCAGAGACTTTTTATTCTTTGAGTGTGTATATACATGTGTGCCACTGCACATGTGGAGGTCAGAGGACAACTTGTGCAGTGGCTTCTGCTCTGTAGGTCCTGGAGATTGAACTCAAGCTATCACACTTATTGGCAAGTTCCTTTACATACCAAGCCATCTCACCAGCCTTCAGAGTCACTACTGTTAACATGCATGGTCCTTGTTGGAATCTAAAAAATGTTTTAAAAGACTTGCTTTGTGAGGCATAGTGACACACACCTTTAGTCCTAATAACTCAGGAAGCAAAAGCAGATGAATTTCTGGGAGTTCAAGTCCTGTCTGGTCTATTCAGTGAGACCCAGTCTCAAAAGACATTATTTGAGCTGGCTCTGGTGGCGCACACTTTTAATCCCAGCACTCTGGAGGCCGAGGCAGATGGATTGCTGTGAGTTCGAGGCCAGCCTGGTCTACAGAGGGAGTCCAGGACAGCCAAGGCTGCACAGAGAAACCCTGTCTCAAACAAACACATTTTTGTGTTTTTTTAATTGTATGTGTGTGTCTGTGTTGGTGTGTCCGGTGCCTGTGGAGCCTAGAGATAGCAGATTCTTCTGGAGCTGGAGTGTGGGTGTGTGTAAGATGCCCTTTGTGGTGCTGGGAACTGAACTCAGGGCTCTCTGGAAAAGCAGTGTGTGCTCTTAACTGCTGGGCCATTTCTCCAGTCTGAGGATTTTCTTTTTTTAAAGATTTGTTTTATTTTTACTGATGTATGTGTATATGCTCATGTGTGCCAATACTCACAGAGGCCAGAATAGGATATCGATCCCTTGGAGCTGCCCTGTGTGGGTGCTGGGAACCAAATCCCAGTCCTCTGCAAGAACAGCAAGTACTCCTAACCACTCAGCCATTTCTCTGGCCCCTCCTTCAGGGAAGTTTTGTTTTTTTTTTTAAGATTTTTTTTTTTTAAGATTTATTTATTATGTATACAAAGTTCTGCCTGTATGTGTGCCCTCCTGCCAGAAGAGGGCACCAGATCTCGCTATAGATGGTTGTGAGCCACCATGTGGTTGCTGGGAATTGAACTCAGGACCTCTGGAAGAGCAGACAGTGCTCTTAACCTCTGAGCCATCTCTCCAGCCCCTCAGGGAAGTTTTGTATGTCAGGGAACAGAGAACTTTAAAGATTGGATCTTGGGCCGGGCGGTGGTGGCGCACGCCTTTAATACCAGCACTCAGGAGGCGGAGGCAGAGGCAGGCGGATTACTGTGAGTTCCAGGCCAGCCTGGTCTACAAAGCGAGTCCGGGACAGCCAAGGCTACACAGAAACCCTGTCTCAAAAAACAAAAAAAAAAGATTGAATCTTGGGTTGAGGTGTACTTTGGTCATACAGTACTTGCCTACTCTGCACAAGGTCCTGCTTGGGTCTTGTCCTTGACACCACAGTGAAAAAGGATCTTCTTTTATTTACTTCTTTGTTTGGAGACAGGATCTCTGTGTGTAGGCCAGACTGACCTCCAATTCACCAGCATCCTGTCTCAGCATCTGAGTACTTTCATATATGTATGTGTGTGTGTGTGCGTGTGCACGGGCACATGTTTATTGGGTTTTTTTTTTTCCTTTTTTTCTTTCTTTCTTTCTTTTTTTTTTTTTTTTTCCCCGAGACAGGGTTTCTCTGTGTAGCCTTGGCTGTCCTGAACTAACTTTGTAGACCAGGCTGGCCTTGAACTCATAGCAATCCACCTGCCTCTGCCTCCCGAGTGCTGGGACTAAAGGTGTGCGCCACCACACCCAGCCCTCACATGTTTTTTAATGTATTGTATGCCATACATATCTGTATAAGCCCTCGGATGTCAAAAGAGGGCATCAGATCCCTGGGAACTAGAGTTACAGGAAGTTGTGAGCTACCATTCAGTACTGAAAACTGAACCGAGGCCTCTATAAGAGCAACAAGTGCTTCTGCTGGGCCACCTCTCCAGCCCCTCTCATTACTCATTTTTACAGGCATTTACCAACAACTCAGTGGGTCTTTATATATTTTTTAAAGATTTATTTATCTAATACGTATACAGTGTTCTGCCTGCATATGTGCCTGCCCACCAGAAGAGGGCGTCAGATCTCATTATAGATGGTTATGAGCCACCATGTGGTTGCTGGGAATTGAACTCAGGACCTCTGGAAAAGCAGACAGTGCTCTTAACCTCTGAGCCATCTCTCCAGCCTGGGTCTTATTTTTTTTTCTGTGTTGGTTTTTTTGGTGTTTTTCAAGATAGGATTTCTTTGTGTAGCTTTCGCTGTCCTAGACTCCCTTTTTAGACCAGGCTGGCCTCGAACTCAGATCTGCCTGCCTCTGCTTCCCCGAGTGCTGGGATTACAGCGTGCTTAATTTTTGTTTTGTTTTGTTTTGTTTTTAAATATTTAATTTTAATTTTTGTGCGTTGGTGTGTGGGTGTCAAATTTTGGAGTTACAGACAGTTGTAAGCTGCCATGTAGGTGCTGGGAATTGAACCCGGGTCCTTTGGAAGAATAGGTAGTACTCTTAACCACTGAGCCATCTCTCCAGCCCCGTTTTGTTTTGTTTTGTTTTGTTTTGTTTTGTTTTTTGAGACAGGGTCTCTCTGTGTAGCCTTGGCTGTCCTGGACTCACTTTATAGACCAGGCTGGCCTCGAACTCACAGAGATCTACCTGCCTCTGCTTCCCCGAGTGCTGGGCTTAAAGGCGTGTGCCACCACCGCCTAGCTGCGTGCTTAATTTTTAAACTACATTTTCCTTATAATTAAGTTTCAAATATATGCATGTACTTGAGTGAAAGTTTCATATATACAGACCACTGACTCACGTCCCCCTAACACTACTTGTCTACTTACCAGTGTTGTGTCAATCTAGTTTAACTGAGTTTTCTTATCTTACTGAAGTGATTTTATGTAATCCCAGACACCGTGCTGATTTACCCCTAACTGCTTAAAAACAGCCCCTCAGCTGACTCTTTCAAGGTATGTTTCTGTTTACATGAAAATGCAGAGTCCTCTCATGAAAGCTCAGGCGTGTATACAGCAGGGGCATGCTGCCATTAGCCTGTCCCCAGTAGATGAGCCTCAGGGTGGCCTCTCAGGAGTTTGCTATTGCAGCGACTGCGCACTCAGCCTCCGTCCTCTCTCCCCACTTTCTCTTTAGGATCACTTCATTTCCCCATCTGCGTTTGGAGAAATCCTCTACAATAATTTCCTCTTTGACATCCCAAAGATCCTGGACCTCTGTGTGCTCTTTGGCAAAGGCAACGCACCATTGCTCCAGAAAATGATAGGTAAGTAGGACGTGGGACCTGGGTGTGAGGGGTGGCCCCCATGCCAAGCCAGAGGCCACAAATGTCTGTGCTTAGGCAGCACAGGAGGGTTAGAGGCAAGTGGTCCTGGGAAATAACTTCACAGATGTAGTACACACACACACACACACACAGATGTAAATACATAGTATACACATAGATGCCTCAATTCTGAAATAAACAATTGAGGATCAAGGCAAAAGCAAAATAGTATCCAGGCGATGGTGGCGCACGCCTTTATTCCCAGCACTCGGGAGGCAGAGGCAGGCGGATCCCTGTGAGTTTGAGACCAGCCTGGTCTACAAAGTAAGTCCAGGACAGCCAAGGCTACACAGAGAAACCCTGTCTTGAAAAACCAAATAAAGGAAAAAAGAAAAACAGTGTGCCAGATAGTGTCTCAAGAATCTGCAAGTCTTGCTGGGTGGTGCATAGCTACAACCCCAGCACTCAGGAGGTTGAGGTAAGAGGGTTGTGCCTTTGAGGCCAGCTTGGTAGCACACACCTTTAATCCCAGCACTCGGGAGGCAGAGGCAGATGGATCGCTGTGAGTTCGAGGCCAGCCTGGTCTACAGAGTGAGTCCAGGACAGCCAAGGCTATACAGAGAAACCCTGTCTTGAAAAATAAAAACAAAAATAAAACAAAACAAAACACAAAAACCAAAACAAACCCAAAACCAAAACAGGCAACTATCCTTTGGGATAGTCCTCTCTCCCTCCCTTCTTTTCTCTCCTAACAGAATTTATATACATATGTGTATATACTAAACTTTGTAAGTACATAAAACAAATACCAATAGTGTGTGTGTGTGTGTGTGTGTGTGTGTGTGTGTGTGTATGAAGCTGCATATGAAATTCTAAATTTTACATATAACTATATAAATATGTAACTGGGTTTTGGGAGTTTGTGTTTGCTTTTTGAAACAGTTTCTCTTTGTAGCTCTGTCTTTCCTGGAACTTACTCTATAGACCAGGCTGGCCTCAGCTAGGCAAGTAAACAACTTTTTTTTTTTTAGACAGGTTTCTCTGTGTAGCCCTGCCTGTCCTGGAACTCACTCTGTAGATGAGGCTGGCCTTGAACTAGCAGCAGTAACATGCTTCTGCCTCCCTGAATACAGGTGTGTGCCATCCCGCCTGGCGTACAGGCAAGTACTGTTAACAGAGCTGCACATACAGTGAAGAAACAGGAAAACTTACAAGTGTCTATATTTATTATTTACTTCAGGTCATTTCTCTCTATATTTTTAATACATTAAATCATAATATATATGATTTTTTTTTTTGAGACAGGGTTTCTCTGTGTAGCCTTGGCTGTCCTGGACTCGCTTTGTAGACCAAACTGACCTTGAACTCACAGCGATCCGCCTGTCTCTGCTTCCCAAGTGCTGGGATTACAGGGACACCCAACTCTCTGGCTTCTTTTTGAGTCTAATTATTGCCTGAGTACGGGTTAATCTTGTTTATTTTCCAATTCACTATAGAGGGTGGGGTGAATGAGCCACAGAACATATAGTAAGTTAGGGAAACAGTTAACCAGGCCAGTCTGGTTAGAGCGGAAGGTTTCAAGAGCAGCAGCAGGAGCCAGGGAAAGACTCCATTCTGCTTTCTAAGGATGGGTACTGCCCAATGGTGAAAATGACAGGCCCCCCCATTCAACTCCCATTTTATTTTATTTTATTTTATTTTATTTTTTGGTTTTTCGAGACAGGGTTTCCCTGTGTAGCCTTGGCTGTCCTGGACTCACTTTGTAGACCATGTTGGCCTCGAACTCACAGTGATCCACCTGCTTCTGCCTCCCAAGTGCTGGGATTAAAGGCGTGCGACACCACGCCCGGCTCAACTCCCATTTTATATCCAGCTCCCTTTTTGGGTCTATCGGCTTCACCAAGTCTCTCTAAGCCTCAGTTTTAGAGAACGGAAAGGCTGGGGTCTGCCTCCTCTGCATGGGCGTGGGCTTTAGTAGGAAAAAGGGAACAGCACACGTCACTGCGGGCCTGGCAGGACACAGGCACTTGGCGAGTCTGAGCTCTTACTATGATGAGGCTGGGGAGCCTCTAGGAGCTTGGAGCAGGGTGGTGAGCCATCTGGTGACAAGGTTAATCTATTAAGGCAGCATGCATGTAGGGAAGGTGGAAGCGGAGGCACTTGGAAAGCAGGCACATCTCTTATCTGTTCAGGAGAAAACAGGGACAGAGAATAGTGCAGAAAAAATGGGCTTCAGGATTTTGTGGTGTGCACTGTGAGTTAGACGCACGGACACCCTTTAGTGTGTTGGTACACATTGCTGCAAGGAGCTGCAGGGAGATGAAGTATCAAGGACAGACCAAGAATGTTCTGTCTAAAAAAAAAAAAAAAAGAATGTTTCTGTCTGCTGCCCACTGGCTCCTATAAGAATCAGATGAAGGGTGGATTTCTTAGATTTTGAGAGTTGTTTCCTTTTTGTTTGAAATTTTAAAGTACATTTCAAATTTTTATTTTGTGTGAGAATGGGTTCTATCCTTCCACTAAGTGGATCCTGGAGATTAAACTTTTGGTTGTGAGCCTAGCCTTTAACAGCTGAGCCATCTCTCTAGCCCTGGAGATTAAATTTAAATTAAGGTCAGTAAGCATGGAGAAAGGTCCATTTACCTGCTGAGCCATTTTGCTGACTGTCTTAGTTAGATTTCCATTGTTATGATAGACACCTTGACCAAAAGTAACTTGGAGAGGCAAGAATTTACTCAGCTCACAGTTCCATACCGCAAACTGGAGCCGTCAAGGCAGAGACTGACGCAGCAGCCACAGAGGAGTGCTGCTCACTGGCTTGCTCTCCAGGGCGTGTTCAGCTGCCTCCTTACACCATCTGGGACCGCCTGCCAGGGCTTGTTCCTCCTGCAGCTGCCAGGACTCTCCTACACCATCCATCAGTCAAGAAAATGTCCCATGGGCTTCCTACATACAGGCCAGTGTGCTGGTGGCGTTTCCTTAGTTTTGTGTCTAGTTGATGTAAAACTAGCCTGTACACCAAGCTTTTTTGATGTTTGTTTGTTTGTTTGGTCTTTCGAGACAGGGATTCTCTGTAGCCTTGGCTGTCCTGGAACTCTCTTTGTAGACCTGGCTGGCCTCAAACTCACAGAGATTAAAGGTGTATGTACCACCACGCCCA
Organism: Acomys percivali; assembly: GCA_907169655.1. Lineage (NCBI taxonomy): Eukaryota > Metazoa > Chordata > Mammalia > Rodentia > Muridae > Acomys > Acomys percivali. The sequence continues at coordinate 47,845,286 of OU015747.1, read as the reverse complement.
GCCAGCCTTCTTTTTTTTTTTTTTACTAATGATATGAAGCCCAAGCTGGAACTTCTAACCTGCTCTGCCTTACACGTGTGCATAGACTATAGATGTGAGCCACCATGCCTGGTTTTTCTTTTGTTTTTTTGTTTTGTTTTGTTTTGTGGGGGCGGGTGTTGTTTTGTTCTGGAACAGGGTCTTACTATGTAGCTCAGATTAGCCTCAAAGTTGCTACCATAGTCTAAGCTGGCCTTAGAGAATGACTCCTCCTGCCTCTGCCTCCCAAATGCTTGGCTATTAGGTGTATACCACAGGTTCCACGTACTTTTTTTTTTTTTAAGATTTATTTATTTATTACATACGCAGTGTTCTGCCTGTATGCACACCAGAAGAGGGCACCAGATCTCATGATAGATGGCTGTGAGCCACCATGTGGTTGCTGGGAATTGAGCTCAGGACCTCTGGAAGAGCAGACAGTGCTCTTAACTGCTGAGCCATCTCTCCAGCCCCAGCTCCACGTACTTTTAAACTATTCTCAGACCACCAGGTTGAGGGTTCTAAACTGACTTATTAGAGAGAAAAGAATCTCAGTTTTGTCTCCTAGAAGGTGGTTGATCCAAAAAAGGTGCAGACCTGGAATGTGGAGGGCGGGGGCCAAATGGAGAGGATCCTACAGAGACTCCTTGTTTCTTTTTTTTCTTTTTTTTTGGTTTTTCGAGACAGGGTCTCTCTGTGTAGCCTTGGCTGTCCTAGACTCACTTTGTAGACCAGGCTGGCCTTGAACTCACAGCGATCCGCCTGCCTCTGCCTCCCAAGTGCTGGGATTAAAGGCGTGCGCCACCACCGCCCAGCTGACTCCTTGTTTCTTACAGAGACTTTCTTTCTCTCAGAGCAGCTATCTTTTCAGACCTTAAGTAGAAGGCACAATGCAGCCTCCCACGTTGAATTACCGCCAAGCCTCCTGGGCAAAGTGATTGCTTATAAGTAGACTGCCCTGTGGACACGAGCACACTCCTTACTCTCTCCTTTTTAATAAATTGGCGGGGTACCATTGAGTATCAGCAATCAGCTTCTGAAAGCAGAGCTCATCAGTCAGTCTCTCTCAAGCTTTTTGCACATCAGGAGAAAATGAGGTCAAGAGTCCTTCATAGGTTGGTGATTTGTGTGTGGGTGTCTCATGCTCACCCTGGGCTTGTGAGGGAAGAGGGCGCTCAGAAGACGCCACTGCTTGTTCCTTACCTCTGTACTATTTCTTAAGATAAATTGATTTACCATAAGATAAGAATCATTTTTCAACTTTTTTTTTTTTTTCCGAGACAGGATCTCTTTGTGTTAGCCTTGGCTGTCCTGGACTTGCTTTGTAGACCAGGCTAGCCTTGAACTCACAGCAATCTGCCTGCCTGTGCTTCCCGAGTGCTGGGATTAAAGGTGTGCACCACCACGCCTGGCTTATTTTTCAACTTTTATTTATATTTTACATGTGTTTGGGTGTGTGCCTTGTCTGCATGTATGTGTGCACATGTGCATGCAGTGCCTGCAGAGGCCAGAAGAGGCCATCAGGTCCCCTAGCACTAGAGTTACATACAAGTGATAGTTAGATACCACGTGGGTCCTGAGACTCTAACCTGGAGCCTCCAGAAGAGCATCCAGTGCTCTTAACCATTGAGCCATCTCTTCAGCCCCAAGATGTATTTTGCCACATATAACGATTTACCACGTGTGCATGATGCCCATGGAGGCCAGAGAGGGTAGCAGGTCCCCTGGAACTGGAGTTACAGATGAGTGTGACCCACCATGTAGGTCCTGGGAGCTGAGCCTGACCTCCAAGAACAGCAAGTGCTCGTAACTGCTGAGCCATCTCTCTGGCCGTGTGTGTGTGTGTGTGTGTGTGTGTGTGTGTGTGTGTGTGTGTGTG
>OU015747.1:47792357-47831373 GCA_907169655.1 Acomys percivali | reverse complement strand
TTCTAGCATATAACTTTTTTTTTTAAGATTTATTTATTATTATGTGCACTGGTGTTTTGCCAGCATGTATATCTGTACCAGGGTGCCAGGCCACTGAGAACTGCAGTTAGAAACTGTTGTGAGCTGCCATGTGGGTTCTGGGACTTGAACCTGAGTCCTCTGGAAGAGCGGCCAGTGCTCTTAACTCCTGAGCCACCTCTCCAGCCCCTCATATAATTTTTCAATAGGAGTTGTAATGCCAGGCTGGAGAGATGGCTTAGAGGTTAAGAGCACTGACTGCTTTTCCAGAGGTCTTGAGTTCAATTCTCAGCAACCACATGGTGGCTCACAACCATCTACAATGTGATCTGATACCTTCTTCTGGCATGCAGGCAGAATACTGTATACATAATAATAAATAAGCCTTTTTAAAAAACTTATAATGCCATGAGTAATACCTCAAGCCTTTCATCCCAGCACTCAGGGAGGCAGAGGCAGGCGGATCACTGTGAGTTCAAGGCCAGCCTGGTCTACAAAGTAAGTCCAGGACAGCCAGGGCTACACAGAAAAACCCTGTCTCGAAAAACAAAACAAAAGAAGCGTATGTACTGCCCCTCAGAGGTCCTAAATTGAATTCTCAGCACTCATATCAGATGGCTCACAACTGTCTGTGGTTCAGCTGCAAGGAAAGGCATCTTCTGGCGTCAGTGGACATCTGTGCTTATGCCCACATGCCAACCAACAGGCACACACATATAACTCAAATCTTTGTTGTTTGTTTTATCTTGGCTGCCCTGAACTCACTTTGTAAACCAGGCTGGTCTCAAACTCACAGTGATCCATTCAAATCGTTTTTTAGAGTCATAGTTAAGTTGGGTGTGGTGGCACATGCCTGTAATTCCAGCACTTAGGGAGGCAAAGGCAGGCAGATCTCTTATGAGTTTGAGGCCAGCCTAGTCTACAAAGCGAGTCCAGTACAGCTAGGAAGGACTACACATAGGAATCCTATCTTGAAAAGCCAAAATAAATAAATAAAGATAGTTAAGCTAGCTGGTTTAGTTCATAAAACAAATATAGAGTGTGGTGCATGTAAGTCCTGAGCACATTTAGCCTGTTCTGTTCAGAGTAAATACATCGTGTTGACATTGTCACGTGTAAACAGTTTGTAGAGATTTCAAACCATAAAACTACTTAATATCTCAGAACCAAGGTGAGAAAGATTATTGGTAACTAACTGTGCCATTGCAGGGCTCATAGACTGGCACATTCTGAGCAAAAAGAAAGGTAATCTATGCCTGTTTCACAAGTCCAGGGAGGCCCATGTAGCCCTCTGCTCACTTCGTTAGCATACGCACAATTATGGCTATTCCCTAAGGCTGTTGATTGGCTAGCACAGTCATCATTCTGGGGTAGGCTCAGGGAAGCTACTGGGTAGCCCCAGAAAATGCTTATGGGATGACTGTGGGGGCGTGGATTGACTCAGTCAAACAGCTTGAGGACCTGCATTGCACCCCTTCAAAAGCCATGTGAAACTGTAGAGTGCGGTGTTACTCTGTGTGCTACCAGGCCTGGAAGAAGGCCCTGGAGCACCCTGGCCAGGCAGCCTAACCTAGCTGGTTAGCATCAGGCTGTTGCAGCCTGTCTCTGGGGAGGTGGACTGCTTTCCTGGGACAACACCTGAAGTTCTCCTGTGTACACATACACTGTGGGTTTGTGGGAGAGAGAAATGAGCCTTTCTGCTCCATCGGACCGTGGTGCTTGTGAATGAATCCGGCCTTTCCCATGCTTGCTTCTGCAGACTAGCGTCCTTTTATGAGATGGCTGTCCCTGAAATGGAGTCTGCAGTTCAGAAGAGGAGGCTTGAAGACAGCAAGTGAGGCAGGGGCAAAACTAAGAATGCGGAGCGGGAGCGGGCAGCCCGGGCACAGGTTGTGGTGTCCTCACTCTAGGAGAGCGGGGACCAAAGACCGAGGGAGGTTTGGCTCCTAGTCCTGGACTTAGTGGTCTGCTAGCCATGCTCTTTGTGTTGTTGTTTTTGTGTTTGTTTATTCGTTTGAACAGCTCCTGAGATTTTAATTTTGTTTTTACTTTGTGTGCTGAGACTTGCACCCTGGCCTTGTGCACGCTAAGCACATACTCTACCACTGAGCTGCACCCTCAGCCTCTAAAGGTTTTTTGGTTTTGTTTTTTTAAATACCTGCTCTATGAGAACCTAGAGAGAAACACTTTGGCAAGTAGAGATTTATTTTTTAAAGTTTTTATTTAGTTCTTTGAGAATTTCATACAAAGTATTTTGATTGTAGCTACCCGTCCCCAACTCGCCTCTGATTCACTCCCTTCCCTACTCACTCAGCTTCATGTCCTTTTTTTTTTCTTTCTTTCTTTTTTTCTTCTCTTCTTTTTAACATATGAAGGCAACTCTGTTCTGCCTGTATACTCGTAGCTATGTGGCCTTCCACTAGAGTGTGGTCGGCCTTCCAGGGGCCATTCCTTTAAAGAAAACTGACTCCTTTTCCCTATAGCTATCAGTTGCCCTCAGCCCCTCAGCTAGGGATAGGCCTCTGTGCCCACCTCCCTCCATACTAGCGTCTGGTCTGGTTTGCACATGTCTTGTACATTTTGTCACAACCGCTGTGGGTTTATATGTGCAACTGCCCTGCTGTGTCCAGAAAACACTGTCTCGTTGTGTCACCCACTGCCTCTGGCTCTTACAGTCTTTCTGTCCTTGCTTCCACAATGATCCCTGAGCCTTGGGAGGGGGCATTCGATATAGATGAACCATTCAGTGTCCCCTAAACCCTGGCAGATAATGGCTGGTCCTTGCATGTCATCTCAGCGGTGGCTTCAAGCTCTTGGTAACTGACCTTGCTGTTCCTGTAGTTCTCTGTTTAGCCGAGAAGTGGTCTGGGGCCAGCTGCCTGCCCAGTGCTCATAGCCTTTTGTCAGCTGCTCCCATCGGTGACCTTTAGGACCACCTGAGCTGTGGGGGTGTCCCCTGCAGCTGCTGAGAAGACGTTCCTATGGTACCTTTCATCTCTTAGTCTACTTCCCTTCTCTCTGTCCATTAAAGGCTGCTGGGTGACATGTGGCAGAGGCTCTCCCATTCCAAGAAGAAGCTAATGGAGGTGTTTCACATCATCCTGAACCAGATCTGCCTCCTTCCCATCCTAGAGAGCAGGTAAGCTCCAAGGAGCCTCTACCCTTAGCAGCGCTTCTCACCTCTCCTCATTCTGCCAGACATAGTGGGAAACCCAGAAAATGCCTTTCTCCACCGGCAAGAGACTGCAGAGGGGCAGGGTGAACATCCAGGGAACCTGCAGGCGTTCTTCCTCCCTCATGTCCTTTCTAGCTGTGACAGCATTCAAGGTTTCATTGAAGAGTTCCTTCAGATCTTCAGCTCCTTGCTGCAGGAAAAGAGGTGAGTGGGGCTGAGCTGGGACCAGCTATGGGATAAGCACATGTCCTTCCCTCCAGTCCCATGAGGCCTTGCACTGTGAAGCCACTGATATATACTTACCGTGGCACAGTGGTTCTGTAGCAGAAATGGGGTGACCTCCCAGAGGGTCCCTGTGGTCCTAACCCTGACCCTTCTTTGTGCTCTGTCCCACAGATTCCTCCGGGACTATGACACATTCTTCCCTGTAGCTGAGGACATCAGTTTGTTGCAGCAGGCTTCATCAGCCTTGTATCCTACTAAGGCCCACTAGGCCAAGGCCTGACTAGGTCAGATAAGGCATGCTGGCTGGCACCCAGAGGGCCAGAAGGTAACCCCAGAAAAAAGTCCAACAAGGCCCCAGTTCCTCTCTCTAGGTATGTTCTGAGGGTCTGGGCCCACGTGTCCAGATTGTACTTGAACCGCATGGAAGGAAATAAGGAGACGCAAACAGGCGTTAGGAGGTGTCCCTGAGGAGAAGTAGGATAACACCTTACATGGCAAAGTTGTTCCCTGGGGTTAGAGGACAAAGACACTCTGAAGAGCCAGCCCTCCAGTGTCATGTGTGGCTGTGTGTGGCAGTGGGCAAGAGTGTCTGGTAGGGGATACAGCAAGAGATATGAGGTTGACCAACATTCAAGGCCCTTATGTGACACCTAGAAGTTTGGGCTCCATGCCACAGGTGCTGAGGAGCATGAGAGGCTGGGAAGCAGTGACATGGGCCACTTAGACTACGAAAAGGCTCCGTTTGGCTCTGGGAGGAGAATGACTGCCCTGGAACCAGAGACTGAGATGGATGCCGCAGGCCTCCTGCATGGATCATGTGGGTTGAAAATAAAAGCAGCGTGAAGGTGTGGGGGCAACTTAGATTACTGGCCCAGTGTCCAGAGTGGCAGAGAGAGAGGAGCACTAGAGAGGAGCTGGCCTTTGGGCTATTTCTCTTGCTGGATCAGGTCCAGTCCTGCCTCAGGAACCCCAGTGGGCCCTCAGCCTTTTCAGAATAGCCTCAGCGTGGTGGATAGGAAGTCCAGTGACAGTACCGTTGACCCTCTTCCTGAGTATCAGAGCAAGAACGGCTGTTGGATCATCTAACAGTCTGTGGTGCTGTTGGTAATCCCCAGCCCTGTCTGCTCAGAGCTGATCTCCTGAGCAGCAGGTGCTGGGGCTCCAGTCCTGTGCAGCAGTGTTCTGGTATGCTGTTCCACATGACACACTGAACAACCCATACTTGGGAAAGGCCACATGGTCAGTTGCTGGACAGAGACTGAGAAGTCAAGCTATCCCAGAGCTGGGAAGTGGGTCCTAAGCACAAGAGCCCTTAACACTGCCTCTTAGGGATGAGACCCGGACTGCCTACATCCTGCAGGCTGTGGAGAGTGCATGGGAAGGGGTAGACAGACAGAAAATCAAGGACAGTAAAGACCCATCAAGAGCCAAGAATCCTAATAATGAAGTCACAGTGGCATCAGAGCCAGTCAGTGAAATGCCATCACAGCTGGAGAACTCAGAGGATGAGGAGGTGTGTATCCAGGAGACCCTGCCCCTAGTTTCTTAGCGCTCCTGGCCGCCTCTTGAGAAAAAGGAAAGTGGCCAGGCTCCCTTCCTTGTTCCTGCCTTTAGGGAAGAGTCCATCCCTGGGGCTGCTTGTACTACCTAGGTACAGAAGAGAGCCCAGCCCTTAAGCCCTTGATCTCAGTCTGTCTCTCTGTTCCCCTCCCCCCTTACTTATTTTGAAACAAGGTATCTTATCGGGTCGGGACTAGCCTTGAACTCACAGCAATCCTCCTATCTTCCAACTGCTAGAATTACAGGAGGCACTCTGATGGCCAGCCCTGTTCCCTCTATAGGATGAAAAGATGAAGGTTTTGTTTGTGGACTCCCTCTCTAGCTCCTCCCCACTCTGGCTAAGGTGGAGCTCCTCTGCTGGCAGAGAGTGTGGTGCCTGGCCCACTTCCCAGGAATCTCAGGGCTCCACTGAGCAAGGTGGGAAGCCTTGGAACTAGTGCTTCCTTCCTCTCCTGGCTTTCCCAAGGTCAGACAAGCCTGTATGGAAGGGCCATGCAACCCAGGACTTCTCCCCATGTGGTGCAGACCGCACTGTCTCGGGCAGGCTGCACAGTAGTAACCTGACCTACTGCTTGCCAACTGTGTGTGTCATATCTCTTGTGTTCAGAGTAGTTGCTCCCCTGTATATAGAGATGGGACAGTACCTGCTTCCATAAGGTTGCTGGGGTTCCTGGTGCTGCTGTGCAGAATACTCGTGAATCTAGCTGGTCCTCAAAAGCAAAACTAATAATAATAATAAAGTAGCAAATGCTACTGTTCTTCCTATTAGACCCCAGCTCTTTTCTTCCCCGTTGGGTGGCTTCTCTGAATCATGGAGGCCTTTATCATCATCGCCATGACCACCACCACCACCACTATCATCATGATTTTCTAGTGCTGGGATTGAACCCAGGGCCTTGTTGACACTGTGCTGGCATTCTGTCACTAGCTATATCTCCAGCCTTTTATTGTTTTGTATTTTCCCATCTCCTTAAAAATAACATTATAGAGCCGGGTGTGGTGGTGCATGCCTGTAATCCCAGCACTTGGGAGGCAGAGGCAGGTGGATCACTGTGAGTTCAAGGCCAGCCTGGTCTCCAAAGCAAGTCCAGGACAGCCAAGATAGCACAGAGAAACCCTGTCTCAGAAAAAAACAAAAAACAAAAAACAAAAAAACAAACAAACAAACAAAAAAACAAAAAAATTAACATTATAAAACGACGCCACATTGGTCAGTATGTGAAATGAAGTCTCCTTACTGAAAAGAATGTTACTTACTTAAGGGGAACGTCTCCACGCAGCTCACTAGTAGTTGCTGTCGTCCTTCAGAGTCAGTCACCTTGGTAGAGTTGGCAGGGAACTTGATCACTGACACATGACTGACTGTGGAGACCCTCCTGCACACCAGGCACTCTTCTCTGTGGGCAATGCACATCTCTTCACTGAGCCATTTGACAGAGCCCTATGAGACCATGGCACTTTGTTCAGGGAGAGAACCTACAGTGCCCCAGATCACACAGGCAGGGGTAGCTCAGCTAAGAGTTCTAGAGCCCCTCTTTTCACAAGTGAAAACGGGGGGGGCTCAATTTAAGTCACTTGGCAGAAGTCCTACACATAGGAGAGGCAAGGCGATGGCCCCGACGCCAAGTTCAGTGCCAATTGGAGACTCTTACCCTTTCTCTTGCCTAGTCTTTCCCTCCATCACTGTGGCTCTCGTTGCAGTGCATGGGTGCAGCAGCTGCCCTGGGCCCTACCGTATGTGGTGTGGAACTTGACTCACTCATCTCCCAAGTGAAGGACCTGCTGCCAGACCTTGGGGAGGGCTTTATCCTGGCCTGCCTGGAGCACTACAGCTATGATTCGGAGCAGGTCATCAACAACATCCTGGAGGACCGGCTGGCCCCTGAGCTCAGCCAGCTGCACCGCAGCCTAGAAAGGTGGGAGAGAGAGATGAGGAGAGGTCCTCACAGCAGGGGCCCCCTTACCCTGCCTCCCACTGCTCCCCGAGACCAGGGGCTCAAGTTGCTTCTTTTTCACAGCAGTGTTTCCATCAACTTGAACTTGTCCCCTCTTCAAAGAGACCAACCTTTGGGGCCCTCAAGGTTCTCAGCACACAGCTGGCTGTCCCTGCAGGCCCTTATAGGGAAACTTAGTAGAGACTAGCGGTGTAGCAAATGGTGATGACATACCCCAGCTCCAGATGTGCCCCATCCTTAGTGCACTACTAGTTTCCCAGCTAGGATGCCAAAGCCACTCGCTGTCTCTGCGCTGAACCTCTTGGTTTTGGCCCACTGCAGTTCCGAAAGCCTCAGGAGGAGACAAGAACAAGGGTGCAGTCGTTGCCTCTTCCATGAACAAATGATGTTTGCCAAGTGAATGAATGACTTTAGCTTTGTGCCTTTGGACACATTCCTCAGCCTGTTTGTGCTCCATTTCACAGATGACGTTGTTGAGACACAAGGGGGGAGATTAGGAGCTGAGGGTAGAGCTCAGCGGTAGAGCATGGGCTTAGCTTGTGTGCCGTTGCATGTTGCATCCCTAGTGCCAAAAGCAAGTGCCACTGTCCCACCCCCAAACTATAACTCCCTGTCTCACAGGGCCATTGTGGGCATTTGAATGAGGGCAGAGCTTTCATGAAATAGGAAACTGGTGTGCGTGGCACGCAGGGAATGAGGGCAAGGTGTGGCCGTGGCTTCTTGACAGGAGCCCGGTAAGAAGAGCGCAGTGAAGAGCTCCTCACTAAAGGGAAATGCTTTTGAAATGTAGTGAGCAGTGTGATGTGAAGAGCGCAGCGGGGCATGGGGCACGGGTAGACGTCAGCCGGCTGGGCTCCTTCAGTTGATTTCTGTGCTGTGACCCCCAGACCAGTGAAGCGGGACCCTACACCCCTCTTGACATCTCGTCACAACGTCTTCCAGAACGATGAGTTTGATGTGTTCAGCAGGGACTCAGTGGACCTGAGCCGAGTACATAAGGGCAGGAGGTGAGTGTGCAGGACACGGGGCTCTGCACCCCAGTTCTGGAGGGGTGGGGCTCTGCACGCCAGTTCATTTTATATGTATGAATGCTTTCCTTACGTGTATGTGGCTATAGAAGCACCCAGAGAAGTGCCTGCGACTGGAATTACAGGCAAACTTGAGCTGCCTATTGGGTGCTGGGAGCCAAACCTGGGTCCTTGGCAAGATTAACAAGTGCTCTTAACTGCAGAGCCATCTCTTCAGCCCTCAGGGGTTGCTCTTAGGCCTGGCCTTGTGCCCTGCCAGCCCACAGGAGCAGGTTCTTTAACAATGTACCTTAGGTCCGGCTGTGTGGAGGCGACTGTGGTACTTCCTGGTTAGTGGTAAAGGCCTGAGGGCCAGACCTGTCCCCTTGTCCCTCCTATCTTTTGATGTGTGGATGTTGGCTCTGTGGGTGTAGAGCTAGACAGTTCTTCCCAGAAGCCACTTTTTGACCTGATTTGTCTCCAGGCTATGATTAAAAAAAGAAAATTAAGTCATGTGAGTAAAATTTTTCCAGAGAGTCCTGTTCCAAGGCTTTCTTTGGTTTAGTTTGTCTTCCTACTTTTTCAGCATTGAAAACTCCACTCATGACCTAGTCAGTCATTCAACAAATACTTGCCTGGTGCTTATCACCCTGGGCTATTTGGTGCTGGAGCTGTAGTGGCGAGTACACTGCAGTGGCACCGCCTATGGCCCTGTGAAATTTGCATTATTCAGCTTATCCAACAAGCCTGAATGTGAGCAGTCTCTGGGCTCCTGCTAGGGCTGTCAGCGGAGACAGGAAGGCTCTTCTGAGAGAGTGACAGAATGCTGAAGGATGTGTCAGGCGGCTCTGCAAAGGAGAGAGGAAACTTCTGAGTGAGCGTCAGGAACAGGATCCCCAGGGCCAGTGTGAGTGTGGTAAAGGTCCCGTGAACTCACGAGTTATATTTATATAAAGGTTACCCAAGCTGAGTATGGAAGCTCTTGCCTCTAACTCTAGCACGCAGGGACCTGAGGAGGTTTTCATAACTGCATAGTGAGTTCCATCCCAATCTAAAGGAGACCCTGTCTCAGAAATAAACACAAATAAAGTACTGGGCTTTGGAATGGTTTCCCCCAGGAAGAAGCTGAAATCACAGGTGATGGCAGAAAGAATGACAGCCACGTCAAGAGTGGGGTGGGGAGAGTCGGCCTGCTTCACGTTCTGTAGTCACAGCGATTCATAGAACCCAGAAACCAGGAGCTCTGTTCAAGTGCAGCCAGTACTGCCCCCATCATAATCGTGTAGTCCAGAGGGCCCAGAAAGGGAGGAGACTGCCAGTCTTGTGGCCTTGTTCTGGTAAGAGCCCAGAGCAGAAATGTCAGCTGCGGCTTCAGTTAGGATCCAGGGCTGTTTTCTGCCCTGTCTTGTGGCCTGGGGCAGTGTGCTGCCTGACGCTTATAGCTGAGCAGGCACAGGGCAACTCTGAAGCCATCCAGCTGGCTGGACAGGAAGCCCTGGCACACAGCTTAGTCAGTCAAATTGTGACATCCGGGATCCTATTGGTGGCTGCTGTGGGGGAGGGTCAAACAGAGTCCCCCCCAGGCCAGCAAAAGGCACAGGGAGCCTGACTGGTGGGGTCCTCCACAGAGCTTAGCATCTCTGGATATAGGTTTTCCCCCTGACATGCATCTGTAGATTCACCCAGATCACTCCTCATGGCCACCCTGTTGTCAGTCACCTATGAGCATTTGCCAGTGGGCTATCCTCAGCTGCCAGCGTCACCAGGGCTGAAGTAGCCAGGTGTCCTGAAGGCTGTGTCCTAACTCTGTGACACTCTGGCTGCCAGCAGAGACTGCATGACTGATGTTTATCAATCCCACTCTGCTGGGCAGCCCAGGGGCAAGGATTGTAAAGAGGCAAAACCTTCATTCGTGTGTTCAGTATTTATCCACTCAGCAAATATTTATTAAGTGCTTTACTAGCACAAGATCCTGTGTAAGGCACCAGGAAAACAAGGTGAGCAAGGTACCCTGGCTTTGCCCACAAAGGGCAGAGACCGTGGGAAAGCCAGAGCATCAAATAAGCAGGTGCACTGGAGTTCAGCAGGGACACCTAGTCAGGGCAGAGCGAGGAGTGCCTTCAGGTGGCAGGTGGAGTAGCACAGAGCAGTCCCACCTGTGTACATGTGCATCGACTCCGATGAACACGCCTGGCAGCTTTGGTAACACACACAGAGCTGCAGGAGGCAGAGGTGGGGCTTGGCTCCCCTGTGGTTTTTATTTGATAACAAGCTCAGGATGGATCTTTTCTGTCTTCTGGGACCCTGGCTTAGGGGTTCTTAGGGGACTGTGGGGGCGCTCTGGCTACTAGAAGGCATAATGCTAAGAGGGGGGCCAGATGAGGCATACTTGTCTTTTTTATTTATTTTTGTTTGTTTTTGAGGTTTGGTGATGCTAGGGATCAAACCCAGAGCCTTGAACATGAGAGGGAAGTGCTCTAGCAGTGCACCACATCCTCAGCCCTTCCCCCCCTCCCCGTCTGTCTGTCTGTCTGTCTGTCTGTCTCTCTTTCTCCCTCTCTGTCTCTCTCTTTCTCCCTCTGTCTCTTTCTGTCTGTCTGTCTGTCTGTCTGTCTCTCTCTGTCTCTTTTGCTAAGAATAGCAAAGCTAGCTGGGCGTGGTGGCGCATGCCTTTAATCCTAGCACTTGGGAGGCAGAGGCAGGCAGATCGCTGTGAGTTCGAGGTCAGCCTGGTCTACAGAGCGAGTCCAGGCTACACAGAGAAACCCTGTCTCGGGGGGAAAAAAAGAACAGCAAAGCTTGTCCAGAAGCTTCCATAGTTTCTCCTGTATGATCAACAGGCCTGGGCCAGCCTTTGGGCCTCTAATATGGAGCACAGAAGTGGAACGATCTGAACCTGTGAGTCTGAGCTGGGCCTGGCTCACAGAATCCTAGCACGCGGGAGACTTTAGAGCTTGAGGCTAGCCTGGGCTACATGGTGAGATCCTGTTTCAAAATAAGAAAAGAAGGATGTTGTCCTCGTCACCTGTTAGGAGAATATCCAGTCTGGAGGGAAGCTTTGGTTGGACACCACACCCCTTGCCACTAGTGTATCACAGCCAGTGGTACTGTGTATACAGTACTTACAAGGAAAACTGTGTATACAAAACAAAACGTGGTCCTCCAGTTCCTTTGAACTGTTGTGTAGAGCCCTGGCAGAACAAGAGTTCCCCTTCAACAAAGGGTCTGTGGCCAGATAATGCCTGCCTCTTGGAGAATCAGGGAATGCTATCACATGAGACTGAAGAACCAAAGTTCATTTTGCTGAGCCTAGCAAATGCTAGTCCATATCTGTCTCTTTTATGTCTTCTTTGTTGGTTGTTGTTTCTCTGTTTGAGACAGTCTAGTATAACTCCAGGTAGCCCTCAATTCACCAAGTAGCCAAAGATGACCCTGAGCTCACTTCTTCCTGCTTCTTGTCCCGGCACTGGGCTGGCAGCTGTGCACTGTGCAGCACTTTGCTCTACACATCACCTCATTTCACTCTCAGCTCACCGCCCAGATGAGCGCTGTGAGCAGGACCTAAGGCATTGTTTGTCTGTTTTGAGACCGGGTCTTGGGCTGGAGAGATGGCTCAGAGGTTAAGAACACTGGCTGCTCTTCTAAAGGTCCTGAGTTCAATTCCCAGCAATCACATGGTGGCTTACAACCATCTATAATGAGATTCAGTGCCCTCTTCTGGCCTGTGGGCAGAATACTGTATAAATAATAAATAAATAAATCTTAAAAAAAAAAAAAAAATAGCCGGGCGTGGTGGTGCATGCCTTTAATCCCAGCACTCAGGAGGCAGAGGCACTGTGAGTTCAAGGCCAGCCTGGTTTACCAAGCGAGTCCAGGACAACCAAGGCTACACAGAGAGACCCTATCTCAAAAAAAGAAAAAGAAAAAGAAAGAAAGCAAAAGAAAAGAGATAAGGTCTCACTATGTAGCCTTGGCTGGCCTGGAACTCACAGAGATCCTCCTATCTCTGCTGCCTTAATGCTGGGATTACTCACCCCTACACACTCTTTTTTTTTTTTTTTTTTTTTTTTTTTTTTTTTTTTTTTTTTTTTTTTGGTTTTTAGTTGCTGATGGTTGTAAGCCACCATGGGAGTGTTGGGACTTGAACCCGAGTCCTTTACAAGAGCAGCCAGTAATTTTAACCACTGAGGCATCTCTCCGGTCCTCAAGGTGCTAACGGGCATGCAGCACCACGCCATGCATGGAACTATGAATTAGTGAGCCTGGAGACTTGCTGTAACCGACCACACAGCATAGCAAATGTAGAGCCAAGTCTGGAAGCCGTGTGACTCTGGAAGGTTCTCTGCTCTTCTGAATCCCATCACTTCCTCACCTAGAAAATGGGGTGGTATTGTCTCTGTGGGCCACTAAGGGCCTGTTTGAATTGGGCCATCTAGAACAGGGTTGAGTGGATGAGGTGGGGAAAGGTGACCAGTTTCAGAGCTGACATGTTCCTGGGCTGACTGCTACTTTGTAGGAAGATTCCAGAGACAGTCTGTGAAGCCCCTGCTGCCTACTTCTAGAGTCAAGGCCTGGCTTATGAATGGATCATTCCCAGCTGCTTGTGCTGGGATCTTTTGTCTTCTCAGTTCCAAATCCAGTCGAGGAAGCAAAGTGTAGTGCCCTAGACAGGCCCCTGGCTCTGCTGCCAGCCCTGTCCCAGGGCCAGGCTGAGTCCGTAGAGGGTGCCTTCTCCATCTGGCCCTGCAAAGAGCCATGTAACTAGAGACTGCCCAGCATACAAGATCTGCCTCACTGCCCAGAACCTGGGATGAGAGAAATCAGGAGCCTCAGGAAGCCGCCAGGCGATGCCAGGCCCTTGGCCCAGCACAGAACCTGGCATCTCAGGAAGCGTAGCTAGGTGCGTGAATGTCTTCTCACTACCCACCTGGGTAAGCTCGGACCCCTTTCATCTTACAAACCTGGCAAAGAGCCAGATGTACAGCCAAAGCCACACACGGGTCCACAGCCCCATCCTGTGGCTAGGAAAGATTCCTGGGTTAGTCTTTTTGTTTGTTTGTTTTAGTTGTTTTATTTAAGACAAGGGCTCCTGTGGCCTAAGCTGCCCTCTAGCTCGCCTCCTCTAAAGTGCTAACATCATAGGCATGCACTACCATGCTCAGCTATGGTTTTGGAGTGTTTATTGTTTGGTTTGGTTTGGGGGGTTGTTTGTTTGTCTTTTGTTTTTGTTGTTTATTTATTTATTTATTTATTTATTTGATTTTTCGAGACAGGGTTTCTCTATTTAGCCTTGGCTGTCCTGAACTCACTGTGGAGACCAGGCTAGCCTCGAACTCACAGAGATCTGCCTGGCGCTGCCTCCCGAGTGCTGGGACTAAAGGCGTGCTTAGTTTTGTTTGAGCTAGGGATCTCTGTAGCTCAGGCTGACATTGAACTCTTTGGCAGTTCTACTACCTCAGACTCTATAATACTAGGATTATAGGTGTGAGCCACTACCGCCAGCTAAGATTCCTGTTTACCTAAGGTTTCTCTCAGATCTAAATCAAATACGACATTCTTTCTCTCCCACTGTGGGGCTCTTAGTACAAATACCCTCCTGTCATGGGGTTTCCCCACCACTTCCTTCAGACAATGCCGGGCACCAGAGTCAGGTCTCAATTTTTGTCTCTCTGTCGGCCGCAGGCCCACCTCCATTCAGCATATTGTGTGCCTTTCACCCCCAACTCCACCATGAGTACAGATGTGTATCTGACCTGTTTCTGAATATCCTCTCTGCTCAGACTTGGAATGCTGCCTAGCACATAGCAGGCCCCTAATAAAGAGTGTCACAGGGCAGCAAAGCCTTACCAACCACACCGAGGCTACAGTCCCACCCTGTCCCAGGCTCCCAGACATCCCTACAGACTCAGATGCCTGCCACCTACTGAGAGCCAGGTATTAGGTCTGTGCAGAATCTGCATGGCTCTGTGTTACTTTCCTTCCTTTCTTTCTTTCTTTCTTTCTTTCTTTCTTTCTTTCTTTCTTTCTTTCTTTCTCTTTTAGCAGACCTCCTCCTCTTGATGCATTCCAGAGACCAGATCTCATTGCTAAGCTGGGTTTCTTGCCTGGCATCTCTAATTGATTTTCCCCCACAGGGCCAAAAACCACATTCCACAGGCCTGTGTATCTGGCTGACAAGCCAAGTTTCTCCACAGGTTTGCAAAGCCGTGGTCAAAAGACCTAAGGCCCAGCTGACACTGTGATGTACAGCTCAGTGTGAGCCAGGCGTGTCCCTCTCCCCTTCACTGCACCCATCTGTCCTCACTTATGGCACAACTGATGGCAGTTGGGCTACCAGACCTTCCTCCTCCCACAGTTCCCTTACATGAAACTGGCACTGTAGAACAGAGACAGATAGGAGCTGTGTAGTGAAGGGGGTGACAGGAAAAGTCAGATGCCCTCTTGCCTCGCCCAAGAGTCCTTGGAGCTTTCCTGGGCTTACTACAAAAGTTGCAAGTGGCCTCAGCATGGTCCGAGGTGTAAAGACATGACCTCGGCATCTCTCTGGGCCTTTTGCCCTGTATAGTCTTCCAGATCTGATGGTGTCCTCCCTCTCTCTCTCCCTCTGTCCCTGGCTCCAGGAAGGAGGAGAACGTGAGGAGCCTGGTAAATGACAAACGGGCTGTGGTGGATCAGTGGCAGCGCTACCAGAAGTACAGTGTGGTAGTGGAGGAGGTAGGCTGCCCAGCCTGGGCCTTGGTGGGTGTGGGGAATCCCGCAGTTCCCAAGCCTCTCTGACCCACAAGTCTGCTGTTGCAGGTCCCGGTGCAGCCAGGAGAATACCAGGCCGATGACTATGATGACGAGTATGATGACACATATGATGGCAACCAGGTGGGCGCCAACGACGCAGACTCTGATGATGAGCTCATCAGCCGCAGGTGAGCTGTGACATAGCCGTGTAGCGCACAGATGAGCAGGACCCGGCCCACAGCCAGGCTTCTCCACCCCACCTCCATCCCCACTCCTTGCTCCTTCACCTCAGCCCACACCAAACCAGGAAACATTTAGTTGGTCTTACCAGTCATCATGTATGTTTTTTCCTACGTACAGAACCTTTTTCTCAGCAGAATCTTGTAGAGATCCTCTATTGCAGATCAAAGCAGGGCTTCCCTGACGAACTACAAGACTGGAGATCCCCAGGGCCCCAGCTCAGCTACCCCGTGCTCTCTCCACATCAGACCACGGGGCCTTTCTTTAAAGAATCTCGGGACTAAAGCAAAGCTTGTGGGCGCCCTGGCTTCCCCAGCCCTCTCCCCACTCTCCACGTGGAGTCAGTCTTTGATGTCACTCTTTTCCACCCTTCAGGCCCTTCACCATCCCTCAGGTGCTGAGAACCAAAACGCCTGGAGAAGGGCAGGAGGAGGAATGTGAGGAGGAGGAGGAGGTTGAAGAGGAGGCCCCCAAGGTATGTCCTAGGCAGGTGACAGATAAAAGAAATGTACTCTGAAGGGCAAATCGGGAGCTCTGTGCCTCCCATCTCTCCCTGCCTCTGACCCTGGAGCTCAGACACAGGGAGTCAGCACAGCTGCCGGTTTGGGGAGGGTCCTTTCAAGTACAGACTGTTTGCAGAGCTGCTGGCTTTCCTCTCACATCCAGTGGCCAGGGGGTTCTCCTGGGACAGATTAGAAGCTGGGTTTGTGAACAGCTGAGTTCATTAGGTGTCATGGTCTAGGAGAAGGACGGGTGGCCTGGATGGCAGCTCTTAAAAATCAGAGAAGACTTAGCCCCGAGGCTATGGAGTCAGCTAGACCCAGTAGGTCTAAAGGTTCAATTTTAGCAGCTAACCTTTTTTATTAGCTTAAATCTTACCTTGAAACTCAACATAGAAAACGGATGAGGTAACCTTGCTCCAGTTGAGGGCAGTAGCCAGGCACTCTGTAGTTCCTAGCAGCCCCAGCAGAGGACAAAGTCAGATGTTTCTAGAGCTGTGTGGAAGGCCTGGCAGGAACTACCCTGCATGGTGGGAAAGCACATGCCCTGCCCCAGGGCTCTCAGCCCTTCTGCCCTCTGCCTCCTCTTTGCCCAGCCTGGGGTAAATTCAATTTGCATATGAATCTACCGTCTTTCCATGTCACTAATTCTATTCCTTTGGATTGTTTTGTTTTTGGTAAAAT
Source organism: Acomys percivali (assembly GCA_907169655.1). NCBI lineage: Eukaryota > Metazoa > Chordata > Mammalia > Rodentia > Muridae > Acomys > Acomys percivali. The sequence goes on along the minus strand of OU015747.1, from coordinate 47,815,277 downwards.
ATGCTCTGTCAGAGCCTGCCTGTCTGCTGAGGTCCCGGCTTTCCCCTGCACAGGTCCACCATGTGCTCTGAACATAGAAAGCTGTCCTCAAAGGGAGCTCTGACACAGCCCTCTGCTGTGGCCAGAGCAAGGCGTGACCTCCAAGTCTGAGGACAAGCCTGCTTCTAGAGGCCTTACTCAGCTTTCATGGCCCTTTGTGTCCTTTCCTGTTGGCCATCCTGGCAACCCCACACACTCCCAGTGATGTGCCTGCTGTGGCCCCTAAACCCCAGCAGCCTGCCCCACACCCCTCCAGCTCCTTTCCTAAAGGAAGCGTCAGGTGGCAACCAGCTAGCTCCACTCTGCGTGCTGACCCTGCCTGCTGTTCCTTATCCCACATGGACGCATCAGGGTTCCTTCCAGCATGGCCCCACACAGCCTAGAGAAGTGAATTGCAGATTTTGTCTTCTCTTCACTCCACAGCCGGACCATTTCATTCAGGACCCTGCAGTGCTGAGGGAAAGGGCTGAAGCCAGGCGCATGGCCTTCCTCGCCAGGAAGGGGTGAGTATTGGAGGGGTAATTCATCCGGAGGAGAACCATCATGGGAGCCCAGCTGGCCATGGAGGAAACCTGGGGGCTTTTGGGGGGTAGTAAGTTAGCTAACATCTAACTCTAGGAAGTAACTACTGATATCGGAATCATTCTCTGCATGGGCGCAGAGACATTGAATAACCTAGTAAAGGTCAAAGCCAATCAAAGTGTGTGCCTGTAGTCTCAGCTATATGGGCTAAAGCAAGAGGATCATTTGAAGCCAGGTGTGGTGGCGCACGCCTTTAACCCCAAGCACTCACTCGGGAGGCAGAGGCAGGCGGATCCCTGTGAGTTTGAGGCCAGCCTGGTCTACAGTGTGAGTCTAGGACAGCCAAAGCTTACACAGAGAAACCCTGTCTCGAAAAACAAAACAAAAACAAAAAGCAAGCAAACAAAAAAGAGTATCATTTGAAACCAGGATTTTAAAAGCAATCTGGGCAACATAGCAAAACCCTCTTACACATTAATAAAGCTAAGATTACAGTGTAAGCCTGTGATTCCAGTATGCAGGCAACAAAGGCAAGAAGGTCTCTGGTTCAGAGTTCAGAGGGCACATAGTAAGAGCCTGTCTCAAAAACAAGTAAATAAAGCTGGGCGGTGGTGGAGCACACCTTTAGTCCCAGCACTTAGGAGGCAGAGGCAGGTGGGTCTCTATGAGGTCAAGGCCAGCCTCGTCTACAAAGTACATCCAAGACAGCCAGGGCTATACACAGAGAAACCCTGTCTCAAAAAACCAAAACCCAACAAACAAGAAACCCAAGTAAATAAAAAGGATTGAGCCCAGATGGCTCAGCTCTGTGTTGCACACTCATAATTAGTACTTGACAGACAGTGTGTGTTGCTCAGCATGGGAATGTGTGCAAGGCAGCTGGTATCAACAGAATAAAAAGAGCCCAGGCAGAAGACACCTTGGTGGCTTTGAGTCATTGTGTGGACACAGGACACCTGAGCTAAGCCCCAGGAAACAAGTCTGACAGAGATCGGTCTTGAGCAGGGTGCCTTGACACGACTCTCAGGTTCCCTCTTTTTCTTAGGAAACTGGCCAAATGGGCCAAGAGTAGAAATCCCGTCCCAGCCTAGGCTCTGGCTATGGTAGCCTCCCCAAGGCATCTGATTTCATTCTGAAAGCAACAAGAGTCACCGGTTGTTGATAGCAAAGATACAGACTTGATCCATCCAGCCTGATGTAAGGCTGAGTGGACCCCAGAGGCTGATGGCTCAGGAGACAGATCCTCAGTCAGATCTGTGAGCATATTTGGCCTTTGGGGACCACCAAGTTAGGACCTGGTGTATAAAATAAGAGCATTGTCTAATTGGGTTGGGGGTGCTGTGTGGCAGAGGGAAGGGACCCACCACTCACCCCACTAACAGTTGATGCACACAGATGCTGATAAGCCCTGCAGAAAATCAGGCCTGAGGCTAGGAGTCCATTTCCCTTCTCACCTGGACCTCCCCAGGGTGTGTTCTCACTGGTGGCCACAGGGTGGGCTGTGGGTCTTCTGAGCAGAGTCTTCCAGCTGATGTCCCTTCACCTCGGGGTGGGTGCTGCTCCCTTAGGTACCGGCCTGAGAACTCCAGTGCAGTGATGGGCAGCCCCCGGGGCCACGGGCAAAGCCGAGAAACAACCCAGGAACGAAGGAAGAAAGAGGCCAACAAGGCAGCCAGAGCCAACCACAGCCGCAGGACCATGGCAGACCGCAAAAGAAGCAAAGGCATGATCCCGTCCTGAGGCCACCAGCTGGCGGGCGAGGGCGGCCCCTCAAGGCAGCCCTGCCCTCAGGAGCCCTTCGAGGCCACCCGCCACACCTCACCTACCAGCCTGCCATGAGCGCCTTCCTGTTGAACACACACACAGTGCCTTATCCCGTGGTGCAGGAACCTAGTGCCATCAAGTCGGCTGTCTCCCAGCTGTGCTGGCTGGAAAGGATGGGGCTGCAGAACCAAGGTGTCCCTCATGTTATGCAGCAGGACAGTGCCTCCCGGAAGTCCTGGATGACAGGAGACCTGTATAGTCAGAAGCAACAAAAGGCCCGTGAATAAAGTCTCTGACCTTACAACAGTGCTCCATGACACGCTCCAGCCTTTTCCCTCTGTCCTTCCTCAGTGACACCAACACCTGAAAGACAAGAAGGCACAGCGGTCCCCAAACTCTGTTGACTTTCCATGCTTGCCCCTCAATGTCCCCTCTAATGTTCTCTTCCTTGCTGTGTGGCCCAGAGTACATCGCCCCTTTCTTGTGCCTGTGGAGGGAAGTGGCCTGTGAGAAGCTTACAGTCCCCCGTGTCAGTACCTCATGCACCTCCTCCTCAGGAGGTAGGCCCTGTTTTCAGTTCACAGAACAGACGTGGGGAGTGGGGACATGGAAGGCTGAAGGTGTGTCCCTAGGCCACAGGCAGGAAGTGGCAGAGCAGGTCTTGGAAGCTCGCTCTGGTCCCTAGCAGTACAGGTTCTGGATCCCTGTAGGTGAAGTCAGCCCGTGTCACAGCTGGCACAGGGACACTTGGTCAGTTCAGAGCCTCATAGTTGTAAATACACTATTAGGTCCCCCACCTTCCCAATGTAGAAATTGGAAGCTTCTAGAACGAAGTGAAAGCATGCTGCCAAGCCCAGTGGAAGCGAGTGGGACTGGGCTGGTGTCCAGAGCCCTTTCCAGGTGTGGTCCACCATGCAGGAGGGATCAGCTAACAGGTCTCCTGGGCTTAAGTAGTGTGCAGGGGATCTACAGTGGGGTCTTTTCTGGGCTGGTCCTGACCCAGCGGGGCCTGCAGTCTTAGTAGGAGACCTTTTGTATGCTGGGGACATTGATTTGCTTGCAGTTAGGACGACCAGGCAGGCAGATTCATGATGGATTGTTTTGTTAGGCCAGCCTGCAGGAGCGAAAATCCGTGGCAATTCCTCTGCACCTTGCTGGCCTCTGAGAGCATTTGAGATGCAGAGCAAGTTGGGAGTGGTGTTCTCCCCAAGGGCTGCTGAATCAGCTGAGATCTGGCAGAGTTAGCCATACTGACAGGCAGCAGGAAAACTGTTTCCTCCTGGAGGCACTTAGCAGTGGCCCAGCTCAGTGACAGCGTCATTTCTGTTCTCCCTGACTGAACTCAAGCAAGGCACATGGGCTTGGGAGCACCTGCTTTTCTCTCCTTTGCCCGGTGCTGTTCCCTGCAGCAGCTTAGGTCAGCTCTCGCCATCTATGCCTGCAGTCACCGAGAGGACCACCCAGCTTTCCTGGGAGCAGGCTGGGCCAGATAAAACATACTCCACCCCCCAACCACCACCACCCCACAAGAAGCTGTTGCTTGCTCCTTTTAGCTCTCTAGGACAGCCTTTCATGGTGCTTTGAAACCAGCCAGTAGCTTTCCTGTCACCCCATCCCTTCATCCTGAATTAGAGCATTGGACCAGATGAAAGGCACTACGTGGTGTTGGTGAAGTCCCTAAAGATGGAGACTGAGGGTGTTGCTCCATGGGAGACCACTTACCTAACATAACATGCACAAGGCTTTGGGTTTATCCCAGGACTACCTACACAGAGGAAGGCCCCAAGGGACTCCAAGTTTAAGATTAGCAGCCCAAGAGTGTTGGGTAGATGGACCATTTGGGCACACATCACCCCACCCCACCCCACCCCACTGCTCTCCCATGTGGGTGTTTTCTAAGTGCCTTTTCTGTGCCCTACAGAGAATGTGACCGTCGCAGATGTTTCAGGAGAGACTTAAAACCTTGTGCCTCTGAAAGGACACAGGACTCAAGTATCTTTATTCCTTGTCTATGACTGGCCAGCTGCAAGAGCTTCTGTGCCCTTGTGAGGCAAAACCAGATGGATTATGAGAGGCCTAGAGGCCGTGGAGAGGAGGACTCTGCCATAGTAACTTAGTAGTGGAGGCATGTCACCGCCCCACCAGGAGCTCAGAGTTAGAAATAGTGCAGAAAAATCAAATCAGAGTCAACCAATTAGATGTGGTGGTGGCACACACTTATTTCTTGGGAGGTAGACACAGAGTTCAAGGCTAGCCCAAGCTACACGAGACCTTGTCTATAAGTAAAAACTAAATCTTTCTGAAGAAGAAACTTAAAAGCAGAAAACTTGAACATAGTATAAGGCATTGTTTGTGAGGATGCTAAAACTCCTTTTGCACACAGACAAGTGTGGAAGAAAATGCATGGGTGATGGTGGTGGCGGGACTGTGATTACCTCTTGTGGGAATAAACAGGTGTCCCGAGCCTCCTTCACGCCAGAGTGTCTCCTGCGTGTTTTCTTGGAGTTTGTTCTCTTGCTTAATCTTGCAACATTGGGTCAGGTTGAGGTACAGAGAGGCTCAAGGTCACGTGGCAAGGGGTCGGCCCCAGGGACGTCTCCTGAAGCCTTACTCTTAGCTTCAAGCCATACTGTTTCCTCTCACTGCAATCACAGGACGCTTGGCACGCCGGGCTGCCCCAGCACATGGGATACTGTCCCAGAGATGGGTGGCTTCTTTTTTTCTGTTTCCGCCTTCAAGAGGCCCATCTGGTCTACTGTTCAAGCCTACTGAATAACACTTCATGTCTATGTTTTAAAAGAAAGAACTGTTTGAAAGCTGTGGTTATTTTGTATTTGTCTGAACGTGTACATGCATGAGTTTCTATGTAGCACATGTGTTCAGGTGCCAACGCAGACCAGAGAAGTTTGATTGCCCTGGACTGGAGTTAAATGCAATTATGAGCCACCTGACGTGGTGCTGGCAGCTGCACCTGGCTATCTGCGAGAGCAGTGCACACTCATGACCTCTGACCCGTCTCTCCAGGTCCTTATATTGTCTTCTAAGTCAGGATCTTGATATGTAGCCCAGGCTGGCTTCAAATTTGATCCTCCTGCCTCTGGTGTACTAGGAGAATAGGCATGAAACCTCTCCTCAGGGCAGAAGAGGAAAGGTCGTAGTGTCCTCTCAGAGCCTGGATGAGTTCTGACCACAAGCCCAGCCTGCCTGTCCCAGGAACCAGCCCCAAACAGCCAACATCCACTACTGGAAGTCAAGCGTGGAGGACTAGCTGGGCGTGGTGGCACACGCCTTTAATCCCAGCACTGGGGAGACAGAGGCAGGAGGATCTCTGAGTGAGGTCAGCCTGGTCTACAGAGTGAGTTCCAGGACAACCAGGGCTACACAGAGAAACCCTGTCTCAAAAAAACAAGTTGATTCTGGGGCCGGATCACTGGCTCTCGGGAGTCTAAAGTACTGGCTGTTCTGAAAAAGTCTGATTCAATCCCGAGTACCCACATGGTAGGCTCTGTAACTCCAGTCTTGGGGATCAGAGGCCCTCTCTGGCTACCAGGGGCACTGCATGCAGAGTGCACATACTCAGACATACAGGCAATACACACACAATTATTAAAAAGGTCGATGTTGATGACAGTATCCTCTGCAGACCTCGATTATGAACAGGATGTGAGTGAGGGACCAGTCCCTGAAACAGCCATGAGAGTTTGGTAGAGAAAAATTCCTACCACCAGGCAGGTATCAACTGGCACTTAGTGTTCTCAGCTCACTGACCCCCAGCAAGCCCTGCGTCTTCCCCTGTGCCCCTAGCACACTGTTGTGAGGATTTGTGACTTTCTGTGGGGCTCTCCCAGACACAGAATTTTCACCGGCTTACTAGCTGTGGTCTGAATGACTGAAGTGACAGGCACTAAGTTCTAGTTTTCCAAAACTGACATTATGACACCAGCTGTTTTTCCAGTTGCATGACACTTCACTTATCACTGTGACATGTCTCTTTACGTGTTTTGCCATCTCAAGGAGGTAATTATTGCCCCCCAGCCCTCCCAGCCCTCCTCCCCCACCCCCTGACCCCACCTCCACCCCCAACCCCACCTCCACCCCCGACACACACACAAGTGATTTTCACACAAGAGCCAAACAGAAGCTCTGGCGGGCCAGACCCTGATTCCTGTGAGCCCCAGCGTGGTCTTTGCCGTGTTTTGCACGGGCTCTGGGCCTGGTTCTCCTCTCATGTTCTCTGCTTGCTCAGCATTCTTTCACCCAGATTCGCAGGCAGGCTTTAGGCCTGTGATTTTTACTGCTAATCCACCTATAAGGAAGATTGGGGGAATCAAAAGGGCAGTGGACAGAGGGCCGGGAGCCAAGAGGTGGGGAGAGCTTTGGCTAGCAAAGCGCATGCTGCCTAACCACCCATGGAAAAGCAATAGCCCAGGAGTGGAGGCGCACGCCTTTAATCCCTGCACTCAGGAGGCAGAGGCTGGTGGATTGCTGTGAGTTCGAGGCCAGCCTCGTTGACACAGCAAATTTAGCAGCAACAGCAACAGCTCAGTCCTTAAGTGCTAAGTGGCCAAGGCAGAATTCAGCCAGCTTCCAAAGCCCTTGTCCCTCAACTTCAGCTTTCTGTGTCTCTCTAGTTTTGGTGCTTGAGCTAGGGAGGCAAAAAGCATTCCATGTGTGTTTGACTTGACGCTGCCTCCTAGACTCTAAACTTGGTGCTTCTGCTGATGCCATTTATGACTCAAGTCATTCTGTAAACGGAGGATCTGAGGAAGGGGGAGGGGAAGGGGAGGGGAAGGGGAGCAGAGCACATTTTTATAATTTCCACTTTCCCACAGCATCCATCTATGGAGGGAGGGGCTCCCCTAGGAGGGCTCGGCCGGAAAGGCTTCATTAAGCAATCAGACATGACAAGGAGGCTGGTGGTGGCGGCCCTCACTGCTGGAGGCCTGCACAAGAGGGAGCCAGATCTGCGCAGACATCAAGGACAAGGAAGTGAAGAAAGAGGATTCAGCTGCACAGGGTAAGGTGTGGGGTGAGATAAGGGAGTGTACGGGGCCGCTGCCTTAAATAGTGTTGGAGATGTGCGATTGCCAGGGACACAGGTGGCAATCCGGAGAACATGATCAGGCCTCAGGGAACAGCAAGCAAGAGACATTCGGATGATTCAGCCGCACAGTCATCCCCAAAGCTCTCAGCCCACACCAAGTAAATCAAATATGCTAATTTATGCTACTCCCTGGAGACTGGACAAGGAGCCCCCATTGAATTTTTTTTTTTTTTAAGATTTATTTAATGTATATGAGTGCATGCACACCTGCAAGCCAGAAGAGAGCATCAGCTCTCATTACACAGCTCTCATTACAGATGGCGGTGAGCCACCATGTGGTTGCTGGGAATTGAACTCAGAACCTCTAGAAAAGCAGACAGTGTGCTTAACCACTGACCCATCTCTCCAGCCCCCTCTCCCCCCATTTAATATTTTTAATGTCTAGATTTATTTTATGTTTTGCCTGCATGCATGTCTGTGCACCCTATGTATACCTGGTGCCCACAGAGGCCAAAAGAGGATGTCAGATCCCTTGGAACTGGAGTTACAGATGTTTGTGAGCCACTGTGTCGGTGCTAGGAATCAAGTCTGAGTCCTCTGCAAGAGCAGCAAGTGTTCTTAACGGCTGAGCCGTCTCTCCATCCTGCACCTGTTAATTTCTTTGCTATTGAGGTATAGCAAAAACAAACCTGGCAGGCCTGGGCTAAGCATAGGGTGAACACAGTGGCCTAGCTCCCTACCACAGCGGGAGGCACAGCAGTACTTAGTGCCCTGTTTCCCAGATGAGAGGGAACAGGCAGCCTGCCAGCTCCCCCACGTGGAGCCTGGGCATTCTCCAGGCTAGCTGGCTTCAGGCCACCTCTCCTGTCTCCTCCATTTTCCATCTCGGTGTAGGAGTGCTGGTATTATGGATGTGGCTCACCACATTTGTCTTTTGTCTTTTGGTTGATGTATGTGACTGTTTTGTCCCTGTCTGTGTCTGTGCACCACACTCATGCCTGGTTCCAAGGAGACCAGAAAAGGTATTGGATCCCTTGGGACTGGAGTGATAGACAGTTAGGAATTGCCATCTGGGTGCTGGGACTTGAACTTGGGTCTTCTAACAGCTGAGCCGTCTCTCTGGTCCCCACCTTTAGCTTTGTCTGTGGCTTCTGGGATTGGATTTGAATCAGCAGGCTTGTGTGGCTTAGCGCTGTTACCTGCTGAGTCAACTCGCTGGTCTTAATTCAGCTAGTCCCTGTTTCCATAACCTATGACCAGGCACAGACTGCATAACTCAGCAAGGGGGCTAGTTTACAGGTTCACAAGAGACACGTGCGAGGAAGCCAAAGAGTACGATAGGGTCTTTCAGGTGGTAGGGAGCCTTAGAAGGGATCTGAGCAGGAGACTTGACCTGGGAGCTTCACAAGGGTGTAAGGGAGAGCTGGAGGCCAGCACAGACTGGGAGGGCTCTTTGCAGGAGTTTCAAAACAAAGCTTGGACAGGAAACAGCAGGAAGGCTGTCAGCACAGGCTACCAACTGAGCAGCCTCTAGCCAGCACTGTCTACTTTCTGTCATTGCTTTGTCCTTGGGGCCAGCTGGCATCTGCCTTTGGCATTCAGTCTGTATATAAATTCAATTGTCTCAGGCCAAGGCCCTGATGAAAAGAGAAAAATAAATTTTCCGTGGCTGAGAATGGTAGCTGTGAGGCTGGGCAGTGGTGGCGCATGCCTTTAGTCACAGCACTCGAGAGACAAAGGCCGGTGGATCTCTGAGGAGTTTGAGGCCAGCCTGGTCTATAGAGCAAGTTCTAGGACAGCCAGGGCTACCCTGAGAAACCCTGTCACAAAGGAAAAAAAGTAGAGATGAAGTCCCGCTCTGCAGCCAACTGTCCCGCCTTTCACTTTTACTAGCCATGTCATCCTGGCAAGACAGCCTGTCTGAGCTTCATTTCCACTTACAGTAGAGAGCAGTGCCTTCCATGTGCGTGCGGGCGAGCATGTGCGTGCGTATGGCATCTTCCTCGCATGCTACTAGCTCATCCCATACAGCGTGTTCACCCTTTGCTGTCACCCAGGAAGCTTCCTCTTCAGTTCACCCTTGGAACGTGTATTCCACCCCAACTTTGCCCACCACCCTTGGAACGTGTATTCCACCCCAACTTTGCCCACCACCCAGACACTTACAACGCATTGATTCCCGTCCCTCCTCAGAAGGCCTGGAGCTCACATGTAGGGCAAGCCCACTCCCTGTTTTGGGAACGGCTGGCTGCAAGCCGGGGATGGACTCTACTTCTTGTACAGAACTTACATGGCTTTCCGCTCTTCCTACAAAGGCAATGACATGCTCAGCGTGGTTCCCACAACGCAGCGCAGACAAGACGATAATCCCCCATGTGGAAAGAATTGCTGTTGGCTCTGGAGTTCTTGGAGCAGTTTTTAGGTTTAAAATGAGGAAATATGCCTTGGTTTTGCACAAAAATAGGATCACGCTGAACACACTGTGAAGACTGGCTCTTCTACTGTCTGTAAACAGTTTTTCTTCTCACTTCGAGTTCAGTGACCACTCAAAACTGCCACAAGCCTCTTCAGTCTGGCTGCCCCTTACTGTGTACACATGGGTTATTTCTAATTATATCCTCTTAAAAGATGATGAAGGAAGCCAGGCGGTGGTGCACGCCTTTAATCCCAGCACTCGGAGGCAGAAGCAGGCTGATCGCTGTAAGTTCGAGGCCAGCCTGGTCTACAAAGTGAGTCCAGGACAGCCAAGGCTACACAGAGAAACCCTGTCTCAAAAGATGATGAAGGCCTACAAGAAGAACATCATGATGGGTGGATTGGGGCCCACGGGGGTCTGCTCAAACTATTGCACTAACCAAGGACAGTACAATAGTCAAGATCGAACCCCTACTCTGATCTACCCAATGGACAGGACATTCTCCAAAGTTATGTGGAGAGCAGGGACTGACTTTGACATGAACTCTGGTGCTCCATATTTGACCACCTCCCCTTGGTGGGGAGGCCTGGTGGCACTCAAAGAAAGAATAAGCAGGCTACCAAGAGGAGACTTGATAGCTTATGACCATATAGTGGATAAGGAGGTCCCCATCCGTCATAGACCTAGGGGAGGGGAATAGGGTGAAAGCAGGAGGGAGGGAGGAATGGGAGGATACAAGTGATGGGATGGCAATTGAGTTGTAATCTGAATAAATTAATAAAACTTTTTAAAAAATCTAAAAGTAATAAAAAAAGATGATGACAGGCCTCCTGCCTAAATACCTGCCCTCATCCATGATAAGTTGCTCAGGATAAAGCCTTAGGAATAAAACTGTGGGGTTATATTTTTTGCCAAGATGGCAGTACATGCCTGGAATTCTACTCAGGAGGCTAAGCTAGGAGGATTGCCCTGAGTTCAAAATCAGCCTGACTGTATATGGAAACCCTACCCTCTTAACCTCCCAAATTACTTTTTTTTTCTTTTCATTTTCCTAAGCAAGTACCCTATCAGGGAACTATGTCCTTGGCCCTGCTTTTTTGAAAAACTTTTTTTTGTTTTATTCATTTCATTTTATGTGTGAGTATTTTGTCTGCATCTATGTATGTATACAACATGCAGGCTGGTGTCCATGAAGGTCAAGTGACTGCACAGGGTCTCCTGGCACTGGAGTTATGAATGGCTGTGAACCACTGTGTGGGTGCTGGGAATTGAACCCAGGACCTTTGGAAGAACAGTCAGTGCTCTGAACCATCTCTCCAATCCCCATTCCCCAAGCTTTTTATTTTATTTTATTTTATTTTATTTTATTTTATTTTATTTTATTTTTGTTTTTTTTTTGTTTTGGTTTTTTGAGACAAGGTTTCTCTGTGCAGCCTTGGCTGTCCTGGACTCGCTTTGTAGACCAGGCTGGCCTCGAACTCACAGCGATCCACCTGCCTCTGCCTCCCGAGTACTGGGATTAAAGGCGTGTGCCACCACGCTGGGCTATTTTATTTTATTTTTTATTTATTTATTTTTCCCCAAGCTTTAAAAAAAAAAAAGAATTATTATTTTTTAGTCATGAGCATATTGAGGGTGTATGTGTGAGTGGGTGCAGGTGTCACAAAGGCCAAAAGTAGGTGTTGAATTCTTTGGAGCTAGAATTAGGTTGTGAGGCACCTGATGTGGGTGCTGGGAATCAAACTCAGGCCTCTGCAGGAGCAGCGTGTGCTGTTTATTTTATTTATTTGTTTGTTTTTTGTTTATTTAATTTATTTATTTGGCTTTTCGAGACAGTTTCTCTGTGTAGCCTTGATTGACCTGGAACTCACAGGCTGGCCTCGAACTCAGAGCTCTGTCTACCTCTGCCTCCCTCTGCTGTGATTAAGGGTGTGCGCCACCGCCACCCAGTGCAGCCTGTGCTCTTAACTGTTGAGCAATCTCTAGCATGCATTTGTTTGTTTGTTTGTCTTTCTTTCCCCGCCCCCCCTCTGGTTTTTCGAGGACAGTTTCTCTGTGTAGCCTTGGCTGTCCTGGACTCTCTTTGTAGACCAGGCTGGCCTTGAACTCACAGTGATCCACCTGCCTCTGCCTCCTGAGTGCTGGAATTACATACGTGTGCCACCATGCCAGGGGTTGTTTGTTTTTTGAGAAGGAGTTTCTCTGTGTAGCCCTGACTGTCCTGGAACTCCCAGGTTGGCCTCAAACTCAAAGATCTGCCTGCTTCTGCCTCCTAAATGCTGGGATGAAAGTCGTATGCCACTACATCCTGCTGGCTTCAGCCTTTACGCTGTGTCTTCAAGACGATCTTGAACTTTCCATGTACTCAAAGATGTCCTTAAACTTATGACCTTCCTGCTACCTCCCACGTTCTAGGATTAAAAGCATGCACCCATCACCTGCTTTTGTTTGTTTTGTTTTGAGACAGGGTTTCAGTTTGTCGCTCTGGTTGTCCTGTAACTCATATGTAGACTAGCCTGGACTTGACCTCACAGAGATCCACCTGCCTCAGCCGCCCAGTGCTGAGATCAAAGGTGTGTGCCACCACAGCCTAGTTGCCTCCTACTTTCTTTGCTTGAGATAGTCTTGTTAAATTTCCTAGGCCACCTCTAAATTTACTTATAATGCAGCTCACCTCTATTTTGAAATCTTTGCTTTAACTTCTAGAGTAGCTGAGATCAAACACATACGTCCCAGCCAGGTGCATTGGCTCACACACCGGTAATCCCAGCACTCAGGAGGCAGAGGCAGGTGGATTGCTGTGAGTTTAAGGCCAGCCTCGTCTACAAAGTAAGTCCAGGACAGCCAAGGCTACACAGAGAAACTCTGTCTCAAAAACAATTTTAAAAAAAAAGAAAAAAAAAAAAAGAGAGAGCGAGAGAGCATATGTCCCAGGCCCAGCTCTTGATCTACATTTTAGTCGGACGACTTCTGCCTGCAATCCTTCCCTTCCATTGCTGGCCTCTCATCCCAGGGATGCCGCCTAATTAAACACCTGCACCAAGCCCCACCCCACTCCGAATGGACCCTCCTGGGCCCAGACAGTAGGTGGGGTCTCCTTGAATCTATAGCCCAGTAGTGAATTCAAGGTGAAATCTCTCAGTGTGCAAACCTAAGCAGACCCAGCAGGGGTGTGTGTGTGTGTGTGTGTGTGTGTGTGTGTGTCTGTGTCTGGCTTTTGTGTTTTGTTTTTTGGGGTTTTGTTTTGTTTTTTTCAAAGACTCTCTTTGTAGACCAGGCTGGCCTTGAACTCACAGAGATCCAGCTTCCTAGTTCTGTGTGTGTGTGTGTATGTGCTGGCTGTCTTATTCAATCATTCTTCATCTTGCTTTTTGAGACAGGGTCTGTCACTGACCTAGCGCTCACTGGCTTGGTTGGCCGTGGTGATCAGCCAGCCCCAGGGATTGTCCAAGCCGTCTTCTCTGAGCCGGGACCACAGATGTGTGCTGCTGCACCAAGCATGTCTCCAGACAAGGCTAAGCACAATCAGACCCAAAGATCAAGACAGCAAACGGGACAACGAAATCTGAAGGCAAAGTTGCCAAGCCTCTTGCCCCATTTTAGTCACCCGTCAGGTATCTGTAGGCGCCAGTGAAGGCTCAGCATTTTAGTAAGGACAACCTGCAAGCTTCTCTGAAAGGCAACTGTACACAGGCAACTGTAGAGCCCAGACATCAGAGGTGTGATCTGCAGAGTTGCCACTGGGCAGCTAATAATGTCCTGTTCTCTGGGTGACCTCCAAAATGAATGATTTTGAGGTCAACATAGAACAAAGACCTGCTCTGGCAGGTCGCCTGGCATCTGGGGTTCTATTGCATAAGGCTTTTCGTCGGCAATAGCTCCCCGTCGTGAGTATGGTCATCTCAAACACTACTAGTTTTATTTGGTGTGTTCCTAAGGGGGCTTCAGGTCTGAGAACATTCCAGCCTTGTGGTTCATCTGATGCTTAATGACAATGCATGCTCTGAACAGGTAAAGAGCCCAGGGTTTGTCTTTTGTCCCCTTGTGGTGGCAAAGAAATCTGTGACATAACCCAAAAGTCCCTTTCAGTCCCAGCACTCAGAACTAACCAACTGTGTGCATACTCCACAGTACCATATCTGCTTGTGTATAGCCTCATAGACACAAGAGTCTACCTGAACTATTATTGAAGCGTGTATCCCCTCCCCCACTTAATCTTCCTTTATCATCACACACCCTTTGTTGGTTAGTCTTTATTGTCAACGTGCCACAACCCAGTCACCTAGGAAGAGCTTTGCCTTACTGCACATGCATTTTGGTGGCCCATGGGAGGAATCTTTAATGTGCTGGAGGGCACAGTTTGCCTCACTGTACATGCATGCCAAAGCAGTGTAGGCCACCTCAGCCCATTTCCCTTGGTTTTAGAATGTATTCCAGGACATGTTTGAATAGAAAATGGGCATGATAAGGATAACTAAGGGGGCTGGAGAGGTGGCTCAGAGGTTAAGAATACTGGCTGTTCTTCCAAAGGTCCTGAGTTCAGCTTCCGGGAACCACCTGATGCCTCACAACTATCTATAATGAGATCTGGTGCCCTCTTCTGGTGTGCAGGCACACATGTGGGCAGAATACTGCATAAATAATAAATCTTAAATTAAAACAAACAAACAGGTAACTAAGGGGAGTAACGTTTCCAGGTTTTTTTTTTTTTTTTTCATGCTTACAATTTCTGGGAACAATGAGTTAAGTTTGTGGTCATTCTGTTTCTTTTTTTTATTTTTATTTAATATTTTATTTAATCTATGTGTGCTGGTGTGAAGGTGTCAGATCTTGGAGTCAAAGACCGTTGTGAGCTGCCATGCAGGTCTTGGGAATTGAACCCGGGTCCTTTGGAAGAGCAGGCAATGCTCTTAACCACTGAGCCATCTCTCCAGCCCCCGTTTCCACAGTTTAAAGTAGGTATATATATATGCATCCTGATGCAGCTGGGGACTCCAGCATGGCAACATGTTACCTGATTATGTATCTAGCCCCAGCCACGTGCAGTGCCACGTTCAAAGCCATTCCTTATATTTGCCTGTCTCAGAGTTGCTCATCTTTTTCACCCTTGTCAGCCCAGTAGGCAAGAAATAGGATTTCCACTGTGCATGGTGATGCATTCCTGTAATCTAAGCCCTCAGAAGACACAGGACTAGCACTGTGCATTGGAGGCTAGCCTGGACCACAATATTTCATAAGAACAAATACTCAGGTGCCGGGCGTGGTGGTGCACGCCTTTAATCCCAGCACTCGGGAGGCAGAGGCAGGTGGATCGCTGTGAATTTGAGGCCAGCCTGGTCTACAAAGCGAATCCAGGACAGCCGATTCTAACACAGAGAAACTCTGTCTCGAAAAACCTAAAAAATAAAAATAAAAAAGAACAAATACCCAGGAATAGAAGCAAACTCTTGTAATCCTAGGGTGGCCTCAAACTTTTAATCCTCCTGCCTCAACTTCCACTTCAAAATTATTCCTATAGCAGGCTACCAAGAAGAGACTTGATACTCTATAAGCATATACAGGGGGAGGAGGCCCCCTCAGTCAGTCATAGGGGAGGGGAGAAGGGGGAAAGTGGGAGGGAGGGAGGAATGGGAGGATACAAGGGATGGGATAACTATTGAGCTATAATATGAATGAATTAATAAAATAAATTATTCCTAAATCTAATTGACCTCTGTGAGTTTGAGGCCAGCCTGATTTACAAAGTGAGTACATGAAAGCCAGGGCTCTCTTACACAGAGACACCCTGTCTCAAAAACAAAAACACAAAATAAAGTTCACAAAACCCTTGTGATAGATCATCTGTATTAATTGCCCTGGCAGAGGAGGTGTCTCAGGCCAGCAGGGTTGGATGTGGCCCTTGGTACACACACAGCTAGCAGCTGCTGGACTTGGGTTTAAATTTACACTCTCATAAACTGATCCTCATCACAAAGGAACCTGGCGGGAGGCTGTGGCCCAGAGACACGGAGGCTACTAAAGCCACCAAGTGACCAAGTTCAGTGAGTTAAAAAGCAGAAGACAAGAGTTCAGCCTGAAACATGGACGGGGCAAGACTCTCAGGAGCCTTTTTTTTTTTTTTTTTTTTTTTTTTGGTTTTTCAAGACAGGGTTTCTCTGAATAGCCCTGGCTGTCCTCGAACTCACAGCGAGCTGGGGTTAAAGGTGTGGGCCACCATGCCCGGCGGGAGTCTTTTTCCTAGCGGAGACCACAGTGCTTCCTTCCCCACCACGAAATGGAGGCGGGGTCAATACTCATGAGCACTGGCTGCTCTCCCAGGGGTACGGTCCATGCAGGCTGACGTGTTGAAACCACAACTCCTGGGAAGCTGATGGGAAACTCCCACTGGCAGATTCGGTAGGTGTTTGCAAGGGCCTGCGCATGGTCTCAACTGCCAATGAAGATCTGTGAGTTAATAAAGCACCGAGCGCAGAAGCAGCTCTCATGGACAGTTTACATTTATTTGCGGACAGTTGTAGTCAGGCACACTTCACACACAGCAGGAGTTAGAGTCTATCTGTAGGGCGGGGCCATTGTTTGCCAACATGCAGGTGGTCGGCGACGAGGAACTCGAAACTCAGTCTTAGGCAGAGGCCCCAGCTCCAGTCACGGTGCGACAGCTGGCGGGTGGGACTGTCCCTTCCGGCCCCTCGCGGCCAGGGATCACTCCTTGTTCTCATACTTGTGTTTTATGTGTTTCCACAGCTTCTGCGGTTAAAACACAACAACAGTTCACACTTAACCTTCGCCCTCGCACTTTACAGTGTCTCTCGCTGTCTAAAGAAAAGAATGCTAGGCCGGGCGTGGTGGCGCACGCCTTTAATCCGGGAGGCAGAGGCAGGCGGATGGCTGTGTGTTCGAGGCCAGCCTGGTCTACAAAGCGAGTCCAGGACAGCCAAGGCTACATAGGGAGACCCTGTCTCAAAAAACAAAAAACAAAAGAAAAAAGAAAAGAAAAGAAAAGAAAAGAAAAGAATGCTGTGAAATCAGCGGCAAGCTCTGATAAAAAATGTACTTGTGGGGCTGGAGAGATGGCTCAGAGGTTAAGAGCACCGACTGCTCTTCCAGAGGTCCTGAGTTCAATTCCCAGCAACCACATGGTGGCTCACAGCCATCTACAATCCAGTCTGATGCCCTCTTCTGCCCTGCAGGTGTACATGCAGGCAGAGCACTGTATACACAATAAATAAATACATCTTTTAAAAAAAAATGTAGTTGCGGCGCGCGGCGGGGACGGTGGTGCACGCCTTTAATCCCAGCACTTGGGAGGCAGAGGCAGGTGGATCTCTAAGTTCAAAGTCAGCCTGGTCTACAGGTAGAGTTCCAGGACAGCCAGGGCTACAGAGAGAAATCCTGTCTGAAAAAAATAAAATCCAAATCAAAACAGAAAACCAACCAACAAACAAACCACTTATACTCTCTTTTGTTTGTTTGTTTGTTTCGAGACAGGGTTTCTCTGTGTAACCTTGGCTATCGTAGGCTCACTTTGTAGACCAGGCTGGCCTCGACCTCACAGCAATCCGCCTGCTTCTGCCTCCTGAGTGCTGGGATTAATATTCTCTTTAATCATGTTAAGTGAGAAGGGAAAATGGCACTTTTACAAGAAAGTAAGGTAGGTTGAAGGAATGATCCCAAACTCCCATTTATTAAAAAAACAAAACAAAACACAGACTAGAACATGCCTAGGTTACCCCAAATTTCACATTAAGTCACTTATTTCCTCAGACCTAAATTAGCTAGAATTCCTGGGGAAATGGATGGATTATAACAATGTACTTAAGACAACTTTTGCTATTTTCGGGCATGCATGATCTATGGAAATGCTTACAAAACAGCAGAGCGGCAATGAGATCATACAAGTCCGCAAGCTGCCCGGACCACAGGCAATATGGCAACTAGTGCACAGAGCCGTCCTGGGTTGTAGGGCAGAGAGCCCTGAGTGGGCTGCAGAGATGAGATGGCAGTGGTAAATAGTATTAGCTGCTATTCCAGAAGACCTGGGTTCAATTCCTAGCACCCACATGATGGCTCAAAACTATCTGTAACCTAGTCTCATGGGATCCAACACCCTCTTGTGATCTCCCTAGGCACCAGGCATGTGTGTGGTATACAGACATACATGCAGGCAAAACATAGACATAAAATTAAAACAATAAAGCTGGGCATGGTGGCGCACCCCTTTAATTCCAGCACTTGGGAGGCAGAAGCAGGTGGATCTCTATGAGTTTGAGACCAGCCTGGTCTACAGTGTGAGCTCCAGGACAGCCAGAGCTATACAGAGAAACCCTGTCTTGAAAAACCAACCAACCAACCAAACAAACAAAAACAAAAATAAAACAATAAAATTTAAAAACAAGGGCTGGAGAGATGGCTCAGAGGTTAAGAGCACTGTCTGCTCATCCAGAGGCCCTGAGTTCAATTCCTAGCAACCACATGGTGGCTCAACCATCTATAATGTGATCTAATGCCCTTTTCTGTCATGCATGCAAGCACTGTATACATAATAAATAAATAAGCCGGCGTGGTGGCGCACGCCTTTAATCCCAGCACTCGGGAGGCAGAGGCAGGTGGATCGCTATGAGTTCGAAGCCAGCCTGGTCTACAAAGGGAATCCAGGACAGCCAAGGCTACACAGAGAAACCCTGTCTCAAAAAACCAAAACCAAAAACGAAAAAATATTTTTTAAAAATTTAAAGACAAACCAAAAAACAGATAAGAAAGGTCAGTTGAGAAGCCAGGCACTGGTGGCGCACGCCTTTAATCCCAGCATTCGAGAGCCAGAGGCAGGCAGTTAAGTTGAGGCCAGGCTGGTCTACAAAGCGAGTCCAGGACAGCCATGGCTACACAGAGAGACCTTGTCTCAAAAAAACCAAAACAAAACAAAACAAAAAAAAAAACAAAAGAAAACGAAACCAGTTGATGATAGGCTGGCCGTCTGTACCATGCCTTTCCCAGTACAGCCATATCTCATGACCTAAAACGCACACAGAATCTGGAATGGTTAAGTCAAAAAGAACTTGCCATTTCCTACTCCACATCCCCTCGTTCTCCTAAGACATGCTGCAAACGCTATCTTTCAGTGGAACCTTCTGCTACGAACGGAGGAACCTCATCTGTATCCCAAGCCGTAATTACTACTGTGATACTGTGATCTTCATTCAATGCCACGGCTAAGTGGAAAGTTCCAGTATTCCCAGCTAGGGTCTGACATTTCATAGCCTTCACCTTTAACCCAAAATGCCTTAACAATAAAGCTACCTGCGGCGGAGGCTTTGGGAACTCAAACGTCAATTTAAAAGGTCAGACACGGGCTGGAGAGGTGGCTCAGAAGTTGAGCTCTTCCAAAGGTCCTAAGGTCAATTCCCAGCAACTACATGGTGGCTCACAACCATCTATGAGATCTGGTGCCCTCTTCTGGTGTGCAGGTGTACACGCAGGCAAAACACCGTATACACAACAAATAAATAAATCCTTTAAAAAAAAAAAAAAGTCAGCCGGGCGTGGTGGCGCACGCCTTTAATCCCAGCACTTGGGAGGCAGAGGCAGGCGGATCGCTGTGAGTTCGAGGCCAGCCTGGTCTACAAAGAGAGTCCAGGACAGCCAAGGCTACACAGAGAGACCCTGTCTCGAAAAACCAAAAAAAAAAAAAAAAAAAAAAAAAAAAAAAAAAAAAAAAAAAAAAAAGTCAGACACATTGCTGTAGAGATTTACTTTTAACGACTGGCCTGCTGAAATCTGTCCCTGAAACCATCATGGGTAGAAGGGGTCGGAGATCCAACTTACTTGCCACCAACTTACGGTTGGTTCAGATCCCGTTAAGTCCTTTAACCTCTCAGGAGTTAGCTTTTGCAAATGAACTTCCGCTGCCATGAGGGGGTCACACCAAGTAAAGCGAATTGAACATACAGTCTCAAGACAATGGACACAGCTCACCCAGGTCCCGGTAAGACTTGAGTTTCGTCTTCCCTCCCTCCCAGTCACCCTTCAGGTGAGCCCAAGGTCAGGGCGGCCCAGACCCTCACCCCTTCATTGATGTGCTCGTAGATCGCGTCTGCGCCCTGATCGAAGGCGCGCTCGAAGAAAAGGGCGCCCACTACGATGGTGAGGGCGAAAGTAGACGTCCTCCGGAACAGCAAAGAGTATAAGCGCGAAGCGATTGTTGGCGGCGCCATGTTGCCTCACTGCCGAACTAGTGTCAGTGAGCATGCGTAGAGACTGGCTTCTCTCAGCAAACTTTCGTCGCGCACTGTTTTGTGGGAATTGTAGTTTTTAATGTATTGTAGTGTCGACATTTTGAACCACTAAAGAAACTAATAATGTGCATAAGATAACAAATTCTTACAATGTTCATATTCTACACAACCAAAGTTTGGTAAGACTTATGACCTAGTTTTTCTTCTTAGTCATTTCTTGCTGTTGGACTATTTTGAACTACAACTCCCAAAAGCCCTTTGGCTTACCCATCTTCCCCCGCGCTGTCCCGCCTTAGCAGTCCGCTTCCTCGGATACCTTAAGAAGGACTACGAATCCCAGCGAGCAGAGGGCGACGCGAGGACACAAGAGGAGGAGCCAGGAGCGGTCTAGCCACCGAGCCAGGTATCTTTGGCCAAACGTCCCGTGCCAAATTCTAGGCTTTTTTTTCCCACCAAGCTTCTAAATCCGCGCGATCTGCATTTTCTGGGAAGTAGATAGAGAGGCAATGGGGACCTGGGCTTCCGTGGCTTCATCTCGCCCCTCTGCCTCGCCTCCAGAGGTGGCAAAAGTCGCGTCCTAGAGTTCTAATCCTTCATCCACGCCTCGTGGGGGGGGGGGGCGGGGGGGGGGGGAATGTCTGTGCCCTTGCTTCCAGTTCTCCAGCTAGTGGGCTTTGAAGCCAAGAACCCTGGCCTCGGAAGCGGGCCACCTGGTTGCAGAAGGCACCCTACAAATGCTTTTCTGAGGATTCCCTCTGCGTCTTGAGCTGGTTCCCCAAGTAGATGAGAGGTCCCAGCTCTCGTGGAGAGCTCGGGCTACAGTGTGCGAGTGATGGGTGGCCAAGCGCTTTTGGGAACTAGTACTTTGTAGTAAGTAGAGAAAACTGACAGGTTGGTGGTACTCTTTAAGCCTTAGAAGCTGTCTAACGGAGGACTGAAGAATATATAGTAACAGGGTAAACACGATAATGTTTGTGCAAAGTTTTAGAGGTAGTTCTTCTTCTAAAGTAACTTCTCCAACGCTGGGGTGCTTGAGAAAGTGTAGAGTGGACTCTGAATGCGTGGCCCGGAGTCATCTCTTGCCTGGCCTTGTAACCCGTGGTCAGGAGTCGTTTGTTTATTTATTTATTTATTTATTTATTTATTTTCCTAATTGCACCAGGGAGTCACTGAAGGGTTTTTAAGCTGGAATGTGATAAGATCTAATTTACATTTTAATGTTATCTTTCTGGCTTCTTAGTAGAGGGGAGGCTGAAGAGGGAAATGATTTAGAACAGAGTGGATTAGCGTATGGTCAGATCTGAGATGTGTTTGGGGAGGTAGGAGACCCAGCAAGCTAGCAAGTATAAGAAAAAAAAAAAGCAGAACTAAGAGCTGCGATGCTGGCGCACGCCTTTATCCCAGCACTCTGGAGGCAGAGGCAGGTGGATCGCTTTGAGTTCGAGGCCAGCCTGGTCTACAAAGCAAGTCCAGGACAGCCAAGGCTACACAGAGAAACCCTGTCTCGAGAAAACAAACAAAAAACAAACAAACAAACAAAAAGCTGTGTACACCTTTATTCTTGGCAGAGGCAGGTGAGTCTCTTGAGTTCAGGGCTAGCCTGGTATACAGATTCCAGGAGGACAGCCAGGGCTACAGAGAGAAACCCTGTCCTGAAAAAAAAATAAGATAAAATAACATCTAGAGGTAAATCAAGGTTTGACTTCAGGGTTTGATTGTTTGTTTGTTCGTTTGTAGACAACGTTTTACACTTTATCTGGCTGGCTGGCCTGGAACTAGCTACATAAACTAACCTGGCTTTGAACTCCTCATGACAACACTTGTCTCTGCTGTCCCTGGAAGGCTGAGATTATAGACATGTACTACCATACATGCCTGTGTGTTTACAGATTTATTTATTTTTGTTATTTTAAATTATGCATATGTATAGTGTGGGGGAAGGGATTAATATGTTCTCCTGGATGGCAGTGCCCACAAAATCCTGTAGAGGGCTTGGGAGCTGGCAAATGTGGATGTCAGGGACCAGTCATAGGTCCTCCGTTAGCGCAGCGCATGCTCCTAACTCGATCTCCAGCTCTGCCAGGTGCATTTCGTGTGTGTTGCCCCTTAGATACGAAGTAGAAACATCTAGGGCAAATGAAGTTTAGAGGACTGGTCTGAGATTGGGATAAGGACTGCAAACTGGACGTGATGGCACAGGACAATAGTCCCAGAAGAGCAGAAGTTCAAAGCTATCCTTGGGTACATAGTGTTTGAGACCAGCCTGGACTACATGAGCCTCCTGGTCAACCAATCAGTCAGTCGATCAATCAAACCCAGGACTGATTTCTGGGCCGAGCTCTCCTTCTGACTACATATGTGACCTTGATCAGTCCCGACTTCCTACTTTAAATAACCTGTAAAGCGTTTGGTTAGGGACAAAAAGAGAAAGTGGGCAACACTGAGGATGGTTACCGGCTGCAAAGCATCATGGTAACTTCTTCGGGCAGAGAGTGGTGAGTCTGTGGGGAAAGACTACCTACGTTTTGTTAGGCACCTACAAGAGACCTTCAGCAAACAAATGTGGTTGACTGCAGGTTCAGGGGACAGGAAACCTTTAGTGTGGGATGAGTAAGATGAGTACAGGGAACTACGAGTGTGGCTTATTCTGACTTAATTTTTATTTTTAAAAGATTATTTTTAAAAATGTATTACTTTTATGCGTGTGAGTATTTTGCCTGCATGTATGTAAGTATGTGCATCACATCTATGCATTGGATGCCATGGCACTGGAATTATGGAGGGTTGTGAGCTTCCGTGTGAGTGCTGGGGACCAAACCGAGCTCCTCTGCAAGAGCAACAGCTGCTCTTGATTACTGGGCTGTCACTCAAGCCTCCGTATTATTATTGTTGTTGTTGTTGTT
>OU015747.1:47778401-47792347 GCA_907169655.1 Acomys percivali | reverse complement strand
GTCACTCAAGCCTCCGTATTATTATTGTTGTTGTTGTTGTTGTTGTTTGTTTGTTTGTTTGGAGACAGGGTTTCTCAGTTGTAGCTCTGGTTTTCCTGGAACTCACTCTGTAGACCAGGATAGCCTTGAACTCAAAGAAATCCAACACAACCTCCAGAGTGCTGAGATTAAAGGTATGCACTGCCACCACTGCTGGGCTCTGTATTATTATGAGAGCACCAGATCTCATTATAGATGGCTGTGAGCCACCATGTGGTTGCTGGGGAATTGAACTCAGGACCTCTGGAAGAGCAGCCAGTACTCTTAACTGTTGAGCTATTAGCCTCCCTGTTTTTTGTTTGTTTGTTTGTTTGTTTGTTTTTTGTTTTGGCTTTTTGAGACAGGGTTTCTCTGTGTAGCCTTGGCTGTCCTGGACTCCCTTTGTAGACCAGGCTGGCTTCGAACTCACAGCGATCCGCCTGCCTCTGCCCTCCAAGTGCTAGGATTAAAGGCGTGCGCCACCACCGTCCGGCTCTGTTTTTTGTTTTTTGAGACAAGATTTTGCTATATAATTCTGGCAGACCTGGAACTGCCTTTGTCAGCCAAGGTGTTCTCTAACTCAGAGGTTTGTGTGGTTCTGCCTCTTGTGTAATAGGATTAAAAGCATGTGCCAGGACACCCAGTGCGGTTTTACTTATTTACTTAGGTTTATTGAAATAGGTCTTCAACATGTGGGTCTCAGTCCCTTTGGGTCAAATGACCTTTTCACAGGGACTGCCTAAGACCATTGGAAAACACAGATATTTATATGATTTTTTTTATAGGTTTTTGTTTTGTTTTGTTTTGTTTGAAGAGAGAGTTTCTCTGTGTAGCCTTGGTTGTCCTAGACTTGCTTTGTAGGCCAGGCTGGCCTCGAACTCACAGTGATCCGCTTGCCTCTGCCTCCCAAGTGCTTGGATTAAAGGTGTGCACCACCACACCTGGCTACAGATATTTACATTATAATTCATAACACTAGCACAATTAGTTATGAAGTAGCAATGAAAATAATGTTATGTTGAAAAACCAAAGAAAAGAAAAGAATGTTATGGTTGGGTGGCACCACAAATGAGGAACTGTATTAAAGGGTGGCAGCGTTAGGAAGGTCGAGAAACACTGAATAGGGTCTTTACATAGCTCTGGCTGTCCTGGAACCCACTTTGTAGACCAGGCTGGCCTCAATTCACAGAGATCCATCTGCCTCTGCCTCTGCCTCCCTATTGCTAGAATTAAGGGCATGCACCATGCCCACCTTTAATTTTATTTTTTAATCTTTCAAGTTAAATTTTTCAATTTTTAGAGGACTGGAGAGATGGCTCAGCAGTTAAGAGCACTGGCTGCTCTTCCGGAGGACCCGGGTTCAATTCCCAGCAACCACAAGGCCTCTCATTGCTGTCTGTAACCTCAGTTCCAGGAGATCTGACACCCTCACACAGACACATACATGCAAAACACCAATGCACATAAAATAAAGATTAAAAAATAAAGAAAATAAAACATTTGTTTTTAGCAGATGCAGGTGTATCACTGTGAGTT
Organism: Acomys percivali; assembly: GCA_907169655.1. Classification (NCBI taxonomy): domain Eukaryota; kingdom Metazoa; phylum Chordata; class Mammalia; order Rodentia; family Muridae; genus Acomys; species Acomys percivali. The sequence goes on along the minus strand of OU015747.1, from coordinate 47,790,793 downwards.
TGAGGCCAGCCTGGTCTATAAAGTGAGTCCAGGACAGCCAAAGTTACACAGAGAAAACCTGTCTTAAAAAACCAAAGCAAAACAAAACAAAACAAAAAACCATTTGCTTTCATTTTTTACTAAAGATTTTAAATGCTGGGCATGGTGGCACATCCTTTTCTTTAACCCTAGTAAATATCTCTGAGTTTGAGGCTAGCCTGAGCTACATAGCAAGTCCTAGACCAGCCAGAACTACATAGTGAGACCCTGTCTTAATGTGTTTTTTTTTTAAAGACAGACAATGGTGGTGCACACCTTTGATTCCAGCACTCAGGAGGCATAGGCAGGCAAACCTCTGAGTTCATCATGGCCAGTCTGTTCAACAGAGTGAGTTCCTAGACAGCCAGGGCTACACAGAGAAACCCCAACTCTGGGATTTTTTTTTCAAGACAGGGTTTCTCTGTGTAGCCTTGGCTGTCCTGGAATCACTTTGTAGACTAGGCTGGCCTCGAACTCACAGCTATATAGAGTGTAATCCCTGACTAAGAGTGTGCGGCCGGGGGGGAAAAATTTTTTTTAATGTTTTTTAATGTAATTGTTGAGCCCAGTATAGTGGTGCTTAACTGTAATCCCAGCACTCTTGGAGGCTAAAGCAAAAATAGTGAAAGCTTGAGGCCAGTGGAGTGAAACTGTGTCATAGTGGGGGAAAAACATCTTTAATATTCTACACAAAAATTTAGGGAAATAAGAAAAACAACGTTAACTTTTTTTGATTAATGTTTGAACTCAAGTTGAACAAACTAAATTTCTCCAGACACTCATCCCTACTTACATTTTAATTACAGTCCCTCAAACATTTAACTCCATTTATAATTTTAATATATTTGATTTTCTTTTTTAAGTAATTGGGATGCATAACCTAACAAGCTCAATTTCCCCAAGGATATTTAGTTACTAGCAAATTTAATTAATTAAGTTTATACTGAATTTAAATTTCTTGTGAACAATTCAATACTTTAAAAAAAAATAGATTGTGTAGAGGCATAGAATTCATAAACATTTCCATACAAGCTTGTTATATACTTTGATCCCCTTACCTTCCCACATAGGGTCTTGGCTATGCCTTCATGTCTTATATGTGTATGTACTTTTTATGTATATGTATAAAATCTAGGATCTACAAATAGTTTGTTATAATTGTCTTCTAAGCCTGACTCACTTTCCTCTTCAGTTGCAACCATTTCTGGAGATGACATAATTTTGTTCTTTATGGTTAGACAAAATTCCATTGTGTATATATGTCCCATATCCTTAACTCGCTTGTCTTTTGATGAACACCTAGACTGACCCCATAACCTGGCCCTTATAAATAGAGCGGCAGTCCACATGTATGCAGGTGTCAGTGGTATGGCTGAGGGTGTGCTGATTGTATGATAGTTTTCTGAGGAGCCATTATACTGTTTTCACAGTGGATGGACTAATAAACGCTCCCACAGCAGTGTATAGCGTTTGGTTTCTCAAAACACTTTCATTTCCTTTTTTTTAAAAAAGATTTATTTATTTATTATTATGTATACAGTGTTCTGCCTGCATGTACACCTTCAGGCCACAAGAGGACATCAGATCACATTATAGATGGTTGTGGGTCACCATGTGGTTGCTGGGAATTGAACTCAGGACCTCTGGAAGAGCAGTCAGTGCTCTTAACCACTGAGCCATCTCCAGCCCTTTTTTTTTTTTTTTTTTAAAGACAAGGTTTCTTAATGATAGCTGTTCTGACCTGGCTGAAATGGAACCAGGTAGTAGTTTTGTGGTTTTGAGAAAGGGTGTCTTCTCCTGGAATTCACTATGTAGACCAGGCTGGCCTCGAACTCACAGTGATGCGACCTGCTCAGTCTCCTGAGTGCTAAGATTAAAAGCATGCGCTACTTCATCTGGCTTACTATTTTTTAAATTAAAAATTTGTCATATAATATTTATGTGTAAGCCAGGTGTGGTGGCGTATGCCTGTAATCCCAGCAGCTCAGGGATTATACTCTATATAGCTCTGGCTGTCCTGGAACTCGCTCTGTAGACCAGGCTAGACTCAATCACACAGGTTTGTGCTGTGTGTGTTTTGAGACGGGGTCTGGCCTGGGAAGTCGAGCCCTTCTCACCTCAGCTACCTGAATGCTGTGCCCCACGGGGCCTGGCTTTACAGAGATGATGCCTAGGGTTGGGATGAGCACAGTGAGTCTCATTCACTCTCCTGCTTCTCCAGTTTAAGCTCTCAGGATATGAAAAGAACTTATTCAGTAAGAATATTTTCTCCCATTCTACACATTGTGCTCTGTATGCAAAGTGTTCTTACGGGGAATCTAGACTCACTGGTTAAAAGATAGATCTCTAGTCACTTTCCAGATCTGCCAGGTCACAGTGTCTGAGACTTGGTCTAGGACACAGTTTTGAACAGGGACAAAACTAGTTGATCCCAGAGCCACTGTCCTAGCCAAGTACTTTCCTATTGAACACACTGTACACTCCGGAGACTTTTTCTTTTTCTGTCTTTTATCTTTTTGGTATGTGTGTTTGTGGTGTGTGTGTGTGTGAGTGTGCTGTTTGTGGTGTGGTGTGAGTGTGGGGTTTGTGATGTGTGTGATGTGGTGTGAGTGTGCTGTTTGTAGTGTGGTGGGAGTGCTGTTTGTGGTGTGTGTGTTGTGTTGTAGGGTGTGTGCTGTTTGTGTTGTGTGTGTGTGTGTCCTACTTGTGGGGTGTGTGGGGTGTGAGATACGTGTACAAGCACATGCCTAGGCACATCTGTGGAGGCCGGGGGCCAGCTTTGTGGAGCCTGTTCTCTCTACCTTATGTGGATTCTGGTGACTGAACTCAGGTCATCAGGCTTTTATGAAGTTACCTTTACCCAGCGAGCCATCTCAGCAGCTCAAGGCTTCATTTTCCACAAGGTTCCCATGCAGGATTCATAGTCACACTGAGGAGGGCTGATCTTAGGAGGGTTGGTGGGATGCATGAGGCAGGCAGGGTGGGTGAGCAGAGCGTCCTCAGCTACAAGTGAGGAAGTGAGATCTGACTTGAGCAGCATAGCCAAGATGGCGGAAGGAGGCAGGGCAGACGTGGCCTGGAGTCCAGTATCTGGTTCTGGAGCCTCCTTCAGCCTAGTCTTGTCTCTCCTGTTTGTCTCTCCAGCCTCCTGAGCCCTGTAACCATCTGATGAGAAACTGTCTGCAGCTCATGGTCCCTGGAGCTCAGAACCAGGGGCAGCCAACCTTCACTTGGATTGCTAGGCCAGGGCTGGTTAGAATCAGGGTTTGCCTTGACACTCACTGACAGGAGCTGAGGAAATGTTTCTTCTGTCCCTTTTAACTTCCCCCCAAGCTCATTGATCCAGGTGAACAAAGTCCTTGGAACCATCTATAGCATCCTCCTAAGAGGGGAAGAGTGAAATTTATCCTTGTCGGACAGGTCTAAGCCCAGAGCCTTACATGTGCCAAATACTCTGTTACTGAGCTACATCTCCAATCCTGCTTTAAAAAATGTTTTTTAAAGATTTGTGCATCGCTGAGCATGATGGTGCACACCTGTAATCCCAGCACTCTGGGAGGCAAAGGCAGGTGGATTGTTGTGAGTTCGAGGCCAGCCTGGTCTACAAACCTAGTCTAGGACAGCCAAGGCTACACAAAGAAACCCTGTCTCGAAAAACCAAAAAAAAAAAAAAAAGGGCAGGGGGCTGGAGAGATCGCTCAGCAGTTAAGAGCACTGACTGCTCTTCTGGAGGTCCTGAGTTCAATTTCCAGCAACCACATGGTGGCTCACAACCACCAATAAAGTGATCTGATGCCCTCTTCTGGACTGCAGTTGTACTGTATACATAATAATAAACCAATCTTAAAAAAAAAAAGAAGAAGAAATAGCATATCACTTCTTGGTCACTTAGACCAACCCTGACACAGCTTGAGGAGGTACTGTACAGGTTGGAAAAGCCAGGAGGAAGAATCACTGGGGTGGGCTGCCTCTTCCACAGGTGGGCACTGAGTACCATTGTGTACCAAGCACCCAGCACATGTGACTGGTCCTCATAACCGTTTTGTACAAGATAAAGTACAGAGGGAGATGCAGAGTCCAGGGGCAGCAGGGTAGAAGTCAGACTGGGGTAGAGGGGTGGCAGGTGCTACTCAACTGCTGTTCCCTTTTGTCGTCAGAGACCAAAGGGCTACCATGGTGCCCAGTGTCCTATTGTGAGTTTCTAGCTTGGAGAAGATCAGCATTCAGTATTTTAAGTACGGTGTCTATGAAAGGTGTGCCACATTCTAACCACTTTAAAAACAAGCCACCTTAAGTTAACAGCTGTCTGAGCTTAGGAAAAGTTAAACTTTGAGAGGTCAGAGTCACCTGACTCTGCAGGTCCACGGTCTCTGTCCCTCACTCCACCCTCTACCTACCACCCTAGACTATTCTCTGAGGACTTGGAGGCAGCGCCTGCTTAGATCCTGGCCCTGACCCAGAGCACTGGACTGGTCCTATCCTAGCTGGCTGGGAATGCAATGATTCAGGGTAGCCCACAGGCAAGCCCGGGGATCAGGCCTGGACGAGGAGCGCTGTGTGTGCTCACGTCAAGCCATGTCATACTAACGGTGCTCCTACATCCAGGCCCGCCTGCATTCCTTGGCACTTCTTTTGGAGCGGGGTCCTGAGCAGGCGACCTTGGACCCGTTCTGATCCCATCAATTCCAACAGCAGACATGGCACTGGGAACTGCCATGCTACTCGTGGGCGTGTGAAGAAGCTGTGCTTTACTGTTTGCCTGATTCCTGGGGTGCCGTAATTAGAAGAAATGAAAGGTGAGCCTGAGGGCAGCACGTGGTGAGCGCAGGTCCAGGATAATGACAGTGTATATAGTACGTGCCCCGGGCCAAGGCCAAGCTGTCGGCTCATTTTTAGCCCTGTGCCAAAGCCACCTTCATCACCAAGATGCACACAGTGAGAGGAACTGTAGCGATGAAGGGCAAATGTCTGCCCCACTCCGCTGCAGAGGGGCAGTGGGAGACAGCATTGTGAGCTCCAGAGTCCTGCTCTGGGGGACTTTGGCTGTGGAGCCTCCAGCACAGTGTGGCAGTGAAGGGCCACGGATGTGGCAGGGGCTGAGAGCTGTCAGGGTGAGATAGTGTTACCATCACCAGTAATAATTGTTGCCATGATTGGCTTTTGTTTTGTTTTTTATTCCGTTTACATCCCAGTTGTAGCCTCCCCTCCTCCCTCCTCTCCTCCCAGGCCCACCTCCTCTACTCCTCAGAAAAGGGGAGCCCTCCCTGCCACCAACCCACCCCAACACATCCAGTCACATCAGGACTGAGTGCATTTTCTTCCCTGTGGCCTGGTTAGTGCTTCAGTCTCTGCAAGCTGCCCTGAGCCCAGGTAGGTTGGCTCTGTTGGTCTTATGGAGCTCCGGTCCCCTCCGGGTCCTTCTGTTCCCACCCCCTCACCCCAACTCTTCCACAAGCCTCCCTCCTGTGCTCTGCCCAGTGTTTAGCTGTGAGTCTCGGCACTTGCCCTCTCAGAGGACAGCTATGCTGGGCTTCCTCTGCAAGCATAGCAGAGCGAGCCGTTCAGGAGTACTGAGGAGCTGTTTCTCATGAGCAGAGCAAGCTCCCACTCGAAGGGCCTCCATGAAGATGAAATAAGAATAAAATCCAGGGTTGGGGATATGTAGCTTAGCTGCACGCCACTTGCCTAGAGTACATTAGGCCCTGTGTTCAATCTTCAAAATACTAGATACTGAAGAGATGGTTTAGCTGTTAAGAGCACTAACTGCAGGGCCTGGAGAGATGGCTCAGTGGGTAAAGCACTTACTGCTCTTCCGAAGGAAGGTCCTGAGTTCAATTCCCAGTACCCACATGGCAGCTGACAACTGTCTGATGCTGTTTTCTGGTGTGTAGACGTAATGTAGACAAAGTATCCATGTACATTAAATAAATAAATAAATAAGTAAATCTTTTAAAAAAAAAAAAAAAGAGCACTAACTGCTCTTCCAGAGAGCTCAGGTTCCTAGCATCTACATGGTGACTCAAAGCCATGTAACTCCAGTACCAGGGGACCCAACACCGTCTTCTGGCCTCTCTGGGTATTACACGTTTGATATTCATACATATATGCATACAAAGCACTCATACATATAAAAATAAATTAAGAAAAAAGTTGTAAAAGAATGAAAGTGAGAGCCGGGCATGGTGGCGCACGCCTTTAATCCCAGCACTCGGGAGGCAGAGGCAGAGGCAGGCGGATTGCTGTGAGTTCGAGGCCAGCCTGGTCTACAAAGTGAGTCCAGGACAGCCAAGGCTACACAGAGAGACCCTGTCTCAAAAAAAAAAAAAAGAAAGTGAGATGCCAGTATGCCTGCAGCAAATCTAAAGCTGTTTCCCTTCCTCCACCCGTCTGTCTCGTTTCTTCCCTCTTGTATTAAGTGAGTAGAGATTAGACATTCATTGAGCTAGAGGACTGAATCCAGGTGCAGTGGGACGGGCAGGGCAGGGTTAAGTTCCATGGGGAGCTGCACAACAGAACAGGGCAGCATTCTGCAAGAGTCAGATACCCTGTGTGGTAGGGCTGGCTGTAGTGACAGGCCTACCTGGCATGGAGCACCGTGCCGGGGCGCTTGGCTGTACAAGCCTCTCACTCGTGCTGCCAGCGTGGTCTCGGCAATTGGGAGGAATGATGGCTTAGACAGAGTCCTTTGCCCTTGAGCCTGTGTGGGAAGAGGCCACAAGAGAATAAGGCCGCATGCAAAGCAAGATGCCAGGGTCTTGTAGCATTGAGTGTGAGACTGCAGTTTTCTTTCCTTTGTGTGTGTGTGTGTTTCAAGACAGACGTTCTCTGTGTGTAGCCCTGGCTATGAGTTCTAGGACAACCAGGACTACACAGAGAAACTGTGTCTCAAAATAAAAACAAAGTACTGAATATGTATACATTTTTTGCCTTTCCCTAAACAATACAATAAAACAACTGGTTCCATAACATTTACATTTACTAGGTAGTATAAATACTCTAGAGATGATATAAAATATACAAGAGGCTGTATGTGGGTTAGATGCAAATTGTGTGACATTTTATATAAAGGATGAGCGGGGTGGGGGTGGGGGGCAGGGATGCTATCCATGAAGGTTCTGGGACCCATCCCTTCTTGTGGATGCTGAACGGCCATCATGCTACCTTGTAAGGCGTCAGCAGCTCAGCTGTGGGACTCTGGTTTTATAGCCAAGGGACACTCAGTACATGAAGTAGCTTTGCAGAGGTCATTAGCATTAGAATCTGCTGTATGGTCCCAAAGGGCACCTCACCAGCTTAAGCCTTGCTCCTTGGCCACAGATATTCAGCCCTGGCATCTGGTGAAGGTCTGGGGAGCCGGCAGACAGTGCTGTAGCTATGGAGTCGGTACCACCCTGGTAGTGGGTTGGTGGTACCACCTGTGTTCCTGGTGGGGCGTGGGGCTGGATCAGTCTGTGTTCCGGACAGGGCCTAGCTCGCACTGCTGAAGATGAGGATGAATCATGGCGGGGAAGGCCAGCTTAGTCAGCGCCCCACGCTGCTGTCTGGGCCCACGCACAGACACACCAGCTGTCCTGTATCTGACAGTTCAGGGTCGAGGAGCATCACGGCACAGGGTATGCTTTGTCCAAGGGTGCCTGGCTGTGGCACAAGTGTTCTGTTTACAGTGTGCCAAGATGCTGTACCTGCCTAGGATGTTCTGCAGGCTGCCCCTTAATATGCGCCCAAGCCCTTAGTGAGAGGCAGTTGGATCAGGAGCCCAGAATGTCTTGTCTGGGGAGGTCACCTTGCTGAAGGCCAGCTCCTGCCAAGGCATGGCTTTGAGCACCTGGCTGTGGGGACAAGCTTGGCAAAGAGGTGAAAAGCACGGGGCCTCTGCTGTTCCTGTTCACCCCGGCAGTGAAGGCTGTGGGGCTGTCATGCACTGTGGGAGTCTGGTCTATGGGGCAGAGGGTCCACAGGCCCACAGTCCACCTCTGCCTTCTGTGCTGTGGACTTGGTAGGTCCCTGGTCCTCTCTTAGAGTCACTCGCCTTATCTGGAATGCAACCTGGCTAATTCCAGGGTCACTTGGATGCTGGCATCCAGTTTCAGCAGGCTTATAATAATGACAGTATTGACAGCCAGAGTTTTATGAGGGCTTATATGGGCCTGGTGCTGTGTTCAGTGCAAACATTAATGCTCTGATGCTCACCCATAGGCCACTCTTAACATCCCTGCATGCATTGGAAACAGTCAGAAGTCAAATCGCTGTTAAGACCAGGGCCAGAAAGTGGTAGCCCTGGATTTAATTTAGACTTGAACTCTAGAGCTGAGCTCTTGGCCCTTGCCCCACGTGACCTCTCTGGAAACTAGACCAGGTGATAACAGGGTCTGGGACTCAGTGCCATCCTACGAGTGACAGTTGAGTGAATGGCACTGTTGTGGGCACCTGCTTATCTCATCAACAGATACTATTGGACCTACAGAGGTCCTTTGAGTGGCTAGTGTGACCACCCTCCGGCCACTGCACAGTGAGGCCCCGAGGTGGCCAGCCACAGCCCTAGCCCCAGCTGACACAGCTGTAGACTTGTCTTGTGTGGGTGTGGGTGGGCTGCTGTGCCTCTTAGCTGAGGTTCCTAAGGGAGTTTGCCACCATGTATGTGTACATGCGGGAGGGTCGCATAAACAAGCCCCACTGGGGCTTATTCGGTTTCTAGTGTGGCTGGGCAGGCAGAGGGGCATGTGGCCTAGATTTCCTAATGGGTTAGTGTTTGCAATGGTGTGAATAGAGGCTTCCCTCTTCTGAAACCTGTTCTGTGACCAGGGCACTTCATAATGCCCCTCTAGCCCCCATTTTCCTCATTCATAAGTAGGTTTTATTTTATTTTAAATTTTTTTTTGGTTTTTTGAGACAGGGTTTCTCTGTGTAGCCTTGGCTGTCCTAGACTTGCTTTGTAGACCAGGCTGACCTCGAACTCAGTGATCCGCCTGCCTCTGTCTCCCGAGTGCTGGGATTAAAGGCGTGCGCCACCACGCCAGGCCTCATAAGTAGGTTTTAATATATCCATGCTGGGTTTCTTTTTTTTTTTTTTTTTTTTTAGTTTTTCGAGGCAGGGTTTCTCTGTGTAGCCTCAGCTGTCCTGGATTTACTTTGTAGACCAGGTTGGCCTCGAACTCCCAGAGATCTACCTAGCTCTGCCAGAGTTGTGTGTGTGTGTAGGGTGTTTGTTAGTTTTTTTGTTTTGTTTTCCAAGACAGGGGGGTTTCTGTGTGGCCCTGGCTATCCTGGACTCACTTTGTATACCAGGCTGGCCTCGAACTTACAGAGATCCGCCAGCCTCTGCCTCCGGAGTGCTGGGATTACAGGCACGCACCACCGGGTGTTGGGGTTTGTTGTGGTTAGTGGTGCAGAGCTTCTGCCTGGACTCTAACCCAGCTCAGCTGCCTTCTAGTTACTTACTTTTGGGGCCTCAGTGCCCCTATCCTGCAGTTTCATGCTGTCCCTTGCAGGTCATGCCGAAGGTCACTTGGGTGATGAGCGTAAAGCTCCTAGCTCAGCACCACAGCTCCAATAGCACTCCTTGAGCACTTGCTTGCTGCAAAGCATGAGTGTTAGTTTCAGTTCATAACCCTTTTCCTTGTGGTGTTAGGGGTGAAAGCACATGCACCCTGGGTGAGTGCTTCGCCACTGAGCTGCAGCCTGGCCTTCCTATGCAGGTGTGTATTAGCACATTTCTCTAAACTGTTCCTGAAACAGTAGCTGAGCGTTCATACCCGCTGCGTCATAGTCACACAGTAAACAGACGTGTCTAGCAGGGACAGAGACTTGCACAAGGTCCCCCCAGCTGGTTTCTCCGTGCCCTGTGTGGTTTTGTCCAGCTCAGTCCATTGCAGAGGCACTGCTCCACTCCGTGTCAGTCTCCCAGAGGACACCTTCCCCCGCCCCTCCTTTTCCCATTACTCTCCAGAGCCAGCAGCTCCTTGGAGCTTCAAGCTTCGTGAATGGCTTGGTTAAGCACTCGGCCGTTAAGCGTTCATCTCTTACAATTTCAATCCAATTCCTATAAGTTTATTGGCAAGACGGGGTGCATTAGAGCTGCCAAATTTAATAGATCAAGTCCTCGTGTCTGGGATGCAGTTTCTCGGGAGTAATGGGAGAAGAGAGGTTTTCATTTGGAATGACTAGCTGTTCCTTATCCCATTACAGCCCCTAACTTAATGGCTGCCATCTCTGTCTGCTGCAGGAGCAACTTTCTCCCGGCAGCCTGTTGGGCTGTGTGGAGGTAGAGGGGCAATTGTTTGTCTTTCTTCCCCAGCCCTTCCTCCCGGGGTGTGTTCCCCCATCTGTTTGCTCTGTGGATTGGCTCCCAGAGTGAGCCTTGAGTGCCAGGTGCTTGGCAGTCTGCGGCTTTGGCTGCGACTCCAGGCAGCCACCTTGTAACCTCGGGGGAAGTCATCTCTCGTCTTCCTCTGGGCCTCCGCACCTGCTCTGTGTGTGAGGGTTGCTCCAGCTTCCTTTTTGCAGGTCCCTCTGGATGGCTCCCAGTGGGCTGCAAGACCCAACACTTGGCTGTGAGAGCGACAGACGACGGAATCACTGCCCGCCTTGAGCTGCAGACTCCTGGCATGGGGGTGGTGGCTGAGGGGAACTGTTGCTGAAGGGCCTTAAGACTGCGGTGTTCTCGTTTTGTCTGATGCTTCCTGGGAACCTCCTCAGGAAGCTGTGAGCACCTGCTGTGGAGCTCTCTGGCTCCCCTCAGCACTGAGCTGGCAACAGAATTTTCGGGGACCTGTACGTGCTGTCAGCTTACCAGTTGTGTGACATTAGGCCAATCACTGTCTCTCTGAACCCCAGTTGTCCCAGAGGGAACGGGGTGGTTCATTAATTTATTCTGCAAATCTTGATTGCCTACTCTGTTTCAAGTACCATTAGGTGTTGGGGTACCTAAGAAATGGCAAAATATGCTTGCCTTTGTGGATTTATATTCTTGTTGGAAAAGAAAGAGTAACATAACCCATAATTTATTGCTTTAAAAGAGATAAGTGCCATGAGGAGAAATAAGACGGGGAGTGCTGAGAGCTAGAGAGGAGCCTGCGTGCTCAGATACAGTGGCCGCGGTAGATGACTGAGGAGGCAGCATCTGAGTGAAGATCGATGGGCCGAGTGTGACAAGTGTCTGGGGGACAGCATCCAAGCCCAGGGACAGCGAGTACAAACACAAGAAGGCAGCCACATGCCTGGCATGTGGGAGGAGCAGAGAGAAGAAAGGAAGAAAACAAAGGAGCTCTGGGGTGTGGCGGGGGCAAACGAGGCTAGCCAGGGGGGTTAGGGTGATGGCGCTCTAGCCTGTCCACTATTAGAGTTACATAGAAGCCTAAAAAGTGCATCTCCAAACTCAGACCTCATACCCTGAGGTTCTAGCCGGTCAGTGTTGAAGACTGGACAGCAAAAGGGCCCTCTGCTCCTCCCAGTGTCAGCTCTGCAAACTCCACAGGAAGCAGGCCTATAATAAGGAAAGCCTTGGAAGCCAGGCATGGTGGCGCACTCCTTTAATCCCAGCACTTGGGAGGCAGAGGCAAGCAGATCGCTATGAGTTCAAGGCCAGCCTGGTCTACAAAGCGAGTCCAGAACAGCCAAGGCTACACAGAGAAACCCTGTCTCAAAGTCGTCCCCCCCCCCCCCCCCCCCCCCCCCCCCCCCCCCCCACACAGCCACACCCTCCCCCCACCCCCCCCCCCCCCCCCCCCCCCCCCCCGCCAAAAATAAGCCTCAGACAGGGCCTGGCTCCCAGCACTCAGTTGACGGCCCTGTGTCCAGAGCTTTGGCCCATGAACTTGTCTTCAGTGGTCTGACCAAGTAACTTTGTGGCTTTGCAGGGAGCCCCAGCATCTGGTGGAGGCGGCTATGGGGAAGCGGTACTTCTGTGATTACTGTGACCGCTCCTTCCAGGACAACCTCCACAACCGAAAGAAGCACCTGAACGGCCTGCAGCACCTCAAGGCCAAGAAAGTGTGGTATGACATGTTCCGAGGTGGGTGCTCGCAGGCTCGCAGGCCGGCTCCTGGGCCTGAACCCCGATTCCCTCCCTCCTGCCCGTTAGACGAGGGCCGCTTTAGGGGCAGTCTGGCACGGACTGTCTTCCTTACCCTTATTTTATGTATGTGTTTGCCTGCATGTATGTAAGAATACCACATGTGTGCTTGGTGCCTGGGGAGGTTGGAAGAAGGTGTCAAATGCTCTGCAGCTGCAGTTATGGATGGTTGTGAACCACTAGGTGCTGCAAAGCGAACCCAGGTCCTCTGCAAGAGCAACAAATGCTCTTCTGGTTCATCTCTTTAGCTCCGTGTGTGTGTGTGTGTGTGTGTGTGTGTGTGTGTGTGTGTGTGTGTGTGTGT
>OU015747.1:47760739-47778391 GCA_907169655.1 Acomys percivali | reverse complement strand
TGTGTGTGTGTGTGTGTGTGTGTGTGTGTGTGTGTGTGTGTGTGTGTTTCTCTGTGTGTATGTGTGTGTGTTTGCCCAGTGTAAGCGGAGGTCAGAGAACAATTTGTGGTAATAGACACTTTTTTTTGTTTTTTTGTTTTTCGAGACAGGGTCTTTCTGTGTAGCCTTGGCTGTCCTGGACTCACTTTGTAGACCAGGCTGGCCTCGAACTCACAGCGATCCACCAGCCTCTGCCTCCCAAGTGCTGGGATTAAGGGCATGCACCACCATGCCCGGCCCAGTAATATACACTTTTATTTCAAGCACTTAGGAGGCAAAGGTAGGTGGATCTCTAAAGGTTTGAAGTGAGGCTAACCTGGTCTACATAGTCTCTACCCTGCCTGTGCATTAACATTATCCAGGACCCTTTAAAGAAAAAAATGATAGCTAGGCTTAGTAGTTTGGAGGTATTGCTTGGGAAACTGAGGCAAGAGGATCACTTGAGGCCAGCAGCTTTTTGTTTTGTTTTTTAAAGCAGTATCTTACTCTAGCATAAGGTCACCTGGAGCCTGGAACTCACTGTGTACCCCAGGCTGGCCTTGACCTTGAAACAATTTTCCTGCCTTAGTTTCTTAAGTATAGGATGACAGGCCTGGGTCACTAAGCTGACATGTCCAGGAATTTGAAGCCAGCCTAGGTAGGTACACTGCAAGACCCCGTCTCAGTCACAATAGCGCTGATTTTGACTTCATCTCCAGATGCAGATTTTGGGCTAAGGGGGTTATGTGGTTTTTTATTTTAGGGGTTATGTTTTTTGTTAGGTTGGGTTTTTTTGTTTTTTGTTGTATTTTGTTTGTTTGTTTGTTTGAGACAGTGTCTCTCTGTGTTAGTCTTGGCTGTCCTGGACTCCCTTTGTAGAACAGGCTGGCCTCGAACTCACAGTGATCCGCCTGCCTCTGCCTCCCGAGTGCTGGGGTTAAAGGCGTGTGCCTCCACGCCCGGCCTATTTGTTTGTTTTTAATGACAGAGTTTCACTGTGTAGCCTGGCTGTCCTAGAACTCAATGTAGACCAGGCTGGCCTAGACCCAGCCATCTATGGTATCTTTAAATCTCTCAGATGCTCTCCCATTTCAGGTGAGGAAAGCAAGGCTCAGAGACTTGACAGAGGGAGAGTGGCCTGCCAGCATAGTTGGGGGTGGGGGGAAGCAATGTCTGAGAATTGGGTAAGCTAGGAATTCAGGAACAGTGAGGCTCCTCAGAACCTGGCATCAGACAAGGCCTCCTGCTCCCGGGTACAGTGGAGACTATGCTGTGGCATCAGCTGGCTAAGATCATCTTGGCGTAGACTCCTCATCCCAGGTCCTGCTTTCAGGGCCGAGCAGCAGGGGTCCACATCACTTACAGAAGGATGAAAAGTCAGGTACCATGAGCCTCCCCTCAGGCCCACCACATTTCCAGCTCCATCCAATCCTTTGAGCAGCTCTGTGAGGAAGGCAAGTGGCCAGAAGTCCCCGGGGACTCACAGTCTCTTGCTACTGGTGGCTGAGGTGGCACATGAACTCTTCCCACTTCCTTAGGGGGCCTCCCTTGAGCAGCCTTTCCTTTGCTCTGCAGACTCTGAGAGACACTGTGTGTCACCTGGAGCTGGTTAGGACAAGCACAGGCCCTGAAGACTAGCTGCCTGTCAGTCCCAGTATGTCAGTCACTGACAGTGGGACCCAAACCTCATTGTATGTGAAACAGACTCAACAATAGTGAAAGGATCAAGTGGTCCCTCGGTGACAGCACAGAAGGGTGTGTGACGTAGGATCTCGTCTGTGTGTCCCAGAAGCACTGACCTCACGCCCTTTGTCTCATGAGCTCATTTATTCAGCCATTGCTCGGTGAGAACTTAGCAGTACTGAGCTCATAGCCAAGATTCAAAGGTGGATAGAGCAGGACCCTAGGCCTTTTATGTAGTTTCACAAGAGTTAACTTACTACATTTATTTATTTATTTTATTTAGTGTGTGTGTGTGTGTGTGTGTGTGTGTGTGTGTGTGTGTGTGTGTGTGTGTGTGTGTGTTAAGTCAGAGGACAACTTATGAAAATCAATTTTTTTCTGCCATGTGGGTTCTTGGTGTAGAACTCAAGTCTTAAGACTGGGAATAAGCATCTTCACCTTCTGAACCCCTCACTCGCTTAGGCCCTGCACTTGCTTAGGCAAGGTGTTTTGGGCAAAGTCCTTGGCTTCTTCTGCCTTCTGCTAGCGTTTCCCTCCTGGCCCTAACCCCCCCACCCCCGCTCCCAAACACACATGCACACACACATGCACGCACCTTGTCTGTGGACATGCCCGTCTTACTGTCCTCCCACATCAGGACAGTCCCTGAATCTAGACTGCAAATCCTCAGGAATGCCTTCCCATCCCCAGGGCCGGGCCAGGTCATCTGTGACAGGTTCAGCGCTTCCTGTGATGACCTCATGTGGGATAGTGCAGCTGTGGGACTGGAGGGAAGAACAGGCTCTCATTGATGTGCACTTAGATGCCCCGCCTGGCACAGTGCCTGGTGCACACACAGGAAGGATGATGTGCTTAGTGAATGTTTGCGATACGAAGGGCTAAATGAGCAAACAAACGTCGGGGCGCCGGGGCGGCTGGGTATTTGCGGAGGTGAAGCTTGAAGGGCTGATACTTCAGGTCACAAAGAGCATTGCATGTCAGGAGGGGAAGCACAGCTCCTCTGAGGAGGGCCTGGGCGGCTGCAGCTTCTCTTCTTCAGAGGCGCTAAGGGTTTTTTAGCAGTTATAATGGCTCTCCCTCCTGGAAGAATGAAAGCAGAACTGGGAAATGTGCCTGTGAATAGTCCCAGCACTCAGGAAGCTGAGGCAGGAGGATAAACAGTTTGAGCTAGCCAGGGCAACACAGTGGGTTCAAGGCCAGCTAGGGTTACATGGTGAGATCCTGGCCAAAGCGGAAACAAAAACAAGTAGAACCTGAGACTCCCACCTGGCGATGTAATCGCAGCCACTCAGGAGGCTGCAGCAGGAGAGTCATAAGTTCGAGGCCCCTCTCTGGACTACAGAGAACCCGAGAGGAAAGGATTGTTTGTCCATGCGTCTTCATAGCTGCCACTTGTGGCTGAAGCAAGCTGCGGGGAGAGACGGCAGCCAGACCCTGAGTAGCATGGAGTTCTCCCACCCTCAGCCATCCCAGGCTCAGCCCTACACCCAGCCTCAGTGCTGCCAGGCTCAGAAGGACCCTGAGAAGGTAGGCCATTGGTGTCTGTAGTCCCAGCTGACAGGATCTGACAGGTGGCTGGCTCTCCCGCCTAGTAGCCTCACACGGGAATGAATTCTTTGATAAGCAACTCCCATTCCAGAGGACTTCCTGCCCTGCCAGCCATTAGCTGCTCTTCAAGGAAGCATCCCCTCAGCATCTGAAAGCAGCCATGTTGACAGAACAGGGCTCTAGACCCACACCACAGCCAGCACAGGTTAGGTGCCGCCACTTCCTGATCATGACCTTGGGCGGCTTGGTCCCTACCTCTACAGGGCAGAGCTGTTAGCGCTGTACAGCAGCCTTGTCAGGAGGGGGCAACCGTGGCTACTTGGGAGTACTTTTCAGCGCTGGGGAAGAGCGTGGCCCCTGTGACGCTAAGGTACCAGCGGGATTGCAACCTGCCTCTCAGGGCTCCCCATCCATTGCTTGTTAACTCTCACAGCAGCCCTGGCAGCTGGGAGCTTTCCTTCCATTAATGAGAAAAACAGCCCTGGGAAGACAGCAGCTTCTGTGGCCATGCACAGCTGGGGCTTGAGCTCAGGTCTCCTGGACTCTGAAGAACCCATGGCCTTTGGAAAGGAGGGGCAAAGTGTCCAGCCCACCTCTCCTCTCGCCCAGGGTGGATGGAGGGACCGCTGAGTTAAGGGGTCACCCTTCCCTACTTACTAAGATTTGTATGTTTGTTTTAAAAACAGGATCTTGATGGGTGGTGATAATGACGCACACCTTTACTTCCCAGCAATGGGGGATGCGGGGGCAAGGCAGGGAAGTCTCTGAGTTCAAGGCCAGCCTGGTCTACAGAGTGAGTTGGCAAGGAGTAGGTCAGGTTACACAGAAAAACCCTGAAAAAACAAGAAAGGAAGGAAGGGAGGGAGGGAGGGAGGGAGGAAGGAAGGAAAGACAGAAAGAAAGAAAGAAAGAAAGAAAGAAAGAAAGAAAGAAAGAAAGAAAGATAGATCATGTTCCACTTAGTAGCAGGGGCACGTTGTGTGGACGTCACAAACTAAAACAGCTACGCTGTGACTAGGCAATAGATCAGCACTGCGCATGTGGCCTGCCACAGAGCAGAGCATCTGTGTGGTCTGAGACTGTACTCGCAGGCATGCAGGAAGTTAGGAAGATAGTGCACAGAGATCCTGCGGTGCTAGAGTTTTCAAATAAGCCTCCCCATCTGAACCCATTGCAGACAACCCCGGCCTCTAGCCTGAAGCCACCTTGGGGTCTCAGCTGGTCCTGAGGGGTGTGAGGACTGAGGTCACCTCAGATTGGATCCCTCTGCCCACCATCTCTCCCCCCTGTGGCCAAGCCCAGCTTACACTCCTCCATGGATGGAGACCTTTCTCCTTTTCTTAGGACTGAGTGTCCTCCAGGCTCTGCCTCCTTTGGCACAGTCTTCTGAAGCCAGCCTTCTCTTCCAGATGCGGCTGCCATCTTGCTGGATGAACAGAACAAGCGGCCCTGCAGGAAATTCCTGCTGACAGGTGGGTGCTCTGCTCAGCTTTAATCCCCACAGAGAAGCTACACCGTGTCTGGCCTGCATGGCACCCTGCAGTGTCTCCTCTAGTCCCCAGAGAGGCCTCCAGCTGCAGAGTAGGGTTCCATTGGCTCACTTAGAATAAGAAGCCCTGGGGAACAGAAGCCAGTGTACACAACTGAGGCCCTAGACCAGCTGGCCAAGGTAGCCTGGCAGCCCGATCGCCTGCGCCCTCCTTCCCAGCTGACAAAGGCAGGGATGGGAACAGGCCTAGAACTGCAAGTTCAGAGTCAGAGCCATGCTAGGTGTTCCTTTGAGTGCTTAATACTCAGCTCATAAAAAAAGAGAATAGGACTGGTGTAGTGGCACTTGCCCATCACCCTGGCACTTGAGTGGTGAAGGCTGGGTATGGTGGGCACGCCTTTAATCCCAGCACTCAAGAGGCAGAGGCAAGCAGATCACTGTGAGTTCGAGGCCAGCCTGGTCTTCAAAGCAAGTCCAGGACAGCCAAGGCTAACACAGAGAGACCCTGTCTCGGAAAAAAAAAAAAGAATTCAAGATCATCCTGGCTCTGCACTTCTGTGGTGGTGGTGGTGGTGCATACCTTTTTTTTTTTTTAATTTACTTATTTTATTAATTGCATATGAGTGCTTTATCTGCAGAAGAGGGTATCAGATTACATTATAGATGGTTGTGAGCCACCATGTGGTTGCTGGGAACTGAACTCAGGACCTCTGGAAGAGCAGGCAGCGCTCTTAACCACTGAGCCATCTCTCCAGCCCGGTGGTGCATACCTTTAACCCCAGCAGTTGGGAGGCAGAGGCAGGCAGATCTCTGTGAGTTCAAGACCAGCCTGGTCTACAGAGTGAGTTCCAAGACAGCCACGGCTACACACAAAAAAACCATCTCAAAAAACAAACAACACAAACAAACAAACAAAAAAAACAAAAGAATTCAAGCCCAGCCAAGGCGATGCAGCAAGCCCCGTCTTTTCAAAAAAGAAGCACAGATGTCAGTAAGGGACGCAAAGACACAGTTGAGGATGAGAACACTCAGACTGTCTTGGCATAACTATTTCCGTGCCATTCTTTCTTTCTTTCTTTTTTTTTTTTTTTTTAATATTTTTATTTAGTTTTAGTTTATGTACATTGGTGTGAGGGTGTCAGATGTTGGAGTTACAGACAGTCGCCAGCTGCCATGTGGGTGCTGGGAATTGAACCCGAGTCCTTTGGAAGAGCAGGCAGTGCTCTTACCCGCTGAGCCTTCTCTCCAGCCCCTTCCGTGCCATTCCTGAGGGCCTGTGAACTCTCCTCAGGATTCCTGAGGGCCTGTGAACTCTCCTCAGGATTTGGCCCCGAGCTTTCTGGCAGTCAGAGCAAAGATGGAACCCGCAAGGACTCACACAGTGGACACAGGAGCTTGCACTGGGGCAGGCCCTGCCGTTGGACTAGAGAAGCTGGGTAAACGGCCAGACTCCTCTCTGGAGACCATGCTGCTGACAAGTGGCCATCAGGCCTGCAGGTCAGGGGCCCCCCCGCAGACTCGGCCTTGGCATGCATGTGCCACTGGTAGTTATTCCAGATGAGGGCACCACTGGCCTGTAATTCTGAAAGATGTACTTCAGATCCCTCGACTGGTAGTGGGAAAGCCATCTAAGCATTGATGGCTCCTTGGCAAAGTTGCCCTGAAGGCCTCTGAGGAGCAGTGCAGCTGCGTGTGCAAGCCAAGTGAGCAGGCAAAGCGCCAGGTAGGGACGCAGCCTGTGCGGTGGCCTGGACCAGAGGACAAGCATGAGCCTGTCAGGAACCCACACAGAGCTCAGGGAAGCCCAGGATAGGAGCCCCTTGGCACGTGAGAGGGGCAGCCTGCTCATGCCTGTGTGGCCCAGCACTGCCAGGCTTCAGCTGGATGCCCGTGGAGGGCCCCTGCAGAGTGGCATGGTGGGCCAGACTGGGGCTGCTACTCTGGGTCCTAAACTCCCACCTTAAAGGGGCTGGAGAAGTGGCTCAGAGGTTAAGAGCACACTCTGCTCTTCCAGAGGTCCTGAGCCCAATTCCCAGCAACCACATGGTGCCTCACAACCGTCTACAATGAGATCTGGTGCCCTCTTCTGGCATGTAGGCATACATGGAGGCAGAACACTATATACATAATAAATAAATAAATCTTAAAAAAAAAAAATCCCACCTGAGAGCCCTCCTGAGAGTGACCACCCTCCCATTGCAGGCCACTGTGACTTTGGCTCCAACTGCAGATTTTCCCACATGTCAGAACAAGATCTGCAAGAGCTGAGCATCCAGGTGGAAGGTACATAGGGGCGAAGCAGGATTGAGGGGTGGGGGTGGGAGAGGCTCTGATACCAGGAAACTGCTCTGTGCCACCCCACTTCCTCCCTTACTGGCATGTACTATGTGAGTAAGCCCAGTGCTGCCCAGGCTGATGGGGAGTCCCTGGGCCCTACAAGGTGGGGGTGGGGTGTGCTCCTTGGAAATGAAGTGGCTTCTCCCCAGGACCCTGAGGACATGCCTAAGCTCATCACCTGTCCCCTGCTAGGCTAGTCTCTGTTGTTCCTGGATACTTCCCTCCCCTCCCCTCCCTTCCCCTCCCCTCCTTCCCCTCCCTTCCCCTCCCCTCTCCTCCCCTCCCTTCCCTCCCCTCCTTTCCTCATTCCCACCCCTATCCCTCCTCCCCTCCCTTCCTCTCCTGCAATCTAGCAACACAAGAGTCCTCATTCAGCACCAGGCAAGTGCCCTACAACCTCTGAGAACAAAGGCTGCAAAATATCTTCCCTTGTGGGTTTGGTGACACACACCTGTAACCTCAGACTTGACAGGTAGAAGCAGGAGGACCTAGACTCTAAGGCTGTCCTCCTGAACTTGAGCTACGCCCTGCCCCCACCCCCCAAAAAAAGAAACCACTTTGCCTGTGCTCAGGTTCCTCCCAGCCTGGTGAGTGTGGCTTCTATGGGCAGCGGCTTGTCTGCCTTGGCCATCCACTCTTCATCCCCAATTACAGAGCCAGGGAGTTCCCCTTGGGTGGTTGTCACTGTCCCCTGTGGCACCTTATTGAACAGGAGGCAGAAGGACCCGCAGGCTGGCACTGCTCAGGATGTCCGTCCACGAGCTTCCCCGGGGCAGAAGTGAGGCCTCATGGGGCCAGCCAGAGTCCTGGCAGCTGCAGTCCCTGCCGGCTCTTGGCTGCACGCATGCCATCAGGGAGTAAATGGTTGGCTGGCAGTAGAGGAAACTCAGGCCATGGGCCTGGAGCAGGGGGCAGCGTTCAGTGGAGTCAAAGAGAGGATGAGGCCCAGGGCAGCTGACAGTTTAAGTGGTACTGGTCGGTCACCTCCCCTGGACACTTGGCACATGAGTGGATTCTTGGAGTCAATGACTGTGAAGCTGAGATGACGCAGTGTCAGTATAGACCCTGGTCCTGAGTGAGTCTGGATCCACCAGTTTTATTTTCCCCTGGCTCAGGACCCCATCCCACAGTGCTCAGGGCCTGGCTGCCTAGCTCTCAGCTAGCATGTATGAGTTCTTTCTATTCCTTGCTTGTTTTTTAGTATAGTGAGCAACATTTGTATAAGACATTGGATGAGGGGAACTAAGGTGTATTCCCTCACCTTGGCTCAGAGGCCTGGCAGGTGCCAGAACTGAGTCAACCCCATTCTACAGTCCACACTGCCTCCTGTACCCCAAATATAAACCCCTCTTGACAGTGAATCTCTGCATTCATTGTCTTGCTTCTAGGTTCCTGAGGGTGGAGACAGCCAGTGCCTGCTTCACAGAGAGCGAACCTTAGATCACTGGGTCACTGGGTACAGAGGAGCCAGGGAGCTGGTGGGACGAAGGCGACAAACCTGCCGCTCTCATCATGACCTACTGGCCCACTTCCCCTTGACAAGCCAGCACGCCATCCCAGGCCTTTCCCAGCACCTGCTGCTTGGTGGAATAGGGAGATTCCGGCCTGTGGCATTGTGTCCCTCATCCTTTCTTGTCACTCTGTCCCTCACAGAGGAGAGGCGGGCCAGAGAGTGGCCCCTGGAGACTGCTGAGCTGCCCGACGTCCACCTGGAGGGCTGGCTGGAGAAGAGGGCTAAGAGGCTGAGCTCAGCCCCAAGCAGCAGGTACAGGCCTCAGGGTCACCACCCCCCCTTTCCTTCTGGGAGCTGCCTGAGCCAGCCTATTCTTTAGGGGGAAACTGAGGCATGCATGTGAACTTCCCAGGCCCGGGGACCAAGCATGACCCCCCCCCTCCGCAACTGCAGGGCTTCCTGGGAACATGTGACTCCCCACTTGGCCATGGCTGAAGGTCAGGGCCCTGGCTGTGGCGGCTAAGCTCCCTGTGTACCTGCGACCTACCGTCCCCTGTAGGGCTCTGTAGAAACGGAAAGTCCGGGACACCAGTGGAAGACCCAAACAAGGTCATTATCCCACCACATCCCCGAGGGCTCTGTAATGGGCATCCCTCCCTTCTTCTACGGGGAATATGCTGAGCCAGGGAGTATTCAAATATGGCTGTGTGCGCTCCTCTCGAGAGTCAGGATGCAGCCCACACTTCAAGTCAGCGGACAGATGTACAGGGGTGGGGGAGGAGCTTCTGTGGCCACATGGTACCAGCCAAAAGCAAAGCCAGGGCTCCTGCTTCCTCCGGGAATTAAAGGGAGAGGAGGAAGAAGGACGAAGGCTGAGCTCGGAAGCTGGGCGTGGCTTCTGTACACGGTGCCCTGATTTTCAGAGTCCACAGATCTATGCTGTGGCCTCAAGGGACACTGGCTTGGCTATGGTAAGGGCGGCTCTCAATCATTCTGTGGAAACTCTCCTCCAGGCCCTGCCACAGGTAAGGGCTGAGCTTCTTGTCCCAGAGGGAAGGGGCTAGTTTTGCACACACACACACACACACACACACACACACACACGCGCGCGCGCGCGCGCGCGCGCCACGGCACTAAGATGGGAGTTAGGACAACCTTCAGGAGTCAGTTCCCTCTTCCCACCGTGTGGCTTCCAGGTCCAAGTGGCATAATTTTTACATGTATGGGTGGGTGTTTTTGTCTGTGCACCATGTGCATGCAGTGCTTATGGAGGCCAGAAGAGGGCAGCAGATCCCCTGGAACTGGAGTTACAGATGGTTGTGAGCTGCCATGGTGGAGCTGGAACTTGAACCCTGCTCATCTGCAAGCACAGCCAGTGCTCTGAACTTCTGAGCCTCTTTTTCAGTCCTGTTTCACTTTATTTGTTTGTTTGGTTTTGGTTTTTCAAGGCAGCGTTTCTCAGTGTAGCCTTGGCTGCCCTGGACTCACCTTGTAGACCAAGCTGGCCTCGAACTCACAGCGATCTGCCTGATTCTACCTTTCGAGTGCTGGGATTAAAAGCGTGTGCCACCATGCCCAGCTCCTGTTTCACTTTAAACCTGTGCTCTGTGTCTGTACACCTTTAATCCCAGCACTTGGGAGGCAGAGGCAAGATAGCCAGGGCTACACAGAGAAACCCTGTCTCAAATGACAAACAAACAGATAAATTACACACACACGCACACACACACACACACTACAGATATAGCTTAAACAAAATATGACACCCCTTTCTTTTTTTTCATTCTTTTTCTTCTTTTGAGGGGTTTGAGACAGGATCTTTCTGTGTAGCCTTGGCTATCCTGGACTCACTTTGTAGACCAGGCTGGCTTTGAACTCACAGAGCTCTACCTGCCTCTGCCTCCCAAGTGCTGGAATTAAAGGTGTGGGTCCTCGTGCACTGCCCGCATGACACCCCTTTCTTCTGGATTCATTTAAAAGGATGTAAATTTGAACACTGTCCAGGAATCAAGGCTTCCTTCAGCTATGGCAGAGGGTTCACACTAGTCAGAGAGACACGGGCTGCTCATTCTGAGCTTGTCAATTGCTAACCGTGATGTCTCAGCTGCTTAGGCCACTGTCCTTCCTCAGCAGTCTCCCTCCCCGGGAGTGAGTGACAGCCTAGGCAGCCAGGGGCCGGGAGAAAGATTCAGAAAGACCCTGCCACTGGTCTTGAGTGAGAGATAAGTAGAGATAGCATGTCCAAAGTCCCTCCCTGCGTACAGACAGACACACCCAGTGTGAATATGGGAACTGGGGGATGATGTGAGGAAACTGAGGACAAATGACTAGCTACATCCATGCTAGAAGTGGTGAGTACATGGTGGCTTGGTTTGGTGTACGTGGTGTGTCCTGTACCTAGTCCTAGGCACCGAGGGTGCCTGGCTCGCTGTTTTGCAACTGTGGAGTTTGCTCTTGTTAGTCAGACATGGAGGCCCTACTACTTAGGCCTCAGGTCCTCTGTTACCCTGTTCAGGGTGCCCAAGGGCCTACCAGCCCCAAGTCTAGAGTGACAGTGGCAGCAAATAGGTGGGGAAGATCCCTGCATCTGTGTCACCCTAGGTTCTTAGAAGTCGGAATCCTGAGTCCCCTTCTGGCCACTTCCAGGAAACTGCTTTTCTCTGTAGCTGTCTGTTGCCTCTCCCCTCCTGACCACTCGCCTCCTGAGGGTTGCAGGCAAGATGACTTCCTTTCTGGGCAGAGCGAGCTTGTCTAGCCTTGAAAAGAGTTGCCAGAAGAGAGGGGACTGTTTACTCTGAGACGTGTCCCCATTCTGTTCCAACCTTGCCAGCTTTGTGTTCTCACTGTGCCTGTTCTGTCCCCCATCCTGGAGAGGAGCTCTGTGGGAGCAGTGTCCCCTTTGCCCCTTGGCTGTCCTCTGCAGACCCTGCAGCTCCCACCCACAACAGAGCCCCACTGGTTTTGAGAGGTACCATGGCCCCAGGCCACAGCTCCTGAGACCTCCTGATGCCTATTGCACTGTCTTCTTGAGAAGACCCCAGACTCCAAGCTTGGTCTGCAGGGACAGGGCCTGAGACGCAGCCTACTACCTACCTCTTAACCTTGCTGGGGTCACACCAGACGCTGCCCTCACCTCTTCTCCTAGCAAAACCCTACTTAGCCTACAAGCTTTAGCAGAAACGGTGGCCCAGGACATGGTGACTGTGAAGACACATTAAGGGAGCAGGGACCCTAGCCTGACTGACAGCACCGAAGGCCCTTTTGGGGATCTTCCTTTCAGGATGTGTGCTTTCTCCCCTGGGCACAGATGCTGCCTGGCTCACCTAGCACCACGCAGTCCTATGAGCCCCAGCAGCCACAGACAGAGACCCCTCCACGCCCCACCGGTAAGCCAGGCTGACTTTCCTTCTTAATGGGGTACACAGGCTTCCCAAAGGCTTAGCCTGTTGGTGTCTGCTCCTTCCCTCAGCCTTGACCCCGAGGTACCAGCCAAGAGCAGACAGCAGCCTCAGAAGGGAGCCACTGTCCTCAGACCTCGGACTGTCCTCAGACCTCGGACGGACGCACAGACTAATCCCTGGCCAGCCAGGCGGTGCTGTCCACGCTTCCTATTGTTGGCTCTTGTGATTGTGCGTTTATCCTTCTTAATCTCCCGCATGCACCCTTCTCTGGGCCAGCGCTCTGTCCTGCACATTCACCTCTGTAAGACCATTTCCTTTTGATAAGGGCCAGGGCTGGGGACACACCAGGCGGCTGCTACTGCCCTTGTGCACAGAGCAAGCGGGCCATGAAGAGCACTGCACAGCTGTGACCCCTGTACTCTGCAGGAGTGGGCTCTGAGGCAGAGCCCCCCCACAAGGTGTCAGTGACCAGGAGAGGACCTGAAGGATGCCCTTTTCCTGTCAAGAGCCTCAGCAGGCAGGGCATTGGCTGAGCCCCTTCCTTGTGGAAAGGTCTGAGGCTTAAGGGCAGGAATTCCTGGAGACCACTCCTCCCCGGGGGAGCGCCACCATTACTGTGGCCCCACAGGAAGCCCCAGGTTGGCTGACATCTGGGCCAGTCCCTTTCAGCAACTGTGGGGTCTCTCCTACATCCAGTCTTCGCTGTAGCTGGCGGAACTTATAAAATCCCCCGGCACCATAAATCATGTCAGGAGCTGCTTTCTGCTTTCTGCACTTGCCAGCAGGCAGCAAGCCACTGAGCAGGGGGCACCCCTGTCCTCTCAGTGGGAGCTGCGGAAGCTGCATTCAGGGCTCCCAGCAAGACTGCCACTCTAAGCAACTCCAGGCAGGATGGATGGATGTGGCCAGGCAAACTCTCAGGTGGTCCCCATCACCACCTCTCAGGCCTGAGTCATGCCCAGACACCTGCCAGGAGGCTCTGGTCCTCTTTCTGGTGGCTGATTGGCATACAAGATGGTCAGGAGCTGCTAGAACACCCCCCCCCACCCTTTTCCTGAAAGTTGAAGCAGAAGGAACTAAGGGGCTCGGGGATGCATAGATTGCTTTTCCCCTTGTTTCAAAGGCTTGTACGCTTATAAAACTTTACATGTGGCCGGCCCCTTCCTTATGCTTCAGCCTTACCTGAGCAATGGAGTTTGCATAAGGGGCCGGGATCTCTCCAGGTCATGGGGTCTCTTCTCAAGAGAACTCTTAGCCTGGCATGATTGTTGTGCCATTGGATGGCCTCCTAGTGCCAGCCCTGGAGTATAGATGCCATCCCTAAGACTGGTCTCCACCCTCTGAGAGGTGCTGGGTGGCTTCAGAGAGCTTGAGCAGCGGTGCCCAGCTGGGGCATGAGACAGGCGGGGAGCAGGGGCAGGCTGCCCGTGTGCTGTCAGGGTGGCCTATTCCAGCCTGCAGCCAAGGACCCCTTCCTTAGCATCTCCTCAGACAGGCCCTGAGTTCAGGGAGGTGAATTGTAGGGAGGAGCATAAGAAGTAAGGCTTTTTGTGTAAATTAGATTTTTTTTTTCTGGTTTCAAAGGCTCGTGTGCTTGTAAAACTTTTGAAAAGTATAAAGAGGTGAAAACAAAACCAAACCCCGTCCACCCACAACTACCCCACTCACACAGAAGCACTGCTAACATTTTGCTGACTTCCAGGGTTGTTTTTATGCATTTATATATGTTATATATTTTTAAACAAAAATAGTATCATGCTATATACATTATTTTATAAGCTGCGTTTTCTCCTTACATAATATATCTTTCCTCATTGGTGCATATAGGCCTTGATTTACACCGGCTGCATAGCAATCTCTGCGGTGGACGTGCATATATGTTTAATCAGTCCCCCACAGATGGACACTCAAGGGACTTCCGTATTGCCCAAGGCCATTCTTATAGTCCAGTCTTTGCCTATAGCCCCCATCTTGGGCTCAGTTCCAAGAAGTTGCTGCCTCTGGGGGGGGGCAGGTCTGCGTGTTATCTAGGCTGTGGTCCCAGAAGGGCCATTCAAGTGGCCACGCTTTCCAGCAGCCAGTGTGGTGGGAGAGCAAGGTGGGTCTGCGAGGCGCTCCACTCTAACCCTCTCCCCTTCTCCTTTCTAGGGCTGAACCTGTCAGAACCACTGTCTTCCAGTACCCAGTGGGCTGGCCACCAATGCAGGAGCTGCCCCCCTCCCTGCGGGCACCCCCACCTGGAGGATGGTCCCTACAGTCCAGGGTCCAGTGGGGCTGAGCGCTTCCCCAGCTTCCCTTTTGACTTCAGCTGGTCACCTGTCATAGTAAAGACAATTGCTCAGCCTAGGAGGCAGAGCTGCCTTCCTGCCGTTCCCCCTGGAGAGTCTGAGACTATGAGCCTGGCCTCCCCATCCACCCACCATCCCTCAGGGCATTATCTTGAGAAGATGGGCCAGAAACATCCAAATGTTTATAAAGAAAGTCTGTCCTCCACGGTTGGGCTGTATTTCTCTGGCTGGCACTCGTGTTCTGGGCTTCCCCCCTCCGTCAGGGGACAGGTGGGCCGGAATGAGACAACATCCCCTCCAGGGTGCTCTCTGCTTACAGCCGTTCTTGCTTAGGGATCGGTAGAGGCTCAGCCAGGCTGGGCACAGAGCATGCCAGTGTGGCAGCGGCCCAGCAAGTGAGTGGCCCTGGGCTGGGGAAGGGAGCCCAAGCACTCTGCCCTGAAGAGCTGCAGCCTTGCATCCGCCCAGGCTGGGCTGGTGCCAAGAAATGGCATGGCCCACATGGCGCAAGGGTGAAAGCCGGATCTCCTGCCTTGAGGGTACAGGGAAGGGGGGGGTCTGTTGGCACTGACAGTGCAGGGCTGTGCCAGATCCTCAGGGGAGTCAGATCCCTAGGGAGTGGCCAGGGCCTGCCAAGGTTGCACCCTGGCCAGTGGGGGATGTCAGTCAGATGGGCTGCAGAAATTCTGCCTCCCTCCTCAGTTGGGGTTCTAGGCTCTGCACTGGGAGACAACTTGGCCCTCGGTCTCTAGGACTTAGGTGAAAGGCTCAGCACGTCACGGGCCTCGGGGCTATCTCTGATGCCCCGGTTTGCATGAGCATCTATCTGCCTTTCCTGAAAAGCCATATGGAAGAAGAATCTGAAGCCAGACCTCAGGCTGTCCTAGCCTCGGGCTCCTCACCTGGGAGTGGGAAGGCGCAGGCGCAGAAGGTGCATGGGAGGACTGGCTTTGGCTCTACGGAGTGTCAGAAGATGGGACCAAGGAGCCCCAGCCTTGTGCTCCACCCCCACCCATCCCCCAGCTCTGGACAGGAGTTTCTCACCTGCCTGAAAGATCTCAGCACTGACTGGATCCTGGGGGTTCCTGTGCAAGACCCTCCTTTCCCAGGAGCCCTGGGTGGTGGGAAGTTAACGCTACATACAGGCCAGGTGAGGGGCACAGGCAGGGTATAGGGGCTAGGGCTGTTCTCCGAGCCACCACCAGTTCCCCCACAGCTGGGCCATGGCTCCATGCAAGGCCTATGGGGTGAGGATTGGGGTGGTCACAACGTCCAGGCTTGAAGTGCCCATGGGTGGTGGCCCAGGGAGAAGCTGGGGAGGGGAGGGCTGCAGGCAGCGGTAGGTGTGGAGTGGGCCTGGGCACTGTATGTGCCAGGTAGGCCCCCGTGTGGTGCCTATTTCATGCCACTGCGCAGCACCTGGTTGGCCGCGATGAGCATGACACTGATGATGAAGGCGATGGCGAAGGCGCAGATCAGGCTCTTGCGCACGCACGTCTGGCGGATCTGCTGGTTGGAACAGGCTGCAGCCACCCACCAGGAACAGACAAAAGGTGACAGTGAAGGGATGGAGTCAGGCCTGCACTTTGGCACGTGGGCTTGACTTGGGGCAAACAGGGACACGAGGCTGGGACAAGTAAGGAGGCCCCCTGGTGTAAACCCCTGGTGTGTCCCCCTGCTCCAGCATTGGAACCCACCCACAAAGACCCAGGGCCGGCCGGCCACTCACTCTCCACGTCCACAGGACACTCCTCGGCGGTGCCCAGGTGGCTTTCCTCTTCCGTCATGATGATGTTCTCTATGTCCTTCATGGACAGGTGCTCGCAGAAGGTGTCATAAAGAAGCCGCTTCAGCTCGTCCACTGTCAGCTTCTGCATGTCACACTTGGGTGGCAAAAGGGACAAGTGCTCTGGCCTCTGCCCTGCCACCGTCCCTGCCCAATGGCAGACCTCCAGGTTCCGTACAACTAAAGGCACCTACTCTACTCCCCCGAGGAGCGTGGACCTCCAGGAAGCAGGGCGCCCAGTGGACAGTGGTCATGCCCACCCTCTCCCCCATGACACCTCCACACAGCACAGTCGGCCAGGGCATACCTTCCAGAAGACAGTGTCAAAGTCGGTGCCATGGAACTTCTCTGGGATCCCCGAGGTGGAAAGCTTGGGGCCCAGGAGTGTTACAAACTCCTCAAAGTCCACTTGGCCATCACCTAGAGTGGACACAGGTCAAACTGAGACAGCAGGAGGAGGCACCTCAGAGTTCAAAAGACAGGAAATAGAGTCTTGGCCTGCCTCAGACCTACCGTGGGACCTCAGCCCTTTCTCTAAGCCTTCAGTTAATTTCAGAGGTGTCTATTTTTTTTTTTTTTTTTTTTTTTAAATTTTCAAGACAGGGTTTCTCTGTGTAGCCTTGGCTGTCCTAGACTCACTTTGTAGAGTCTGGCCTCGAACTCACAGCGATCACCTGCCTCTGCCTCCTGAGTGCTGGGGTTACAGGTGTGTGCCACCACCGCCCGGCTTCAGGGGTGTTTAATATGCCATGCTCTGAGCTGATGTCGAGGTTACCAAATGTGATGGGACTCTACTGGAGGCAGCGGGGGAGGAGAGCAGCAGACGGTCCCCAGATGTGGGACACCCTCCTGGTACACTCAGGACTCTCCAGTCTCCCCAGCACAGTGTCTCATCATCCACTGATGGTCCTTTGTGCCATACACATGGGAAACGAGGCCCAGCATGAAGCAGGCTGCCCAGACTAGTGCCCACTCTGGAGGGAGAGGTTAGAGGGAGAGGCAACAGGTGCATTTGGCGTTACTGATCTTCTTAGGAGTTTTTCTTTAATAAAAATGCCAGGCAGCAAATACAGCCACCATTTGTTTGCGTGGTGGAAGCTGAGATATTTATTCCAGACCACAGAGTGGGAGGGGCAGTCTTGGGCCCCTAGTGTGGCTGGGACTGTCATGCCTCTGGCCTCCACTTGCTGGGCTGAGAACTGTTGGTTGGTCATGAGGCCAGAGTGGATTTAGCGTCCACAGTTCTGGCCCTAGGGCATAGGTGGTGGTGGGCAGGTAAACCGAGGCAGGCAACCTCACCGTCCATATCCAGCCGCTGGATGATAACCTCTAATTCCACTTCATTGGGCATGTAGCCCAGGGAACGCATGGCCGTCCCCAGCTCCTGCTTAGAGATGAAGCCATTGCCGTCACGGTCAAACACCTTGAAGGCCTCTCGGATCTCTGTGGAGGAACAAAGAAGGCCGAAACCTCAGCCCCGTCCCCAACAGCCCCTTTCTCAGATCCCTGAGAGCCAGTCATAGGGTGTTGCACACCCTTGAGTTGTGATCTGGGGTCTCTGGGCAGGCAGAGCAGGGGAGACAAAGGTGCGCCTAGCCGGAAACAGTGACCACCGTGGGTCTGACAGCCTTCCTGGCCTGAGACAGTGA
>OU015747.1:47686530-47746390 GCA_907169655.1 Acomys percivali | reverse complement strand
TCTTCTTCTTCTTCTTCTTCTTCTTCTTCTTCTTCTTCTTCTTCTTCCTCCTCTTCTTCTCCTTCTACTTTTATGATTTTTTAAAATTGTGTATGTTATGTGTGTTGGGGTATGTGTAACACATGTGTATAGGTGCCTGCAGGGGCCAGAAGGAGACAACGGATCTTATGGATCCGAGTTGCAGGTGGCTGTGAGCTGGGCAGTGTGGTTACTGGCAGCCAGACTGGGGTGCTCTGTAAGAGCAGGAAGTGTTCTTAATTGCTGAGCCACCTTTCCAGACCCGGAAGTCACCTTTCAGATGGGTTTCTCTGGCAACCTTTGCTTTAAAACTAACCAACCAACAAAACAGACAGTAATTCTTCTGGTTCTCCTCCTGTGTCCCTGTGACCCACAGTATGTGACCCACAGTATGTGACCCACAGTATGTGACCCACAGTATGTGACCCACAGCGGGCATACCTTCTTGTTTGCTCTGGATTTTGTTCGCTGCTGTAACAAGATTGTGGAATGAAGGACTGGAGGCTGCTTGCGGATGTACCCCTAAGTGAAGTCATCTTGTGGGGACTTGGGTGCTGAGGGCTAGAGTCTGACACGGGGCAGAACACATAGATTGGCAAATTACTTGGGAGGTTAGGGTTGGGAGGCAAAAGATCCTGTCCCAACAGATGAGGCAGATGCCACCTTCAGCCATGTAACCTTGTGGGCTGCACCTGACTCTCCCCTCCCCCTCCCAAGTGGCTAACTCTAGATTTGGTCTTTGAGCCCCAGGATGGCCCCTCCTTGGCTGACACTAGACCATAGGTTGCAGGGAAGAACGACAGTGCCTGAATACCCCATGAGCCCAGGTGAGTAGTGCCAAACCCAGCAACATGCTGCCCACATGCCTGGTCTGGCTTCCTCAGCATGGCCAGGTGATGTGCGACCCACTGCCCTGCCAGGAAGTGACAGCAGATGAATGGGCAGTGCTGGGAGCAGGCTCAGAGCCAGGTGTGCGAGCAGTAAGAGGCAGGCTCTGGAGAAACCATTCCCGGAACGAAAGAACGTCACCTCCCTGACCCAGGGCAAGATGGAAGACAGGGCCCGTCTTGGGCATGGTGCCCATGTGCTAATCTTTAATGTGGGGCAGCGCAGGGAGTAAGAATTGCAGGGGGTGTCTTGGGCTCGCTTTCCTCATCTATAAAATGGCCAACAAGCAACCACAAGGGGATGACATGGACTGTCCATTGAGAGACAGCCCCCAGACTCAGGGCTGCTGCAATTCAACACTGCAAGTCCTGGTCCCTAGAACCTTACTTCTTTTTCTCTACGCCTCCACATGTGAACCCTGCCCTTTACCCTCCCTTGGCCTTTGGAGACTCAGGCTTGGATAGCCCCTAGTACCTTCCCTCCCATCTTTCAAATGGGAAAACTTAGGAGGAGGATTTGGCAAGGTCAGGGCCAGACCTTAGCAGACTCCTTGGGGTGGGTTTTGAAAGGAGCCCTCCCCCCACGTAGTCCCTGGATGGTAAGTGCCAGCTGCCTTTGCTGCCTAGCAGGGATAAGGGACAATCAGGGCAGCACTGGGTACAGGGAAGGGGGCTGGGGGCCAGTGCAGCTGCTGTGACCGAGTCGGGATGCGCCAGACGCCTCTAGCTCTGTCTGCATCCAAGGAGACCAGGACATCAGGCGGACGGTGTGTCCTTGCAGGCAGGGCCTGGAGAGGGATGAGGAGGGGGGTCATTCTGGGAACCCAGGCTGCTTGCGGGGCCAGGCTGTGCTTCCTGCCATCTGCTCCTTTATCCTGCTCCCCAGAGGATTCTGGACACTATGTGGGGCCTCCATTAGCTGTGGACATGTGACACAGGTGTACACAGGTGGACCCACATGGTACAGACACAACTCTGTGGCTAGGATTGCATGCAAACATGCTTGTAGTCACTGGGTATTTTGTGGAGGGTGTATGCATGAATGGTCTCACATCTGGATCCCAAGAATGCAGATGTTGGCAAACCAGGTGCAGACCCATGTGAACATGCATGCACCATTCACATCCAGAGGGGTCATGTCTGTTGCACACATATACACATGAATACACACTCAACATGCATTAAGTGTTGTTCAAATAGCCCCAGGCAAGATGAAGAAAGCCAGTCCCACTGTCAGATGGGGAAACTGAGGGCCGAAGCCTGGCTCAGGTCACTGGGATCCTGCGTGGGAGTCTAGGGAAGTGAACTCTGCTCTGCCTTCCTCACAAGGTTAGAAACCCATGAGGACTAGAAAAATGACTCATCTATAAAGAGCACTGGCTGCGTTTCCAGAGCACCCAGGTTCAATTCCCAGAATTCACATGGCTTCACACATCTGTCTATAACTCCAGGGGATCCAATACCGTCTTTTGGCTTCCATGGGTAGCAGCAGACACCTGGTACACAGACATACATGCAGGCACCATGGTGGGAGGCAGGGTTGTCCCTATAAATGGGCCTTGCCAGAAGGCTTTGGCATTAGAGTTGACCAGTGTTGCTAGGGCAATCCCTTGCTTGAGTCCCCTGCTTGAGACCACCTTTGGTCATTTCAGTGTCCCCTCTCCTGGCCCCAGTTTCCTCATTTGTGGAATGGAATCCTCATCCTTGCCAACTTCCTGTTGTGCAGAGGTCTTAAATACCACATCCTTGCTGGAGAGATGGCTCAGTGATTAAGAGCATCGCCTGCTTTTCCAGAAGTCCTGAGTTCAATTCCCAGCAACTACATGGTGGCTTATAAACATCTGTAATGAGATTTGATGCCCTCTTCTTCAGATAAAGCACTCATATGCAATAAATAAAATAAACAACTCTTTTAAAAAAAACCGAAAATATCACATTCTTTTTTTTGTTTGTTTGTTTGTTTTGTTTTGTTTTGTTTTTGTTTTTGGAGACAGAGTTTCTCTGTGTAGCCTTGGCCATCCTGGACTCACTTTGTAGACCAGGCTGGCCTCGAACTCACAGCGATCCACCTGCCTCTGCCTCCCGAGTGCTGGGATTAAAGGCGTGCGCCACCACGCCAGGCTAATACCACATTCTTAAACAAAACAAAACAAAACAAAACACATCCTTCCATAAGTCAGGGTTGGGGACCCAAGGTCACCTCAGGGACAAGGTGATGGCCCTGAGTGCCCTGGACTGCACCCTGCACAGGCTCTCCTGCTGGACTGACATCTGGGAGAGGAGAGGAGCCTAGGGCAGGGGATGAGGGGGCTAAAGGGATGTGAGGCTGGGCGGCAGGCCTTCTGGTTCAGTTAGCGAAGGGATTTGTCATTTTAATGATGTGATATTTCTTGCCTGGCTCCTGTCAGTGATGGCACGAGGGGGACAGCTGCCTCCACAAGTGAGAAGATGCTGGGCTGGTGGGGGCTGTCCTGATGCTTGCCCAAGCCTGCCCAGCCTGAGGTGGATGAGGCTGGAACTTAGGGGCTGGAGGGGCTAAGAGCTCTCACTTCAGGCCCGATTCTGCATGTTATTCTCTTTGTGACCTTGGTCAAGCCCTTCATCTCCAAGCCTGGTGCATCTCTAGGAGGATGGGACTGGTACCCAGGTCCTGGTATGACCACTGTGGAGTCCAGTCTCATCCAGCCTCTCCTGACCCCGTCTCACCACAACGGCCTTGCATTTGTCACTCACTTCTAAGACTTTGTAAAAGCGGCTCATCTATCGGGTCTCCTGTCAAGTCAGAGGGAGCTTTCATAGACACCTTCTCTCTGTCCCCTGGCCAGTCACAGTGTGGGTGGTGACAGCCAGTGTCCCACTCGGTTAGACTTAGGACTGTGCTCCAGTCACACAGTTGGTCCTGGATAAGTACGTTTGCTGTATGATTGAATGGGCAGCCACAGATCTGCCTTCCTGATCCCCTAGGACAGCTTCGCGAGTGCAGGTGGCAGTGGCAGTGAGGGTGGCCTGGTGGGCGGCCTATCCATCAGCCTGGCACTGTGCCTGCCCAGATGGAGCTGAGCCCCTCGGGGGAGGGAGAGGAGAGAACTTTCTCACCCACCCACAGTAGGTGGCAGGCTTGTGGGAGTGCCTATCCAACCCCTTGCAGGATCCTCATCCATCATGCTGTCCCAGGGCCTCTCTGAGGAGGTGAGCAGGCTGTGGCCTCAACACAGGCTTCTTAGGGTGGGTTCTCCAGATTTCAGCTCTGTGGTACAAAGGGGGAAACTGAGGCCTAGAAGGCGGCAACGGAAGTTTCAAATAAGGGCTTTAGAGTCAGACCAATGAGCATTTGTATGACACTTGTTTGACCCTCGGGGGGGGGGGTCCCTGAGAGCTGGGAGCCCATTCCTCTTTGGGGAGCAGCAGTTTTATGGAGAGGAACACTGTGCTTGGTTTATAGGTGGCGCTCAGGCTAGGTCATGCCCCTAGGCTAAAGGAGGAAGAGGTGACTTCCAGTGGCAGGGCCTGCGGATCCAGGCAGGACTAATTGTCTGGGCCACCAGGGGGAAGGAGTGTTTGATGGATGCCTTTCCTGCCAAGGGAGGCTGGGGGGAGGGTCAGTGAGGACCAGGCCCTGGGTGACCAGCTGGCCTGGGGGACATCCCACTGCAGCCTCTCCCCGTCCCCATGCCCACTTTCTGGGAAATTACTGTCTCTTCCTCATCCTTTTGATGAAGGAAAGGAGTCCTTTCTGAGCCATTGTTCCACATGTGCTGCACGGGTGACCCTCCAGCTGGAGATCTTCATCCCTGCCCCACCCCCAGCCAATCCGTATCAGGCACCCCCATGTGTAGGACTCTGTGCTGGGTAAGGGGCCTCTGCAAGGAAGCACCGGGCCACTTGCTTGCCCTGGACACTGGGGAGGTTACAGGTGGGTCTGAGCCTGGCAGCTGAAAGAGAGCATTAGGGAAAGGAGCCCTTTGGCGCCACCAGCTCCCTGGCAGTTATGGGCAGTGCTCTCGACACCAGGCACCATGCATGCACCACATGCAGGGGCATCATTTTATTTACTCATCTGTGGCAGCCACTGATGGTTCTGGCTTGCAGCTGAGCAAATCGAAGCTCAAAGCGATGGCACAACTTTGGGGGGGACCCCCAGCTGGAGAGGAGAGCAGCATTTGGCCTTACAACTTGTGTGCTTTTCTCACTGCCCGGGTGTACCAAGACCAGCCTCACCTCTTCAGCGCCCCTGCTACTGGTGGTGGGGCAGACCTGGGACTGTCCCTCCAGAATCCGATGGACAGTGCAGGTCACCTTGGCCTTGTCCCAGCTGGCTGAGTCCTCCAGAGGATTGTTGGGGAACTCGGGGAAAGGACTCCTGTCCTGTGGGGTTAGAGTAGATTTCCTCTGAGGCTAAACACAGGATGAACCCAGGCATGGGAGGTGGTGGGGCTCAAGTCTCAGCTGTGAGAAGTCACACGGCCCGGACCCGTTCCCTCCCCTGTCATACAAATGAGCAGAACACACAGGGCCCTTCTGGGGCTTCCCATGATGCCTCAGGTGAGGACCTAAGCAGGCATTGCTTCATCTCAGTTATCTGTGGTATACACAGCATCCAGGCCTCTCCTGGGTTAAGGTCTGATAAAGAGTACAAATGCTGCTTGAAGGGGTGGCACATGCCACCCAGCACTCAGAAGGCAGAAGCAGCAGATCTCTGTGAGTTCGAGGCCAGCCTGGTCTATGTAACGAGCTCTAAGACAGCCAGGGCTGTATAGTGACACCCTGTCTTAGTGCAGAGGCTGGCAGCAAGGTGACTCAGCGGGTAAAAGTGCTTGCCAAGCATGCTTGGTGACATGAGTTTGATCCCTGGAACCCATATAAAGACAGAGGCAACTCCACAAAGTATACGGTGGCATGGGCAGCCCTCTCTATCACACATACACACTAATAATAGTGATGGTGATGACAATAATAACAATAATCAATTAATTAAAACATTGTAACACAAGGGTCTAGGTGTGTGCACATCTGTAACCTGAACACTTGGGAGGGAAGAGCAAGAGGACCGCTGTGAGTCTGAGGCCAGCCTGGGCTACATATTGAGTTCTGGGCCAGCCTGGGCTACATAGAGACACTCTGTCTCAAATAAACAATGCCAAATGAATTATCTGAATCTGTAATCCCAGCATGGTGGAGACAGAGACAAGAAAGTAGGGGCTCAAGGTCATCCTCCTGTCCACTGCAAGTTTGAGACCAGCCTGGAGTACGTGAGATACTCCCTAAAAAAGGAAACTTTAAAAAAAATGCCAAGGGCAACACAGGCCACTGCTGTCATTACTGTAACACTTACTTCTCAAGCCTGACCAGACCGGGTGTTTAGGAGACACTGATCCCATGAACACAGGTCTGTGTTTGGATTCGGAGGAGGCTCGGGTGGTGACGGGATGGGCTGTGAGCTCCTGCGGGGAGCCTTAGAAGGAGCTGTGCCGTCCAGCTAGTGGAGCAGACAGACTCTAATGAAGTGAGTTAGCTCCAGGCCACACTGATTTCACGTCTCGGTGGCCACTTCTCAGCTGGTAAATGTCACTGGCGAGCAGCAGACACACCTGGCAGTGACCCAGCTGCGGATGGGGGTGAGCCAATTGCCAGCGGGGCTGAGGATGCCTTGTGGGTGCTAATGCAAGGCCAGGGTCTCTGTTCTGTGGACTCTTGCCAATGTGCAGGATGCTGCATGCTCCAGGCTGTACCTGTCACCAACGTGGGAATGCTTTTAACCGTTAGTCCCAATTCTGACCCCACAACTCAAACTCCAAGCTGGTTCTTGGCTGGCCACATTTGTCCCTTTCTTCACCTTGTGGAGGTTCCCAAAGGGGGCCCAACTGCTCTGGACTCGAGTGGGAAGTAGAGGCTTGTGGAGCTCTCTGGGCCCATGCCCTCCCTGCCTTTAGCTGTCACCTTGGGTAACTAATCCAGCACAAGGAAAGAGTGCACACCCACAGGCGAGGCGGGCCGCACTTCATACTTTGTCACTGCAGCAGGCTTTGCTCAGAACCAAGTGGCTGCAGGAAGAGCAGGCTCAGAAATGAGTCTTGCTGGAGAGAGATGTGAGGCTGAGAGGCCAAGCGGTTCTCCCCAGGCCATCCTCTCGCTGTCCTTCCACCCAGTCCTACGCCAGGAAGTCTCAGATCAGCCTCCTGTCCCTTACCTCAGGGGACTGTGAAGAGGTGGGTGTTTGCTCTGAAGTCAGGATGTTGCCTCCCATGACTCATCGGCCTATCCTGGAGAAGGGAGGCTGCAGGGGTAACTAGGACTCCCTGAAGAGTTGGAGGGACAAGATAAATGCAGTGGTGGCGCAAGCCTGTAATGCTAGCACTCAGGAGGCAGAGGCAGGTGGATCTCTGTGAGTTCAAGGCCAGCCTGGTCTACAAAAATGAGTCCAGGACATCCAGGGCTACATAGAAAACCGTTTTTTAAAAAAACAAACAAGGGGCTGGAGAGATGGCTCAGAGGTTAAGAGCACTGACTGCTCTTCCGAAGGTCCCAAGTTCAATTCTCAGCACCTACATGGTGGCTCACAACCACCTGTAATGAGATCTGGTGCTTCTTGTGGTGGGCAGGCACAGGTGTGGGCAGAATACTGTATAAATAATAAATAAACCTTTAAAAAAAGTAAGTAAATTAAAAAGACAAAAAGCCCCAAAATAATAAATAAATAAACAAATAGGGGAGGTATTCACTCCCCACTGTACCTCCCTTTTCTCTTCTTGAAACTCAGTCTCCAGGTCTAAAAACCTGAAAACTTCTAACTCATACCTACCCTAGAGCCAACATTTCTTATGCACATGCCTGGGTTCCTCCCAGAGGGACCAGGGGCAGTGGCCTTGGGTCCCCTGAGAAAGCTGTGACTTCCACATGGAGACCTTAGGCTTAGGCCAGTGAGCATCATCCCTGAGTTAGTGGTAGGCAGCTCCTGGCATCCCCCATGCCAACTCCCTTCCTTTCCCTTCTCAATTTGCTCCTTAAGGTCCTGGACCCCAGGTATGCGAGGTCTGGCGGCAGCAGGGCCTGCTGAATGCTGTTGGTAGGGTCGCACCAGGATGCACCAGGAAACACTCAGGTGTCTTCTCCACGGAGACACAGCTCCACTGGGAGATGCTCCCTGCCTCCTGTGCTTAGCATCCAGGGACCTTCCTATGTGGAGCGGGGAACCCTGGAGTCCCCTGTCACTCTTCCCCTATCCAGGGGACAAAAGGGAGG
Source organism: Acomys percivali (assembly GCA_907169655.1). Lineage (NCBI taxonomy): Eukaryota > Metazoa > Chordata > Mammalia > Rodentia > Muridae > Acomys > Acomys percivali. The sequence continues at coordinate 47,738,246 of OU015747.1, read as the reverse complement.
AGAGAAAAGCTGTATTAATAAAAGAATAGAATGCTGCAACTAACTCCGTGTTGGCGTGTGCAGCCCAGAATAGCAATGGGCTTTCTCAAGGCAAACAGAACTCCCCAGGTGTTAATGCAAATTCATTCGCTTAAGATGAAAGAGGGTTGTTTCCCCCTTCGCTGGTTAATATGAAGGACTTAATAGATTCAGCCTAGGGAACTGGGGATCTCAGCCTGGGAGCTGGAGGCCGGGAGGCTGGGAGGAGGGAGGAGGAGGGGAGGGATCGGGCGTGGTCCCCTGTGAATTTCAAAGCAGAGCAACTGTCACAGCAGGCCAGGCTGCAGGACTCAGCTCATGCCACCCCCATCCTCTGTCCTGACAGGAGCCGGGACTTGAGAGGCAGAGTCCTGGGAAAGTCTGGAGTGGCTATGCCAACCTCTGCCTTGGGCCTCTGTTAATGGGGGGCCTCTAAGGCCCCTGCCACAGCTGCGCCAGTGTAGGGCTATGAGAGAGAATGGGGTGAGGTGGGTATTCTTTCTGTTTGTTTGTTTTGTTTTGTTTTTTGTTTTTTGAGACAGGGTTTCTCTGTGTAGCCTTGGCTGTCCTGGACTTTGTAGACCAGGCTGGTCTTGAACTCACAGTGATTGCCCTGCCTCTGCCTCCTGAGTGCTGGGATTAAAGGTGTGTGCCACCATACCTAGCCTGGATATTCTTTTTTTTTTTTTTTGGTTTTTCGAGACAGGGTTTCTCTGTGTAGCCTTGGCTGTCCACGCTCTCTGTGGACCAGGCTGGCCTCAAACTCACAGAGGTCCTCCTGCCTCTGCCTCCCAAGTGCTGGGATTAAAGGCGTGTGCCACCACCGCCTGGCTATTCTTAATACAGACCAGCCTGGTCTACAAGGTGAGTCCAGGACAGCCAAGGTTACACAGAGAAACCTCGTCTCAAAAACAAAAACAAAAACAAACAAACAAAACAGTCCAAGCTGGCTGGGTCCTACTCCATCTCCCTCACTCCTTTAGTTTCCTAAATGGTGACACTCTTTTGAGGGAGCCTAGGAGAATCAGTCTGTGCAACTGAAACTTAGGGGATCCCAGAGTTCTTGGAAACTTGACCTTGTACAGTCAAGGCTCAGGATCTCAGAGAGGAAGACTTACTGTAGTTACAGCAGAGAGCTGGAGGGACCAGAACCCTGTCACCTGCAACAGCTGCCCGCCCACCGGCCTTTATCAGCCTTTCTTCCCAGCCTGCAGCCTCTGTGGCCTCAGGCCTGGACTAAGCCATACACCCCAGAGCATGCAAGCTTTTCATGCAGGCTTCCCAGAGTACCACTCTCCACTGAAAACTCCTCACTCAGGACCTCTGGTGAGGAAAGGGTGAGGGTGCCCCATGTGATGCTTAGCGCCCATAGGTGTCAGGAGCCCCAAGATGGGTGTCACCTGGACTCAGCTGGAGAGACAGAGACAAGCTGTGCTGACCCAGTGTTGGTTAGAATTTAACTCTAGTCTCTCGGGGTGAATGGCGCAGCAGGTACCTGTCACAAGCCGCCTCCGCAGTCTCTGCTTTTGTTTACTGACTTAATTCCTTCAGATCAAAGGCTGCCCCTTCCTCTCCAATGGGGGGAAGGGGCAGGATTACATTATTTATATTGGAAATGGGGAAGACTCTGTGGGGACTGTTTCTTTATGCCTGATAAGAGGAAATTAGGTCACTGCCACCTCTCTCTGGCGTCTGCTACATGATTCTTTCAACCTAGGTGCCTTGGACAGGGGCGAGGGCTCCATACACAGAGCCGAACTCGGTCCATCCAGAACCTCTTCTGTCCTGAATCGCCAGTAAATTATTGACCCAAGTGGAGAGCATTAACATCCTTCCCGGGCAGCCCCAAGCCAGGGCTATCTATCATCCTGTAGGCTCTGCAGCTGGCACTGGGCAAACATCAAGGACAAATAGGCCAGATGCAAGGTCATTAAAATCAGGGTGCAGGGGGTAGGGTGGGGCCCACATGGGGTAGGCCTGCTGCCTCTGGGCTGTGACTTCCTCTGGGTCTCCCTGGCTTTTTTCTCTGTTTCCTCCTGTCTCAGGCCTTCAGAAGGCATCATTCAGAGAAAGCTGGAACCCTGGAGTGACCGCATGGCTAGGTCCCGTGCTTAGAACCTCTAGGCACCATTAATCTTCATAACCCTTGAAAAGTCCCATTGACAGCACCAAAAAAAAAAAAAAAAAAAAAAAAAAAAGGGAAACCACTTGGCTAGGTAGGCATGGCTAGGAAGTGGTTGAGCAGGTGTGGTACCCCAGGCTTGTTGGGCTCAGAGTCAAGGAGGGCTTAAGTCCCCCTGCCAGGACAAGACTTGTCCCCAGAACCCCTGAGGCTGGTGATAAAAGGAGATTCCAGCTGGGCTGGCACATGCCTTTAATCCTCCAAGCACTCAGGAGCCAGAAGCAGATGGATCCTCTTCAAGGCCAGCCTGGTCAACAGCGAGTTCCAGGAGAGCCAGGGCTATACAGAAAACCCCAAAATTATTAACAAGAATATAAATAATAAATAATAAATTAATAATAATAATAAAATTTTTGTTTTGGAATACTTTTTTTTTGGGTTTTCAAGACAGGGTTTCCCTGTGTAGCCTTGGCTGTCCTGAACTCACTTTGTAGACCAGGCTGGCATCCAACTCACAGAGATCCACCTGTCCCTGCCTCCCTGAAGGGTGGGATCAAAGGTGTGCGCCACCACGCCTGGCTCTGTTTTAGAGCAGTTAACATTTTTTTATTACACATTTCTAGGGGCTGGCATGCCCCTGCTGCGGTGCTTGGGTAGAAGGCAGGGAACAGCTAGTGGGACTGGGTTCTCACCCTCTACTACCTTGTGGGTCCTGAGATTGAATTTAAAAGCAAATGTCTTTGCCCACCGAGCCCTCTTGTGGCTCAGAGTACTTTTGTTTCCATTCCTAGTCTTCCTGAGGCCCCTGGAGGTTTCACTGTCAACCACTTTTTGCAGAAGTGGCAGAGGACCCTGCCCTGGGCTAAAGGCTGTGTCATAGCTACGCAGGGCTGGTAAGCGAAGGCTGGGTCTCTTTTGGAGGCTCTCACCTTAGAGTTCTCACGCGGCCCTGAAATCTACCCAGCAGCAGCAGGCCAGGTGCTATTCTGGGGTTACCACTCCAGTGAGAAATGGGTATCCAGTGGAAATAGGAGAGGAACAGCGGGGGATCCTCTCTGAGTCAGATGGAGACCTTGCTGTGCTGATAAACGGTCCCATAATTTGCTGGCACTGCCCTACCACTATGCTGATAGCTGAAGGAGCTTTCTCTCTTCAGGGCTCGGACTGCAGCCTCGGGATCCTGCCATAATGCAGTAATGACAGGCTGCCAGGGAGCCCCACACAGCAGGGAGGGGCGGGGGAGAACCCTCTCGCTGGAGAGGACGTCTGGGCTGTCTGCAGAGAGAGAGAGGTGAGAAGGCAGTGACTTTCTCTTCCCCAGAGTGCAAGGGATGGGATCAGACAAGGTTGCAGCAATTTTCTGCCGGTACCTTCTCCTCTTCCAGACTTGGGCTCCTGGCTCCATTACACGTGGGTGGCTCCTAATCTGATCCCCCCCTTGAAGGCTCCTGGGGCACACGGTCCTGGGACTCAGCTGCCAGGCGCTGCCTACTCAAGAAGTTCAAGACAGAGGGGTATGGGCCAGCAGAGAGGCCACAGTGACAGCAGCAGACATTAAGGTACTGGGATGCAAATGCCACAATGAAGCACCAAGGTCCTAAAGACTTCCTAGGCCAGAAGCTAACCCTCTAAACTCAGCTCTCTCCTCCACTAGGGACAGGGAGGAGGGGCTAGCCCGGACGATACAGTGCTTCAAAACAATGCAAATACCAGGCAATACTCGGTTCCTGCCGCGCTTGATGGAGATGAAAGGCCGGCAGTGAGCACTGTGGGCTTTTGGTGTCTTTTTAAAGTCAGGTGTAAATACTGACTTCAACAGCTTAAAATGCCCAGTTTATACACGGTAGTGTTTCCCTGCTTTGACTGTTGAGGAAATCAGGCCACTTCTAGTCCTTAAAACTAGCAACTAAGCCGGGGGTGGTGGAGCACACCTGTAGTCCCAGCGCTCGGGAGGCAGAGGCAGGTGGATCGCTGTGAGGCCAGCCTGGTCTATAAAGCGAGTCTAGGACAGCCAAGGCTACACAGAGAGACCCTGTCTTGAAAAACAAAACAACACAACAACAACCAAGCAAAAAAACAAAAAGAAAAAAAAAAGCAGCCCCCCACCCCCCAACAAACAAACTAGCAACTAGTTGCTACCTTGTACTCAAATTCATCTCCCACAAATGGAGGGCTGGGGCTATAGCTCTGTTGGTGGGGTGGCACGCCTGAATGACTGCTAGCACCTCATAAACCAAGAGTGGTGGTGTTGCATAACTGTAGCCCCTGTGCTAGGGGAGTGTGTGTGGGGGGGGCATGAAACAGGAGGATCAGGAGTTTAAAGTCATCTCCAGCTGTGTAGTGAGACTGAAGACAGCTCATTATCTTAAAAAAAAAAAAAAAGTTAAAAAAAATCCTGTTTTGAAAAGTGACACACAGCTTTCATCACAGCACTCAGAAAGCAGAGACAGAAGGATCTCTGTGAGTTCGAGGCCAGCCTGGTTTTACAGAGGGGGTTCCAGGAAAGCCAGAGCTACCCAGAGAAACCCCATCTCAAAAAAACAAAACAAAAACAAAAACAAAAAAAACAAAAAAAAACACCCCCAAGCCTCAAAACAGTGTGATCTTATCAGTTAAGAGCTCTATATTTTCAAAGCCAACAAAATACTGCCCAAACTTTTATAACTTTTGTTTTTGTTTTTGGTTTTTTGAGACAGGGTCTGTTTGTGTAGCTTTGGCTGTCCTGGACTCACTTTGTAGACCAGGCTGGCCTTGAACTCACAGCGATCCACCTGCCTCTGCCTCCTGAGTGCTGGGATTAAAGGCGTATGCCACCACTGCCCGGCCTTTTATAATTCTTAACATCATTCCAAAAGATATAAAATAGTATTTAACTCAGACCCTGGGGAAGGATGTATCCAGCCATGCATCACTGATGGGCAGATCCTGAACTGCATTGCTAGTGATCTCACTGTCTCATAAACACCATCATGCACCCAGACTGCCAGTCCCCAGGCCACACAGCCTTAAGGAACCACTGTCCTGGATGTGACTTACTCAGTTTATTTGGAGACAGGCTGGCCTCAAACTTGAAATCCCCTTCCCTCAGCCTTCTGAGAGCTATATACCATGGAATATTTTAATATTTTAATGTAGGATCCTGCCTGCATTGCATGAATGTGGCTCAGAGGTTAAGAGCACTTGCTGTTCCAGAGGACCCAGGCTCAGTTCTCAGCAACCACACGGTGACACACAGCCATCTATAACTCCAGTTCCAGGGGATTCGATATCTTCTTCTGACCTCTGTGGGCAACAGGCGTGCACATACATACATGAATGCAAAATATACATAAAATGAAAATAAAGCTAAAAGAAAAAAAAAAAAGGAAGACACTAATGACAGACTATAGCAGCTTAGAATTTTTATTAAAACAATCACTTAAATTATAATCACCCCCCAGCCCACACAGAAGACAGCTTCATGTCCTGGCCCTGGCAGGAGTGACACGGGCCTCCCAGGAAGAGATGCAGGACAAGAGAACCGAGGAGTGGAAGCCCATGGCGCTGGCTTGGCCTCAAGGCACCTGGGAGAGGCTGGGTCCTCGTGAAGGCTGCTTGTACCAGAGGCTTTGAGGCTCTGGCCCTGTTGGCAAGAACAGCCAGTTGCTGTTGCTGGTTGTCAGCCTCTGGGCTTTTTTGGAAGTGAGGGAGCAAGAGAATCCTGTCTAAAAGATGACCAAGCAGTAAAGTAGTGTTATGTAAGCCCACGGGTGTTGTCTAGCGAGGCCTTGGCAGTGACCTCAGGTCACAGTGCTACTGTGGCTGAGGGATGGCCTCAGTTGGGGTGTATGGCCAGGCACAGGCCAACAGCAAGGCTTCAGTGTCCTGCACCGAGTGACTTACTGTTTCAGTATCATGTACTCCTTACCCAAGGGCCACTGAAGCTACAAGTAACATAGTCAGGGCTGTAGCCCCTTCCCTCGGACTTGAGACACACCGTCCTTGACTCTGATGTTGTCAACCAGAAAGCACTGAGCCACAGGCTCAAAGCGGCCATTACTCTGAACCTTCTCTGGGGCTGGAGACATGGGGACCCCACCCCCTCTCTCAGGGGAGCTGAAGTACTTCTGACAGAGTGGGCTTGGGCCCCACCTTCCAGGCAATGGGGACACCTGCCACTGCTCCCACACCAGGACTCCCACCCATGTGGTTTTGTAGCTTGGCATTTCCCAAATTTGAGTTACGAAGACTAGTTAAATTAAAAAACAGGGTCTGGGCCGGGCTTGGTGGTGCACACCTTTAATCCCAACACTCGGGAGGCAGAGGCAGGTAGATCACTGTGAGTTCAAGGCCAGCCTGATCTAGAGTCCAGGACAGCCAAGGCTACACAGAGAAACCCTGTCTCAAAAAACCTAAAAAGACAAAAACAAAAAAACCAAGGCCTGGAATTTTTATAAACGGTGTCATGGTCCTGTGTCCCACAGCCACTGTCGGACTAAGTTTACAGGAGAGGAAGAAAGTCTATCCTGGAAGAAAGTCAGGAGAAAGTCAGGAAGTAAGTGAGTTCCAGGCCTGACAACACAGCTCAGCCTCAGAGCCATGGCAGACTTGGCAAATGCTGGGGTGTCAAGTCCATAGGACTTCCCCCCAGCCTTAGGTTCTAGAGTCCTTATCCTAGGTGCCCAAAGAGGCTGGGGTGACACACTCGGGGCGGATGCCTATGGCAAAGTGGCCTGATGGGCAGTAGCCAGTGGGAACAAGGTAGCGTGCCTTAGTTTCTCAAAACCAAACTACTGTGAAGACACATTGCTCTCAGCCTCTCAACCCAGCTCTCTTCGGTTAATATACATCTCTTTGTGGGCGAGGCATTTCACCTGCTGTTAGGACCCAAAGGGCCCTGATTGGCCATAGCAGTGACTCCAGCTATGAAAAAGGTAGAGCCAACGTGGAGTGTGTGAGTCACATAGTAGGCAACCCACAGGGTTAGCCCGTGTGACTGCTGTGAGTGGATATCTATGCCAGGCTCAGGAAAGGAGGGACAAAAGGGACCCTGCTGGGCTCTCAGGGAAGACAGGGACAAAGAGGCCTAGGTATTGGAGAACACAAGGAAGAGACTATGGTAGGATGGGCAGCAGGCCTCTTGAGTTCCATGTGCCGAATGGGAACCAATGGAGGCCCTGGTCACAGCTGGGTTCCCAGGTACTCATGGGAATGTGGCCAGGAAGCCCTGGCCCAGCACAGGTAGGTGTCTGAGCCTGAAGGGAGTCATGTGCACACTGTACCGTCAGGTCCCTGCACAGGCTCCACTAGCTTCCCAGCCCCTCGGCTAGGCACCAGTCTTTCATCACAGCTGTCCTGCCTGCTTCCTGCCAATCAGACAGACAAAGTGCCTCAGGCAGCCTGTCTAACGACCCATCACTCCTGGCTCTGCGCTCAGCCAGGCCATGCTTCTGCACTGTGTCAGGGCCTTCCTGGGGAGCGGAGGCCCATCCCAGAACCCTAGCGGGGAGCAGGGAGCACAAGCATGGAAAATTTCAGGCAGCTTTCACACTGGACTCCTATAGCCACCTTCCAAACCAGAGCCTGACACCACAACACCTAGGATGCAGGAAGGACGGTGTCCCATGCACAACATGAGAGAGAGAGAGAGAGAGAGAGAGAGAGAGAGAGAGAGAGAGAGAGAGAGAGAGAGCCCACGAGTGCAGGCCAGGAGAACTAGAACACCTTGAGAGATCTTTACAGGGTCAGAGTTCAAAAACAGCTGAAGGAGACTGGGCCCCTCTACTCAGAGTTCCCAAACGAGCCGGTCCCCCATTGATGGCTCCCATGCAGTCAGGCCTATCCTGTTGGTGTCAGGAGCAGCATATGTGGCGGATCCTGAGTTGGCCGGGTCACCTGCTAGAGTTCTTCAAAGAAGGCCACTCGGGACTTGGCGCTCTGCAGAGTGAGCTGTAAAAAAGAAAACAAGGACTGAAGGGAGCTGGGCCTCACAACACAGCCCATCCTGCTACAGGGAACGACCTCAGAGGCAGCTGGGAGCCACAGGTACCAGTGGTCACGGCCAGATATGGGTCCAGATTCATGCTGAGGATCAAGTGCAGAAGGACACACTGGAAGGATGGCTGGGGGCAGACGCAGCTCAGCAGGAACCCTCCTATCACATAACCCTTCCTGGAGGTGGGCTAGCTTGTGAACTGTGTTTCTGCTGCTTCTGAAACACTAACTCCCGCCTTGTGCTCTGCAGTGCACCAGCTTCTCTGGGCTGAGGCCCTGGGTTGGCACTACCTCTCAGTTCTTACACTGGGCCAGGTAGCATAGCCTCAGGCAAAGAGGGACTGTGTCATATGAAAGGTCTGTTCTCTTCCCAGGGTGACTCCAAAGCAGACCTGTCCATGGCCTGGAAGCTGAGAGACAACAGACTCTCTTATGCATGTCAGGCCCACGCAGGACAAGGCGTCCTGAGCAGTGCCTGACATGTCACCCCAGCACCTCCCAGGAGGATGCCACCCAAGAAGCTCCGGGCTGGGAAAATGGAGAAGAGAAGCAGAGGCAGGTCTGCCTCCCAGCCTCCCCAGACAGAAGCATCTGGCATAGGCACCTATTTCAAGCTGTTGCTGAGAGGGAGCCCTTGGGGCAAGACTCTATGTTCTTGATGCAGCCCCAGGGCTTCCCAGAAAGGAGTGTGTCAGTAACTGCACACTGCCCTTCTTCATTGCCTGAAACGTTTACCTTCGTGCTTGGTTCTGAGTGGGAGAACAGGTTATGTTTATTGAGTGCATCGAATGCGATATGGGCCACAACTGTAACTAAGTGGGAGGGGAGACTTGAGGCTGCCTGCTCCCATTCCAGCTATGTGGCCTCAGTAAACACCACTGATGTGTCTGCACCTCACTCCTCTGGAGGTAAGCCATGGGACAGGCTGCTCTGGTCCTTCGAAGAGTCTGCAGTACTCACCAAAGCTCTACAAAGGGCAGGAGAGGGCGACTGTGAACCCACTTCACCATCAAAAGACAGGCAGCATTAGTGTGCTCAAAACGAGACAGCTTGAGAGCCGACTCTTTAAATCCTGCCAAATCTTTTGGCCTTGAAGTTCCCGACTAACAAGCTGAATGCAAGGAGGCATCTGAGCTGTTTTCTTCAGTGGAACCAATTCCAGAAGCTCTATGGAAGCCCAGTTCTGCCAGGAATGGAGAGAGCTTTTCTTTGCTGAGGCAAACACCCTCCAGACGGGAACTGCATTTGGCTGGGTTTCTCCTGCAGTGCCAGCAGAGAGGGGCCAGTGGGGGTGTGCCCTGTGATAATGGGGACCAGGACAGTAAAGGAGATGGTGCCAGAGATCTAGGACAAAAATCCTCTCTGGGAAGGGTTTGAATCAAACGGTGTCCCCACAATTCTGGGACAACCTCAGGAGGTTTCTTGGGATAAGGAGCCTGCAGGCAGGAACAGGGTAAGCCACTTCCAGTGAAATACAGGCACAGCGGGACCCAAAAACCTATTGGGTGCAGCGACCAGGCCACTTAAACCAACTGTGACACAGGGCAATGCAGCACTTTCTCACAGGGAAGCACCCGGCTCGTGCTGAGGACCTATCAGCCTGTCCTACCTGTGGCATCAAACCCCTTCTAGGGGAAGCAGAGCAGAGCAGAGCCCTTGTTAGGATAAAATTCTGGCAGAAGGGTCATGCACTGTGCTAGTCTCTAAGCCAGGACACACATTGCCCTGAGAGGCCTGGCTACTTCTCCAGGCAGGATGCCCAGGCGGTGGGGGCCTTTAAAAGTCCATAGTGTTGGCTCCAAGAATTCCTGGATCCACTACCCAAGTGTGCTGGCTGTCCCTTCAAGGTGCTTGGGGAGGGCTTTGGCAGCACCCGACTCCAGGTACTCAAGCATGTACTCATTAGGATGCAAAGCTCTCTGGGAAGATGCTCCCACCAGAATCCCACCAGTGCTGTACTGTAGGGTAGGATGACCTCTTTTCTCACCAGAAGGGTCTGTCCTTAGTGCAGGGGAAAGCACAGGCTAAGCACAGCCAGAAGTGCAACATCATGCAGGACAGTGGCATTTCAGGGGCCCAAAGGCTGATAAATCCACCGTATAGAGTAGCTCAGGACCTCTTGTGGACACTGCTCAGCTCAAAGGGAGGCTTGACCAATACTGCCCCACCTTCTACCCTTACCGTACAGCTCCTGGCACTTCTAATTCCACCAGGAACCCCAAAGTCTGAGGAACGTAAACCGTGTGCTCACTTCCCACTGCTGGGAGTGCTTCCAGGGGCCACCTCTGCCTGCTCCCTCAGTAGCATCCTTTATCTTAAGACATCAAATGCCTCCTAGCAGGACCAGAGGGCAGAGCTCATGCAGGAGGGAGGCAGACAGTGAGTGACTCAAGGGTATTCGGGGAGAAGCCTTGAGTCCTGTGAAGGAGGCATTCTAGAGAACAAGAAACCCTTGTGCTGGGGCACTGCCATCTGTTTCTGCCGACTGTGCTCCTGGCTAGGCACTCCATGGGCAAGCTAACCCGTGGGGTCCACTGCCACCTGCTGTCCTGATACAGGCAAGGCTCCCCCTAGAAGGCTGGTTACCTCAGTCACAACTACAAGCAGGAGGTGCTCATGAAAGAAAAGGCTCTGAGAAAGCAGAGCACTGTGAGCCTTCATAGTGCCAGCCGACAAGCTTCCTGGGCTTCTTACGACACTCTCACATCCAAACATGGGAGAGCCCACTGCAACACTTGGGATGTCTTGTTGCCCTAGTGATAGGAATGCTCTATGTACAGCACAGCAACACTTCCGCTTGTAAGATCCAGAGTACCATGGAGACGGTTCCACTAAGATCCAGCCTCAGCCAGGTGTGGTGGTGCAGACTTGGGAGGCGGAGGCAGGCAGATCTCTGACTTTGAGGCTAGCCTGGTCTACAGAACGAGTTTCAGGAGAGCCAGGGCTACACAGAGAAACCCAGTGTCAAAAAACCAACAAACCAAACAAACAAAGATTCCAGCCTCATTCCCTTTCACAGGAGCCTCATATGTCATACTGAGTTGGGACTTGAAGCCACCAGCAGAATCCCAGCCATCGTGTTCGTGTGCAGCCTTTGGCTGTGGAGGTGCATTCTTTGGATGTGGTACAGGCTCTGCTCATACCAATAAGATACCCGACTGTCGGGGCAAGGAGAGCCCTATATCTCATCAGGCTGTGGGTATGCCTGAGTCTGGCGTCCCTCCCTGAATCTTTCTGTGAACAAGCTGGCTGAGCTCCTGCTGACCAGGGACCACTCTGCTATGCACAGTCCTTCCAAACTCATGCTGGACGCAGACAAGGTCAGCCATAAGCATCTGGACAGTCAGGCCTTGCTCCTTGGGAAGCCTGGAAACCACGAGGCACCTGCTCACAGTGCCCAAGCCAGTGTGCTCTCGCCAGCTCTCCAGAGACGCCTAGACCACGCAGCCTCCACTCCAGCACTAGGCCGCCCTGCTGCCCTCTTCCAGCTGTCTCTTCACATCTGATTACAATCAGCCCCGAGAATAATACAGGAGGAATTAACTTCTCTCTTGACTGAACCGGCTGTTCGAGTCTGTCATTAATCCAATTCCAATTTGAAGAGACCAACTTCCTTTTCTTTCTCTGTGGCAGATCTATATGGCTTTGTATCACATGGGGCGGCTCATCTTTCTTCTCACCTCAGCACATAAAGACAGGCCCTGGAAGAGCCGCCTTTGCTCCTACCCACAAATGGCCAGGCTGTGGAAAGGGAGGACAAAGAGCCGCTTAGCAAAGGGAAGCCCCTTCTGCTCCCCAAATTATGTGTTAAGTGACAAAAACGGACAAACCACCAAATCTAAGTAAGTTTGTATTTGGGAGATACACCTGTCTCCTTAAGAAGACAAGAGTGGGGCTGGAGAGATGGCTCAGTGGTTGTCTGCTCTTCCAGAGGTCCTGAGTTCAATTCCCAGGAACTACATGGTGGCTCATAACCATCTATAAAGTAATCTGATGCCCTCTTCTGGCTTGCAGGTGTACATGCAGATAGATTACTCATATACATAAAATAAACAAATAAATATTTTAAAAAAAGAGAGGATTGGGGTTGTGTCAGTGACTCAGTGGTAAAGCACTTGTCTAGCATATTCAAGGCCCAGGGTTCAATGTTCAGCACTGCAAAGAAATAAGCATTATAAATAAATAAATAAATAAATAAATAAATAAATAAATAAATAAATAAAAAGAGGGCTAGAGAGATGTCTCAGAGGTTAAGGGCACTGACTGCTCTTCCAGAGGTCCTGAGTTCAATTCCCAGCAACCACATGGTGGCTCACAACCATCTGTAATGTGATCTGATGCCCTCTTCTAGCCAGATATGCTGATGCTAACATTTAAATATCAGCACTAGAGAAGCAGAGTCAGGGACATGTCTGAGTCTGAGGCCTCCCTGGATTATACGGTGAGTTCCGGCCAGCCAAGGCGACAGGGACCCAGCGTTAAACAAAACAACAATGACAACAACAAAAGACTGGCTTTTTCCACCTTCAAAAAGGACCCATTACCCAGCTGGTTTCTTGTCATCTCTTAGCTGTCCCCTGATAGCTGTATGACATTGACTCCATCAAGATGTTTCTGAGAAACAGCTCCAGGGCTGGCAGGCAGGCCTGGAAGGTACCTGTGACCAGTGCGGTCATCTGATGGCCTAAGAAAGACTAACAACTAGGTTCTTCCAACTTTGGTCCCCTTCCAGCAGAGCGCCCCTGCTGGAAATCCACCGTGAGACGGCAGACTGCCAACTGCCCACTGCCCATCTTGCCTCCAAAAACCCTTTTGGGGGACCATTTCCTAGAGTGACAGGTGGGTAACTAAATGTATTCCAGTGTGAAGCTTGCAGCAGCAAGGCTGCTTGATTAAGAATGAATTACACTTTCATCAGCAGAGAAAGAAAATTGATTCACAAGGCTGCATTGTGACAATCTTGTCCTTCCGCAAAAGGGAATGGAGAGGCAGGCAGGACAGAGCCACTGTGGCTACCAGTGGGAGAAAGGAAGCGCTACAATTAAGCCAGGAGAACAAAGCTAATCAGGGCACCAGCACTCCTTAGACTGGTGTCTGGGGGCTTCACCTCAATCCACTTCTCCCCAGGGAGGAGAGGAAGGTGGGAGGGGGATGTCTAATTCATTTTAAATAATAAGACCCACAGTGCCAAACCCATTTTAGATACTAACCTAATAACTCCCAGTGCTGAGACTCAGCTCGTCCCATAAAGATGTGGAGGAATTGAAATGCAAGCCCTAAAATCATGTTACATTTCCTCTCCGCCACTACATAATGAAAATGAAGGAGCGGGGGAGGGCGGAGATAGAAAAGGACATGCAGATTCTCTGGCGTGAGGATCCACAGGGAGCAAGCGGACTGGAGCAGAAAGGTGACAGCCAGAGCCAGCAGCAGCAAATTCAACATGATCTTTGTTTGGGGTGTGATAAACATCCCCTTCCTGAACTGGAGCCAAGGTGGACAGTGCTGACAAAGGGAGGCCACCACTACAGACTGGGAACATTAAGCTTTTCTCAAGTCTTGCTAGGGGCAGCTTGCACCCAAACACCATTGTGCATCGAAAGAGTCATCCACAGAGGTGGAGTGAGAGGCCACATCCAGCCCTTTCCGGAGGGATCTGCCCAGGAAATCCCTGGGGAGTACGCTCTGTATTAATCCTTAGGGGCCCTAAAGCAGCAGCAATGTGCCTGGAAATGACTGCCTGTGTCTCTGCGCCCTGTGATGCTGGAAGGGACTATTGCTACTCTGTTCTTCCATCTGACAAATAAACTCATCGGTCTGATTCACCTCACTGGGCAGGTGGACGCTAAATGCAATCTACCAAGCACTCTGTGCAAGAGCCTTAAGAAAGAGGTCCAGATATACTGATGCCACTTTTAAATTGCCAATCTCCAAAGAGAAATCATGGCAAGGCTCGTAAGAAGAGAACCCGCAGCCTGCAGAGTGAGTTTGCATCCCAACTTTCCCCTCCCACTGTTGCAGCAACAAATCAGGTGCCCTGGGAGCGCTGTGCGCTGAAACAAACGTCTCTTCAGAGCCAAGGGGCCAAATGGAATGTTTTACTGTATCAAATAAGGCCCCATATAATGGCCACAGGCACTTTCAAGTAGTCATAAAACATTGAGGCCACAGGCAGGGTTTGTAGGCTCAACACTCCCCAAAGCAAACTCCTTTACAGGATAAAGCTTCCCAACCAAACCCAGGATTAGGCTGCAGTCTTAGAAAGAGGCTTGCTGACCCTTCTATCTGAACCTACCAGAAATAAGCAAGAAACCTGTAGCCCTCAGTAGCCACAGGACCCTTGCAAACTCTTATGTTAGCAATGGCTTTTGGGAGTGAGCCTACAGGTGACAAGCAAGAAAAGCACCCTCTCTTTAAATCTTATTTTTCACATGAGTGTTTGCCTTTATATGTATCTATGTACCATATACATGCCTGGTACCCAAGGAGGTTGAGGAGGATGCCAGATCCTCCGGAACTGGGAGTACAGATGGTTTTAAGTTACCTAGTGGGTGTTGGGAACCAAACCTGGGTTCTCCGAAACAGCAATCAGTGATGCTGAGCCATCACTCCAGCCTAAAGAAGTGCTCTTTTAAGATCAGCTTTCAAGTCGAGAGTGGTGGCTCATACCTTTAGTCCCAGCACTCAGGAGGCAGAGGCAGGTGAATCTCTTGAGTTTGAAGCCAGCCTGGTCCACAAAGCAAGTCCAGGACAGCCAGAGCTCTGTTACAAAGAGAAACCCTGTCTGAAAAACCAAAACCAAAACCAAATAGACCAGCACTTAAGGACTTGTGTGTACTTCCATGGAGTGGGGGAGCTGAGAAAGGTTCCTGGTGCAATGCAGTTTCTTTTGGGTTTTCTGTGCTCACATCTAGCCTTGCTGCTGCTCCCACCCAACTTGTCTCTTCTCTGAATGCAGTAAAGGAAGGTTCTGGAGTCTGAGGAGCCAGCGTGCTGGCTTTTGTATCAGGACTGAAGGTGTTCTACCAGATAATGCCAGCAGGCCCACGGGTTTACAGTGAAGGCCACCTATGAAGTGGGCATTACACTTCTCAGCAGCCATCTCTGAGGCTGGTTGTGTACAGCAGAGGTAAGCAGGGAGGCCCTGGCTGCTTGCTCTAACTGTGGGAGATGCCTTTCACGCATACTCGATTTCTCCCTGAGATTTATCACTTCTCCAGGTGCCTGAAGTGTTGTACTCCATTTCCCAAGCCCTGAATCTCCAAGGAGACTCTGCAGAAATTAAAGATGACATTAGACTTTCTGTCTTCCTGATCCAGGAGAGGCAGCTGGGTTTCCCATAAACGCCAAAGCTCTGCTTTTCCTGCTCCTCCACAGTGGGAAACGAGACTTGACAACAACACGCTAAACCATCGCCAAATGAAGTAAGCTTTCTCAGCTCTGCTACCCCGGAAGTTCTCAGCTGTCAATTTCCTTTGAAATCCTCCACTCTGTTGGAGGTTAGAGGCATGAAAATGATGACTTGTTTGCTGGCTCTTGGATCAACTCCAGATCAGGAGACTGAAATAAAGTTCTTGAGAGTGGGCTGGAGAGATGATGGCTCAGCAGTTAAGAGTGGTGACTACTCTTCTAGAGGCCTGGGGTTCAATTCCCAGCGCACAAATGGCCGCTTACAACTGTCTGTAACTCCAGTTCTAGGAGATCTGAGGCCTCACACAGATATACATGAAGCCAAAACACCAATGCACATAAAATAAAAATAAATACATCATTTAAGAATCTTGAAAGGGTGACAGGATGGCCCTGAAGGGTACTTGCTCCAAGGTGCTTTCATCTCTAGAGGATGGTGGCCGAGCTAACTCACACCTGGCTACCATCGTCATCAGTGCCGTGACTCTGAAGGCCAAACACTCAGGCCTAAGGTGCCCGTGTGCCCACTCAGATATCAGGAACATGTGTCATTCCTTCTGAGATTGAAATGAATCCTGGTTCCCCAGAGTGGCTTGCTGACTCAGATGCAAATGCTGCACCAGTTGGAAATACCACATCAACCGGGAAAAGTAGAAAATAAAGGGACATAAGATCACCAGGAAGAGAAAGAAACCATAACCTTGAAGGCCCAAAGCAAAGTGGAGGAGCAGCCATAAAAGCTAAATTCTGGTTCTCCAAGTTTTTCACCTCCATCACACATCAATGACACACCTGAGGCTCTCCTCCAGTTGTAGGCTTAAAAGTGGCAGTGTAACCCACAATTCCTCCCTCCTCCCCGATGGCTGGGTCACAAGCAGATGTTCCTTTTCATCTAGTTAAACCCTCACTGTGCACTAAGTGCCATGAGACGCCCCGCATTTAACCTCACAGCAACCCTGGGGATCAGAAGATGACAGTAATTTGAGACAGGGTCTCACTGTGTAGACCAGCTAGCCTCACAGAGATCTGCCTGCCTGGGATGGAAGGTGTGTGGCACTATGCCTGGCAGAAGACTATTTTTATGACACTGCGCAAGTGCTCTTCCTGGTCCCTTTTCTTTGAGACAGCGTCTTGCCTTGTTATTGAAGCTGTCCTTGAACTTGTGACTCCCCTGCCTCGGCCTTCTAAGACGCTGGTTTATAAGGGTAAGCCGTTGCCAGGCTCCACTTAAGGCTGACAGACAGGGATTCTCATAGTCCACTCCCCGCCTCTCTGTTTCTTGACACAGGGTTTCTCTTTGTACCCTGGAAACTTGAAACTTGCTGGGATTAAAGGTGTGCACCACCATACCCAGCTAAGGATTCTGTCTCTTAAGAAAGAAAGAAAGAAAGAAAGAAAGAAAGAAAGAAAGAAAGAAAGAAAGAAAGAAAGAAAGAAAGAAAGAGAAAGATTGGGGGCACTGAGTAAGGCAAATCAGGATTTTCTGCTTGCCTAGTGCTAACCAGAGTTCATGAACCACCACAGACCCACTTGGGGACCCTCGTGCCACGGTGTCACCACTTGCAGAGTTCTACCTGCCCGTGTGTTCCAATACCCTGCTCAGAGCACACACTGCATGGTGTCAGGGTAAAAGTACCAGAGTGGGCATGAAGCTGAAAACCAGAAGCTCACTCACTCACTCAGGCTCAAAGGACACTCAAAATCAGTGTTCATGCCCTGGGTTCTTGGCACCTCAGTAAGCTCTCATTGCCTGAGAAAGGACCTGCTGTGACTTTAGAGGCTGATCTCCTTTGCTGGGACAATGAACAAGTACAGTTTTCGGGGCAGAAGGTTCAGGGTTTTTTCTACTTGACTACAGGAAGAATGCTAAAAGATTCAGTCTACACTCCTGTCAGAGTGTCAGCGGCCCACTGGCATGGGTATGTCTGGGGATCAGGCAGTAACAGAGGTGGGGTGACATTTTAATTCTGGGCAAAATAAATTTCTTCTACTGCCTAGACACGTTAAGAGAATAATCTGCAAGGCTTTAATTAATTGACTCATCACAAACGCTGCTTGCTCATCTCCTGGGTGTCTGCAATGGGACTTGTGCAGATGAAGACTGTCCATGCACAGCTCCTTCCATGCTGTAGGGGGCAGAAGCCACAGTGGCCTTTAGAGCAGCCATGGGACAGCCAGCTCACTGCAACTGGCTTAAAGATGCACCAGTACTCTGTGTTTGCTGCCCTAGGAAAGAGAAGGGGTGTGCAGAGAATGGGAAGCTTAAGGAGAGATGAGAACCGTGACCCGCGCCACAAGCCACCAGCTGTGGTAAGTCTGCAGAGCGCACCACAGGGTAGGAGTGATCTTATACAGGAGACACCAGTCTTAAAGGCATCACAGTTGACCACATTCCCATGCTAGAGTTATCTATCAAGGAGAACACCACCAAGAAGACACAGGACTTGGAGACAGGTCTGACTGGAAAGGAAGCCGTGGCCTTCCCCAACCCAACGGTGACATATGATAGAGGAAGCAACCGGTCCTGCAGCCCCATGACATGCTCCTCAGAATGAGGCAGCCTTCTGAGCTCTGGAGGCTGGTCTTGGCCCCCCAGGGTGGACACCTGCTCTCACCCTCAAAGCATGCTATGGGCCAGGCCCAGGGCTTCACCTGCCCTCGGGAGGGCGCTGTGTGGCCCGAGGACAGAGACAGGCAAGCTCATGCATGGGTTAGTATCACAGACGGCAGGACCATCACCACAGACAGAATACCTGGGAATAACCTACTTTGAGGACTCAAATGCAGATAGGTCTTCTGCCTTGGGCTTGAGGCTAAACCAGCAAAATAAAATGAAAAAACAAAGACATACCCTGTGAAATCAAAATGCCACATGTGCCATTTGCAAAATGCTCAGTAATAGAGACAAGTGACTTCATACACTTTCACAGTTGAACACTGGCTTCTCTGGTTTCAGCACTCCAGGCGTCTGTAGCCCAGCTGACCACAGCAGTGGTGGCACAGCAGGGTGTCCAGGTGACAAGGAGGCAGGGGTCTGAAGTTGCTCCCTCAGGGCTGACTGGCTCACCAGCCCAATCATGTTTTGGCTTAAGAGTAGAGGCCTCCCTTTTACTCCCCCTGCTCCTCCCTTTCTGAGACAGGGTCTTATATAACACAGGCTAGACATGCACTTTCGTTGTAGCCAAATTGACCTTTAATCCTCCTGCCTCCTCTTCCTCCTGAGTTTTGTGGGCCACCATGCCTGGCTTTAAACTCCCTGTTGATGTTTAATAATTTTGTTTTAAATGAGAAACCCAGAAAACAACAGGAGCCATCAGAAAGAGGGTGTGCAATGGGGTGATGCCGTCCCTCTTACGTCATTTGTTTTATCTTTTTGTTTTGTTTTGTTTTGTTTTTTTGAAACAGGGTTTCTCTGTGTAGCCTTGGCTGTCCTGGACTCACTTTGTAAACAAGGCCGGCCTCAAACTCACAAAGATCCTCCTGCTTCTGCCTCCCAAGTGCTGGATTAAAGGCGTGTGCCACCACGCCCGGCCCCCCTCTTATGTTATTAGGAAGAGTTCTCTACTTGGTGTCCATTGTAACATGCTAAGACGAAATAGGGCTCCAAACTCGTTCTCTCGAGATATACATGCGCGCGCGTGCACACACACGCACACAGTGACAGCAGGGAGACATAGGTTTTTTTAGGATTTTCAGTGACAACTTAAATCACTGAAAACAGAGGCAGTCCTTGAACTGGAGACTGCTTTACAGACTGAAGTAAAGAGTGAAGCTGAACCGCATTAGTTACCATCGAAGTGCAAGGGAAAGGAGACACGGTCTTAGTTCTATAGCCCAGGCTGGCCTTGAACTTGCAATTCTCCGGCCTCTACCTCCTGAATGCTAGGGTTACTGCTGTGAGCCAACACCCCAATCCCTTTATAACCTCCATTTTATAGGGGCAACCAGCTAAAAGCAGAGCACTAGCTTCCAGAGACCCTTTCTGCTTTGCCCAAATAAGAGATATATACATTCTTGGGCTGATAATGAGGACCGAGAAACTTCTAAATACTAAATTGACAAGAATTCTAAATATCAGGAGAGAAAGATAGGACTCTGTGAGCCTCATAAACGAAGTTTCATCTTTTTAAACATTAACATTCTTCTAGATACTTCCTTTGAAGTATTAAAAAAAACCTTGGAGATTCAGAATATGTTCTTACACAAAGACTAGAGGGGACCCCATTCAGCAGCCCCTAATCCACTGTGCGTCCTCATTAAGTGAAGCAGCTCCTTGGGCATAAGTCCCATTGGCTTTAGAGACAGAATCACTTTAGTGCTCAATGAAAGATCAGAACCCATCCTCAAACAAGGACTCAGCTCATCAGAGCTTTGAACACAAGCTTCCATCAAGCCAATGGGTTCACGGTCATTGGCAGATTAAATTCCCTTTCTATCAGGAATTGAAATTTTTCCTTAACTGAGTACATGCTATTAAAAAAAAAAAAATGCCAACAGGCAACAGTTTAATGACTGTGCTCCTGAGGAAACCAGATGACAATCTCACATTTCATTAATAAGTGTCCTGTTCAACAAAGCCCAGGAGACTCCAGGTACCTTTTTAATGGTATTGTGCTTGCTGCTGGTGCCGCCCCTGTCTGAGTTCTCGTTGTGTAGGATGTCCAAGGCTGTCTCTCTCTCTTTAAGTTTCAAGGCCTCAATTTCTGTCTTGAGTTCATTGAGCTGCTCCTGCAGATGCTTGCTCTTCTCCATATACTCTACTCTATGGCAAGAAGAAACCACACATTACCACTGGCTGGACAATGAGGCAGAGAAGAGACAAGCCACGACTTACAAGCTGCTCAGTGTGGCAGCCGGGAGCGGAAGCTTGGGGCTCACACTGGAACTTGGCCACTCAAAGCCAAGAGAGCCTGGGCTGTCCACTTGACTGCTAGGAATCCCTTTCCCCGTCAGTACACTTGAGATAGTAACTGCAGGCCTCTGGTCGGGGAGAAAGGCCTGGGTAAACTTTCACAGTGCTCCACAAATAACCCCCGTCAGACAGCTTTAGTTTTGTTCGAGGAATCACATCAATGCCGGCCTTCTGAACCGCAGCACGCTTCTGCTGCCACTTTTCTGGAAGCAGTAAAGCAGATGATCTCTTCAGGAGCCGCATCGACTCTCCTACTTACTCTGAGACCTTTAGAAAAAGATGTCAGACACTAACTCAGAGTAACATGAAGAGGTTAAAGTGTTTAACTGTGAGAGCATGAGTAGAAAATTATGTAACACAAAAATAAGGAAACACTCTAAAGGGGTGACTATAGCCGGTTGATGGCTCTGCCAGCCTGTATGGAGGAAGGGAAAGTGCTGTGGGCTGATTGTCTGTGCTACCCTCACTCATATGCTACAGCCACATCACCGATGTTTTAGGAGGTGAAGGCCTCGGAAGTGATTAGTTCATCAGCCTCATGATGGGATTTTTTGTCCCTAAAAAAAAAAAAAGCAGCCCCGTGAGAGACCCCTGACACATATGAGCACACAGCAAGAAGGTGCCATCAGTCAAGCAGGAGGAAGGCGCCCATTAAACGGAGCCGACAATGCCTTGATCTTGGATTTCTAAGCCTCCAGAATTATGAGAAGTAAATTTCTGTTGTTTATAAGCTTTCTAGCCTCTGGTATTTTGTCATAATAGCCAAATACACTAAGACAGTAAGAAAATACAAACTATAAAAAACCAAGGGACAGAACAGGATGTGGCCTTATGCTGATCACAACCACATAAACATGTACATCTGGACAACGGGAAAGGAACTCAGACTGATGCTCAGAGCAGCAGCTCTGGATCATCAGCTTCTTAGCTGTTCTCAGCATGAGGGATCAAAGGAGCATAGGCTGGTGCATGATGACTCATGCTGGACTCCGGAGAGCCATCCAGAGAGGACAGCAGTTAGTGAGGGGTTTCAATCCTTGTCCTGCTCCTCATCAGCTATGTGATGCTGGGTGAACTCATCAAACTAAGTCTATTGTCTTATGTAAATGGAACACTAACATTGTTTTTTGGAGATTGGTCCTCGCTGCAGCCCAGGCTAGACTTGAATTTGCTATGTAGCTAAAGAGAATCTTGAAATTCTGATCCTCCTACGTTTACTTCCTGAGCACTAAGATTAGTGGTGCACGCCACCATGCCTGACTTACACTGTACTGGAGACGACCCAGAGCTTTGTGTATGCTGGGCAAGCACTCCACAGACTGAGCTATATCCCCAGTCCCTAAAACCTGCCTTTGATGCCAGTGGGATGTTTGTTAATTAGCATGAATTAAATGAGACAAACACTAAAAAGCTGTGACACACAGGTGTCCAATCCACAGTGTAGCTGTGATCTCTGCCAGCTGTAGTACTATTAACCAATTTACTTCTGGCTCAAGGAGTGAGAGGGATCTTACTTAGATTTCATCTACAATGGGACTGACTCCCCATCTCCGCTTCACCTCTGCTGACCGCAGCGTGGAGGGAGGGCACCTGGCAGAAGTGGCTGCGGTCTGGCCGGCCTGAAGCTCCACTCTCACTCGGTTGCCAGCATAGGGGAGCTGGTCCCAGCTGGTCCCAGCTGGCCCCTGGCTTTGCTTGGCCTGGGAACTCTTTTTCCTCCCCCACCCCTTTTCTTCACCTTTTTTCTAGAACCACTGCTGAAGAAAGAACATGATCGGACCAAGAAGAGACTTGATACCCTATGAGCATATTCAGGTGGAAAAGGTCCCCCTCAGTCACAGTCATAGGGGAGGGGAGTAAGGGGAAAATGGGAGGGAGAGAGGAATGGGAGGATACAGGGATGGGATAACAATTGAGATGTAGTATGAAAAAATTAATAAACTATATTTTTTAAAAAAAGAACATGACCGGAAGAAAACTGCAGTTTAGTTCTATGCAGACAACAGTCTAACTCAGAAACTCACCACAACCCAGTCTTATTCTTCAGTCAAGATTGAACCACTATAAACCCCAGGCCACCATTATGTTCAAGTGTTATTTTTATCCTGGGACACGACTGTTGTCCTGATCTGTTATCTTTAATTAATAATTGGGAAATTTATTCTCTAGTGGGCAAAACAAAGCAAATCTTTGTGACCTCTGTGTCCCCCAGGCCAGGCCCACTCACTCATATTCTAGACGGCCCCAAGCAGGCACAGAGGGTACATACTTTTCTTTCTCTATCTCCATGGAAAGCCGCTTCATGTCAGTATCCTTGAAGTCAAATGACAGGCTGTCACCGAGGACGTCGAAGCTAGGTATGTCAGGAGGCAGTGGTGCTGGGATAGGGTTCATGGGCTGTCATGAGAAAGCGCAGATTAGGAGGCTTAAATGACACAGCAAAGCCCTCTGGAGTCAATACTGCCAGGCAAGTGGTCCCAAAGCAGCCACATTCAGACAAGTCACCCTTCTCTGCTCAGATCTCATTTCCATGATCACTTGACTCAAACACAAACTTGCACTCAGCTTTTCATTTAGGAAACTCCCAGGCACTGGGCTAGGAGCTGGAAACACAGAGAAGACAGGCTCCCTGGCTCTAAGCAGATCAAAGTCTTGCTCAGGAAGCAGATGCATTTGCAAATCCTCACAGTTAAATGAGGTGTCCACTAGCCAGGGGAGGACCAGAGGCGTAGGAGGTGGGAGGGGATCAGAGACCGAGCCAAAGGATATGGGTGCCAGGCAAGTGGCACGCTGGTAGGCGGGTAGAGGGTGCAACCAGGGCACTGCGCATTTGAAGTGCCTCCTGGCTTTGGATCAGAAAGGCTTTGCTGGCATGTTAGGGGCTTAGATGCAGAAGACAGCCAGAGGAGGGCTTGAAGGATGGTTAAGGTGAAGCCATTAAACTTGTCTTCTGGACCTTCTCATCCCAGAACAGAAGGTCACCTAGCATACAGCCCCTATCTACCTCTCTAGTGTCCCTCATTATTTGTCCTGTTAAATCATAAGCAATATTGCTCATTATCCCTTGGGCCATGTCAAGTTCCCATTTATGAACTTACACATATATCCTTTTCCCCCTCCCTGCTGCTCTCCTCTCTCTTCCTTCCTCCTCCCTGTCACTTTCTATAGTCCTAGGGATGTGCACGTTAGGTAAACACTTCACCACTGAGCTATATTCCCAGCTCTAGTCTCTGTTTCTTTTCTTTTCTTTTCTTTTTTTCGAGACAGGGTCTCTCTGTGTAGCCTTGGCTGTCCTGGACTCACTTTGTAGACCAGGCTGGCCTCGAACTCACAGTGATCCCTAACTCTTTTTTTGTTTTTTTTAAAGTTCTGTTTTTGAGATGGAATCTCACAAGGCCCAAGCTGGTCTCAAACTGGTGAGCCTGCTGTCCTAGCTTTCTGAGTGCTGGGACTGCAGGTGTGTCATCACATCTAGCAAACTCTCCAACCTGTTTTCAAAGTTCTCAACTCCTTTGGTCTCTTACCAAAGCCCTTCAGTCCTTGGCAAAATAGCTGCCTTTCCCTTTGTAGGTCTTTAGCACGGTGCGGACCGTGCCGCAATGGGTCTTTCCTCAGTTCCAACTGCAGAGATCCCTCATCATTACATCAGTTTTTGTCTATGGCTACAAACATTTTGAAGGTAGACTCAGTCTTTTCATCCTTGGATTTTCACTGAGCCTGGGACAGTGTTTGGGATGGAACAGAGCCTCTCAACTTCATTCATGGCAATGAGGTCTAAGGCAGGATGTGTGGGGAGTGTCAAATGTGCCTCTGAGCAGGGACATCTAGGTCCTACTTATACTCTGTTTTCAGGGCTGAATGTTAGGTATATGAGTCTGGTCTGTGAAAATTGATCAGGCTGGACAGTTGTAACTTACACATGACTATTTATTTTATACTTCAGAAAAATTCCCAGGAAGGAAGAACACTAGCTGTTACCCTGTTAATGAGAGCAACCTCTTTGGCACAGCCTCTTTGGCAGGTGTCACAAATGAACAGCTGATCTCACAGTTCTACTTATGAGAACTGATTCTGCCAAAACTGTCATGTATGTGCACAAAGATTTGTGTTCAGGGATGGTTGAGTGCAGTTGTGTTCAAAATTGATACAGAAAACATACTAAGTACCCATCGATAGGGACTGGCTAGCTGAATTACAATCCACCTATACGACATGGTCTGATTAAGGAGCTGGTGTGTTCTCCTCCGGGACACATTGCTAAAGGAAAGAGCAAAATGAAGAGCAGTTTAGGTTCACAGCCCAGCTGAGCCCTCAGATGACCAAAATCCCAGCTGTCACCTGATTGTGACCATCCGAGCGCTCCCGAGAGAAGACATGAGCCTGATTAATGCACCATGCCCAAGAGACAAGTAATAGTGTTTGCGGTTATCCGTTACCAGGGACAGATAACGAGGACACGTGGCAAGAGCACACTGCTCGCATTTCTCCAACTCAAACCCTGGGCTCTCATGTCTCTGTGTCCTGAATGCATCTGGGCCACGTGTGAATGTACCATGTGCAAAAATGTGCAGTGTGTTTGTCATGTACACAACTGTTCACTATGTGTGCGGCATACGTGTGAAGAGTTATGTGTCTGTGCTGTGAATACATTGTGTCCTTGTCTAGACTACCCCATCCTCCCTTCCCTGCCCAGCAGGGCATGCTGCTCCTCTGCAGAACTCAGCCACACCGAGCCTTTCCTGCTCCTGGGCACCTGTGTCTGTCAGGATGGAGATTTCCAATTGATGAGCAGAAACTCTCCAGAATGGAGTGTACAGAGGAAAGGAGGGAAGCAATGTCTACCTATCTTGTGACCCCACTCAGTAAAGGGCAACCTCCCCGTCCCCAAACCCAGGTTGGCAGCTGGTTCTGGCACAGCAGTGATTTGTTCTGAGGTGTAAGTCAGCCCCTTCATAGAACCACACCAGCACATAGTATACACTGACAACTGAAGATCACATTTAACTTGGCAGTAGGGATCTAGACAGCAAATTCTCTTGAGGGTAGAGACTATAACGTAGTTATAAACATTCCAGAGCTGGAAAGGGCCCTGTGGTCTGTTATCTATGTAGCAAAAGGTAACTGACTAGCTAGACAAGGCTAAACACAGACCAGGAGGGCCCAATCCAGCCCTAAATTTGCTTTGTCACCGGAAGGCACTGTGAAATGAACTAAGGGGCTGGGAGGTTTAGGGAAGTTGCCAGACCAAAGCAGCCAAAGCTGCGAGACTGAGCCCAGGCTCACTGGATATGTGGGCTTGGTGGCGATTTCTAAGAGCTTCTGCTTGGCTCTTCGCTCTGCTTCGCGGGCTTCCTGCAAGTCTTGCTTTAGCTGGTCAGCCTCCTTGGCCCTGCAAAGAAAGAAAGAGATGTCAGCTCCACAGACTGGGACAAGGAGGGTGGCTGGACACTTATAGACTGGACACTTACTTATAGAGCAAGGACCTGGATGAACCCTGTACATGGCACCTAACAAGGCAAACAAGGACAATGTGGCAGGGACAGTTACAGGAAGCCAGAACTTCTAAAGTAAGAATAGTATTCCTGGGTGCTGTTTAATTTTTGTTTTGTTTTTTTGATATGGGGTTTCTCTGTGTAGCCTTGGCTGTCATGGACTTGCTTTGTAGACCAGGCTAGCCTCAAATTCACAGAGACTGGACTGCCTCTGCCTCCATGAGGGCTAGGACTACAGGTGTGCGCCACTGCATCTGGTTGGGTACTGTTTTTATATTAATAGTAAATCAGACTGAAATATGGGGTAGCTGGTGGGAACAACCGAAGCAGCAGTTCTGCAGGCCAGCAAAGTGCAGTGGTTTGTGCCTGTGGTGCCAGCTACCCCAGGGGCTGAGGTAGGGGAATCACTTAAGGGGTCAGAGGTCAATTTGGGCAACACAGGTAAATGCAATCTCAAAGTAACAAAAAGAAGAGTGTGGTATCCCATGGCTTTAATCCCAGTACTAGGAGGCAGAGGCAGGCAGCTCTCTAAGTTTTAGGCCAGCCTGATATACACAGTGAGTTCGAGGTAGCCAGGGCTACACAGTGACACCCTGTCTCAAAACAAACAACAACACCAACACAGGTGGAGAGGAGGGAGAGTGAGTAGGGCCCAGAGGCACTCTGCTTATTTCTGGTGAGGAGTGGGCTGGGAAAGGAGAGCATCACAAACCTTACATACACAGGACTACAGAGGGTAGAACATGAGAGAACTGCTTCTTATAGGCCAAGTATCCACTTTCCTTGGCAGGAAGAAG
Organism: Acomys percivali; assembly: GCA_907169655.1. Taxonomy (NCBI): domain Eukaryota; kingdom Metazoa; phylum Chordata; class Mammalia; order Rodentia; family Muridae; genus Acomys; species Acomys percivali. Next base: position 47,711,522 of record OU015747.1, on the reverse strand, counting down.
TCCCGTCACTGAAGGCATCTATGTCTTGGTGCAGAACTCTGCTCTATGGGTTGGGTACAGCATGGAAGACTGTACAGAGGTCAAGCCCTAGAGATGTGATCCATACACAGAAAGGAGCATGGAGTGGGCAGGCATCAAGGAACCATAGTCTCAGAGTGACATGCAAAAAGTGGTGAGAAAAAGTGTAGTGAATCTACCTTAGTAGCTAAGAGCCAAATTCAAGCGCTCTAAATCAACAGAGCCAAATGCTACATGGACTGTGCCAGTGTTTATCTGAAGGCCGCAGTACTAGAACAATCCAGAGCCTAGAATAGTCTAAAGAGTACAGGTAACACTTCTATCCTCTGGGGCTGGAGAGATGGCTCAGAGGTTAAGGGCACTGACTGCTCTTCCAGAGGTCCTGAGTTCAATTCCCAGTATCCGCATGGTGGCTCACAGCCATTTATCTATATTGTGATCTGATGCCCTCTTCTGGCATGCAAGTGAACATGCAGGCAGAATACTGTATACATAATAACAAATAAATAAATATTTTTTTAAAGACCCCCCCCCAAAAAAAACAAACCAAAACCAAAACAAAACAAAACAGTTCTATCCTCTAACCTGGCCACAAGCTACGACAACCTGGTCACAAAAAACACAGCTCCCCTGCTCCCCTAACTACCTGGAAAACTTCAGGGAAATAGATAAGTAGTTTCTCTTTTGATGTAAATAACTGCCACTGATCTACATTAAAAGGGAAAAGAACCAAGCACATATGACACAGACACTTATGTGGGTGTGAGCCAGGGCAGAGGTCAATGAGGAGTATGGTCCTCTTGCCCTCCCCTTCAGTAGAGCGTCTCTCAGTCAGTGTGTGCTCATTGAGTCAACTGGACCGGCTGGCCACTAGGCTCCACGGATCCTCCTGTGAGGAGGCTAAGACACACTGTGCTCAGATTTTACATGGGTGATGCAATACAAAGCCAGGTTTTCATACTTGTACAGCAGGCACTTTACTGATAAGGCCGCTTCCCCTTTAAAAAATGACTTTATTATGTGCATGGGTGTTTTGCAAGTCTGTATTTGTGTACCATGTGCATGCCTCATGTCCACGGAGGCCAGAGAGGGTTGTGTCCTCTGGAACTGGAATTACAGTTGGTTTCAAGTCACCATGTGGGTGGTGGGAATCCAACCCAGGTTCTTTGGAGAGTAGCTCTTAACCTCTGAGCCATCTCTCTAACACACTGCTCGACCCTCTACCCCCCTTTTTATACAAAAGAACCTCTTTTCTTCTGTGGCTAAAAGCAGTCTGTGGATATGCTTAAATGTTTTTCCTGCAAGCTTCACTATTAGAAGGACAGGGTTATGCTGTGTAACATGACAAAAAGGTTCCCTGGGAAAGAGAAGTGTGTTCTCTGCCCTCCCAGGAGCTCCCATCACACTAGCCTGTCAAGGAAGAAGTCTTACAGTCCTGTTCCCACAACAGAGAAGTTTGAGGATGCTCTAACCAGCTCTGGTAGGGCTGAACCAAGGAAACAACCCTTTACCCAGCCCAGGGCCCAGGACGAGCATTCACCTCCTCTCTGACTCCTCCGCCATCTTCAGTGCCAGCACTTCAGCCTCCAGCACCTTCTGCTCCATCAGGCGCTTCTCCTCCTCTGTCCGAATGGCTGTGGCCTTGATCCGCTGCATCTCTTGCTCAGCCTCTGCAGCCTTTTGAGCCAGAAGCTTGGCCTCCTCCTCTGTGATCTGAGCCTTTTCAGCCAACAGGTCTGCCGTTTCCTCAGACCGCATCTGGGAAGAAAAGTACCTTCAAATAGTGCAGGGTCAGTGCGTGCTTCCCACGGAGGCCCTGCCCAGGGCAACAAGGACCAGTCTTTTTTAATTTTTATTTGTTTAACTTTGGTTTTTCTGTATAGGTGTTTTGCCTGTGTATATGTCTGTGCATGATGCAGTACCTCTAGAAGCCAAAAGAGGATGCCCTGGGGCTGGAGTTGCAGATGGCTGTGAGCTGCCATGTGGGTGCTGGGAATCAAACCTGGTCCTCTAGAAGAGCAGCTGGACTTCTGAGCCATCTTTCCAGCCCCCAAGAGCCAGCCTTAGCTTCCCTAGGCCTCCCCGCTGAGAGACTCCCAGTCTGTCTGACAACAGAAGACATGCTACACACTCCAACTATTCAGCCGGGTCTCCCAGCCTCCACCATGGGAAAATGAAAAAAGCCTCTATGTAGAGAATGCATTTTGGCTGAAGCTTATGCTTGTGAGGGAATAAGCAATTTAAACTCTGTTTTGTCCCTTTAAGTCAGTGACTCAAAAGCAGAGGTGTCCACACCCACTCCTGTGCAAATATCTGGAGATTATTTCCTGCAGTGCTAAAGAATCAAATACAAGGCTGGGCACGGCAGGTATGCCTTTTATCCAATCTCTAGTAAAATGAGGCAGGGAGGATCAAGAGTTCAAGGTTATCCTTGGCTATATACAAAGTCCAGTCTGGGATATCAGAAACCTGTCTCATCCCACTGCCCACCCACCCCCACCCAAATTGAATACACAAAAATAAATAAATACATGGAGCCATGGGCATGGTAGAAAAAGGCTGTGCCCTGGGCCACATCTGAGTCCTAGGACACTTTTGAGGTTGGAGTGGTATTACTGGAATGTATTACTCTACAACCATCCTTCAATGCAGAGGGTTACTCCCAGATTATGGCTGGTTCTACTTCTCAAGAGTTGGTAGGGCCAAGGTCAAGAATCCCTGACTTAAAGGCATCTCAGTTGTGAAAGTAGAGTGTGGTTGCAAATATACTTGATTCAAATTTTCCAGGGGGGAAAAAAAGGCATTGGTGGGGTTTTCAGACAAGGTTTCTCCATGGGTAGCCTTGGCTGTCCTGGACTCATTTTACAGACCAGGCTGGCCTTGAATTCACAGAGATCCTCCTGCACAGCTTTTCTTGGGGGACAGGCTGGCATTGGTCTTTTAAAAACAAATAAGCTCATGGTCCACAGGAGGTCTAACTCCACAAGTCCTGAAGGAGCCTCCAGGAGCCCCAGCCCTCGGAAATCACCAGAGCTTCATTGGCCATCGTTGCTTCTTCTTTCATCTGCAGGAGCCTCCTCTCTAACTCGTCTCTTGTACGCTCGGCCTCCTCCCGCATCTGCTTCTCCCGAGCCAGCCGCTGCCGCTCCATCTGAGAGTAAAACAACAGGCCCAAGTCACAGTGCTCCAGAAACCCAAGACCAGGGGCTTCTGGCACTTCCTTTCCACTGGGGACCTTTCTCGCGTCTTACTTTAGGAAGTCTGGGTCATTCCTGTCTACTATGCTCTGTCCTAAACTAACCGCAGAATTAAAAGCTGTACTCCTTGAAACAAATTCCAGTATTGAATACAAATAACAAGATCCAAACTCCGGCTCCATGTGCAGAGAAAAGAGCACGCACACACTATGATCTGCGTGACCTTATAGTGCCCTGTTATTTGTGATTGGCAATTCTCCATATAGGTTCCTCTTCCCCAAAACAGGGGCCCAGAAAAAAAACAGCCCTCTTGTCTTCTCAGATGAGCCACACCTTGGCATTTCTAGTTCCTACGGCCCCTTTACACAATTCCATCTACAACAGTGCCACTTTTCCCTCTGCTTACATAGAATTGTGGTTTCCACACAGAATTGCACAGCAGGAAGCTGCAGAGGCTTTGCATGGTCTTGTACAGCCCCATGTGGAGGCAACTCAGAGCCAGGCAGGACCGCAGATCCATCCTTAGGGAAACAGTACAAAGCCTCTCCTGCCACCCCCTAGCCTTCTGGATCACAGTGTTAACTGGGCCACCTGCCAAGCTTAATAAGAGGACCAAGACTAAAGACAGCACAGTTCTCTGTGACTTGACTCCCAGGCACTGAGTTCAGAAAGTAGAAGCCAGAAGTGACCAAATACTATATTCTGCCTTAGATAACAAAATCATGTTAATTACTCCTTCAAGCTCACCCAAACTCTACAAGGCTGCCCTTTCTAAATATGCAGTCCCCTCAGGCACATTTAATTGAAAGAATCATGCAAAACAGACAAGTAATAGAGTAAAGTCTTTGATTTTCCTCCTGACCTCAGTGAACAGCTTAACTGTTCTTCAATTTCCACTAAAATACAATTTCCATTCTCTTTTTGAAAAAAAGGACCAGGCTGTGCCCAGTTCCTAGCCTTGTACTTTTCATGAGACCTTCACCCTAAATTATAAAAGACTACCAGTTTTCAAAGCAGGTTATGACTTATGAAGATTTTCAGGTATAATTTGTCCTCTGGAAAGAGGCATCACTAGTTCCATTTTGCAGATAAGGAAACTAAGTCGTGCATGTATTAAAGAAAAGATCTGGCTGCAAGGTCGCCATGCTCCATTGGGTGGCACTGGCACTATTCTCTTCCAGGGCCCAGGGGCCATCACTCGCCTTGATGCCTTTAGGTCTCTAACTTGTAAACTTTCCGCTACTGAAAGTCAAGTCAGAGAATCTGCTTCCTAAAGGCATCGCTATGCCCCATGCTAGCGTGGTAGCACATCTCTGTTCAATACAACCTATACCATCACCCTTAAAGCATCCCAAGGAGCACACTGATGGTCTGCTGTCCCAGAAAGCAAACAGACGGCACGCTCACAGCTCACTGGCTCAAACTGGGCATTTCTCTCTAAAGCCTGGGGCTGGGAGCCAGCCTCTCCAGGGTCCCCAAGTCAGAGAACACCACACAGACTCATTATTACACCTCTGAGCTTGTGAGTCCTGAGGGAAGCCAACTGCAGCTGTAGCTACTCTATCAAACAGTTCATCCCAAACCACAATTGAGAGTCTCAGGAACAAGGCTCAAATTAGTTGTGGATTTCAGTGAGCAGGGAAGGTCTGTGAGTAGAAAACAATGATGCAGCTAGTCCAGTCTGCTGGTAGGTGCTACCAGCACACCTGCAGAGGCCCTGCCGTGCGTGCCCAGGCTGACCTACAGTGAGGAAATGCAGCTGGGAGCCTAATTAGTATTCCACAGCATGCACTGAAATGCCGTCTTGTATTCTATCACCATCTAATTAGAAAGGGCACTGACCTGGCAGAGGAGACAGACATAAAGGAAGACAGTCAGATAGACAGAGAGACAAAATCATGCCTGGCTACCTTGACCCAAGTGTCTGATGATCACATTTGAAGTATAGAAATGACTAAAGATTGTGTTGGCTTTTTTTTTTTTTTTTAAAGATATGCTACTAGAACTTAGTATAAATTCCCCTTAGAATTTTTTTATCATATTTACTTATTTGTGTACGCAGGTGTGCATGTGGCAGTCAGAGGACAACTTGTAGAACTCAGTTTTCTCCTTCTAGCATGTAACTCCGGGTATCAAACTCAGGTTTGGTAGGGAACCTTTACCCACTGAGCCATCTCACCAGCCCAAGGCCAGCGTTAGCCAACAAAGATTCCAATAGGAATGAAATAAGAGGGCTGGAGAGATGGCTCAGAGGTTAAGAGCACTGTGTGTTCTCCCAGAGGTTCTGAGTTCAATTTCCAGCAACCACATGGTGGCTCACAACCATCTATAATGTGATCTGACGCCCTCTTCTGGTGTGTATATGTAATAAATAAATAAATAAATAAAAAAAGGAATGAAATAAGAGCAGGTACATCTATAAGTATAATATTCTGGCTGACAACAGCTCTCCTTTATCTTGTAGGACAAGACTGACCAAAAGCAGGTTCAATTAGAACAAGGTTTTTAGCTATTATTATTCATTATTGTTGTGTGTATGTGTGAGTGCATGAAGTGTGTGGTGCATGTTCTTTGGCACAAGTGTGGATGTCAGAGGACAACTCTGTGGTGTCAGTTCTCTCTCCATCTTTACATGGTTTCAGGAACAGTGTCAGGCTTACACAGCAAGTGCTCTTCCATGATGAGCCACCTTGCTAGCCCTAAAACCATGTCTTAGCTGGGCAGGGTGGTACACATCTGTGATCCCAGAATTAGGGAGGCTGAGGCAGGAAAACTGTCTGGAGTTTGAGGCCTGATTGGGCTCCACTGAGTGTACAGGCCAGCCAGGACTACATAGTAAGAACGTGTCTCAACCAAACAAACAAATTAGAGCTGGGAAGGAAAGCTCAGTAAAGCTCTTGCTATGCAAACATGGGCACCTGAATTTGACCCCTAGCACCTACGAAAAAGGCCAGGCATGATAGCATCCTGAGGAAGTAGACACAGACAGAGCCCAAGAGCTTGCTGGCTTCACTTTATCAGTGAGTCCCTGGCCCACTGAGAGACCCTGCCTCAAAAGACAAAGATGGCTCTTGAAAAATGATACCCAAGGTTGACCTGTGGCCTCCAAAACTAACTGCACAAATACATATATACACAAAGCCGATGAAATGAACAGACTCATACTCACCTGCTTTCTAGCCTTCTCCTCTCTGGCCTGGGCTTTCATCTGCTGAACTTCTAAAGAGTCAGCTTTCCTCCTCCTCATGAACAGGTCATGGTTCCCAATACACAGCTGGAGAATCTGTGGCCACAGAGGAGGAAAACATGTTAAGCACACAAATTTACTTTGCTGCCTACTAGCCCACCATGCCACAGCATCTTGGGCTTGGGGGGGGGGGGGGGCGCGGGGGGGGGGGGGGGGGTGTAGCAGTAAACCCGAGGGAAAAATGAAATAAAACACAAAAGTCCGCCGATGGCTTCTAATGCTCCTAGCTCTAGAAATATGTACAATGAGGTACCTCAGATAATCCAGCAGGTATCGGAGAAGACACTCCGTTAGTCACCCAAATGTAAACTGCAGCCTCCTAAGTCAACACATGGCAAGGCAGATCAGGAGGAGGGCAGACCAATCAGGACGTTGGGTTGGGCCAAAGGTTATTCACATGGAAAGAACTAAACTGGTTTCTCCCTCATGCCAAAAAGCTGATTCTAGTTTCAAAGGTAACTTTTACTTGAAAATACAGAGTTGTTTTTCTCTTTTCCTTTCCCCCCTGAGACAGGGTTTCTCTGTGTAGCCTTGGCTGTCTGGGACTCGCTTTGTAGAGCAGGCTGGCCTCGAACTCACAGTGATCCACCTGCCTCTGCCTCCCGAGTGCTGGGATTAAAGGTGTGCACCACCATGCTGTGCCAGAGTATTTTTTTAAATCAAAAAAGTGAAAGATGTCAACTAAGAAAACACAGAGGAAGAAACAATAAAGGTTTTGAATGTGTCAACATGAGGTGAAAATTATTTGTCATGACATCATAAAGAAGGCAAATGAACCTCAGAAGGGAGGAGAATAATAATTAATAAAGAAAACAGACAACCAAGAGGAAAGTGGCCAGAAGACATGAAACAAGAATTTAAATGAACAGGAAATTAGACTTGGTCAACAAATTATAAAAACGTGACTTCATTAGTGATTATAAAATGCAAATCAGCCGGGTGTGGTGGCGCACGCCTTTAATCCCAACACTCCGGAGGCAGAGGCAGGTGGATTGCCTGGTCCACAAAGCTAGTCCAGGAGAGCCAAAGCTACACAGAGAAACCCTGTCTTGAAAAACAAACAAACAAACAAAAAACCAAACAAACAAACAAACAAAAATTCCTCAGAAAAATTTATTTTCTGTCATGAAAACAAGGACCTCAACTTACCAGCTTATTAACACGTAGCTTTGAGGAGTTAAATTTGAAGACATCAATTTTCTTATCCAGTGGTTTAATAGTGAACTGGAAGAAAGGAGTACAGTTTCAGGTGACGTATTGCCTGGGAGTCCACAAACATTCCAACCACGCAGCCTCTAGTCCTGGCTTCCTGGTGTCCAGAAGTGAAGCCTTGGGGCATTAGAGGTACCCTGGGCACCAAGACTGGAGCTGCACAAGTTCATGACCCTAGCCATTTGGGTAGCTGTGAGGAAGTGACAGTGGTGACCTGAAGTTAGAACTATGAAGGGCCTGCTCTGGAGGCCACACTGGCACAGCTCCTCGCCTTCATAAAGTTCAGTCTAGTAGGACTTAGTCCAACGACAGCCAAATACTCGAGAGATATGTTAGTCTCATTGGTGGGACATGTCACAAATATCCTAGAGGTTTACAGCAGACTTACCACAGACGGGAGGTCTTAGAAGTAGAAGGCAATTAATAAGAATAAGAAGAGTCTCTAGGGGCTGGAGAGGTGGCTCAGCGGTTAAGAGCACTGTCTGCTCTTCCAGAGGTCCTGAGTTCAATTCCCAGCAACCACATGGTGCCTCACAACCATCTATAATGTGATCTGATGTCCTCCTCTGCCTGCAGATGTACATGCAGGCAGAGCACTGTATACATAATAATAAAGAAATAAATCTTAAAAAAAAAAAAAAAAAGAACAGTCTCTAACACTGAAAAGTAAGAAGAGGAGGAGATGGTGAAAGGCGAAGGGGCAGGGACATTAACCTTATTAGCTCTTTAGTAACTGCAATGACACAGCAGGCTTAGTCAGACAGGGAGGCTGATGGATGGTGAAGAGTAAGTCAGAGGGGGTTACAGTTGACGCGATATGATACAGCAAGTTACTATGGGTTTTTGAACACGGTCAGCTGGTAAAAGTTGTTAAGAGAAAGAATAATGTGAAGAAAAACGGATTTCTGTAAAAGAGAACTATATAGTTCCTGAAATCAAAATGAAGGACAGATGGCAACTCAGCAAGAGAAACTTAAACCAACAACAACAACAAAAAAAACCCAAAACAAAAAAGGCAACTGCTATTCTGAACCACTGAGGAAGCCAGAGAGATCCTGGATTTCAAGAATGGCCCCTGGAAATGTATCTCTAAGTTAGTATGATAACACATACCTGTCATATTAGCACAGAGGAGGCAGAGGAGGAAGGTCACAAGTTCAGAGCCAGCCTACTCTATATAAAGTTCCAGGCTAGCCAGGGAAACATGGCGAGACCAACTTCAAAAATAAAACAAAACAAGCCTATCTAGACCAAAGCAGCATTTTATATGCACATATGAAAAGATGACACCATTATGTTGTACAATTAGCATGTACTGACAAATATTGTAAAAGCACAAACACATTCCTAAGAAAGACCTGTACAGCTGCCCCAGCAAAGCAGGGGATTGACTAAGTAAGAGGTGCGGCTCTTGCCTGCATGCGGCTTCTACCCTCTGGACCACAAAAATATAAAACAAAAAAGAACGAGCTGCTTAGCAAAGAAACTTCCTGGGGAAGGCAGATTCTTGAGTAGTTTATATTGACCAATGAGAAATGAGCACACGTAGGACCAAAAAAACCCCTTAGTTTAGCTTAGTTTGGCCAAGTCAAGTTAGTCATAGTATTGCTCTGGTGTAGAATATTATTTATGAATTTCATAAAGCTTATTCCTAAGCCTTGCTACTAAACCTTAGAGATGCCAGTGGGAAGCCATAAGCAGCATGGGAACCACAGGCTATACATGAAGACTCCATCCACTTAAACCAACACTCTGTTTAGCGGGATGACTGCCATACGGAAGGCTCAAAACTACTTCCCATTATGGCATGCCGCAGCAGCCAAGGGTCTGCTAGCCATGTGAGGTGCTGATATGATGGACATAACGGACCTTACCCCGAGAGAGGGCACATGAGGTCTGTTGTGTCAGGTATACCAGCGGGACCTTAGTCCCCGAGCGCTCTTAACAACAAGCATTTGAGGAACCTTTAGTGTACAAATGTATGATGCGTGGTGAACAGCCTCTGTGAAATTGGAAAGTGAAGAGCTTGTTACACCGGGACACCCACTGCTTTAAGTCATGTGGCACTTCCAATTTAAGAACTTGAAAAAAAAGAACTACCTAATGCTCGCTTCCCAGGATAAACAGCTATAAAAACCAACAGTCAGAATGTCTAGTATTAAGAAATGCAGCTGGGTGTGGTGGCGCACGCCTTTAATCCCAGCACTGGGAGGCAGAGGCAGGTGGATCACAGTGAGTTCGAGGCCAACCTGGTCTACAAAGTGAGTCTAGGACACCAAAGGCTACACAGAGAAACCCTGTCTCGAAAAAAACAAAAAGAAATGTGATTGGCCTGGCAAAAGGCTCAGCAGGTTAAGGTGATTGTCACTAATCCTTTAGAACTGCGTAGGATCCCTGGGACCAAAACAGTATAGAGAGAGGAAAAAAAGACTCCTACAAGCTGTCCCCTGACCTGCACACACTCATCCTGGCACATGCTACAGCCCTTCCTCCAGTAAGTAAATAAGCAACTTATTTTGGGTTTGGAGTGAAGAAGCACACCTGTAACCCCAGCATTTAAGAAACTGAGATAAGAGGTCTATACATTCTAGGCCGTGCACCAAGACCCCGTCAGAGAGACAGTGAGAGAGAGGGGAAGGAAGAAAGAAGAGTGGGGAGAGAGGCAAGTTCAATTTGCTTCAGCAAGAATGCTTAAGAGATCTAAACCACAGATTATAAACAAGGGCATAGTATCCCTTTCCTTGAGTTACTAAAAAAGAAAAACAAAACAAAAACCAGGAAATATGCTCCAAGACCTGCAGGCAACATAAAACTATCACTGCCTCCTGTGTCTCAGATGCACACAGTTGGGGCTGCCTCTGGCCTGGTGTCTTGTGCTCTTAGGGCCCAGCCTCTGGACCGCTCCGATAAGCAGGGGCTCTGGCACCAGACGCTCTAGCTCTCAGTCCTTGCCACTCCACTCATCAGACACAAGACCTCAATGTATCTGTCTCCTGGTGACCTGGATACTGTACATGTCCCTGCCCTTACAGTAAGTTTCTTCTGAGGACTTGATTGACAGCCAGGGCTCATACCCTTGTAAGTTGAGGCCCTCTGCAACTACATCACCAGCCCCTTCCACTCTACATATACATTTATTTATTTACTCATTTATTTATGGAAGAATGGGGCACGTGCCTGAGCATACATGCAAAGGTCAGAGGACAACCTGTAGGACTTAGTTCTCTTCCAACATGAGGGTCTGAGGGATTGAGCTCAGGTCATTAGTCACTGAACCACCTCACCAGCCCACAGTGTACTTATGCATTATAACAGTCAAGTCACTGTTGAACCCTGATTTCCTACAGAGCTAGCACTGGACTATCTATACTTCTGTTTGCTCTGTGAGGCACAAAGCACATGTTCAATAATTCTTTTAAAATTAATGGTTAGGAGGCCAGGGTGGTGCTCAGTGGGATGGCAATAGCCTTGCACATATAAGGCTCTGCGCTTAATGCCCAGTACCATCTAGTAAAGATAAACAGAATGAATATACAAAACAGGACTGCTGCTTTGGATGAAGTCATCATCTTATGTAGAAATATGTGAATACACTCTAGGGTCATCCCTATAATCCCAGAATTTAGGAGACCGAGGCAGCAGTGTTGCTGTCAGTACAAGGCCATTTGAACAATATAGAAATATATGAACCCAGGGCTGGAGGGATGGCTCCGCAGTTAAAAACACTGATTGCTCTTCCAGAGGACCCAGGTTCATTTTCCAGCACCCACATGGCAGCTCACAGCTGTCTGTAACTCTAAGATCTGACATCCTCACACAGACGTACATGCAGGCAAAACACCAATGCACATAAAATAATAATAAATTTTAAAAAAGAAGTATTTGGACCCAATGAATGGTATGTAAGTTCCTCAAACTTTATCCTCTAACCCTTCAAAATATAGCAATCTTTATCTTCATTCATGTCATTGTTGAAATAGCCACTGATGGCTAATCTTAGTTGTCAATTTTGACTGTATCTAGAATCAATTAAAATCCAAGCTGGGAGCCGGGCATCATGGCACAGGCCTTTAATCCCAGCGCTTGGGAGGCAGATTGCTGTGAGTTCGAGGCCAGCCTGGTCTACAAAGTGAGTCCAGGACAGCCAAGGCTACACAGAGAAACCCTGGCTCAAAAAACAAAAAACAAGGCCGGGCGTGGTGGTGCACGCCTATAATCCCAGCACTCGGGAGGCAGAGGCAGGTGGATCGCTGTGAGTTCGAGTCCAGCCTGGTCTACAAAGCCGGTCCAGGACAGCCAAGGCTACACAGAGAAACTCTGTCTTGAAAAAAAACAAAACAAAACAACACAAAAAAACAAAAAACAAAAAAAAACAAAAAAAGAGAACACAGACTGCTCTTGCAGAGGACCCAAGTTCAATTCCCAGAAACCACATGGCAGCTCTCAACTGTCCATAACTCCATGATCTGACATCTACAGACATATATAGCTGTACATAAAATGTACATAAAAAACAAAAAACAAACAAACAAACAAAAAACCCCAAGCTGCCAGGCACTCCTGTGAGCAGGTTTTCTTAATCGGATTATAAAGCAGGAAGACCCACCCTAAATATGGGCCATAATGTCTGGTGGCAGCCTACAAAAAAGGACACAGAAGGAGGAAACTTTGCTTTCGCTTGCTTGTTTTCACTCTTGCTAGCAAGTTCATCTATCCTGTTGCTGTAGCATTCCTTCACCAATATCAGAACCAATTCATTGGGATTACAACACAGACTAAACAGCAGCCATTCTTCAAGAATCGTCCAGGCCTTCAGCACAGACTGAGACCGCAGAGACATCCAGCCTTGTGGGTTCTCATCCTCTCCAGTGTGAGGCAGCTAGTGGTAGACTACAACTTCATGCTGTAAGCCAATCTGAGGAATACCTTTTAACATACACATTTCTCCTATCAGTTCTGCTCTTTAGAGAATTTTGACTAACACATCTCTACAAAATATCTAACTATCAGCCTGGCATGGTGGTGTGTGCCTTTAATCCCAGCATTCAGGAAGTAGAACTAAAGGCTGGTCTATATGGCAAATCCAAGGCAGGCAGGACACAGTACGTCCCTTTCAAAAACATAACAAGCCAGGGTCAGTGACTCACACCTTTGATCCCAGCATCCAGGGAGGCAGAGGCAGGTGGATCACTGTGAGTTTGAGGCCAGCCTGGTGGCTTCAAAGTGAGTCCAGGACAGCCAAGGACACACAGAGAAACCCTGGGGGAAAGGGGGGAGAAGCATCCCCTACCATCACAGGCATGCACGCATGCACACTTTTCCACTACCTGTACCAAATACAGTACATAGGGAGAAGCTTAACACCGACCACATTTAAAATACAAAGAAACAGAAAGCCAAGTAATGAGAGACTGTTTCTTTTTTCCTTCTTTCTGTTCTTTGGGGTTTAGTCCTGACAGGCTGAGCCACTCACTCTCTTGTTAGTCAATAGTAGGGTTTAGCCATGCCCTTTGAAAAAAGGGTGTCAAAGCTCTCCATAAGTACTTTAAAAGTCAACAACCAAAGTTCTAAAGCCTGGGAATCAAAGGACTTGTACTGACAAGGAGATGGCCGGCCTTGGGAAGCGTTGGCAAGGAGAGATGGGAAGGACGTTTGGCAGGACCACTGCACCACAGTGGCACCTGTGTAGAGACTTGTCCTACCTCCTTGTCGCTGTAGGAGATGTTTCGGATTTCATTCCACGGGAAGGAGATCTTGGGGGTCAGCCTGTTCTCAGGGTCATAGATATGAAGGCCGAGAGCATCCACTCCAAGCAGCAACTCTGTGCCCTTTTTATTCTGCAGAGCCAATAAAGCGCAGCTGTTGTCAGCTTCTGACTGGGGATTTTATTCAACTTTTTAAAGAATCTGGCACACACTGTTACATCTGACAAGTTTCAACAAGTCCCAACAGAAATCGCAGCTCTCTTACAACCCAGGAGGCTTCCAGCTTCTGATTTAGTGAAGCAGAGGCGAAACAATACCATTTTTGTGACTGGCGTGTCCCCTGCAAGGACCACTGTGGACTCAGGCTCCTGTCACTGGCTTGGTGGCCGAAGAAATGGTAACTTAAAATTCTGTTGTGAGTATTAGCTAAATAGGCAGATTATCAGAGGGAGAGGCAACACCCAAATGTCTGAACATTTCTCCCATTACAGGAAGGGGTAGCTTTATGTTGCTTGATCACGGTTGCTTGATGGTAGTGTTCTTGTCTGGTATATACAAGGCCCTGCATTTGATCGTCATCATCACAGACACAGTTGTTGGATTTCTAGAAGAAAAAAATTTAAGTCCAGGCACCAGACAGCCTCATTTCAGGTTACAATGCAGCTCCGTGTAGTTTGCTACACCACACCCCAACACGGCACAACGTTAGTGTAGGAGCTGGGTGGTGGCATATACGGCATTCCCTGAGAACTTCGTTTTCCCATGTGTTTCAAATGCTTGATAATTAAAAGTTGGAAGAAATACGAAAATAAATTATAGATAAATTACACTTCGATGCAGCTGTTTAAAACACAAGTTAACTATGAATGCTATACTTCTAAGAGCAGTCCTGGTTAACAGTGCAGCCAGAGGCTCAGGGCCTGTGCCCCAAGTTACTGAGCAGCCGTGGAGCCACTGCCCCGTCCTCACAGGCAGGTCAGTTTGAAACTCCCTGCACACACAAGGACACTACAGCTCCTGACTCCTGACAAGGAAACCGCGTCAAGACTCAAGGGAAGAAGAGCATATCTGCAAACTGAGAAGGTGCTTGGGCTGTGAGAAGTGCCAGTCTAACAGCAGCTGCTAGAGGGGGAGGTGAGCACCCCAAGATAAACCTCCTACTCCTCCTAACACCTGAAACCAGGTGCTGCCACCCAGCCATGCAGTGTTCTGCTTGTCTACGAAGCTTTTAAAACGGATGTGCTGACAGAGGTGAGGCTTGTATTCTTACATCTATAGCCCATTATGGAAAATAAGGCATTTCCTTATGTTTCTGAAAATTTAGTTTAAATAAAAAAAGAAAGGATTCTACCCTCCGCTCTCAACACTTCTAGAAACTAGTGAAGGTAATACAAATAACTCTTCTGAAATTGTACAAGTATACGTTCAATTGTACAAATATCTATTTACCAGTTAAAATATATGAACTGTTTATCTTCCCTAGTTAATGATAGAATTTGAGATGTCTAACATAAAGTCACTAAAATGTCTTTAACTCTATTGTTCAACATAAAAAGCATATAAAAATTAATTCACGTTCATCTGATTAATGTAGAAATATTCCTTAATAAGAGGCTGGTTATTGGACCACTGTGATGGTTTAGTGCATCAAGATGCTCACTGCCACGCCTGATGGCCCGAGCTGGCCCCCAGGACACACATGGTGGAAGAAGAGAACTCTAGCAATGTTGTCCCCTGCCCGCCACAAGAAATAGGAGATAAACAAACAGATAACAAATGAAGTAAATACACATTCTGTCCTCTAAGTAAGATAAATTTATAAGACACTCTGGTTTAGTTTGGTTTTTGGAGACAGAGTTTCTCTGTGTGGACCTGTCTGTCCTGGAACTCACTCTGTAGACCAGACTCATAGAAACTGGCCTGGCTCTGCCTCCCTAGTGCTGGGATTGAAGGTGTGTGCTTCCACCCTCCAGCCTAAGAAACTAGTTTTTTAAGTATTGCAAAAGTTAAAACAACAATTAATGTTGGTGGCGGGCAAGAGATGTTCATTGGGTTGACAAAAACCACAGAAATGCATTGAATTGGTCTAACCTCAAAGAAATGGGTATCAAATACAAATTAATGAAGCTTTTAATTATTTAGTATTTACTTATGTGTGTTGTGTCTGTGCATGCATGCTTATGCCACAGCACACAGTTGAAGATCACAGGACAGTGTGTGGGAATAGGATCTTTCCTTTCACCATGTGAATTCCATGGAAGAACGCAGGATGTCAGGCTTGGCAGCCAGTACCTTATCTACTGCCCACCACACTGGCCTCACGAAACATTAGAAACAACTTTCTGTATTTCTTAGATTATTTTTCTTTCTTTTTTTCTTTCAGTTATGTATTTGTGTGTCTGTGCACTTAAGTCCCCTCAGAGGCCAGAGGTATCAGATCCCTCAGGAGCTGGAGTTTTCAAGCAGTTGTGAGCCTCCCAAACTGGGGGCAGAGAATTGAACTCAGGTCCCGCTGCAAATAAGATATCTTTGAGGCACTTGCTTAGTATAGTAGAACATTTCAGTGTGTCCAGTATTTTATAAAAGAAATCCACAAAATCTTGTATTTAGGAAAGAAATTAAGTAGAAAGCTATCCTAGAATCCTGGAGACATGCTTAATTCAACTTACTCACAGCTAACATAAAGACTGCAGGAACCCAAAAAGGAAAGCAGAGAATAAGTGGATCATAAAGGTCGATGACTGCAGCTCATCTTTAGTGCCTACTCATAGGTGGCTAAGCATCTTAGCATCCATTCATCCACCACTGAAGAAAAGCTTGGCTACATCACATGTTCTCCTTTGGAAAAAGCCATGGATACACTACACCCGGCAGCCAAATCCTCCCACAGGAGAAAGACATGCTCTAGGGCCAGACCTGAACAGAACACAAATGCCTTTCTCTGCAGAGGCACTGGTTCCCAGAGGCCTGGGGACCATTAATGGTCTGAATAGAAAACTAATTAGCCTCACAGTGAGAACAAGAGTTCCACCTACACAAATTAGGAATCTATAAGAGCAGCCTTACTTTCGGTGGGCCCCAGGGAAAGACATTATTTCCAGGTGCTCCTTGGATCTCACTAGAGGCCAGAATAATCAAACATTCCACGGCCAGCGTTTCAACAAGTCTCCGCTGAAAAGAGGGCCAGGCCCAAGTCCCTGAAGGTACCACTGACACTTAATTACTTCTGATCTAATTTGAAGTCCCCAAATAAAAAAGCCAGGCTCTCAACCCGTCTTCCTTTTTTTCTTCTGTACCACTGAACCACAAAAGACTCTAGCTACTCTGGGATGAGGAAGTAAGCTATCTGGCCATGTGGCCTCTGCACAGTCTCTCCCATAGCCAGGGGATTTGGGGATGAGTCAACACACCCGGATTGTAAAGTAGTTCACACCGTACATCTCCAGGTCCTGAGCTATCTTCAAATACTCCATTTCAGCTTCATCCCTGTGAGGAGAATGGAAGACATGTCACTGGGGCTAAGGGACAAGGGTGGTGGACAGACGCTTGCCAAGCCAAGCATTCTGGGCATGCTATGGACTTAAGACAGCTGCAGAAGATGACAGACAGACCAGATAGCAGCACCACTCTTCCCAACCCTGAGTCTATTAAACACAGGCAGAATTTCCCGTCCCCGTGAAAATAAGAAAACAGGCTCATTACACTGACTCTTGGCTTCAATTTCACACTCTGCCCTTGGTAAATAGTGACATCTGTCTCAAGCGATTTAAAAAAAAGAAGAAGAACGTGGGCGCTGGGAGGACAGCTCAGTGGTACAGCACTCGCTCAGCACATGCAAGGCTCAGGTTCATCCCTGGCAATGGCAAAAAAGAAAAACAAAACCACAGTGTGTTCTTTTCAGCCTTATCTCTGTGCACTTTCTTAACACAGAGGCTTCGGTAATGAACAGGCTTTTCTACAAGCTAGCTGACAGCACCACTTTCCTGGTTTTATCTCTTGAGCTACTGTTGTCAAGGTTAAGGCAAGAACTATCTGAGTCATAAAGCCCAGGCCAGTGGGTGAATACTTCAGGGTTATAAGTCAAACTTAAAGCAAGCTCTGGAAGCGGCAGTGACTTGCAGAAAACTCCCCAATAGTAACAGTATTGAAATAATTTAACTGAAGCTTCCCTGTGACCTTGTCCTTGTCCTCGCTCTCATCTCAAAACACTCTCAGATGGATTTTAAAAATTCACCCTGAGAGAATGCCAAGTGTTGGCAAGCAGGTGGAAGAAGCAGAAATCACACACACTGCTGATGCAAATTGATTCAATTACTTTGGGAAACAGTTCAACATTACCTGTAACAGCAAAACCAAGAACCAACCCAACAACCTAGGAGTCCTTCAACACTGGAATGGGTAATTGTTATGCTAATATGCTGGAATTCTGCACAGCCATGAAAGTGAGAAAAGTATTGCTACATAGCATGAACTCAAATCTTACAAGATGGTCTTGAGTAAAAGAAGGCACTAAATACAGAAATTGGTTGTATTTATCTAAAGTCTAAAATAGCTACCCCTAGGGGTAGTTGCCTACCATGTGAGATCCTCAGTACTACAAAACAGTAATATAACAATGGTAAGTTTAAAAAAAGAAAAAAGAAAAAAAAAAGGCTGGAATGATGGCTCAGAGGTTAAGAGCACTGGTTGCTCTTCCAAAGGTCCTGAGTTCAATTCCCAGCAATGACAAGGTGGCTCACAACAAGACTGGGTGCCCTCTTCTGATGTGTAGGCAGAACACTAGATAATAAATCTTAAAAAACACAATCAATGGCCAATACTAATCTATGGGAGCACTAATTAGAAGTTGGAGAACTGGGTTGTGCATGGTGGCGCAAGCCTTTCATCCCAGCACTGAGCAGAGGCAGGTGGATTCCTGTGAGTGTAGGTCAACCTAGGGAACACATCATCCATTCCAGGACTATAAGAGCTACATAGTGAGAGAAACTGACAAACTAGTTATCTTTGAGGAGAAAGGAAACTGAGAAGTCATAAGCTGTTTTCCTTATCATTCTGTGGTAAATGATCTATACTTATGATCTATGCATTTTGTGGGTGTAAACAAAAAAGAAAAAGATATAGGAGCTAGAGAAATAGCTCAGGGTTAAGAGTACTGACTGCTCGTCCAGAGGTTTCGTGTTTAATCCCTAGTGCCCACAACCATCTGTAACTCCAGTTCCAGTGCCCTCCTCTGGTCTCCTCAGGCACCAGGCACGCACATGGTACACAGACATACGCATAGGAAAAGCACCCATCTCCACAAAACCAATTTAAAGAAAAGATGGAAGTAGGAAGCTGATCTGAAGGACTGGGGTGGGGCTAGTGCAAAGAGGGTCACTATCTAAAGCCGCCAAGGGAATACTTCCAGCAAGCTATCAGTTGTCGTTTTTCTTTTGAGACAGGGTTTCTATATCTCAGACAGCCCTGGCTGTCCTGGAACTGGCTCTGTAGGCCAGGCTGGGCTTGAACTCACAGAGATCCACCTGCCTCTGCCTTCCGAGCGCTACCACCAACCAGCTCATGTTTTAATTTTAAGTTAGTAAAATTATAATTAAAAACAAATGCTGGAAAAAAAAAAAAACCTAGAGTGGTGGGAACATTCTATTAACACTGCTGAGATCACCCTGCACTGCAGAGCTTTCTGTAAAGGTGAGAAGCATGCAGCTACTCTAAATGCCACCAACACATGACTGGATGCAAACCCAAAGGGCCTTTAGACAGAGTGTTAAATTAAACTGCCACTGATGTACTAGGTTTGTACAGGCTAATAGGCAGAACACATGACCACTTTTTAAATTAATTAATTAATTAATTAATTTGAGTTTCAGCAAAGGGTCTTACACATTCTAGGCAAGCGCTCTACCACTGAGCTCCATGCCCAGAACGTCGATTTTCAGCAACACACTACAATACAGATGCACAGGAAACTGAAGAGCAACTCTGTTCCCAGCTCCTGCTTTTCCTTTTATAAACTTCAGGACTGCATTTTGTCCAACGAGCATGTCCCAGTTTTATAGTTCTTTAAGAGGAGAGGGAGGAGGCATGAAGAAAAGTAAACCAAGGAGGAAGCAGCCTCACCTGGCTCTGCCCCGGTGCTCCGCGTACCAAGCAGTAATTCTCTCCTCCCACATTTCCGGAGTCATCTGGTATAGATTTATTACCTACCAAAAAGAGCAAAAGAAAAACCCACATGCAAAGCAAGTCTGGGTATTGTTTGCCATTTTTATAATTATGGTTCATTTTTACAAAACAGCAAAGCTATTTTTAAAAAGCTGCATGCAGAGCGAGACACACAGAGGTGGGGGTGTAAACAAGCACCACTCCACTAGAGGATCAACCTGCGAGCCGCAGGATTCTTCAAGCCTAACTACGCTCCTGAGCTGGGCGCATCCCCTGCTGCCGCCAGGGCCGTTCATCTCAGGGACCACCTGACAGTACAGCAATGCTTAATTCACTCTGGCCTTCAACCACACAGAAGCCATCAAAGGGCAGGAAGGGGCTGGGGAAGCCTTTACTACCCAGGGACAGGTGATAAGTGGGGCTGTAAGAAGAGACACCACCAAAGGCTGCTGGAGCCTAATGAACACAACAAACAGGACAGAGGGTTAAAAGGCCCTCCAACCTTATCTTCTCCACCCAAACAGCTCAGTTCTGCACAATGAACACACAACCTCTGGCTCCCTTAAATCAATGCCACTCAGCCACCTTTAGAAACTGCCACACGAGGAAAACTATAGGACACAGTCTGAGTGGAAATTCCACATTAACTCCACAAACGCTTGCTTTTGTGTGTTTTGAAACCAAAGCTCCCTGTCTAGCCCTTGCTGACCGTAACCTCACGACCCTCTTGCTTCTGCCTCGTGAGCACCGCGGGCTCAGACGTGAAGCACCGTGTGCGGCTGCACCCTTGCTTTTTACATGCTTGACCAAGAAAGCTAAGCGCAGTGATACACATCTGTAATACTCAGGAGACTGAAGCAAGAGGGGAGTGAGCTCAGGGCCAGCCTGGACTACAGAGCAAGAGCCTGTCTCAAAACATAATAAGAGGGGCTAGAGAGAAAGCTAGGCCAGTGAAAGTGCTTGCTCTGCAGACATGAGGGTGTGAGTCTGAATCCCCAACACCAACAGGCATGAAGACGCCATTAGGAATTGACAGCTCTTGGGAGAGGAAAAATCTATTTTTTTTTTTTCCCAAATGGAATGACCACTGGGTATATCAACCACACCCCAGGCAGCAAACTCAGGAGTAGCTGGCCAATAAAAATTGGAATCCATTACTTTTGTTGTTTAAGAGAAAGAACTTATTAAGTTAGGTGGGTAAGGAGTAGGAGTGGATCTGGGAGGAGTTGGGGGAGGAGAAAGAATATAATCAAAATATATTGTATAAAATTCTCAAATAAAAACATTAAAAACAATAAGGGTCAAGAATGATTGTTTATACATGCCTACAAGCACAGCACTGAGGGGTAGAGGCAGGCAGATCCCGGATGCTCACTGGCTGGCCAGCCTTGCTTAAATGACAGCTTCCAGTCAAGAGACTCTGTCTCAAGACAATTAGGAAGAAAGAACAACAGAGAAGACACCCAAAGCCCGGCTCTGGCATCTTGGTGTGTGAAAGGGTACACACACCTGCACACTCACAAGCACACAGAACAAAACAGACACACAAACTAATAAGTAAATATGCTTAGCCAAGATTCCGTACTCTTTTCTCAAGATTATGATGTGTTTGCTCAGTAATTCCTTCACTCCTCAAATCATTCCGTGGCTTTCCTGCAGCCATACCTGCTGTTTTCCTAAATAGAGAATTTGATTTCTTACCCTTTTTGGAAGCAATTCCTCTTGGGCTAAAAATCCCCGCTTGTGCACAGAGGGGTCATAGTCGCCATACTGGAAAGGAAAAGAAAGATAGCCGGTGACTGAGGTTCTAAGGACTACCATCATCTCTGAACAAGGCTCAACGCAGTTGGTCCCCCAATTCCAGGGAGCAATTCAATTCTGATGACAAGATTTCAGCCTTGCAGTTTGCTATCCTTGAATGAAAATACAAAGCTGATTACATCTATGAGCAAGAGTTGCAAAGTCCCATAACGGATGGATGGGTGATGTGCTAATAAGAATGTGACATCTGTATGGAGATGTAGTCTGCTTCCTAAGCCTCAAAGAAAGCAGTCGCTTCCAAACATTAGCTCTGTAATGGAAACAACAAAACACAACTGTGAAAGTGGTGATTAGCAAAGTGTGATAAGAGCTTGGCCTACAAATGTCTCTAAATGTCTGGTAATTGGAGTCAATTGCTAGGTGGGACCAGGGATAATACAGGCAATATTTTTAATACCTTTTGCTCAAGACACTGAAAGTTGCTTTGGGAAGATCTGATATCAATAATGTCACTCCTATTGCACAAAGAAACAAATAAAATAAAAGGTTAAGTGATACAGCCAAAGCTGTAGAGCAGGTCACCAGTGGAGCCTACAATCTCAGCTACTCCTCCAGGGGCAACAACTCAGAGAGTTACTCTCTGATTTTTAAAAATAATATTCATTTCTTTCGTAGAAAATAGTTTAGATCAGAGAGAATCATCCAAAATCAAAGAGTAGGGCTGGGACGTGGCTCTGTGGGACAGCGCTTGCCTTAGCATGCATACAGCCCTAGGCTCTTCCCCTAGCCCCAGGGATAAGGAGAGACCGACTGTAGGCTAGGCATGGTGGTACATGCCTTTAGCCCCAGCCCTTGGGAAGCAGCTATGAGTTAGAGGTCAGCTATATGCTATATGCTGAGATCCTGTCTCTAGTAAAATAAAATAGGTAAGACAAAGAAAACAGAGTAGAGTATGAGCCCAAAGCCACAGTCCTTATATAGAGTCAGTTCTTTCTTCCCACAATGTGAGGTCGACACATTGTCAGCGCTCCAGCTTTGGATCTAAGGCTTAACAAGCGCCTTCACCCACAAAGCCACCTCAGCAGCCCAGTGGTTTATCTCTCTTCTCTCTGCCCCTTCTCTCTCTCTCTCTCTCTCTCTCTCTCTCTCTCTCTCTCTCTCTCTAAGTTTTTCTTGAGACAGGGTTTCTTTGTGTAGCCTTGGCTGTCCTGGACTCGTTTTGTAGTCTAGGCTGGCCTTGAACTCAGAGATCGCCTCCCAAGTGCTGGGATTACAGGCACTGTGCCTAGCTCTTTCTCTCTTTTTAATTAAAAGCTGTTTTTAGATTTTTAAAAATTATTTTATGTGCATGACTATTTGGCCTGGATGTACATCTACGCACAACATGTATGCCTGGTGTCTGAGCCTCTATGTGGGTGATAGGAATAGAACCTGGTCCTTTGCAAGAACAGCTCTTACCCACTAAGCACGCTCTCCAGACTTCTCTCTCTCTAATTAAAAATTTTAAGCTGGGCATGGTGGTACACGCCTTTAATCCCTTTAACCCCTTTGGAGGCAGGAGGATCGCTGTGAGTTCGAGAGCAACCAGGTCTACAAAGCCAGTCCAGGACAGCCAAGGCTACACAGAGAAACCCTGACTCAAAACAAACAAACAACAACAACAAAAAAAAACAACAACATAATTTTTGAACATTTCAGCTGAGTGTGGTGGCACATGACTTTAAATTTTTTTTAAATTTTGTTTTATGTGTATAAGTATTTCCTCTGAATGTTTGTCTATGTCCTATGTGTGTGCCTGGTGCCCTTGGAGGCCAGAAGACATTGGATCTCCTGAGCTTGAGGTCCAGGGGGCTGTGAGCCACTACAGCTGGAGGCTGGGGGCCTGCAGTTCCAGGAAGCCAGCTCCTTACTCTGGTCTCTTTGGGCACACAGTGCACACAGAACACCAAGGCAAACACTCATGCACATAACCCCAGCACTTAGGAGGCAGAAGGTCAGTCTGCCCTACAGAGTGACCTCCAGGACAGCCAGGGCCTGTCTAGAAGAGTAAAAAATGGGCTAAATCTTTCCAAGTCTAAGTTCTTTTTTAAATGAGAGCACTGGCCCTGGAGGACCCTGAAGAGAGGGCTCTAGTGTGCTGCTGTGAGGTCTTTAAGGAAGACACCCTCACCTATAAAGCAAGGAGCAAACAGTAAAGGAATGCAGGCAAACATCTGGGCGGCGTTGGGTCCTGTGGAAGTCAGGCATGAGCACTGCGGCGTCTCAGGACTTCACAGGCTATGACTGAAAGACTTGCTAGTTGCATTTGCAAGGCTCTCAACACTCACCAACCAACTCTTAATGCAAAAGTAAGCAGATATGCAAAGTTAAAGTTGTAAATTCAGGTCTCAAAGGCTTGCAAGATTAACGACCACCATTATTAAATTATCCCAGGCTCCCAGCTACTACACTGATCAAATATATCACATCTGAGCAATGTGGAGGCAGTGGAGGCTCTGCACAGAGCTTCTCTCTGAACTAACTCCACTCACAACATTAAAGATACCTTGATGTCTATTTAAATGTCTATTTAAAAAAACAAAGGAGGGAAATGCTAGTGCTGTGGCAGTAAATGTAAAAGGAAGCTATACGACTCGATGGATGGAAATGACTGCTCCTCATCTTTTTATGTAACAAAGGCATTCTGATAAGCTGTGAAAGCAAGAGAGCAGGAGTTTCAAAGCTCTGCAGCTATGTGGGCCTGTGCTTAATGTTATATTCATCATTTGGTATTCCTGCATTAAAGAAAAACCCCTACATGCCTGAATTGTAGAGGCCACAAACCTGGTCTTATACTGCTCCTTATAAATCACTTGAATTTACATTAAAGGAGGGAAGAATAGGGATGTAGATCAATGATGTGGCTTAGCATACAAGAGACCCGTGCTCAATTTTTAGAATTAAAACAAAGCAAATATCATTATTATTTTGAGAAACTAACAATTAAGATAAAATTCATGGGGGGGTGTAGGGTGTAGGCATGGCACAATGGTTAAGAGCACCTGCTGCTCTTGCAGAGGATCGGGGTTCAATGCCCAGCACCCACATGGCAGATCACAGCTTTCTATAACTCCAGTACCAGGAACTCTGATGTCCTTTTGGGCATTGCATGCACAGATGTACATGCAGGCAAAACACCCATAATTAATTCGAAGATTTCTGGGCTTGTGACACAGCTCGGTGGTCAAAGGTACTTGCTGCCAAGCCTGATGACTGGATTTCTGTCCCAGGACCCCAAGATGGCAGGAGAGAAATAACTCATGAAAGTTACCCTCAGACCTCTCCACCCATGCCAGGACAGCCAGGACTACACAGAGAAACCCTGTTTCAGAAAAACAAACAAACAAACAAACAAACAAATTCTTGGGGGGGGGGGTGGCACTTGCTTTTAATCCTAGTACTCAAGAGGCAGAGGCAGGCAGACCTCTGAATTTGAGTGAGTTTCAAGACAGCCAGAGCTACACAGAGAAACCCTGTCTCAAACAAACAAGAAAAAAAGAAACAGAAAAGCAAAACCCTAAGTCTCATGACCTGAGCTCAATCCCCAGGACTCACATGGTCAAATAGCCCTCTGACCTCCACATACATGTCCTGCTATGGCAGACACACACACACACACACACACACACACACACACACACACACACACACACA
>OU015747.1:47639214-47686520 GCA_907169655.1 Acomys percivali | reverse complement strand
ACACACACACACACACACACACACACACACACACACACACACACACAAATAAATAAATAAATAAGCAATTACATTTTTTAAATACCAAATTTGTTCGTGAGGCAATCTTTTTTTTTTTTTTTTTTTTTTTTTTTTTTTTTACTATGCATACAGTACTCTGTCTGCATATACATCTACACGCCAGAAGAGGTCATCAGATTACATTATAGGTGGTTGTGAGTCACCATGTGGTTGCTGGGAATTGAACTCACGACCTCGGGAAGAGCAGTCAGTGCTCTTAACCACTGAGCCATCTCTCCAGCCCCAGCAATCTTTTAAACTTGTCTTTTTGCTGGTTGTGAATCTTTAATCTCAGCACTTGGGAGGCAGAGGCAGGTGGATCGCTGTGGGTTCAAGGCCAGCCTGGTCTACAAAGCGAGTCCAGGACAGTCAGAGTCGTTTACACAGAGAAACTCTGTCTCAAAACAAAAACATAAACAACAACAGAAAAAAAGAAAAAACAAAATATAAAAATTAAAAATAAACTTGCCTTTTGCTGCTTTGGGGCTGGGAGTAAGGCTCAGTCAGCGGCAGTGTGTATTGACCCAAGTCTGACCTCAAATACTAGGAAATCAAAAGCTCACCATTTATACAGTCCTTTATGTCTTCATCTTTCTTTTCTTTTCTTTCTTTCTTTCCTATCTGCAGTCTGGGTGGGTACCTCCTATGATGCCCAGGCTAGCCTCAAGCTCCTGAGCTCAAGCAATTCTCCTGCCTCAGACTCAGCTAGGCCTAGCCATTTGAAATGCCTAAGTTACAAGGAGTCTCTTTCTGGATATTAACAATTTCCTCTCTGAATATGCAATGAAACATCAGACCAAATGTTCTGAATGGGTATTAATAAAACAAAGGTTTACCTTTTTTCTACTTGTCTTTCTTCTTTCTTTCCATCAGTGTAAAATAGATTCCTATTACATATAGTCACTAAATTCCATATGAATCAAGTATTTAAACCTATAAACTAAAATCCATGAAAGTACCAGACAAGGAGGGGCACAACAGTGGTTGGTGACATCACTCTCAAGCCTGACACTTAGCAGCAGACAAAAGGTTGCTAACATTTTAGATCAGCTCCTATAAATCAATCAGAAAAAGACAGGAACACAGAAGAAAAGGGGCAAGTCATACACAGCCAATGCAGAGTGAAAATGAACAAATGGCCAGTTAGTTAATCCCTGAGATTCTCAGGCAAACGAATGTGATTTTTTTTTTTTAATAAGACCTATCTTTTGAAACAGGTCAGCAAAAATTTAGAAGACTGATTGTATCCAATGTAGGGAAGGATGTGCCAAAGCAGATGTTCTCACATGCCGCTGGAAGTGAGGTCAGAACACTTCTAGAGGAGGAAAAACCTACACACATGACATTTACTGGGCTTTGGGGCCCACTGTGTAGCTCTGGCTGGCCTGGAATTCACTATGTAGATCAGGTGGGAAGGTCTTGAGCCCACATGCTAGGAATAAAGGCTTGTGTCACCACACTTACATTGTAGTTTGTAGACAGGATCTCATGTAGTACAAGCTGGCCTTGAACTCACGCTTGCTATATAACTGAGGATGGTTTGAACAGGAATATTCCTGCCTCTGTGATTACACATATACTGCCGCTCTCCACTTACAAGCTGCTAGGATAGAATCCAGGGTTTGGTGCACGCTAGGCTAGTGCTCTACTAACTGAGTGGCACATCCAGTCCCTCCTAGACCTTCTTTTTTTTTTTTTTTTTTTTTGAGACAGATTTTCTCTGTGTAGCTCTGGCTGTCTTGGAACTCATCGTGTAGACCAAATTGGCCTTGAACTCACAGAGTCCCACCTGCCTCTGCCTCGAGTGCTGAGATTAAAGGCATGCGCCCAGCCCCTCATGGACATTTTAAAGTTAGTTCCCTCCTATATCCATCCACTACCTGAGGTGTGAACCTCATAGTCTCTCACTACAACAATCACTGGGGGGGGGGGCCAGTTTCGAGACAGGGTTTTTCTGTGTAGCCTTGACTGTCCTGGACTCACTTTGTAGTCCAGGCTGGCCTCAAACTCACAGCGATCCGCCTGCCTTTGCCTCCCGAGTGCTGGGATTAAAGGCGCACGCCACCACGCCCGGCACACTAGAACTTTCTAATAACAGATCTGCCTCTCTGTTTCTAGACTTGTCTCACTCTGTAGTTTTGGCTATCCTGGAATTTGCAGGCCTTAAACTCACAGAGACCCATCTACCCCTACGTCCCAAGTGCCCAGATTACAGGCATGTGCCACCACACTGGGTGCTGATCAATTATCTCCTTACATAGCCACCAAAGGTTCCATCAAAACATAAGCCCTTCTGCCGGGCACAGTAGTGCATTGTCTTTAATCCCAGCACTCAGAAGGCAGAGGCAGGTGGGTCTCTGTGAGTTCAAGGCCAATGTGGTCTACACAGTGAGCTCCAGGACAGCCAGGGTTACACAGAGAAACCCTGTCTTGGAAAACCAAGCCAAACCGTATGTAGCCCTTCGCGGGATCAGCACCACCCACAGCTGATGCTGTGTGCCTTCCATGCTCTGCTCCTCTTAGCGCTCGTTTGTCCTCAGCTCTTCTTTTCTACATACCCAGTTTAACTAAATTGCCGCAGCCACTGTCGCTGACACGTTAGGGTACTAAACACACTAACCATGCGGGTGCTCTGATTCAAGAACAGTAGGTACTCTTAACTGTTGAGCCATCTCTCCAACTCTTCCACTATTCTTTTCTGCCTTCTGAGTGTTAGGAGTTGACAGGCTGCAGCAAGATTCATGAATAATATCCCATTCTCTTCTACTAATTTTCAGTACAAACATATTTCAGAAAAAAAGAGAAAACACATGTGAAACTCTAAATTGTCCACATAGGATCCAACAGGTGGCTTAAAAATTGCAAGATGAAAAAAAAAATTGCAAGATGGTTTCACTTGTCATATAACTGGTCCATTCTTTCGATTCCAGCAAAACTCAAGCTTAAACCAAGAAATACGGTTCTTGTTAACTGAACCATGTGATTAATATTTATTTGTATTTATACTTTGAAGCTAATTGTTTCTTTATGCTTTGGAATTAAGTGCGTCTCTATCATCCCAACAGCTGAAATACTATAATGAATACATTTGCACATAATTATGTTCCATGTGTTAATGAGCTCAATTCCATTTCCCCTCCATATTTCTAGAGTTTCTTTCTGTTTCATAAAGGTTGGGAAGAAAAAACACTGCACATAATGGAAGGACACAGTATGGTTTACTGGAAAAGTTCAGATAAAAGTTGTTTTATCTTGTAAAGGAAACTAGAACTTAGTGAAAGTTAATGCCTGACCCCCACATACCTCACTAGACAGTGAGGGGCAGGAACAAAGTGCTGGGTCAAGCAGCCCGGACACCTTGGTTTCCAGTCTGGCTCTACCCTCCATCCCTCTCTGCTTCACTCTCTGTGAAGAGGCAGGTAAGTGTATGGTAGAACACCTGCCTCACATATGTAAGGCTTTGGGCTCAGTCCCCTGTGCCACCAAAACAAAAACAGTTGGGCGGTGGTGGTACACGCCCTTAATCCCAGCACTCTGAGAGGCAGAAGCAGGCTGATCTCTGTGAGTTGGAGGCCAGCCTGGTCTACAGAGGGAGTTCCAGAACAGCCAGAGCTGTTACACAGAGAAACCCTGTCTGGAAAAACCAAAAGACAAACAAACAGTGGTCTGTACATTCCATTAATACAGAAACAACATAAAGTCATTCATCTTTTCTAACCCTTAATTTTGTCACCAGAACAAGTTCAAGCCTTGGCTTCCAGAAAATACTACATGGACTGTCTTGTGAAATAGTCTGTTGAACACTTCGTTAAACATGGGTGTAGCTTATCCTAAATATCCTCTCACTACTAACCAGTAATCTGAGAAACTGCTAACATTGCTATAGTAAGTCCTGGCTTCCTGACTGTAAATAGGGTCTCACTTTACAGCCTTTGCTGGCCTGGAACTCACAGGGACCTCACTGCCCTGCCTAGTATTAAAGGTGTGCACTACCTCACATTGCCAGAATACATATTTTAAAAACTAGAGATTACCTTTATTAGTGAGATTCCTAATTTAACACCGGAAAAAAATAGTTAGAGCTCCCGCCTCCATATGAACCACATATGTTGTCTGAATCACTTTCATCTCCAAATTGGCAGAAGCCAAATAAGTAGGGCTTTCCTACAGTGAAATCTGTTCAAGCAAACATCTGCTGGTTCCTTGAAAAAATGATCCACACCCCTCTGCCCCCACACAGGTGGCCTTTGAATTTGTGACCCAAAACCCATAGCCTTTGAGACTGAGATAGCATCCTTGACAGCTTGCAAAAAAGAACTTAACTCTGGGCCAAGTACATGGATTTAATGAAAGTGGTGACGACTGCTTTGTCACTGTCAGGCCTGAAAGGATACATCTTTCCTGTTACTAATATTCTTGATCACAGCATAAAAGGAGCATATGCTTTACTTGAGTCACGGCCCATCCTCTGTTTTCTCAATAACTCCTTTTTCAAAGAAGGCATAAAATACAATTCTAAAGCCACAGATTCTCCCTCTAGCTTTAGCCATGAAGGTACCAATGACCTTGGAGAGTCACTGAGGGCAGCATTTGCTCTAGTGGCTGTATCTGACAGTTAACAAGCCCCATGCCCTATCCGTGTGATTGCTCAGCAGACACTAATGAGTCATCAAATGATTAAACTGACTCTGTGCTTTTACTGGCCTGACCAGCATACACATTTCAAAACCCTTTTCCCAACCCAAATGACAAACAAGTCACTCCTGGCTTTGATCTGAAATTGTACTAAAAATGTAACTGAGGTGGGAAATCCAAGAGTCAAGATGTACTCTGGACTGACACGCTAAGACTGTCCCTTCTAAGATGGGACAAAACTCCAATACTCAATGAGTGCTCCTCTCCCACCACTCCAGGTCTGCTGTTTTAGGCTAATGAGACAGCATCACTGGGCCCAGCAGGCTCAGCAGACCCAGCTCCTGCAGTACCTAACCACATACACAAAACATGCCCACCAGGGCCTCACCGGGAGTGTGGTTTCTAAGAATGTAGTCTCTGGAAAGATGAGTTTGGATGGAGGATCTGGGTCTTGCTGACCAAAAGGCCCCATTTGATCATAATTAGAGACCATAAATTCACGTTTCCTGACTAATAAAATGAAGCTGACGTGATGAATTTAATGAGCCACATGTGCATAATGAGATTACACAGAAAATTCATCTTTTTGAATGAATTCATTCAGAATGAATTGTAAGTCATTAGAACGATATGCTTGTCACTTAATACACAACACACACACACACACACACACACACACACAAAATACACAGAAGATAATCAGCAACAATGGATGTACAAGTCTCGTGCATGACGTCTCATTTTTAGGGGCAAGGTGTTCTGAAGTGGCCAAAATCCAAAGAAATGGAAGACCATGACCAGTTCATGTTAAAAGAGAATGTGTTTTTCTTTCTTTGCACCCACCTTGGCCTGAACAGCATAGGAAGCCAAGAGCACTGAAGCCTCAGGAGGGCAGTAGATCTTTTCATCCAAAATCTGCTTCTTCACCTGAAAGGGGCAACGAGAGAGAGGTGAAGTGGCATGTGGGGGAGACAGCAGTGCCGCCTGGTCACAGCAGATGGCTGCAGGGTATTCTAAATGAGGGCTGCTAAAGCAGCCTCTTAATGATTTTCTGACAAATGGGACTTTTTTTTTTTTTTAATGTTGTAGACCTGTTGAGAGTTCAGCAAGGGAGATGTTATCAGTAAGGTGGTGCAGAAAAGTCAGATCTGTTGTTTACAGCAGAGACTGCCATGGCGGCTATGACAGAGGCTGAGGGCCGCTGCCCGCTCTGCCTTGGCCCCTGTGAGCACTCATAGAACTGCAGGAGATGAAGCCTACTTTCAGATCTTCATACAAGAAAAAAGCCACCAATGCCACTGAATTATGACTGTAGAAAAAAGTCATCATTTCCAATATGCTGCTCTAAGGAAAAAGGAAGCAATAAAATTTGATCGATTCAACTTTTAAGTACACATGAGGCTCAGGAAATATAATTCCTAAGCTATAATGTTGAATTAACATATCTCATTGCACCTAATTTCTTACAGTGGTGCAGCTCTAGACACAAGGACAAGAAAGCCGCATGCGGTGGGGGTGCATCAAGCAAAGCCAACTCTCTTTTCAGATTCACAGTAGTAAGTGTTGCCTTGCTTAGTCATAAAAATAACCAAGCCAAATTCACAGGGGAATGAGTGCTGCCTCATGTCCTCACAGGAAAGCCATTTTATAACACTACGGTAGACTGGTCTCATGTAGCTTACGCTTGTCTTGAACTCTCTATATAACTGAAGATGACCCTAGATTTCTGATCCCCCTGTGGATTACAGAAGCACACCACGCTCTGTCTAGACAGAGCCAGGGTTGAAACGCAGACTTCATGAATACAAGGCAAGCATGCCATCAATAGAGCAACAGCCCCAACCGCTGAAGGAGCTCCATGTGGCTTCACTCACACATACAATTTTCCCAGGCCTTAGAACCAAGAGAAAATGAAAGCTGAGCTGTTCTGAACAGTGAAACCTTCAAATCTCCCAGTTAGTTTCCTTACAAAGAGATAAAACACACACACAGAGAGAACTCTTGGAAAAGAAACTATCTGGCCAGGCATGGGGTACACACACTGTAATTCCAGCATTCGAGAAGCTGAAAGCAAAAGGATCTCAGGCTCAGGGACAGCCTCAGCTATAGAGAGATCCTCTTCAACAACACAACAGTATTTGGAGGGTAATATGACATTTCATGTACTGTATCACAAACACAGTATACAGAGATTCCATATTCCAGGAATGGATAAAAAAAACCACAGATACTCTTTTGGCCAATCAATGTAATTAATGGCCCATTACAATCAGTCAGACAGCTCCCTCAGTTTCATGGCTATCCGCAGCTTTGGCATCAGTCACTACAGAGAGCCATGAAACTGAGGGAGCTGTCTGAATGACAAAGCAGGGTTTCCATCCTTAAATGAACCACCTCCCTGTGCTCCTAGATGGCCAGCCTGTAATTCTGGAAAACCTAATTGTGCCATTCAGCAGTCCTGCCTTGAGAGATGGCAGATCTTGAACTTGAAAGGAACTTTTTGCTAAGCCTCTGAGGTTTTTTTTTTAAATAACCTCAAAGAACACTTAAGTTAGCTAGAAGAAATGGGGATTCATCTTCATGGAAGTAGTAGATTGGGTAACTCTGTCTATTCTTCATCATCACACCTCTGCGATTTCATCTGACACCAATTCTCATCACTTGGGTAAAGTTCTATCTTGAAGATTTTTTTTCCCCACTACTGAACCAAAAGACTGACTATTTGGAGTCAGAACATTTTCTGCATGCAGAAGTGTTTGTGGTTAACTCCAAGGGGTTCATCTAGGCTGCTTTTGAAACCATACCCAAACTGGTCCTCTTAGAACTGGGGGAGATAGCATGGGCTGTTGTACCTGTAAGAAAAATAAGTGTTGCGTGATCTCTTGAACTAGCTCCTCCTCAGCGTTCTCAGGATAAAATTTGGCCAGGAAGTGAAACGTAACTGGTTCTTCCTTCGAAACATCATGATCCAACACCTGCAGAATTGCAGAGAAAAGACATGCTGTGCTGGCCCCTCTTTTCCACGTGCTACCATCAAAACACACTTTGCAGGGAGGTATAAAATCCCTTCTCCTGTTAGGTTCCCCGCATTTCCCAAAGGCTGTGTTTCTACAGTTGGAAGCATTCACAGAGCCATCTGCAGCAGGATATAATATCCACTTCACACAGGGGGTTCTGAACCAAATCAATCAATAAGCCCAAGGGGTGAGCGGAGCTACAATGACAGCACCAGTGTTCTCAAAGCCACAGAAAATAGTTACAAGATAGAATGTATAACTCAAAGATCTTGGGCAATTATTCTTTATGGAAGACTGAAGATTAAAAAAAATTTTTTTTCTGAAATAGTAACATCTACTTTTATTGTTTTTTTTTTTTTCTTACTGCCCACTCTCATAGGTTCTACTGGAATACAGCTTAAACAAAATAAACTAGATTTTTGTGATACCATTTATATACTTATTATTATTTTTTGTGATACCACTTATATGTTATGAATACTAGAAGTGAAACATAGCCATCATGGCAATCTTTGTTGCTGGAATCTTCCAGAGAGGTCCAAAAAATGCTTGCATTGCAGTAAGTAAACCACTGCTTTTAATCTTTTAACAGTCCCACCCACCCCCTGAAAAGCTTGGACCATCTGCTCTCCAGAGTGAATTTCATTTCAGGACATAAACATGCTACCAGGCTCCATTAACATGTGTCATAATTTATTTCCTTTGAGCAGCAGGTTCTATGACTCCTGATGCCCCCAATCTAATATCCATTTGGCTAACACTCAGGTATGATTTAAAATTCACTTTGCTGAGAATCATAAAAAGATACAGAGGGCTTTGCTGTTTCCGATATATAATTCTGCACGTGCCTGCCCAAATTCCTGTGGCAGTCCCCACGGGATTCAAAATAAACTTAATCTAGGTTGCCCTCCTATTCACTGGCTCTTTGTGTCACTTAGAGTTGTTAATCATTGGAATGACCATTTGACACTGACAACTGACAGGAGTTAGAAGCATGAAGGAGATCACCGTGCACATGGTGTGAACACAGCTGGAACACCTCACTTAACGCTAGTAAGACAAGAGACTTTTGTTGGTTATTGTATTATACAGTGAGAACATTTAGGGTCAGAATTAGACATGGAGTCACTTTGGGAACCAGTCCTCCTGCTGTCCTCATTGTTAGGAGGCCAGGAAAATGACAGGCATGCCTCTGTGTGACTATACGAGACCACAAATGGGCGGTTTCCTTAAGCCATATCCATTTCTAAGCCACCTTGAAATTACTAGAAACCTAGATTTCATGTGCTTAAGAAGCCCCCAGAGCCAGGCATTGGTGTCACACGCCTTTAATCCCAGCACTCGGGAGGCAGAGGCAGGGGGATTTCTGTGAGTTCAAAGCTAGACTGGTCTACAGATTGGGTTTCAGGACAGCCAGGGCTGCAGAGAAACCCTGGCCCACTTCTTAATCACGTCTTTTGCCACAGCCCAACAATGAACAAATAAGCTAAGTGTATGCTCAGGAAAAACAAAACAAGACAAGAAACCAGAAAGGCCAACCCTCCCCTCCCTGCTGGTTTCATGGAGCTCTATCCCAACCTTCTTGTCCATTTTGAGCCAAGCCACGGTGTCCTTGATTGTGTACTGCAGTCCAAAGAACCAGGTTTCCCGAAGCCCCAGGGTCCGGCACACCAAATCAAACAGGTCCTTCCCTTTCCATTTCATCTGCAATATAACAAACCAACAGGGATGGATGTTGTGAGCAAAAATCATAATCGGCTCACACGCAAAACCGTTCTCAGCGCTCTCTACTGTCTCCAAAATGGCTGATGAGCACTGGATTCTGCAATAATTTTAAAGCTTCCCCCACACAACCCTGAGTGGGAAATACCAATTAGAGCTTAATGGCTTAATCGCTGCGGAGCACACACAATACCTCCTTGGACAGTTCTGCACAGATCTCAATATCCCCGAAGCTGCTAATTTAGGAAACCTGGTAAATAAGCAGCCTCATTTAGGAGAGTCAAGCCTCCTGAATTAGCCTGGGAAGATGGCTAGTTTGTGAGACTCTAAGTCCCTTGAGATTTTTCTGCTGATGTTTTTATTTAAATCGTGACTCTGCCTTTTGATAAAAGGTAAGGTTTTTTTTCTTTTAACTTAATATATTTTTACTAGGAAAAAGAAATATGGAAGCTGTAACCAACACTGTGTAACACAAGAACAACAAGAGGCCAGACAGGCCAATTGCAGGTCTCTATCAGGATGATTGGCTGGGCCCAAGCAGAAGCATCTTGCCCATGGTCACAAACCTATTCTAAACATTTGTGTCCAAAGCCGGGAGATGAAAAAACACCAGTGGTGCATGTATTCCATAGCCTCGCTTTTCAAAAGGACTTTTAGAATCACTGCTAAACCTTTTTCTCTGCTGGTCAAAGGTGTAGTTAGAAAAAGCAAGCTCAAGCCGGGAGGTAGTAGTGCACATCTTTAATCCTAGCACCTGGGAGGCAGAAGCAGGCAGATCACTGAGAGTTCGAGGGCAGCCTGGTCCACAAAGGAGTCCAGGACAGATGAGGCTACACAGAGAAACCCTGTCTCTAAAAACAAACAAACAAACAAAAAAACCAAAAAAACAAAACAAGAAGGCAAGCTCAAACATCCTCACAGGGAAAGAGGATGCAGGGCAGCTGAGTAAATGTCGCCACCTAGTGGCTTTACATCAACCAGGTTTTTCCTGTATTGCGTCCTAGCTACCGCTTGTTGGACACCCACTCCAACTACCCATGCATCAGATAAACACTCATCAACACTTGAGTAAAGTTATGATCATATGAAACACATGCATGAGATTTGAGTGTAAGGAATGATGAGACCACCTGATTGCAGAAGCATGTGTGCCTCTCCCACCTCTACCCACGAGGGGCAGTCAGCAAGGTGCTTGTCACACGAGCATGAGGACCCCAGTTTGATCCCAGCACTCTGTAAGAAGTTGTTTGTGGTGGCTCATGCTTGTAATCCCAGCACTGGAGGGGTGGGGTGAGGTGGGCAGGGTAAGGGGTGTAACTCACTTGCCAACCAGCCTAGCCTAATAAAGAAACCCCAGGTCCCAATGAGGACCCAGTTTTAAAAAACAAAAACAAAAGAACAAAAAAAATGGGGTCCAGTGAAACTGCTCTCTGCATAAGGGCTCTTGCTGTCAAGCCTAACCAGCTCCAACCTGAGTTCAATCCTTAGGACCCATATGGTGGAAGAGAACTGACTGCCCTCTGACTTCCACCCACACCATCACGCACACCCCCAAAATTAAAAACACAAACAAGGTGAATGGCTCCTGGAGAAGCAGAGGCTAATCTCGCTGTTTGTATGGGTGTGTGCCATGGTGACTATGTGGGGCTCAGAGGGCAGCTTAGTGGAGATGTCTCTCTTCTTAAGCTTTCTATGCTCTGGGGATCAGACTCACGGTCTTGCACATCCTAGGCGAGTGTCCTACTACTGAGCCTTACTCCCGCTCTAGTCTATGGTTAATAGAGAAGAATAAACAATCCTCTGCAGGTCTGCTCAAGAGGAGACGTCATCTTTTTCTATTTGCAGCCAGAGTCAGAAACCTAAATAGTAGGACACCAAGACCTCAGCACACAGTGCATACTGGCTTTGGTCCTTCGCCAAGCAAGGCATTTCTCGTATCTGTGCTGAAAGCTTGGCCCCACCCTCTTTCTGACTATAGTGAGGTCCCTGGAATACTTTAATATGGAAATCTTTAGAGACATTTGAATAGGAAAAAAATGAATGAATTTTATTTTAAAAACACAACTGTGTTCTCCTTTTATAAGCTGGATAACAGGCATATCCAGTTGACAACTGGACAGAGGGTTACTTTAATCCGTGGAAGGTCTTAATTCCTACGTTCCTGAAGAAATGTTATTTTGGCAAACTGGAAGCTTCAGGACGCTGATTACCCTCTTGTCTCGATTTTAAGTAGCACACAGTATATAAATTATAAATGGCTACCTTGCCACAAGATAATGTGCCACTAAAGAGCAGGAATTAACTTGAAGAAGTTAAACACCCGAGGGCCAAGAAGATCAGGATATCACTCCCAATCCACCATAACTCACAGCCTCGCTGGGCAGACCTTGGCACAAAGGCTGTCAGCAGGCAGGACCAGCGGAGCAGGGAAGGAAAGCAAGCTTCCGAGGGGACCGTGGGTGACACTCCACACCAGAGAGCTGAAAGTCTCAGTGTAATATTGTATTAGTGCTGTTTTCCTGGATCTCCCCTACTTCTTTGTTTTTAAAATGCAGACCTATTTTTATTAAATGCAAAAAGACAATGTCTTTGCCGCCATGGAGCCTGCAATAAAGCAAAAAGGAAACAATTCTCAGAACAATTCAGAATGCCCTCCTTACATTTTTTCCTACTCATATTTAACATTGGTGCAAAGAATCACAGACTATCAGAGCTGGAAATGAGCCTCGGCACTCACCCCCTGTGAACCCTTGCCCTCTTTGTAAAATCGAGTCACCAATTATTTGGCAGCCTGCCAAATAAACCCTGGCCTTTTTTCATAATGATCCAAAGTAGGCAAACCCCTAATCTCACAAACACCCTTTTGTGGTCTGTGATCATCAAATCTTTTTGTCCCAGCCTTGGCCAGTGGGTGACCAATATTGAGAACCCCTTTTCAGGAGAGTCAGATACAGCTCACATATAGTTGTGTCAACAGAGCCAATTTCCCAGAGTGCCAGACACTGAGGCTGTCCAATGGCAGAAGCAGACTGTCTGTGGGAGGAAGAGGCAAGAACTCAGGTCAGAAGAGACTTGAAGAACAAGTGATGGCGGGAAGGAACTCTACCTTAAAAACAAAACATGATCTGAAGCCAGGGCTGGTGATGCACACCTTTAATCTCAGCAGAGGCAGGTGGATCTCCGTGAGTTCGAGGCCAGCATGGTCTACAAGCAAGTCCAGGACAGCCAGGGCTATTACACAGAGAAACCCTGTCTCTCGAAAAATCAAATCGAAACAAAACAAAACCCACAAATAACAAACAAACCAAACAAAAACAAAACAAAACAAAAAACCACACACAAAAAACCCAAAAAGACCATCCAAACAACAACAACAAAACCCATGATCTGTACAGGGACCGTAAGTCCTGTATCTGATGGCGCTGAAACTGACAGCCAGCCTCAGGAGTGGGTGGTGGGAATGACACTTAATGCGGGAGCAGGTGGCTCACTTCAGCAAAAAGCCTCTGAGGACTCGTCCGCTCTATGCCCCTACTCTAACGGGTGAGGGATGAGTTGCAGGGAAGGAACAGTTGCAGTCTGGACAAGAGCACAGAGCAGGCCCTCCTGCCATCAAGAAGGCAGCTGGAGAAAGGCAGCCTGGGAGGTGGGAAGGAGGCAGTCCCCGAACCTGCACCTCAAGAGGCTAGAGGGAGGAAAATTCAAGGACACTAACCTGCATTTCCAGCTTGAGCACCTGGTATCCCAATAAAAAACAGAAGGAACACAGAAAAAGCAGCGAGACTGGGGGAAAACAGATGGACAATTACGTTTTAGACAAGATTAGTTAAACTGCTTGGAGAAAGTGGTGGCTTGGTAGTGTGTGCCTTTAATCCCAGCACTGGGGGGGAGGGGGGGTGGTTGGCCAAGGCAGGCAGATCTCTGTGAGTTCAGCCTGGTCTAGATCCTGGCCATCCAAGTCTATCCTGTCTTTAAAAAAAAAAAAAAAAAAAAAAGTAGAGATGCCCTAAAGACATTTAAGTTTTAAAAAACAAAACAAAAGAACACACACACACAAAAACTTAAAGACCTTCATTTATAAAACAAAACATTCTAAGGTGAGACAGGAAGATTGGTTGAGGCCAGGAGCTCAAGATAACTGTGGGTAATATAATGGGACCTCATTCCAAAACAAAATAAAACATTTTGTCTCTGTCTTTAAGCAACTAATACAGTTTGGTTTGGTTGGTTGGTTACCAGACATGTAGCTTACACCTAGACTCCTAGCACTCAAGAGGATGAGGCCAGCTTTGACTATAGAGAGACTCAAAAACAACAACAATCAAATAAAACAAAAAGACGCACAAGTTTTCTGTTTGGTTCATGTCCACTAGTTACCTTCAAAGGCTGTCCTTCTCAACGTGTTCTTTCTCAAATGCATGAGGCCTTTTTATCTTCCTTATTTGAATCTCTGCTTCTCTACAAACAAGAACCGTTGGCCAGCCGGGCATGGTGGCAAGCATGAGTTCAAGGCCAGCCTGGTCTACAAAGCGAGTCCAGGACAGCCAATGCTACACAGAGAAACCCTGCCTCAGGGAAAAAAAACAAAAAATCATTGGCCATAGGTGCTCTAGAGTTTTCAAGTTTCTGTAGAAGGAGGCTGGCTTTCTTGGTACAAGCTGACTTGCCTGAAAATGATCATTTTTATGTCTGGTCCACTGCACTATGCTGATGCTCCGAGTGAGTCACTGTCTCTGAAGGTCTCTCTAGACTGTGGGCACCTCTAACTGGGAGGAGCATTAGTCAGCATCCCCAGTGACCGGTGGGGAGCATACAGAGTATACAAGACATGTCCAGCAGCAGCTGTCTAATATGACTGACTAGGTGACACTAAAACCCACGGCTCCAGCCGGGTATGGTGGTGCACGCCTGTAATCCCAGCACTCAGGGAGGCAGAGCAGGCAGATCTCTGTGAATGTGAGGCCAGCCTGGTCTATAAAGCAGAATCCAGGACAAGCAAGACTACACAGAGAAACCCTGCCTCGAAAACAAACAAATAAAACCCAAGGCTCAGAGGCTTAGAGCAGAGTTAGCTCACACATCCAGGCCTTCTCCAAATGTACAGTGAATACACACTGTGTCCAAGTAGAGCCCAAGATACAGGACCAATGGGGAACAAGGGACACGTCTTCCTGTTTCTAATTTTGAGCAGAAGTCAGTCAAGAACAGATGATCATCACAGTGAGGTTTTCAACACTGAAACACTTGTTATGACAGAAATACCCAGGGACTGTTGGGACTCCTAAGGAAGAAATCCCCCTTTCACAGAAATGACATCTAAACTGACTCATGGTAGAAAAGAGAAGCCAGCTGAAAGATTGGGTTTGGAGAAGGAGACAGCAGGGAAAGGTGTTGCAGGTAGAGAGAATAGTATACGCAAAGGTCTAAGCAAAAAGGGCCTTAGAGGAATGAAATGTTTTAGTTTGATCGGGAAATACTTCTGAATTTACAAAAATAACAAACTGAGCCAGTGAAATGGCTCAAAGGCAAAGGCACCCTACCACCAAGCCTGCCCACCTGGGTTTGATCCTCAGGACTCTCTGGTGGCAAGAGAAAAGAGATTTCCTGTTTTCTCATCGCAAGCAGAGCCCAGGAGACTTGCAGTGCTAGCACTCGAGTGGCTGAGGCAGGGGACCAGCTTTGGCGATATAGGTAGACTGGCAGCTAACCCATAGAGCCCACAAAGTAATCTGGTGGCCATTTCTCCAGTCTTCTAAGGATAGAACACAATGGGTTCTATTCTAGACACACAGAAGGCAAGTTAAGTCATTATACAAGATGGATGCCTCAAGATATCAGGGCTTCTTTCCAGGAACCAGGCAAAAAGGGATAGGTCAGTGAGTTCTCTGCCACGGGTATGTATCTCAGTGCTGTTGCCGTGTGACCTTGGGCAAGTTATTGAACTTCCTCCTGCTCTAACAAGGATAATAAGCAGAACCTGTCTAGCAGATTGATCTAAGGATTAAGTGCATTAATACATTTAAAAAGACTAAGACAGTGCTGGGCCCAGAGCAAATAAACACTCAATAAGGAGTAGTTAGTTAATCCCCACTCCACCTCCATGCCTTGCTTCTCAAGTGGTGCTGCTTAAAGCCTCCCAGCCCCACTTCAGCGCGCAGTGATAGATGACAGATGGGAAAGGGCACCATCAATCCTGGCCGAGCTAACCACACTATCACTCATTGGACAAACACTTATTGAGCACCCACCCCATCCTAGTCTTTGTGCTCAGCACAGGAGATAAATGATGAATTCAGGACAAGACACGGTCCCTGTTCGTGTTTGACAGGGAAGACAGGTAAATGGATAAGGAAAAAAAAACCCTGCTAACACAACAGGCTGTTGTAGAAACACAAGACGAGCCCAGGAGATTTTTGCGAAGGGGGCTTCACTGAGGAGACACTAGCTGAGCTGGGTCTTATGGAGAAAGAGCTGACAAAAGGAAGGTCATGCCAGCCTGAAGGAACAGCGTGTCTGCACTTGGGTCCAAGCTGTTGCAAGTAAAGGAATGTTCTCTGCACTTTTTAGGATCTGACAAACAGCATGATTTCCAATCTGCAGTACTAAATGTTCAACGCAGGAGTGAATATGTAGCTTTGGCCTGGTACATGTGACAATTCCCATTTTGCACAACTGATCAGGGACCAGGCTGTGTCAAGGCAGAGGTGCATCCTACAATAGTATCTGTAAGCGTAGAAGGCAGGACGAATGGGATGTGTCTCCTACTCGTTTTCCTATTAAAACATTCTTAGCCAGGGCTGGATGGCACAAGCCTGTAATCTCAGCCCTTTGGAAGATGGTTACAAATTCTGAACTAGCCTGAACTGTGGAGCAAGATTTTGTCTAAGGGAAAAGCAGGTGTTTCTGATACATGATGACACATAAGCCTTTCAGAGCTACATTTACACTATGATAGACCTTTAGTTTTTGTTACATTTTTGTTTATCTGTATATAAGCACATGTGAATGCAAATGGTGAGAGGACAATTTGTGAGTGTTCGCTCTCTGCCTCTACCATGCAGGTCCCAGAACTTCTGAACTGAGGTCATAATGCTTGGTGACAAGTATCTTTATCTGCCAAATCATCTTGGTTGCACTAGATGGCCCTACAGGCCTTTAAAGTAATCTTGAAAATTACATTTATTTCAAATTCAGATCATCAAAGGGACTGGAGAGGTGGCTCAGCTGTTAAGAACACTTGCTGCTCTTGCAGAGGACACAGGTTGTTATCAGCACCCACATGGCAGCTCACAACTGTCTTTAACTCCAGTTCTAAGATATCCTGACATTCTTGTTTGGCTCTGTGGACAGCAGATACATATGCAGTTCTCATACAACACATACAAGCAAAACATGCAAACGCACACTATAAAAACTACTAAATCATTTTTTAAAATCAGGCTATCAAGCACCACTACCCACTGAGTCACCTTGCCAACCCTGTATGTGGGGAGCTGAGGAAGCCTTAATTGAGTGAATACATAAAGAGCAGATGAAGTTCTGAGTGAGTGGATATTGTAGACATGACCATGCCCGTGTCAAGGATCAATGCCTCAGACCCACAGGAGTTTGTCAGAGTCTTCCCACTTTGGTGAGGCTTAGAATTGCAAAGCCTTCCTCTAGTCCAAATGCCAGTATTTACAAATGGTTGACCTACATGTACAAAACCTCACGACTGCAGTTTCCTCCTCCTAGATCTTGACAGCCTGAGCCTCTTGTCTACAGGCACTTCCCACCGAGACCAGCCACCTATCCTGTGCTGCATCGGAGCACACACAGCCCATTCAAGCTGCCTGCGTATCTCGGTTGCTTCTTTAGTGCCTGCCCTTTCATCGTTCCCTTGTTGCCGCTAGTCAAGTCACGGAGCCAACCTATGTAGTACATGAGATCTGTAGGCTTCTTTGTTGTTGTTAAGTTTACAGTCTTTGTTCTGAACAGGTTGTCAAAAGCAGAACAGTATCTGGTCTTAAGGAAGTGTACTTTTTTTTTTTTAGACAGGGTCTCTCTGTGTATCCTTGGCTGTCCTGGACTCACTTTGTAGACCAGGCTGGCCTCGAACTCACAGCGATCCGCCTGCCTCTGCCTCCCGAGTGCTGGGATTAAAGGCGTGCGCCACCACGTCCGGTTAGGAAGTGTATATTTAAACCCGCCTCTTTCTATCTGGATAAAGTATTCAACTGTCCTACTCACTTCTGGAGCCCTCTTTCCTGGTCTTAGCTAGAGAAGAGGAGAAAGGCTAAGAGACAGGTGTTCAAAAAGAAAGAGGGTAGTTTGCAAAAAGAAGAACGGCATGAAG
Source organism: Acomys percivali (assembly GCA_907169655.1). Taxonomy (NCBI): domain Eukaryota; kingdom Metazoa; phylum Chordata; class Mammalia; order Rodentia; family Muridae; genus Acomys; species Acomys percivali. The sequence goes on along the minus strand of OU015747.1, from coordinate 47,668,751 downwards.
GAGTGAAAACCCAGCCTCTGTTGGATGGGAGCATCCTCTCTGCAGGCCTCTTGTCCTCACAGTGCCCTTCAGGCAGAGGGGCTTGACGGAGGGCCGCTGGAAGCTGCTTGGCTCCTGTTACTTTAACAGGCTGCAGTGTGATGTCATAGATATATATTGCGCCCGTATCAAAGACAGATGTGTATGAACTTTATGAACAGGACTAAGTGCTGTCAGCTTGGTGTTTTATAGAGGCTAGATTTACAAGCTTTACTGGGAGTGGAGTACTTGTCACTTATCAGCTTTAGAATGTTTTAAGTAAATAGCGCTGCACACTTAACCTCCACTGCAGAACAGAGCTAGAATGCCGCACTTTCCAGTCACGGGAGGCAACAATAACACATGGAGTCTATTGGCCCGGGCAGCCGCCTTACCAGTTGGCCAGGGTTACATGAGATCCTGACAGTGCCTTTTGCTTTCTAACTGCCAGTCTTCACGCTACATTTCCTGCTTCTCTGGCAGCCCTATGCAGCCCCTGACAATCAAATCCCTTGTACGTGCTGACACTAGATCGCAGGGTGAGAGGAAACTGGCCACAGGTTGGGGAAAGGCCACAGTGAGACAAGGTCAGCTCTCCTAAACAAAGTAAACCCAAATGGGATGCTAGATGTGAAATGCCTAAAAATTAGAGCCCACAGAAAAACTTAGACTTGGCCAGGCTCGGTGGGGCACACCTATAATCCCAGCACTAGGGGGGCAGAGGAAGGCAGATCTGTGAGCTCAAGGTCAGCCTGGTCTACAAAGCAAGTCCAGGACAGCAGCCAAGGCTACACAAAGAAACCCTGTCTTGAAAAACAAAACAAACAAACAAAACAAAAACAAAAACAGCTTAAGACTTCACATACAACTCACAACTGGAAAGAGCCAAAACAGGCTTTTCACAGGCTTGGAGGTGGGTCTTCAACCAGCAGCCACACAAAAAAAGGGAGAAAGAAGGAGAACCAGAGACCCTCACTTGCTTATCAGATCCTTCCAGTGAGCCCACAAGCTGCTCGGCATTCTACGTAAACACTGTGGAAAGGTTAGGCTCTTACAGATGTGCTGCCCTGGCTCAGGGCCTGTGCCCTCTGAGCGCCATTATTTCAGAAATGAAAAACTCAAGATGACAGATTTTCCTGCTCAACATGTATCCACAATAGACATTCATAGTCAGAGCTGTAGTCAGGCCAGCTCTGAAAACAAATTTATAAAAGACGTGTGAATTTAGTAAGTTTGTATAAGGGAGCTGGAGAGATGGCTCAACAATTAAGAGCACTACTTGCTCTTCCAGAGGTCCTGAGTTCAATTCCCGGCAACCACATGGTGGCTCACCACCTCTTCTGGCATGCAGGTGCACATGCAGATAAAGCACTCATACATTAAATAAATAAAGAGGAGGGGGGCTGGAGAGATGGCTCAGCGGTTAAGAGCACTGTCTGTTCTTCCAAAGGTCTTGAGTTCAATCCCCAGTAACCTCATGGTGGTTCACAACCATCTATAATGAGATCTGGTGCCCTCTTTGGGTGTGTAGGCACAAATGCAGGCAGAATACAGTATAAATAATAAATAAATCTTTTAAAAAATAAATAAGAAGTTTGTATAAAAAGATCCAAGCCTTAATACAACTTTTATTTATTTGTCTTTTAAAAAGAGATAACAACAGGGATGCTGGCACACAACTTTAATCTCAGCACACGGAGGCAGAGAGCCAGGTAAATCTCTGAGTTTCAGGCCAGAACACACACACACACACACACACACACACACACACACACACATGAGGGGGGACGGAGAACAAACATTTCAATGTATACAGTACACAACCCAGCTAGGAAGAGTGGTACACTCCTTGTAAATCTTATGAGACAGAGGCAGGAAGATTACCAAAGTTCAAAGCAGATTTGTTCTACATAGCAAGTTATAGGTCAGCCAAAGCCACAGAGTGACACCCTATCTCAAAAAAATCAAAAGTCCAAACAAACAAAAAACACAATGGAAAGAGTTATTAGGGGCTGGGAATGCAACTCAGTGCATAATTTGTGCCTAGCTTATTCAATCCCTAGCAACCTGCTCCCAAATATTTATATAGATAACTTCGCTATGCAATAAATGAAAAATGAACACCATTAAATTCTGATTAAGCTGGGCACAGTGGCAAATGGCTGCAATCTCAGCACTTAGGAAGCAGAGGCAAGTGGGTCTCTATGAGTTTAAGGCCAGGTTGGTTTACAAATCAAGTACCAGGGCAGCTACATAGTGAATCCCTGTGGAGAAACAAAAACAAAAAAATCTTCCAATCTCCTGCCATAATTAACCACAGCAATTAATTTTCCTCTCCTGGTCCTCGGGTCATCACTGTCATTGTGCCCTCTATATCAAGTATTAGTTTCAAGGTTTTCCATCATTGCTTCTTTTGTCCGGCAACCAACTACCTGATCTTATAACTCAGTGTACACACTCACAAATCAGCAGAGCTACCTGCTTCTAGGCCTTTCAAAGAACTCTTCACTATCCAACCAATATCATGCAAGAGATAGATAGCCCACACTTCATGGATATGGAAAGTGAGTTTATCTTCCCCAAGATTCCTGTCTTCTCTCCAGTGCCACAGAGCACCAATTCTTTGGAGCAAAGGGCAACACACACACATACATACACACACACACAGTCAGTCTCTCTCTCTCTCTCTCTCTCTTTCTCTCTCTCTCTCTCTCTCTCCATGAAAACACACACACACACACACACACACACACACACACACACACACACACTTTAAGACTCTCAGATAAGCAAGTGCTGCACAATCTGTGGACACTCCATAGTGCTTGTGGTTGGCTGGTGAGGTTGATGATAATGATGATGATAGCTGGATGAGGCTTCTGAGTAGAACACTCCTAAGTAATGATTGCAATGAAGCAAGAATTTATGATACTCCTTATTAAAATTCTAATTGCATAACTAGGCCTTAAGATACATATCTCCCCCTTTGGTGACACATACTGATTCCCTTTTTCTAAAAATACCTTGGCAAAGAAATCTAAACCTCAAAGAACCAAAGAATAAAATTTTCCACAGAACAAAAGGCACTAGGAAGAAACAAATCACAGCACTTTGGGAAGCCACAAAATATAGGTTTTAAACTCTTATTAAGCTGGGTGTGGTGGCTCATGCTTTTAATTCCAGCACTCGGGAGGCAGAGGCAGGTGGATCACTGTGAGTTCAAGGCCAGCCTAGTCTACAAAGCGAGTCCAGGACAGCCAAGGCTACACAGAGAAACCCTGTCTCAAAAAACCAAACACCAACCAACCAACCAAAAAAAACCCTCTGATTAAGTCTTTAGACATTCAAAGCAAAGTAAGTTGCTGGGTTTTTGTGGGCTTTTTCCCCCCATTTTTTGAGTTAGAGTTTCAAAGTCAACTGGCAGATGACAAAGCAGAAAAGAAACACTTACAGTGTTATAACAACAAGATAGAGCCTGTCCTCCAAAGCCAAGAAGACAATATATATCTGCAGAATTTAGCTCACAACATGAGGGCAATCATAGCTCTGTCAAACAGCCATAAACACCTCAACCTGCTGCGTTGGGTATGTCACTTAACCTCTTCGGGGACACAGCTTCTGCAGTCACCAAGTGGTAACCCTCTGAGTCTATGAGCTTGAGATGACTTGGTATAAATCATATAGGACTTTTTCACTGCTGGAATAATTTTCCGTCAATCCTTTAATAAGCCATTGTTATGTAACTAATACTCCATACTTCATTTACGTGTGCATGTGTACTTTCCGCACTGTTTTCCCTGATTCTAGGTTCTATAAGTATGGTCCTTATGCCTCACAATCAAAAGTGGAATATATAGCCAGCATAGTGCTACACACCTGAAATCCTATCACTTGGGATAGCCAGCATAGTGTTACACACCTGAAATCCTATCACTTGGGATAGCCAGCATAGTGTTACACACCTGAAATCCTATCACTTGGGATTATAGACAAGCAGATCAAGAGTTTGAGCCAGCCAGGTGTGGTGGCACGCGCCTTTAATCCCAGCACTAGGGAGGCAGAGGCAGGTGGATATGAGTTCAAGGCCAGCCTGGTCTACAGAGTTCAGGACAGCCACGGATACACCCAGAGAAACCCTGTCTCGAAAAACAAACAGAAAGAGTTTGAGGCAACCTTAGACATTATGAATTTAAGGCCAGCCTGGGATACATGAGACACATCCTCAAAATAAAATTTTTTTGCCGGGTGTGGTGGCGCACGCCTTTAATCCCAGCGCTTGGGAGGCAGAGACAGGCAGATCACTGTGAGTTCGAGGCCAGCCTGGTCTACAAAGCAAATAAGTACAGGACAGCCAGGATAACATAGGAAAACCCTGTCTTGAAAAAAAAAAAAATTTTTTTTAAGTTGATTGCAAAGACTGTATTAGGAACTTTCTCATGCAACAAAAATGGTAATTATAAATACTGCTGAAAAGTAAGATTTTAGCAAATAGCATGCTGTGGATAATATGCAATTAGCAATAATTACAATACTTGACATACCGAAAATAACAATTCTCCAGAAGCAATACTAAGGATTGTTTGGTGTGGATAAGACATAAGGCTATGCCAGAAGTGGTAGTTGAAGCCTGTATCCTGAGCACTCATCAAGAGCCTGGGCTACAGAGACTGTCTTTAAAAATAAACAGAAAAAAAGATAGAAGGCTGAATTTTTTACATTAAATTTACTTTAAAAAAATATTTATTAAAAAAAAAAGCTGGGTGGTGGTGGTGCACACCTTTAATCCCAGCACTCGGGAGGCAGAGGCAGTGGATCCCTGTGAGTTCGAGGCCAGCCTGGTCTACAAAGTGAGTCCAGGACAGGCAAGGCTACACAGAGAAACCCTGTCTCAAAAAACAAAAAACAAACAAACAAAAAAAAAATGTATACAGTGTTCTGCCTGCATGTACACCTTCACTGCAGATGAGGGTGCTGTCTCATTCTAGATGGTTGTGAGCCACCATGTGGTTGCTGAGAATTGAACTCAGAACCTTTGGAAGAACGCCCAATGCTCCTAACCTCTGAGCCATCCTCCAGCCCCTACTTTTTTTTTTTTTTTTTAATTGGTAAGCCAAGTTTGACAAGCATGCCTTTAGTACCAGTACTCAGGAGAAAGAGGCAGGGGATCTCTGTGAGTTTGAGGCCAGTCTGATCTACAGAGAGCATTCCAGGACAGCCAGGGGCTACATAGAGAAACCTTGTTTCCAAAAAGCCTGTATCCCTGGTGCCTGTGAAGAGGGCATCCAGATGCCCTGGAATTAGAGCTACAAATGATTGGGAACCATATGGCTGCTGGGAATTAAACTGGAGTCCTCTAGACGAGTGGCCAGCACTCCTAGCCACAGAAACATCTCTGCAGCTCCAACGAGGCTAAATTTCAAGTGCGTCAAAGTTAGGCAAAACTAGCTTATTATCAAACAGAACCCTTGACAGAATATTATCTAAATGATTATTCTTGTCCTGGATGTGTGTGTGTGTGTGTGTGTGTGTGTGTTTTGTTTTGTTGGTTTTTTTTTTTTAGCTACTAAACCAGACCCAGAGCACAGGCTGACAATCCCATATATTCAGGAGGCTGAGGCAGGAAGATTATAAATTCAAGGCTAAGTCAGACAATCCATTGACACCCTCCCTGGTCTACCAATAAAAAGTAAAATCAATAAATAAAGGACTAGAGATATAGCTCAGTGGCAGAGCACGTACCTAGCATGCTTAAGGCCTCAGACTCAATCTCTAGTACTTAAAACAAACAACCTCACAGTGGTACTAGGGACCAGGCTCAGCAGTAAAGCCCAAGCCAGGCAGGCATGGCCTAATCCCAAGCACTCCCTCCCCAAAGTCCTGTAAAACTGAACCAGAGCATGCAAATCAGTTCATGCAGCACCCAGAAAATTTAAACATTCTGTCTGTTTCTAGGATGTAACACTGACTCTGGCACACTGAAGTGAGGTAAGTTATGGGGAGTGGACAGATTTGGTAAAAAGTTCTCTGTAAATGGGTAAGAGGTGATGAGATCTGAAGACTTTTTTCTTCTTTTTTAAAATATACATCGGTGTTCTGCCTGCGTGTGTGTGTGTGTGTGTGTGTGTGTGTGTGTGTGTGTGTGTGTGTGAGAGAGAGAGAGAGAGAGAGAGGGAGAGGGAGAGGGAGAGGGAGAGAGAGAGATTCCCTGGAACTGGCGGGCATTACAGGCAGTTGTGAGCTACCATGTGGTTGCTGGGAATTGAACCCGGGTCTTCTGGAAGAGCAGCCAATGCTCTTAACCACTGAGCCATCTCTCCAGTCCTCAGAACAAGCATATTTATGAAGCTGACTTAATCTGAAAACCAACAAGAGTAAGATACCACATAAAAGCCGGGCATGGTGTCTCACGCCTTTAATCCCAGCACTCGGGAGGCAGAGGCAGGCGGACTGCTATGACTTGAGCCCAGCCTGGTCTACAAAGAGTCCAAAACAGCCAAGGCTACACAGTGAAACCTTGTTTCAAAAAACAAGGGCAAGCAAGCAAACAAACAGATACCAGACAAAGGCACTGCTCCAGTATTTAGAGCCTCAGACCAGTCCAGGTAAGTTTCACCATTACCCTACCCTCGGCTTTATCTACAAGCTGAACTAACAAACTCCTGGAGCCAGACCATAAACAGCAAAATGAGCCAAGAGTTTCTGTGTATATTCCCCAAATCTAGGCCTGAATTTGGCAAGGGAGAAAAACAGGACTAAGAGTGAAAGGTGAAGAGGAAAAAGCCCAGTGTCTTAGAAAACGCTGTGCTCTGTCTCCACCTAGTGGTGCCAGTGACTCCTCAAAAGGAAAAGCAGCCTGAGCTTCAGCAAAAAGAACTAGCTTACCTATGGCCAGAGAGCCTATCTCCACCACAACAAAAACAAACTTTCTTCTTGAAACCAGCACTACTTTACTAACATTTTTCTGCATCCTGAAAGTGTCCTTGAAAATGTGGATTTATCCGGGCGTGGTGGCGCATGCCTTTAATCCCAGCACTTGGGAGGCAGAGGCAGGTGGATTGCTGTGAGTTCGAGGCCAGCCTGGTCTATAAAGCGAGTCCAGGACAGCCAAGGCTACACAGAGAAACCCTGTCTCGGAAAAACCAAAAATAATAATAATAATAATAATAATAATAATAATAATAATAATAATAATAATAATAATAATAATGTGGATTTATACTTTAAATTAGACAAGCACACAGAGGAGCCTAGAACTCACTATCCGGTAATAAAACAGAGAAGCCTTGGCACCAGCTAGCTAGAGCACTCAGTAGATCTGAGAAAATGCTTTAAACTCTGAAATTAAAACTAAACAAGTGAAACCAGGCATGGTGGCACATACCTTGAATCCCAGCACTTGGGAGGCAGAGGCAGGTGGATCTCTGTGAATTCAAGGCCAGCCTGGTCTACAAAGCAAGTTCAGGACAGCCAGGGCTGTTACACAGAGAAACCCTGTCTCTAAACAAAAACTAAACAAGTGTCAGAAATGTTCTTGGGGGCCAGGCGTGGTGGTGCACACCATTAATCCCAGCACTGGGGAGGCAGAGGCTGGAGGCAGCAGAGGCAGGTGGATTGCTGTGAGTTTGAGGCCAGCCTGGTCTACAAAGTAAGTCCAGGACAGTCAAGGCTACACAGAGAAACCCTGTCTCGAAAAAACAAAACAAAAAAAAGTTCTTGGGCAATAATATAAAACTAGCATAAATTACTCAGAGTCATCAAAAGCCAAGAAAAAGGCTGTAGAGAGTAGTGTATGCCTGTACATCCCAGTACACAGGAGGCTAAAGCAGAAGGACCCAGAAAGAAGCCAGGTGAGACTACACAGCGAGACCCTGTCTCACAAAATGTAAGGAGGAGGGAACCTTTCTCCTAAGGCAGATGCAGATGCTGATGCTGATGCTGATGCTGATGCTGAAGGTCTTTGAACTGTGGCTTCTTCCCTTCATTGTTCAGATGAACAATTAGGGAAAGAGGTTTAACATGCCCCAAAGAGCTCAGCCTAGAAACTAGATGCTCAGAACTCTCAATGATTTTATGTGAATGAACCACACACAGAGAAGGTGTATAGACCTCCAGAGCCCAACCCTAGCCAGGCTTGCCAGCAAACTCCCTCCTACCTGACAGGCTTTGGTAGGCACTCACCCTTAATCTGTTCATATTTGGTACAAAGAACCTGGTTCTTACTTACATTCACTAGACCCACACATCTGCCTAGTTTTGTCCCAGAACCCATGGTTACTCGTGTTTCTAAGAAGGGTTTTTTGGGTTTTTGTTTTCTTTTATTTGGTTGGGTTTGTTGTTGTTGTTGTTGTTGTTGTTGTTGTTGTTTTTATACCTCCCCCCCCCAGACAAGGTTTCTCTGTGTAGCCCTGGCTGTCCTGGACTTGCTTTGTAGACCAGGCTGGCCTCAAACTCACAGAGATCCACCTAACAAATGCTGCGCCACCATGCCCAGCTTGTTTTTATACTTTTAAACTCAAAAAGGAGCCATGCATTTTGCAATGTGCCTGTAATTCTTTTCTTTCTTTCTTTTCATTTTTTGGTTTTCCGAGACAGGGTCTCTCTGTAGCCCTGGCTGTCCTGGACTCACTTTGTAGACCAGGCTGGCCTCAAACTCACAGCGATCCACTAGCCTCTGCCTCCTGAGTGCTGGGATTAAAGGCGTGCGCTACCATGCTCAGCAGTCCTTTTCTTCTTATTGTACAGAAACTATACTCTGATGATCTCAAGTGGGGTTCCTCTAAAACTGAACTATAAAGACATTTGGAGGGAAGGGAAAGGTGAACTTCTAAAGTTTAAAATACATCTTTTTTAAACCAAGGCTGGGGATGTAGCTCCTTGGTAGAGAGCTAGTCTGGCTTGCTACATGCCCTGGAATCCAACCCCAGCACACACAAAAAAGGAAACAAGGTAACCAGTTGAAATCTTTGTGGGCACACCAAATGCTTTTGGAAGGACACAGGTTGAATATTGAAGAAGAACTGCTCTGACCATAAGAAATGTGAAATATGCAATTAGAAAATACTTAACTATTGCAAAATTAGCTTTCCTTTAGGCCAAAAGCTTGAATTTCAAGCTGATCATGGGCAACTGAAAAAAATCCTTTTATAAAAAAATGCTCAGATGGCTGGGCGTGGTGGTGCACGCCTTTAATCCCAGCACTCGGGAGGCAGAGGCAGGTAGATCGCTGTGAGTTTGACGCCAGCCTGGTCTACAAAGTAAGTCCAGGACAGCCAAGGCTACACAGAGAAACCCTGTCTCGGGAAAAAAGTGCTCAGATGATCCAAAGGACAAACTCGACATCAAGGCAAGAAAGCAGAGCCTTTAGTCATGCCATGACCCAACAAAGCTAAGCCCTCTGGCAGGGTCACCAAGTGGTTTTGAGATGGGATCTTACACCAAGTGCAATAAGTAAAATAATGACAAAGCCAAGTAAGTCGTCACACTAGAACATTCTTTAAATGGACTGTTAGTTCTACTTTCTCCTATTTACCAAATTTTTAGATTCCCACGTGGAGTCACCTACTAAGTGTCACACATGGTGGAGGGAGGATGGCCTGGAAGACTGGTTCCCTGGATTCAAATCCCAGGCCCACCTTTTAGCAGCAGCATGACACCAGCACAAAAAGAAAGTTTGGGCAGCATCTAAATGAGTTGGTAGAATCTCTGTGCCAGGTGCCAGGTGAGAAGGGCATTCCAGGCCTAGACACAAGCTCTGTGGACAGAGGCTGGAGAGAGTAACTGGGGCAGTCAGCTCTGGAGAGAGTAACGGGGGCAGTCAGCTCAGAGCAAAGAGGATGTGTGACAAAGTGTAGGAGAGGCTGGAAGGAGCAGAGAAACGGGCAGGGGCTGAGGACATACTTCCATTTACACAAAAGTCCTTACCGAGCTGTACTTTGTGCCAGTATTGGTCTAAGAACTCTGCCGATAGCTCTCTACAAGAATCACAACAACTTCCATCTCACCAAAAACACAAGTGAGAAGAACTAGTCCCTCAGAGGCAGCTCCAGGGACCACAGCCCACGTCTATGATTGCCGCTACACAGCAAGTCTATGGCTGGACTGGAACATCTGAGTTCTGTCCCTAGGACCCATGCAAAGGTGCAAGGAGAGGGCTGAGCCCACAAAAGTCCTCCTCGGCCTCCAGCACAGCTGTGGCACATGCATGCCCTTTCTCCAGTAAGGTTTATTACAATAAAAAACTAAAACTACCCAGTACTCAGGAGGCAGAGGCAGATCGATCTCTGTGAGTTTGAGGCCAGCCTGGTCTACAAAGCGAGTCCAGGACAGCCAAGGCTACACAGAGAAACCCTGTTTCACAAAAACAAAACAAAACAAAACAAAAGAGACAAAAACAAAAAACTAAAAAAACTAAAACTAAACAAAAAGTGCTAGGCAATAGGAATTTTCCAGCTCTGCAATAAGCTTATGGGGACATTACCATACATGCAGAACACTGCTGATTGGAATACGATATGATTTTAATCATGTGACTTTAATGATGTGCCCTCCTTGAATCAACAGTGGGTCCACTGAGACATTAAGTAAGCTATTTATCCTGTTTAATCTTCTGTTTCCCCCATGGAAACAAAGTACACAACAACAATCATGTCCACAATGGTCTTGATCACTACTAGGTGATGCTGGTTGTCCAGCCCATGTGGGAACTCAGTCTCTCTTGAATGAATAAATAAGCCCTGTTGTACCAAATGGAACCATGCATTTAAAGCACTGAATACTGTACCTGACACATGGTCACTGCTATTCCCTAGTCTTTCATACCACTAAAGGACGGGCAACAGGGACCATCAAACAACTGTATTAAGCAGCATGCCCCTGCCTCTCCAGCAGCCCATCTTTCATCCGGGCCTGTCCACCACAGACCACATACCATTCAAAGGCACTGTCTATTTCCATAGGGCGCAGGTGGTAATAGGGAACGACAGCCTTTCTTCTGTAATGAGAAGTTCCTTAGTGCATACAATATAGCCTAATATCCTATACAACCTATAAAATAACCACAACCATAATTTCCATATGCCTACCTTTTGGGGATGTATAGAAATAAAGACCATGGGGCTGGAGAGATGGCTCAGTGGTTAAGAGCGCCGCCTGTTCTTCCAGAAGTCCTGAGTTCAATTCCCAGCAACCACATGGTGGCTCATAACCATCTATAATATAATCTGATACCCTCTTCTGTAAATAAAGCACTCATATGCAATAAATAAAATAAACTAAAAAAAGAAAAAAGAAATAAAGACCATACTGAAAATACCAGAATTATCCCTTCTGTTTTCCTGTCTTTGAAGGCTGTTTCTGTTATGGACAAACTATGTCTACTTGTTATTTGGTATAATGACCTGTAATATTGGCATTCAATTGATCATAACCCCATTTGGTTGTGGTGAAAACATTTAAGATGACAACAACACGAGAAGGCTTTGGATTTTTGTTTTATGTAATATAATATTAGAACTTCCTACAACTCAATTTCAGGAAATTTTTCATATTTGGCTCATCCCACTGATAGATTGAATTATTACCACAAGATTCCAGCCTAGATGTGAAATAACATAACCATTTAGCCTTCTGGCGAATCACATTCAGCACCCACTTTCTCAAGATGACAAATATCAAATCTCTCAAGTGGAAAAATCTTTTAGAGCATCAAGCCAATTGTGCAATGCAGCAAATAGATCAAGGAAGTCCACCCCCACCTCTGCAGCAAAACTCCTGAACTGACTGTCATAAGGTAGCATGACTCATATGCCAGCTACCACTGGCTCTAAAACCAAGTCCTTCTTGGGAGGCCACTGCCATTTGACCTTAACAAGGCCAAGAGTTCCACAAGTCCTGGCTTTCTTTTTTCCCTAAGCCACCTGCTATCTCATTGTGTAAGCTTGGCACACAAACATGGAAGGGAGTGAAACTATTTGCTCTCTAAACTCTCTCTACTACCACAGAACAAACTATTATTACCCTTAACAAAATATTCAAACATCACTTATAAATGGTGTTTCTATTATAAAGTGAAGTTCAGGGAGATACAGTGACTTACCTAAGACCACCACAGGACAAGGTGATGTAAGCCCCCCACTTTAGATCAGTTATAGCCTTTCTGCTCCTTCTTTCTGTGGCACTAAACATAACAATCCTTGGCTTTTTCTGTCTTGCTTTGTTTTGTTTTGGTTTTTCGAGACAGGGCTTCTCTGCGCCTTGGTTGTCCTGGACTCACTCTGTAGACCACGCTGGCCTCGAACCCACAGAGATCCACCTGCCTCTGCCTCCCAAGTGCTGGGATTAAAGGCGTGCGCCACCACTGCCTGGCTCGTAACAATGTGCACACCCACTTTACTGGTGTGAACAGTGAGGTCCATAGAGCTCATATCCCAATCAGAAGTGGGTAGGAAAGAGGCAAAGCTTTAGGCCTCAGCCTGTCTTATTTAAAGTCCATGTGCTTCCTATTACTGCTATGCTACGCAAACTGGTCAGTGGACCTGGGTTCTCAATGTGTGCTGGGGTGCAGTTCACACCAGGCACCTTTAATGTTTGAAAATACTTTAGTCACAATCAGGGATAGACAGATGAATGCTACTAGGATCAGAGGCTGGGGTACTTGATCAATATCCTACAATGCCTGTAGGCCTGTTAGCCCAAGCCTGTAATCCACACCCAGAATAAGATCATTGCTAGTTGACTCTATAGTAAGTTCCAGGCCAGTCAGGCCTACATGGAAAACTGTTTCAAAAACACAAAACAATGAGACTGGAGAGATGGCTCAGAGGTTAAGAGCACTGGCTGCTCTTCCAAAGGTCCTGAGTTCAATTCCCAGCAACCACATGGTGGCTCACAACCATCTATAATGATATCTGGGTCCCTCTTCTGGTATGCAGGTATTCATGCAGGCAGAACACTGTATAAATAATAAATAAATAAATAAATAAATATATATATATATTTTAAAAAACACAAAACAAGAACAACAACAAAAAATCCTACAGTACACAGGACTGCTTCCCCACACAAAAAAATTAGCCAGCCCAAACATCACCAGGGCTGAAGCCAAGAAACCACACTATCAGGGCCGGGCGTTGTGGTGCACGCCTTTAATCCCAGCACTCAGGAGGCAGAGGCAGGCGGATAGATGTATGTTCGAGGCCAGCTTGGTCTACAAAGCGAGTCCAGGACAGCCAAGGCTACATAGGGAGACCCTGTCTCAAAAAACCAAAAAAAAAAAAAAAAAAAAGAAACCACACTATCCATTATTTTTGTATTTACTGATCACTTTTTAAGATTTGGTTTTACTATCTTCAATTATGTGTACATGTAGGAGTCTGTGTGTAGATACTTGCACGGACATGAATCTGAGTATTCATGGAGCTTAGGGGCACAGGCTCTCGTGCAGCTGGAGTTACAGATAGTGCTGAACTACGTGACATAGGTGTTAGGAACCAAACTTGGTTCCTCAACACATTCCAGCAGTTTATTGTCTGTTTTTGTTCTTTTTGTTTGTTTTTTCGAGACAGGGTTTCTCTGTGTAGCCCTGGCTGCCTCGAACTCAGAGATCCGCCTGCCTCTGCCTCCCAAGTGCTAGGATTAAAGGCATGGGCATCACGCCTGGCTACTGTCTGGTTTTGTTTGGTTGGTTTTTTTGTTTTTGTTTTTTCTTTCGAGACAGGGTCTCACGATGTAGCCCTGGCTGTTGGAACTCAGTATGTAGACCATGCTGGTTTCAAACTCAAAGATCCACTCTGCCTCTTGCCTCCTGAGTTCTAGGATTAAAAGTGTGTGCCACTGTAGCTGGAGAGATGGCTCAGTGGTTAAGAGAACTGACTGCTCCTCCAGAGAGTCTGTGTTCAATTCCCAGCACCCACATGGCAGCTCACAACTGACACCCACAGACATGCATGCAGGCAAAACACCAAAGAACATAAAATAAAAATAAATTATTAAACCGGGTGTAGTGGTGCACACCTTTAATCCAGCACTTGGGAGGCAGAGGCAGGTGGATCTCTGTGAGTTCCAGGACAGCCTGGTCTACACTGAGAACCCCTGCTGTAAATGTCATAAATACATAATGAAAATCTGACAATAGCAACGTAGGGACTTTTAGTCCATCGTGGCAGGGAAGGCACGGTGGCAAGGACATCAGGCCACATCACACACACAGTCAGAAGTGAAGAGATTAACCCTTATATTCAGATTGCTTTATCCTTTTCGCTCAGTCCAGCCCCAGCCTATGGGATGGACCACTTATGTGCAGAGTGTGTCTTACTTTCTCAATTAAATTATTCTGGAAACTTGCTCAGATATACTCAGATATTTTGTGGGGAGTGGGGGACCGTTAGACACAGTCTCAGTGTTACTCTGGCTGTCCTGTAGACCAGACTAGGCTTAAACTCAGAGATCTACTTGCCTCTGTAACTGCTAAGATTAAAGGCTCTCCAGGTATGTTTCTCTGGTAATTGATCCTAAATCCAATCAAGCTGACAATGATAAATAATCATCACAAAGTCCCTTATCAGCTATAAGGTTTGCTAATTTTTCTCTTCACCTAACTCTGCCCTTTGAAGCACAAATTTATTTATTTACTTATTGGTTTTTTGAGACAGGGTTTCTCTGTGTAGCCTTGGCTGTCCTGGACTCACTTTGTAGACCAGGCTGGCCTCGAACTCACAGTGATCCCCTTGCCTCTGCCTCCCAAGTGCTAAAGCACAAAAATTTTAAATTTCAATTAAGTCTATTTTTTATTGTGAATGTGTGTGTGTGTGTGTGTGTGTGTGCGCGCGCGCGCGCGTGTACAGTGACCTGTGTGTGCACATGCAAAGGTCAACATGTCGTCTTCTATTATGCTTTACTTTATTTTCTGAGATAGACTCTTTCACTGAACCCAAAACTCTAACTGGCTGGCCAGCAAAGTCCCAAGATCTACATATCTCTACCCTCTTCTGACCTCCAAGGGTACTGTACACAGGTGATGCACATACACACCTGCACGAGAAAACACTCATAAACATAAAGTAACAAAAACACCCAGCACTTTAATCTTTTAACATTTACGAATTTTGTGTGTGCATCACACGTTGGTACCATATTTTCAGGAGTATAAGATGACTGGGCTTATGACCCCCCAACTTTTCCAGTTAAAATATACTAACCATATAAGACTACCTCTCTTCCAACGCACACCCTGTGCAGCAGACTCAGGCATGTGTCTATTTGCAGGCAGGGCACTAACAGTTAGGTACTTCATTAAATGCTGGCAGGCAGCCAGTGCCAGCCTACACTGCCCCTTTAAGGCAAGCTCAAATGAGCAGGTTCTGGGAGAGCCAGGCCACAGTCATGTTCTCCTCCTGGAGGTACAGGGAGATGTGTGCAGCTTGCTCCTCCCTGCTTCCTACTCCCCACACAGAGCAGGGAATCGGCCATAGATGTGTACATTTGTGTGGAGGACGGAGAATAACTTGGTATGACTCATTCTCCTTACACTATGTGGACTCCAGGAACACACTCAAAGTGGGTTGTGTGTGTGTGTGTGTGTGGTTTTTTTTGGGAGGGGTTCTTTTTTTTGTATGCTCAATTTTCTTTTTCTTTTTTTTTAAAGATTTATTTATTATTATGTAAACACTGCTCTGCTTGCATGTACTCCTGCAGGCCAGAAGAGGGCGTCATATCACATTACAGATGGTTATGAGCCACCATGTGGTTGCTGGGAATTGAAAACAGGACCTTTGGGATAGCAGGCGGCGCTCTTAACCACTGAGCCATCTCTCCAGCCCCATGCTCAATTTTCTTAACAACTTAGTGACCAAGCATACGTCACTTATAACCCGACCAACCAAAACAATAGGAAATGAGGATTCATAGACACAATAACAAAACCGGAAGGATATCAGTTCCGAGGAACGATTCTCCTAGTACAATCAGCAGGATTTCTTCTGCTGGAACCTGGAGTAACCAGAACCCAGAACCTCAGCAGGAGCCAAAGTCCCGAAGCCTTCCCTCGAGCGGTTCTCTCTAGGAGTGTCTCCAACTGCAGTGGATGAACAGCCAAAACTATCCCAGGTCTCCAAAAAGCCCCGCCTCCAGTTCTGGGCTCATTTATATATCTCCTCCCAGAGTCTGGTCACAGGATCTTTTCAGCTAGCAACAATCAAGCTCCTACTTGAGGTGGTCGGTCTTCTAGTGGACTAACCTCACCTGCTCTCTCACGAGACCATTCCAATCCACACTTGGGATCCTAAAAACCAGGTTTATCTCTCCTTATTTTTCTTTTTCTTTTTTTTTTTCTTTTTTGGTTTCTCTGTGTAGCCTTGGTTGTCCTAGATTCACTTTATAGATCAGGCTGGCCTCGAACTCACAGCAATCTGCCTGCCTCTGCCTCTCGAATGTCAGGATTAAAGGCGTGCGCCACCACGACTGGCTGCGTGTGTTGTTTTAAATATTTATTTATTTAGTGTATATGAGTGTTTTATTTGCATGTACACCTGCAGGCCAGACAAGGGCATCAGATCACATTATACATGGTTGGGAGCCACCATGAGGTTTCTAGGAATTGAACTCAGGACCTCCAGAAGAGCAGGTGGTGCTCTTAACCACTGAGCCATCTCTCCAACCCTTAAGCAAATTTGTTTAATGAAACATTTAAACTGTTAATGATGCCAGGTTATTGTGCTTGCCTTTAATCCCAGGATTTAAGAGACAGGAGCAGGCAGATCACTATGAGTTCCAGGCCAGTCAAGGTTACATAGTGAGATCTTGTCTCCAAAAAAGCCAAAACCAACCAACCAACCAAATAAATACATTTTAAAAACCCAAAAAACAAGTAAATTGGATGTGGTGACACACCTCTTTAATCCCAGCGTGGGAATAGAGGCAGGCAGATCTCTAAATTCAAAGCCAGCATGTTCTACAGTTCCAGGACAGCCAGGGCTACACACACAGAAACTCTGCCTCATTATGGGGAGTGGGGGCGTGGGGACATGGGGGCCCATGCCTTTAATCCTAGCACTCTGAAGCAGAGGCAGGTGGATTACTGGGAGTTCAAGGCCAGCCTGGTCTACAAAGAGTTCCAGGACAGCCTGGACTACACAGAGAAACCCTGTCTCGAAACATCAAAAAAACATCCGGGAGGCAGAGGCAGGCAGAGCGCTGTGAGTTTGAGGCCAGCCTGTCTACAAAGTGAGTTCAGGACAGGCAATACTATACAGAAAAACCCTGACTTGAAAAAAACAAAGCAAAACAGAAAAAAATAAATAAAATAAAAATTAAAAAAAAGAAACTCTGCCTCCAGAAAGAAAACAAACAATAACAACAATAATAAAAACAAAAAAATTTTTTTAATCAAACAATTAAATAAAATTGTAATGATTTTTTTTTCTCTTTTGAATAAAAAAGATTGCTGGGTGCTGGTAGCCCACTCCTGTAAACCCATAAGAGTCTATAAATGCATAGTTTCCTCCTTAAGCCACTGAAAAACTTGTGCATGTAATGTTGGGCATATAACATGTATTATATGTATAACACATTTGCTAACACAGAAAAGGTGTGTTGTAACAAAGCTATAATGGACTAAGGAAATGACTACAAAGCCAGGCAAGGTGGCACACGCCTTTAATCCCAGCACTGGAGGCAGAGGCGGAGGCAGAGGCAGGCAGATCGCTGTGAATTCAAGGCTAGTCAGTCTGGTCTACAATGTGAGTGAGGACAGCCAGGGCTGTTACACAGCGAGACCCTGACTCAGGGAAACAAAACTTTCATTTGGTTCTCTTTTATAATTCTTCTCTTTAGTGATCTTCATTTGATTTAGTAAGTATTGTGGTACCTTCCTTGTGCCTCCCATAAACTCTGGAAATATATTTATAATGGCTAAATCTCATGTGCGTGCATGTGTGTACTTGTACGGTGCACCTACGCACATGGACATGCAGAGGCCAGAGGTCAGTAGCAAGCATCTTCCTTTATTACGCTGTCTTATTTTTTTGTGATAAGGTCTCTCACTGAACCTGGAGCGCAAAGACTCAAACTATCTGTCCAGCAAGCTCCAGAGATCTGCCTGCTTCCAACCCAGCTTTTACAGGGGTGTTCAGTATCAAATGCAGACCCTCACACTTGCATGGCATGCATGCAGTTTACGGACTTCACAAGCTCCCCAAAGCCTGTTTTGCTAATCGGACCCCTGTTCACTCTCACTTCTGCAGCTGGCTTCCCCACACCCACCTTCTTTCCCTGTGGATGGATCACACTTTCCCGGGGTTTTTGTTTGTTTGTTTGTTTGTTTTGTTTTGTTTTGCACATCTCATAGTTTTTGACATTTCGGATAATATATTTTAGTGACTCTAGTGTCCCTACCAGGGCTTTTACATGGTGGGGAGGGGGGAAATCCCATCGCTCTCCTTGAGTTTTCGAGACAGGGCTTGCTAAATCACTTAGGTGGGCCTTAAACTCTCATTCTCCTGCCCTCAGCCTCCCAAGTGCTAAGATTACAGGCACAGACCACCAAATCTATATTCAAGACTCACTATGTATACACCTTCAATTCCAGGGCTAGGGAGGCAGAGGCAGGCGGATCTCTCTGAGTTTGAGGCCAGCCTGGTCTACAAAGCCAGGATAACCAGGGCTTGTTTGTTTATTTGTTTGTTTGTTTGTTTGTTTTTTCAAGACAGGGTCTCTCTGTGTAGCCTTGGCTGTCCTGGACTCACTTTCTAGATCAGGCTGGCCTCGAACTCACATCGATCCGCCTGCCTCTGCCTCCCGAGTGCTGAGATTAAAGACGTGCACCACCATGCCAGGCACAACCAGGGCTTGTTACACAGAGAACCCTGTCTGGAAAAAAAAAATGACTTACTATTTGCTTATTTGGTGACTTTAATGAAATCTATCCCACACAGTGTGAGGGCCGTTATTTCTTCACAGGGAGGTGTTGCTCTGAGTAGTTCCCTTGAATGACATGGCTTTAGTTTTTCCTTTCCATGACCACTGAACTGTTAAATTCTAATTGTGGCTTGTTTTTCTAATATTTGTGACAATGCCCTGAGGCGCAACTTGTAAACAAATTGGCCTACTGAATTATGGCAACTCACAACAAACTGTTTCTGGAGCCGGGGGTTGGTGGCGCACGCCTTTAATCCCAGCGCTTCGGAGGCAGAGGCAGGTGGATCACT
Source organism: Acomys percivali (assembly GCA_907169655.1). NCBI lineage: Eukaryota > Metazoa > Chordata > Mammalia > Rodentia > Muridae > Acomys > Acomys percivali. The sequence continues at coordinate 47,649,534 of OU015747.1, read as the reverse complement.
GTGAGTTCGAGGCCACCCTGGTCTACAGAGTGAGTCCAGGTCAGCCAAGGCTACACAGAGAAACTCTCTGTCTCAAAAAAACCAAAAACAAAACAAACTGTTTCTGAGGTGAATGTCTGATATTTCTGCTTACCCAAAGAGGATCCCCTAAGAATTTCTTACAAACTGGAAAACATGCAGCCTAGGCTGTATCTTCATACAACCCAGCCTTCGCTCACTAAAGCCTAGTATTCTCAAGACTGCCTTCAGGCATGAACTTTCCCACTGTGTTTCAGGCAAATTATTTCCTTTGGGAGAAGATTAGGACAATCTGGGTTTTATTTGTCTTCTGGGTTGAATCCTGGGCCGCCTGCATGTGCTCTATCCGAGCTACACCCCCAGTCAGCAACCGGTTAGCGCCCCCCCCCATCCTCCTCAGGCTTCTAGGGATGGGAAAGGGGACACTGCTAGCTTTCCCTGAGTTGTCCCCTTTCCCACCAAACCTAGGATCGAGTCTTTGATGGAAAACAGAGTAGGCAGAGGTTTCAACTTGCCTTCCCTGCAGTCAGGAACCACTTCACAAGTCAAAGCTGGGGCAAGAGCAGTTAGGCCCTAAATGATCTCAGCGCGCCATGCCATGTTCCACAAGTCGGGACTGAGGGGAAAGAGGAGGCCCTCGCCGCCCGGTGCAGTACCTTCCTAGGACTCAGCCTCAGCAACAAGCACTGGTAGTCTTGACCAACACTACGGCCTCCCAGGCCTTTTAAATCTCTTCATTGATTTCCTGCTGTAGCATTTGCTGTTCGCCCTCACAACTGTTTCCAACGGTTGTTTTCAAAGGAATTTTCGTTAGTTTGGAGTAGACTGAGTCAGCAGAGTCCTGACACTGTCATGCATAAGTCAACCCTAAGAGCAAAGCCAAAGAGCTGAATAGCTCCCACAGAATCCCAAAGGCCTGTAAAGCTGAAATGACTATGTAGCCATGTGTAGACACAGCTTGCTAACTCCTGACTTACTAGCACTTCTACCAAAGCTGCTGGCTTTGCTACACAAGGAGTAAATTGCTTAAGAGGCAGTATCATACTGACTAAAAGCTTATTCGGAAGTTCCAGTCTTGAGGCACTCTGCATATGTAAGAAGAAGAAAAAGAAAAATCAGGGTTTTGTTTTTTCTACTTTTTTTTTTTCAAGACAGGGTTTCTCTGTGTAGCCTTTACTGTCCTGGACTCGCTTTATAGATCAGGCTGGCCTCTAACTCACAGTGATCCTCCTGCCTCTGCCTCCCCGAGTACTGGAATCAAAGGCGTGCACCACCATGTCCGGCTCGGTTTTTCTACCTGTTTTTGTTTGTTTGCTTTTCAAGACAGGGTTTCTCTGTGTAGCCTTGGGTGTCCTGGACTCACTTTGTAGACCAGGCTGGCCTTGAACTCAGTGATCCACCTGCCTCTGCCTCCTGAGTGCTGGGATTAAAGGTGTGCGGTTTTCTACCTTTTAAAGAGAGGCTCTTGCCTCCTTCTGTAGCCCAGGCTGGACTTGAACTCTCACAACCCTATAGCCTCAGTCTCCTAATTGCTGCATTTACAGGTGTATGCTGATGCACCAGACCCAAAATATTTCAACAAGATGTGTCTTAAAAAAAACAAACAACTTGCCAGGCGTGGTGGTGCTCTCGGGAGGCAGAGGCAGGTGGATTTCTGAGTTCAAGCCTGGTCTACAAAATGAGTTCCAGGACAGCCAGGGCTACATATACTATGAAACCCTCCCTTGACAAACCAAAACCACAGAGGCAGGTGGATCTCTGTGAGTTTGAAGCCAACCTGGTCTACAAAGCCAGTTCAGGACAGCAACGGCTACACAGAGAAACCCCGTCTCGGAAAAAAGAAAAAAAAAAAAAACAAAAGAAAGAAAAACCAAAACCAACCAACCACACAAAAGCCACCACAAACAAACAAATAAATAAATGATAGGGTGGGGAAGTTTCTCCACCATCAACCAATCAAACAATTATTTCTGTCGGATACCAGTTGAGCATCCTTTAATTCAATTCTGACACACTCTCCTTGGAATGTTCAATAGCACAGATAAAAGCGTCGGCCACACAAGATTGTGTCTAACTAGCTACATAAACTGCAGACCACAACTACCTCTTTGGGTTCAGTTAATTTAGTAGAGCACCTCACAGAACTCAGGGAACCACTCATGTTTACCTATTTCATTTTCACCAGGAAATATTACAAGATCCTTTTTAAATGTGTACTGTGGGCAAAGGTGCAGACCTTGCATGGCCACCAGTAGAGCGCATGTCCAGATGGGAGCTCTCTCTGGACCCCATGTGTTTAGGACTTTACGGAGGCTTAGTTTTTTATACACACACACACACAAACACACAGACACATCATCATCATCAGACACTAGTGATCAACTTAACCTTCAGTCCCATCTTGGGAGAAGAATTGAGAAGCCTCAACCTTAAGGCTGCTAACTAGGCCTTTCTGACAACCAGAATGCACCCAAAAACTACTATAACCTGGCGGAAGCAGCCAACTCATTAGTACACAAAAAGAAACTTGTTACTTCCGAGATTCCAAGGATTTTAGAAGCAATAAGGCAAGAAACCAGATCAGGTGTATACTCAGTGTCACAGGTACCTACCTAACTGGTTTTCTTGTTGTTGGTTTGGGGTTTGTTGTTATTGGTTAGCTGGTTTTTGAGAGTTAAATGTGTAAATGACACTTAGGAAGTGTTCTGGGCTATGGATTAGCCCAGTGATGATGGAGTGCTTGCATCCTTGCAGGCGCCAGGTCCTGGATAACAACACACACACACACACACACACACTCACTCACTCTTCAACAAATGATAATTATTATCATATTAGAAACTATGGAAAGTAAACGTAAGATACTTGTTCCCAGAAACTTTGGAACGAGAAGTACAAATTTTCAATAAAACTAGATGTAACTTTTAAGACACAGAATACACAGCAATACCCGGTAAAAAACTTCCTGGAGTTTTAAGCACAAGTCCGCCGCACCGTAAAGCAGTTGTTCTCCGTAAGATTCCAGTGTTTTCCAATAACAAATGAATGAAAATCTGCTTCAGGAAATGCCATAACCAAGAGACCCACGTTTAAAAGGGGTTTGGGGGCGCAACAACTAGCTTTAACTTGTGATCTGGGCCTAGATAGTGCCTTCCGGTCCCAGGGAATGATATACACAGAATCCCTCAAGCTTCCACTTGGACTGTCACCGCAGCGAGGGCACCCTGTGCATGGGGACGCGCGCCCGGGGCCGGCCAGGCAGGGACACCCGGGCTCTCCGCTAACAGCCCGCCCGTCGGGGCTGGCGACCGGGTTACCTCGCAGTTGAACTCCATCTCGGCGTCCATGGTGACGATCCGCACCGTGAATGTCTTGGGCTGCTTCCTCTTGAGCGAGCTGAAGCTCATGCGGGAAGCGATGGCTCCGGCCATGGCGCGGGGGACTGGCCTGGGACCCTCTGACCCCTAGGCCCGCGGTCGGGGTCTATTAGCCCCCCTGAAGGAGCTGCACAGGCCTCAGGGCCACCATGGTGGCCGGCTGGCCAGCCCGAGACAGACCTAGGCTGCGTGGGTCCCCAGCGGCCAGCATGGGCCGCGAGGACCCGGACCCGGGTACGGAGAGATGAGTTAAGGGACAGTGCCTGCCGACGGAGGGGACGGGACGCCGGCGGGAGCGGGCGCGGCCCCGAGCTCGGGGACTCGGGCTGGGGACGCCGGGGGCGCCCCGGGACAGGAATCCTAGACGGATGGGGCGCGGACGTCGTGCCTCTCCGCTGCCGGCCGGGGTCGCGGGGCCGCGCGGTAGTCGGGAGCGCACGCGCGCGCGCGTGTCTGTCACCGGCTCGACTCCGCGCGCCCTCGGGAAGCGTCCTCTACCAGCCCCCACTACAGCCACCCGCCGGGTCCCCGCCCCGCCCTCAGGCCGCCCAGAACGCTACACACGGATGCAACCTAACACATTCTCCAGACGCTGTGATTGGCTGGAACCCCAAAGGAAGCGGGACTTCACCTCCGTCCCGCCCCGTCTAGATCCTCTCCACCAATTGGAAGTTGCGATGTGCCAGGGGCGCGGGTCTGTACTCGGCGTTGAGTGGCTACTGAGGCGGTCACTCCGAACGCTTTTGTTCCTAAAGAGTACGCCTACTCTAGCAAGACTGGTTGAGAAGGCGCAGGCGGCGCCTTTCCCGGGAAACCTGTGGAAACAGCACCGCACGAGGAACCTTCGCGGTCATTGAGAGACCCAGAACAGCAGTCGTGTTTGGGACACGCGACTGAAATTTCTCTGGGGCGCTTAACATGTACTGACCTGTGTTTCCCAGACTTTAAAAACACGTTGGGGGGGAGGGGGGGCTCTGAAGTTGCCCCGACTTTGTCTGCCAAATCCTTCAGCTTGTTTTTAAAAAAGAATTAAGGTTACCACCACAGGATTCTTGCTTTTCCTTACTTTACGGGGTAGTTGAGGAATTTAATACATAATGTATAGTTAATACATATAGAAAGCGTTAGGAAGGTGTCTGACACGTACTAGGTTAAGTACTATGAAAGTGGGTTAGTTATAGGTCAAAAACTGGAAGAATTTTCATTTTGCTCTCTCTATTTTTGCCCCCCCAAAGTACACATGAGTAGTAATTGTATCTTAATTACGTCAAGTGTTGTAACATATAGGAGAATTTCAGCTTTCTGGAAAGTGTAGAGTTTTTGTTTGGATGTCTTAAAGATACATAGATAGAGCAGGGTGTGGCGGCGCACGCCTTTGATCCCAGCACTCGGGAGGCAGAGGCAGGCAGATCACAGAGTTCAAGGCCAGCCTGGTCTACAAAGTGAGTCTAGGACAACCAAGGCTACACAGAGAAACCTTGTCTCAAAAAAACAAACAAACAAAAAAAGATAGATGTGTGTGTGTGTGTGTGTGTGTGTGTGTTTTACAGTCACTGTTGCTGTACAGAGACACCATGACCACAACTCTTATAAAAGAAAGCTTTTTACTTGGGGCCTTTTTTTTTTTTTTTTTTTTTTTTAACAATTTCAGAGGTTTAGTCCAGTATCATCCTGGTGGCACTCATGGTGCTAGAGCCGGAGCTGAGAACTATACCGTGGTCCCAAAGCTTAGAAAGTGAGACAAGGGGAAATTGAGGCAAGAGAAAAGGAGAAGAGAACCAGAGCCAGGCAAGGAATAAAAATGCAAGTACGGTGGGGATTTTGGCTGGGAGGATGCCGGACTAGCTTGGAGGATGAGGATGGAGTAATAATTGCTCAGTATTGTGTTCAAGGCTAATTAAATAAACTGAGAGTTAAAGGAAAGTAGAGAGACAGACAGACAATGGCCAGGTGTGGTGGCGCACACCTTTGATCCCAGCACTCCTGGAAGCAGAGGTAACTGATCTCTGTGAGTTCGAAGCCAGCCTGGTCTACAAAGAGAATTCCAGGACTGTTAAACAAAGAAAACCTGTCTCAGAAAAAGAGAGAAAGACAGACAGACAGACATACAGACAATGACTTTAAAACCTCAAAACCCACCCTCAGTGGTAGACTTCATCCAAGGACACACTCCTAATCCTTCTAATCCTTCTAATTCTTTTTTTTTTTTTTTTAGTTTTTTGAGACAGGGTTTCTCTGTGTAGCCTTGGCTGTCCTGGACTCACTATGTAGTCCAGGCTGGCCTCGAACTCACAGAATCCACCTGCCTCTGCCTCCCAAGTGCTGCTTCTAATTCTTTCAAATACTGCCATTCCCTAGTGACTAAGCATTCAAATATCTGTGCTCTTGTTTTTTGTTTTGTTTTTGGGAGATAGGGTTTCTCAGTGTAGCTTTGGCTTTCCTGGAACTCACTCTGTAGACCAGGTTGGCCTTGAACTCAGAGATCTACCTGCTCTGCCTCCCAAGTGCTGGTATTAAAGATGTGTGCCACCACCAAGTATGGAGGGCCATTTTTATTCAAACCACAATTTTTATTTTATTCTGGTAAGTGTTTTTTTTTTTTTTTTTTTTCCCCCGAGACAGGGTTTCTCTGTGTAGCCTTGACTGTCCTGGACTCACTTTGTAGTCCAGGCTGGCCTCGAACTCACAGCGATCCGCCTGCCTCTGCCTCCCGAGTGCTGGGATTAAAGGCGTGCGCCACCACGCCCGGCTTCCTGTAAGTGTTTTATAGCATATATGTTCACTGCATGTGTAACTGGCAGTGGGAGGGTTCCCAGTCCCTGAAATGAGTTCAGGCAGTTGTTAGCCACCATGCAGGTGTTGGAAAGTAAGCCTGGGTCCTCTGCAAAAGCAACAGTGAGCTGTCTATCCAACTTCTGATGTTTGTTTTGAGACAGGGTCTTCCTTCCTTATCTAGGGTGTCTGGAGCCACTGGGCTCAGCATGCCCTCTGCCTCAGCCTCTCAAATCTCTTAAAACTACAGCCCTGACCATGCATGATAGCACACGCCTTTACTCCCAGTACTTGCGAGGCAGAGGTAGGAAGATCTGTATGCATCTGAGGCCAGCCTGGTCTACAGAGTGAGTTCCAGGACAGCCGGGGCTACACAGAGAAACCCTGTCCGCTGAAAGAAAAAAAAAGGGGGGTGATAGGATTAAAGAGGTACACCATCAAGCCCAGCTTAGAGACCCATTTTGTATGCACAAAAAGCTTAAGAAGCAATACGTAAATAACATGGATGGCAGCTGGGAGTGGTGGCGCACGCCTTTATTCCCAGTACGCAGGAGGCAGAGGCAGGTAGATAGATGTGAGTTCAGGGCCAGCCTGGTTTACAAAGTGAGTCCAGGACAGCCAAGGCTAACACAGAGAGACCTTGTCTTGAAACAAAACAAAACAAAACAAAAAGTGAGTCCAGGACGGCCAAGATAACACAGAGAAACCCTGTTTGGTAAAACTAAAAAAATAACATAGGTGGAATTCTGGAGTATTCGTTAGACACTAATGCTAGAACTTTCTGAAGCATAAGTCTTGCCCTTCGTCAACAGATCCATGGAAGACTAGGTCAGGCCAGCGAGGGCCATCAGAGAGGCTGCCGCCAAAGTGATCCTTCAGGTACTGTGGCCTTGGCATGGGTTTATCTTCATTTTTATTGCTTCAATTCTTCCCTGCAGGTGGAGAGCTAGGTTGGAGTCTTGGGCATCCTGTAGAGACAACAAACAGCCCAGGACTAAAGATGCTGCCAGTAAATACGTGATTTGGAGAGCCCAGTGAGGAACAGCAGAAGGAAGTAGATCACACAGCAGGAGCTAAAACACAAGGTTTATGATCAGTAATAGTTCATTTTTATAGAAGACTTCCTAAGTGCTAGACTCCTGGCTAATCTGCAAAATACTCTATTTAAAGTTCCTGGGAAGATGTCCAGGTAAGATAGGTAGTTTTGAATCTCAAAAGCAAGAGCCAGAGATGAAAATAGATATAATGGGGGCTAGAGAGATGGCTCAGTGACTAAGAGCAGTCTTACACAGGCCCTGGACTCATCCCAGTCTCTGGGGGCGGCAGTTCACAACAGCCTATAAATCCAGCTCCAGGGGATCTGACGCCCTCTGCTGGGCTCCTCAGGCACCTGCAGTCTCATTCAGATAGTAACACATAAATACAGAAAATTAAAAAAATAAAATAGGTGAGATGTCTTGAAAGATGATTTGATGGTTAAGAGCATTGGCTCCTCTTCTAGAGGACCTGGGTTCAATTCCCAGACCTATGAAGTGTCTCAAAAACCATCTATAACTCCACTTCCAGGGCATCCAACATGTACGCAAAACACCCATATGCATAAAATTTTTTAAAATTTTTTTTTAAATAAAATAAGAGCTGGACAGTGGTGGCACATGCCTTTAACCGCAGCACTCAGAAGGCCAAGGCAGGCAGATCTCTGTGAGTTCGAGGCCAGCCTGGTCTACAAGGTGAGTTCCAGGACACCTAGAGCTATTCAGAGAAACCCTGTCTCAAAACAAACAAAAACCCAGAACTGACAGGTAAAAACACATTTTAAATGCCATGAATATACTTTCATAACATGAAGTATTCTATGATATATTTAGGGGCTGCATCATCTAGTTTTCTTCCTAGAATTTGCTATAGGGCAACTCTAGCAGGCTTTCCTTCATGTCTGACTCTATTTTTTTTTCTGCCCTTATTAATTTGCCAGTGGTTTCCCCCTACCCACTTACTGTTTATTCATTGTGCCAGTTCTATTTCTAAAATTACAGATCTCTTGTTTTTTTGGTTGGTTAGGTTTTTTGGTTGTGTGTTTGTCTGTTGTCCTGCCCCCCCTTTTTTTTTGGTTTTTGGTTTTTGGTTTTTTGAGACACGTTTTTTCTGTGTAGTCTTGGCTGTCCTAGACTCACTTTGTAGACCAGGCTGGCCTCGAACTCACAGCGATCCGCCTGCCTCTGCCTCCCGAGTGCTGGGATTAAAGGCGTGCGCCACCACGCCAGGCTGACACCTGCTTTTGTCTTTAGCATAACTGAAGGCATTTTGTCTATAATCTCCGTTTTGATCATAAGGTAAAATTGAGTTCAAGTCCTCAGGTTCTGCCTGCCTGACGTAAGAATATCCTTTTACTTACAATTCAATACTTGATGAATGTTCTGCCTGAATTGATGGTATATGTGTGTTCTACTTAAGCAAAACCACAATACCTTGCAATGTACCTTTCTCCTTGAATGGTGAGGAACTGGAAAGTCACCAAAGTTCCCCTATCCTAAATCTTAGCCAATTAGCTTAAAATTCTTAGTCTAGCTACCTAGCACAACGTACCTTGGATAGAATTGATTCTTCTTGTTTGGTAATGGCCTTTTTCCTCCAAAAACTCACCTTGAGAGTGGCTCAAGGTCACAGTCTTGGTGCTCCTGACTGGTCAGACTTTGCTAAGAGTTCAACAAACCTCCGTCTGAGTCCGGTGTAGGAGTGGTCAGGGTGTGGCCATTCCTGAACCTCAGCAGATGGACTATAGCTCGTGAGATAAAATAAACCCTTTCCTCACCAAGTTGGCTTTGGTCAGTGCTCTCCCACAGCAACAGAAAGCAAACTAGGAAATAGTGCATTGGGCAACTGTGGTGTGGACAAAAAGGGGAATCCATATCGCCTAAGGATGCTTGCGTGAACCCAGGACCATAGGTCAGCATGGAGCAGGTCAAATACACGTGATGGTGATCAGTAGTAAGAGAGGACCTATAAATGACCTCTGCATTGCTGGGCGTGGTGGCCCACACCTTTAATCCCAGCACTCAGGAAGCAGAGGCAGGCAGTGGTCTGCAAAGCAAGTCCGGGACAGTAGAGGCTAAACAGAGAACTGGAAAAAACAAAACAAACAAAAGCCAAAACACACACATGCGCGCGCGCACACACACACACACACACACACACACAAACCCATAACTCTGCATTACAGCCTGGGCAACATAATGAGGTACCAGCCCCCAGCTCTAAAAAGTAAACAACCAAACAAAGATTTGTTTACCACAGTGGATGGGTATTTGGGAGGAGTGGAGCTGAGACAGGAAGATTAAAAAAAAAAAAAAAAGAAAGAAAGAAAGAAAGAAAAAAAGAAAAAGAATTGTTTGTTTGTTTTGGTTTTTCGAGACAGGGTCTCTCTGTGTAGTATTGGCTGTCCTAGACTCACTTTGTAGACCAGGCTGGCCTCGAACTCACAGCAATCCTGCCTCTGTCTCCCGAGTGCTGGGATTAAAGGCGTGTGCCACCACGCCCGGCTGGCCCAATGCTTGTTTGACCCATCGGCACCAGACATGCTTGATCACACATGGGTGGGAGGTACATGGGAAGGAAATTCGTCAGGATGTGTGCTTGCCCTGATTGGACGTAGGTGGGAGGTGCACAGGCAGGAAGTGTGTCAAGGTATTTGCTTACCTGATTGGACCTGATGGCTTATGGGTTCACCTTTGTGACCCTCTGCAAAGTGTGACTTGTCACCATTTCCTGGGCACCCTGGAATGCTTCTGGCCAGAGCCCCTTATCCTGGCCAATATTTAATTAAATCTTACTTCAAAGCCTGGTATAGTGGCACACGCCTTTAATCCTAGCACTCGGGGAGTCAGAGGCAAGCAGATTTCTGTGAGTTCAAGGCCAGGCTAATCTACAGAGTCCAGGACAGCCAAGGCTACACAGAGATCTGCCCAAGTACTGGGATTAAAGGTGTGTGCCACCAATGCCCAACCTTGTCCTAAAGTTCTGGAATTTGGTTTTATTTTGTAAACAGAATATAAACAAATAGCCCATCCTGGACTGGAATTCCTCTCCCTCAGCCTCCCAAAGAGCTAACACACACACACACACACACACACACACACACACACACACACACACA
>OU015747.1:47626682-47639204 GCA_907169655.1 Acomys percivali | reverse complement strand
CACACACACACACACACACACACACACACACACACACACACACACACGCAGCTTCTGGGCCTGTTTCCATGTTTCTGTATGCTGCACCACATTGCTTTGTGGATTGAGTGGAGAGAGAAGCCACATAATCAGGTGCTTGCTGACCCATTCAGCATACCTGGTCCTGGTGGTATTTGCATGGTAGGAAAGCTTTTCCAGTGTGCCACTCTGAGGCACTGAGTTGTTTTTGGGTTGTTTGAGACAGAATCTCACTGTGCAAGCCTGCCAAGCCTAGAACTCAGTTCAACTCAACAGAGTGCTAGAATTCAATAAAGGCTTCTAGCACCTGTTGTGGCTGAGGCACTGAGTTTGAAAGGAAGCGAGCTGCAGAGAATAAATTCCATGGGAAAGAACAGCGGCGGAGGAGGACCACTGTTGGAAATAGAGTAATCCCTTGCTCAACTGTCAACCTGAAAATGTCAGTTTCCGGAAATGAAAATCCGTACATTCTCAACTGTGTGCTGTTGAGTATTGTGAGGAAATCCTGTCATGTCCTGCCCTACCTTGCCCACCTGCAAGGTGAGTCATCCCTTTGTTCAGCTTAGCCTGTTCTGGCTCTGGGCCCAGTTTTTTTTTTTTTAAGGATAGCATGCTACTGGAGGAAAAGGACTTTGGACACAGAAGCCACCACTGTCTTTTTTTTCCCCCCGAGACAGGGTTTCTCTTGTAGTCTTGGCTGTCCTGGACTTGCTTTGTAGACCAGGCTAGCCTGGAACTCATAGTGATCTGCCTGCCTCTTGAAGCCACTGTCCAATTTGCAATTCACTGCTGTTTCTTTCTTTCTTTTAAAGATTTATTTATTATGTGTACAGTGCTGTACCTGCATGTACACCTGCAGGCCAGAAGAGGGCATCAGATCATGTTATAGATGGCTGTGAGCCACCATGAGATTGCTGGGAATTGAACTCAGGACCTCTGGAAGAGCAGCCAGTGCTCTTACCCTCTGAGCCAGTTCTTCAGCCCCCTCACTGCTGTTTCTTTGTTCCATAAATTGATACTTTTTTTTGTTTGGTTTGAGGGCGGGGTCTCACCTTTTGAAGCCTTGAGCTCTGTCTGGTCCTCGAATTACAGGCAGTCATCCCAGGCTGGTACTTCGGGGTTCTGGCCGGTAGTCTAGTAGTTTTCTAGAGCCACTTGTACCAGAGCGGCATAAAAATGGGCCACCTAGAAAACCAGAAGGTTCAGGCAGGGGAACTGGCTCCCGGGGATTATAGGTGTGCGCCACCACGCCCGGCTTTAAAGAGGTTTATACTAACCGAATACCCCAAAGAGTGCTTAATAGTCAAAAAAGCAGTTGCTAGAGTCCAAAGCAACTAAGGCCAACAGACTCAGGAAGAGACAAGAGCATGCATTTCCAGGCTGAGGTGGTGCCACCTTGTGGCAGTAATGTGTAAGCACAGTCATTTCAGGCCGGCTTTGAAACTGTTCAATGTCTGAGATTAAGTTTGGGGGAGCATTTGTATTATTTATCACCTAACACACAGAGTGGGCTTTATTAATATGCTTGTGTAGTACTACGTCAAAGTCTTGCCATTCATATCTGCATATGATGTCTAGGACCGACCAAAAGTCTGGGACTCAGTCTTGTAGCTCACGGCCCAGCAGAGGTATAAAAGCTCTGTAGTCACTGTCTCCCCTGTTTGGGGCCCCATAGGAGCGGGAGGATGCAGTTCTCTGAGAGCAGTAGGGCCTGAGCGTGAAAGACCATCAATAAGGAGCAAGTGACAGTGCCACAGCTGGGAAATTTGTCCCTTCGCTCTTCTGCAGCCTATTCGGTGATGATCTATTGGTCCCAGGGAATAGATGGTGGCAGGTTGGTCCGTATTTCACACTTAGGAACCTGCCTGCTCCTCTCTGGCCAGCACTGCTCATCTGTCTCTGTCCCTGGCGCCCCTCATTGCCTTCCATGAGTGGACAGCAGGGCCTTGGCGAAGAGTTATGAAGGAGGGTTCCAGGAAGGTGGTTTTGGAAAGAAATGAAGAGAGGAAGAGGGAATGAAGAGAAGTGACTGGCGAGAGGGCGGGAGGGAAGCTGAGGGCGTGAGACTGAGAGCGGACGAAGGGAAGGATGGTGGGAGACACACTCCAGACTTAGGGGTGGGCAGGAAGGGACCCCAGGGAGCAAGGGATGATGGGAGGTAGATGGAGAGGGCATGGCCCTGGGGAGGCTTGCTTGCAGAAGACAGGTTAAGGGGATCAGGGTAAAGTTCTGGTTTAGCATTCTTTTAATATTTTTTATTTAATTTTAATTAATTTATTTTATTTTATTGGTTTTTCGAGACAGGGTCTCTCTGTGTAGCCCTGGCTGTCCTGGACTCACTTTGTAGACCAGGCTGGCCTTGAACTCACAGCAATCCACCTGCCTCTGCCTCCCGAGTGCTGGGATTAAAGGTGTGCGCCACCACGCCCAGCCCCAGCCTTTAATTTTAATTTATGTGCATTGGTGTGAGGGTGTCAGATCTTGGAGTTACAGACAGTTGTGAGTTGCCATGTGGGTGCTGGGAGTTGAACCCGGGTCCTTTTGAAGAGCAGGCAGTGCTCTTAACCACTGAGCCATCTCTCCAGGCCCCTGGTTTAGCATTCCTGTTGCTCTGGGCTCTGCCTTCAGGACTGAGAAGGGAGTGGACTCCCTGCCAGGCCCAGTTGTAGTAGCCAGCCTCCAATATGCCCTTGGCCTTCTTGGATGCTGCCATGCACATGCTTGGTACTAGGAATTGAAGCTAGGGCCTCCATATTCCAGGCAAGTGTTCTACTGATAAGCCAGGGCCTCAGCCCTCTTAAAGCTGTAAGTTTGCTACACAGTTTCATGCAGCTGGGCAAGCTGGGTTTCTCTATGTTATCTTGGCTGTCCTGGACTCACTTTGTAGACCAGGCTGGCCTCGAACTCACAGCGATCCGCTTGCCTCTGCCTCCCGAGTGTTGGGATCAAAGGCGTGCGCCACCATACTCGGCTCTAGTTTGCATTTCTTAATTATCCTAAGCAGTTTATGATAGTAGCTTTCAAAAGGACTAGAACTTCTTTTGGTGTTTGTTTTTTTGTTTTGTTTTTCAAGACAGGGCTTCTCTGTATTGAACACCCAGCTTTCATGTTGCATTTTTAAGAATTATGTAAGTATAATACCTTAAAAAGTGATGATACATTGTATGTTGTAACCAAATATAACCTTAATTTTATGTCAATATACAAAGATCTATAAGAGTAGATTCAGCACTTGGGAGGCAGGGGCAGTTGGATCTTTGTGAGTTCCAGGCCAGACTGGTCTACACAAGCGAGTTCCAAGACAGCCAAGGCTACACAGAAACTCTATCTCAAAATTAAAAGAAAAAAAGAAAAAACAAAACAAAACAGGGGCTGGAAAGATGGCTCAGAAGTTAAGAGTCCTGGCTATTTTTCTAAAGGTCCTAAATTCTTTTTGTTATATATATATAATTTATTTACTTTTATTGTATGTGCGTTGGTGTTTTGTCTGCATGTATGTCTGTGTGAGGGTATCAGATCTTGGAGTTACAGGCAGTTGTGAGCTGCCATGTGGGTGCTGGGAATTGAACCCGGGTCCTTTGGAAGAGCAGGTAGTGCTCTTAACCACTGAACCATCTCTCCAGCCCCTAAAGGTCCTAAATTCAATTCCCAGCAACCACATGGTGGCTCACAACCATCTATAATAAGATCTGGTGCCCTCTTGTGGCATACAGGCAGGCACACATGCAGGCAGATACTGAGTAAATTTTATATATATATATATATATTTATTTATTTATTTATTTATTTTTCTGAGACAGGGTTTCTCTGTGTAGTCTTGGCTGACCTAGACTTGCTTTGTAGATCATGCTGGCCTTGAACACACAGTGATCGGCCTTCCTCTGCTTCCTGAGTGCTAGGATTAAAGTCTTGCGCCACCATGCCCAGCTAATAAAGAAATCTGTTAAAAAATAAAATAAAACACCAAATGATAACAATCTCTAAAAGCATCTTTTATTTGCCCATTTCAATTGTTGTCTAGGAGGTTTATTGCCTCCTTCTGCTAACTTAGGCCTAGTCCTAGAAGCTTCTAGGCCTCGAATGTTTTCAGCCTCTGAGACTTACTGCTTATAAGCTCATCCTTTGTAGTTCTTTCTGAGCTCTGGGCTGGCTGGTTCAACTCTCCTGTCCTGGCTCAAACTCTTCTCCCAGCTTATTTATTTAATTCACTTTCTCTCTTAGCCTGGAATTGCCCTGCTTGGCCTCAAACTAACTCAGCAATCTGCTCTAATCTTCTGGCTGCTTCTCATTTTCTAGCCCATTCTGTCTTAGCCTGAGTTTTCTCTCTACAACCCATCTCTCTATTCCTGTCCTGGTAAAACTGCCTCCTCTCTCTGTAATACTGCTTAATACTCCCTTTTCTCTCTCTTCTCGTGAGAGTTGGGTGTATTCAAATATTCTCTGATTCATCACCTTTTTTGCCACTCAATTAGACATCACTTTCTTCCTTTCTTTTGAAGATTTATTTATTGTGTATATAGTGCTCTACCTGCATGTACACTTGCAGGCCAGAAGAGGGCACTAAATTTTATTATAGATAGTTGTGAGCCACCATGTGGTTTCTGGGAATTGAACTCAGGACCTTTGGAAGAACAGCCAGTGCTCTTATACTCTGAGCCATCTCTCCAGCCCCCTGGCCTTTTTTTTTTTTTTTTTTTTTTTTTTTTAAGTTCTTCAAGACAGGGTTTCTCTGTGTAGCCTTGGCTGTCCTGGACTCACTTTGTAGACCAGGCTGGCCTCGAACTCACAGCGATCTGCCTGTCTCTGCCTCCCAAGTGCTGGAATTAAAAGCATGCGCCACCCCGCCCAGCAAAAGAAACTTTTATTTGCCCATTTCAGTTGTCTCTGAGTCTTACTGTCTCTGTCTGCTAACCTAGGCCTAGTCCTGGAAGCTTCTAGCCTCCATACAGTCTAACCTAGGCCTCGAATGCTTTCAGCCTCTGAGATTTACTGCTTAATGATCTCACTCTTTCTTGTTCTTTCTGAGCTCATAGCAGGATTGTTCAATTCAGAACAGGTGGCTTGTTGTGGCTCAAACTCCTCTCCCAGCTAATTTATTCAGTCTGGCTTTTCACGATGGGTATGGTGGCGCACACCTGTAATCCTAGCACTGGGAGGCAGAGGCAGGCAGATCTCTGTGAGTTCGAGGCCAGCCTGCTCTACAAAGCAAGTTCCAGTACAGCCAAGGCTACACAGAGGAACCCTGTCTTGAAAAACAAACGAACACCCAAAAAACAAAAACAAACTAAAACAAAACAAACCCAAAAACAAAAAAAACCCTTCCCTCAAAGCCCCTCCTTTCTACTTAATCCCTGTCATCTGGTTTCTTGCTCTGCCTCTTGATCTAGGCTTAGCTTTATTAAATTCTGTGTACAGAATGTGCTGTGTATGTGTTAGGGCTGCGCCACATCAAACAATAAACAGGTTTTTACACTTCACAATCTCGGGGTTCACAGTGGGATCAAATATCCTGAGACAATTTAGTGTGTGCAAGTGTTCGTGGAGGTCAGATCCCCTGGAACTGGAGTTATAGCAGTTATGAGGTGCTGGACATGGGTGGTCCTTCACAAGAGCTGAGCCACTTCCCCTGTTGTTTGCTTGCTTTTGGTTTTTGGAGACCGGGTTTCTCTGTGCAGCCCTAGCTATCCTGGACTCACTCTGTAGACTATGCTCAGTAAGTATAAGCCCAAAGACCTTAGTTTGAGTCCCAGCACATCCCAGGAGGGGAGATTGCTTGTAATCCCAGTGCGGGGGTGGGTGGGTGGGGGGGAAGCCTGGGGGGTGGGGTGGGGGGGGGATGCATTGGCCAGAGAATCCTGGGGCTCACTTGTCCTACCTAGTTGAGGGAAAGGGGTGTGGCCAGCACCTCTGTCCTGCAGTGATTGGATATTTGTCTGCCTTAGCTGCCAGGAGATACAAATAGGACTTGCCCAGCCAACCTGTGGTGCCTCAGGAGGTTAGATGGGACCTAGCTAGCTAGACACACAGTCTGAAGCAGTCAGGAAGTCAGTTGTGCCCTCTCAAGTCCCTCACCCCAGGCACACAGAGCAGGAGTTACCAGCCAGTGGGGTGGCATTCTTTGTTTGTTTTGGTTTTTGGGCTTTTGAGACAGGGTTTCTCTCTGTAGCCTTGGCTGTACTGGAACTTGATTTGTAAACTAGGCTGGCCTTGAACTCACAGAGGTCTACCTGCCTCTGCCTCCCGGAGCGCTGAGATTACAGTCGTGCAGCACCTGTGTCTGGCTGGGTCTGACATTCTTTGGTATGTCTGTGTTCCTGGGCCGCCAGGCTTTTCATCTCTGTGTGGGCTGAGAAATATAGGAGTCCCAGGTGAGTAGATCGTGGAGAGAAAGCTTTTCCCCTCCTTAAATTATGTAGCCTCTTGTCTCAGGCTCTTTTTTTTTTTTTTTTTAATGTGCATTGGTGTTTTGACTGCACATGTATCTGTGTGAGGGTGTTGGATCCCCTGGAACAGGAGTTACAGACAGTTGTGAGCCGCCATGTTGGAATTGAACCAGAGTCTCAAAAACAAAACAAAACAAAAACCAAAAACCAAAAACAAAACTCCAGCTCTAGGGAGCTGGAGAGATGGCTCAGAGATTAGGAGCACTGACTCTTCTTCCAAAGGTCCTGAGTTCAATTCCCAGCAACCACATGGTGGCTCACAGCCATCTATGTGTAGAGCACTCATTCATAAAATAAATAAATGAATCTTTTTTTTTTTTTTTTTTTGAGACAGGGTTTCTCTGTGTAGCTTTGGCTGTCCTGGACTCACTTTGTAGACCAGGCTGGCCTCGAACTCACAGAAATCCACCTGCCTCCGCTTCCAAGTGCTGGGATTAAAGGCATGTGCCACCACTGCCCGGCATAATAAATGAATCTTTAAAAAAAAAAAAAAAAGCTCTAGGATACACAGGCAAATAGGCGAACATACACACAATTAAAAATGAAATAAATAGAGCACACCTTTAATCCCAGTACTTGGGAGGCAGAGGCAGGTGGATCTCTATGAGTTCGAGGCCAGCCTAGTCTACAAAATGAGTTCAGGACAGCCAGGGCTACACAGAGAGACCCTGTTTTGAAAAACAAAAGAAATAAATCTTAAAAAAAAAAAAAAAGTGTTGGAGAGTTTGTTCTTTTGATGAAATAAACATTGTCTGTTGCTGTCTTGACCCAGAAGAACACAAGATGTAGGCAGAGCACTTGCCTTGCATTGTGTGAGACTCAGGACTCCACCCCAGCACACAAGTAGAAAGAAAACTACCAGGCACATATAGTTTGTATACAATTTCAGGGGTACACAGACCCTCTTTAGTTTGTCCTCAGACTGTCCAGGACATTCGACGCCCGCATTTATCAAGGTGAATTCCGAGGTACAGAGTGGTGAAAGAGCCAGTCAGCTGCTGAGCTCCAAGATCTCGGAGATGTGGCTATGGTCTGCGCCTTGGTAGATTTGGGGAACTCCCACCTGGCCGTGTTTGAAAGGGAGGCTCTCGGGTGAGGGCGTGGCTTTCTCTAGTCCCTCCTCCGCCACTGGTCTGGGGCGTGGTTTTCCTCCAACCTAGTCTGGTCCAACATGGCTCCGAGGTTGTGCATCATCTCTGCAGCAACACGGCGGGTGCTTCGGAACCCGGGACCCCGTGCCGGGGACCTGGCGGCTGCGGGTGCTATGCGGTGAGATGCCGACGGGGCTGACTGTGTGTACAGAAGGGAGGGGGCTGGAATGGGGAGCACAGACCATCCGGCTGGGAATTCAGCGGATTGAGGCGGAGCAGCTAGGATGTAGGCCTGAGGGGAGGCAGAGAAAGAAGCGGGGGGGGGGGGGGGGGGGGGGGGGGGGGGGAGGGAAAGGTATAGGTAGGGTTTTGTTTTTTAAACAGGTTGACACTACAAGTGAGTCGACCTCGGAATCCTCTTGCCTCAGCCTCTAGATATTACTGGCGTGTACTGCCGTGCCTAGCTGGGCAGGTTCTTTGTCCTGTTTGGGACCTGGGTCTCGGCTTAGCAGAAAACATGAGATGAGTGGGAGGGGACAGGTCTTGAGCCTTGGCGTCCGGGTGACTGCAGAGGGTAGTGGCAGGAGCTTCTTGTCTGGCTTTTGTGATTTAGCACGGGCTTGGGGCGTGGGTCAGGCAGCTCCACTCTCAGGAAGTTCTAGAAGTAAGAAGGGGAAGACTGGGGCACAGTGGCACTTCCCAGAGCGAATCTTCAACCCTGCGTTGTACAGGTGGGCCAGCGGGAGGGGTGAGAGTTGTTCAAGGTCAGTCTCTGTGCCACGCGGAGGCAGCTCTGGATGTAGGACCCAGGTCTCCTGATGCACCCTGCACTTTGTACCACCACTGGTGGCCTCCTAAGAGAGATTCAGACTAACTTTGGAGGGCTTGGCTTCCGCTGACTGGCTGTGGGCTGCTCCTCCCTCTCCCACGCGGCCATGTCCAGGGCTACCCCCATCTCCACCTTTATCACCAGAGCACTTCTGACCCTGCACTAACCTGTCTTTCCCTAACCGATCTCCTGTTTGTCCAACCCAAGCCCTCACGGGTTTGAGGACAGGGTGCACGCAAAGAACAGTAGCTAAACAGTGGGAACACCTGTCCTCACACCTGTTAGAAAGGCATGGGCATTCCTCCTGCCCCAGCCCAAGAGTGAAGCCACAGAGTTCCATAGATCCCCTGCACACTGGGACTTTTGGAAAAGCTGAGAGAGGAGTTGGAGGTGTGTGCCCTTCACCTCCGTGCTGGATAGTGAGGGAGAAGCTGACATTGGGTAACGAGCCTGCCTGGAGTGTACCTCAGCCTTTTCTGGAGGGATGACCTTGGGTAGGGGGAGGAAACGTAATGTGTCTGATAGGGCTGTTTTCTGTGGCAGCTCAGGTATGCTAGGCTAGCGGTCTCCAGCCTTCATTGGATTGTTGAGGATTAAAGAGGCTATCCTTATGTTACCTGTTTCCCAAGCCTATACCTCAAGCATTGTCATGGTGAGAATTGAAAGGACATCCAGGAAAATAATATTTTATTACTTAAAAAAAATTATTTTGAGCCACGGTGGTGGTGGTGGTGGTGGTGGTGGTGGTGCAGCAATTGGGAGGCAGAGGCAGGCAGTTTGAGGCCAGTTTGAGTGTCAGGGCAGCCAGGGTTACACAGAGAAACCCTGTCTCAAGAAAGCAAAAAAAAAGCAAAATAATTTTGAGTCAGGTGTGGCAGCAAACATCTTTAGTCCCACCACTCAGGGAGGCAGAGGTAGGAGGACCTCTGAGTTAGAAGCCATCTCGGTTTACATAGCCATCCCCAGGACAGTTAGGGCTACATAGAAAGACCATGTCTCAAAAAACAAGTGGAATTATTTCGGGGGCTAGAGAGATGGCTCAGCACTTACAAGCACTGGTTGCCCTTAAGAGAACCCAGGTTGCTGGGCTGTGGCGGTGCACGCCTTTAATCCCAGCACTCGGGAGACAGAGGCAGGTGGATCGCTGTGAGTTCAAGGCCAGCTTGGTCTACAAAGTAAGTCCAGGATGGTCAAAAATGGGGCTGGAGAGATGGCTCAGAGGTTAAGAGCACTAGCTATTCTTCCAGAGGTCCTGAGTTCAATTCCCAGCAACCACGTGGTGGCTCACGACCATGTAGAATGAGATCTGGTGCCCTCTTCTGGTGTGCAGTTGTACATGCAGACACAACATTGTATATACAATAAATAAATAAATATTTAAAGAAAGGAAAGAGTACCCAGGTTGATTCCAGCTCACACCTTTGCTGGCTTACAGTGTCTGTCACTCCACTTCCAAGGATCTGACACCCTCTTCTGTCCAGATGCCTCAGAGGCACCAGGTATGCAAGTGGCATCTAGACACACATGCAGGCAAAACACCTGCACAAACCTGAGAATGAGAATGAGCACATGGCAGTGATGGCTCACACCTTTAATCCCAGCACTCGGGAGGCAGAGGCAGGCGGATTGCTGTGAGTTCGAGGCCAGCCTGGTCTACAAAGCGAGTCCAGGACAGGCAAGACTACACAGAGAAACACTGTCTTGATAAAAAAACAAAAAACAAAAAAACCAAAAGGGAGCTAGAATCCCAAATAGAGATGCAGAGATATTCAGTTTTGCTAGTGGGCATGGAGTTGAGGGTGGTTCTCAGCCTTTCTAATGCTACAATCCTTTAATGCAGTTTCTCATGTTGTGGTGACCCCCTCCCCCCAACCAAAACATTATTTTGTTGCTACTTCAAAATGTAATTCTGTTACTTATGAATTATAATGTAAATATCTAATATACATCCCCCAAAGGGGTCTCAACCCATAGGTTGAGAACCTTGAAGTAGAGAAATGACAAAAAATGTTTAATGGAAGCCGGGTGATGCTGTTGCACACCTTTAATTCCAGCGCTCGGGAGGCAGAGGCAGGTGATCTCTGTGAGTTCAAGGCCAGCCTGGTCTAAAACCTGGTCTACAGTCTGTAAAGCGCTTGGCATGTAGACGTGAGAACTTGAGTGCAGATCTTCAGCGTCCATGTAAAAAGCCAGGTGTGCCATGTCCCTGTGTTGCTGTACTTAAGTGTTGGGGAAGAGACAGAAGGCTCCCTGAGCTTGCTAACCAGCATGTCTTGCTTCCTCCCCCCCCTTCCCTGCACCCCCCCGCCCCTTCCCAGTGAGTTCAGGGTTATAAGAGACACACATGCACATTTGCATACACCCACACCCCACACAGACGATGTTTTAAAGAATAGGGTGTAGGTCAGAGGTGGCATGCTCGCCTGGCATGTGCCAGGCCCTGGCTTATGTCCTGGCACTCTAGGAAACAAACATGCTTTACAAAGATTAAGGGGGCACGGCGCACGCCTTTAATCCCAGCACTTGGGAGGCAGAGGCAGGTGGATACACCTGAGTTCGAGGCCAGCCTGGTCTATAAAGTGAGTCTAGGACAGCCAAGGCTACACAGAGAAACCCATCTCGAGAAACCAAAAATAAATAAACTAAAATAAAATAATTAAAAAAAAAAAAAAAAAAAAGAAGAGAGAGAGAATGGGAAAGAAGAGATGCATCAGGAAGTTAGAAGTAGCGATGTTAGCCGCCTTGCCTTTTCTCTAACAGTCCCACCCTCCATCCCCGATTGTAGAGATGAAAGGCGAAGCTAAGGGAGCATTAGAGTCTGGGTTTGTCCCAGCGACACTGGCAAGTTCTTTAGTCCTTTGAGCACTGATTCTTCTGCGGTGGCTGGAACAGCTGTATTATCTCTCTGTCCGTCCGTCCGTCCATCCATCCATCCATCCATCCATCCATCCATCCATTTTGCATCTATGCTCACCTCCCACTCATTTGTTTTCCCAAACACAATTGAGCATGTGCTGTGTCTTAGTCAGCCTTGGTCCAGCTATTCGAGACATAGTAGAACACACCAGATCCCTACTTGTCTTAGAGTTCCATTGCCGTGAAGAGACACCATGGCCACGGCAATTCTGGCTTACAGTTCCAGAGGTTTAGTCCATTATCGGCATGGTGGGATGTGGTGACGTGCAGGCCGACTTGGTGCTGGAGAAGGAGCCAAGGGCTGTACCTCTTGACCGCAGGCAGCAGCAGGAGACCATGCCACCGTGAGCATAGCTGGCACATGTGTAAGACCTCAAAGACTCCCACAGTGACACACGTCCTCCAACAAGGCCACATCTCCTAATAGTGCCACTCCCTATGGGCCAAGCATTCAAACACCTGAGTTTATGGTGCTATTCCTATTCAAACCACCGCACCACCCTAGTGAGGCTTCATCTGGTGTGGAGACCAACAATAAATAAAGTGTAATAATCAAACAAACGGAAAGAAGTCTTTTGGATTTGGGGTATGTTTAATTTTTTTTTGTTGTTGTTGTTTTGTTTTGTTTTTTCCAGCACTGGAGATGGAATGCAGAGTGTCCTCCATGCCAGGCAGGCAAATCTTCTCCCATGGAACTTTGTCTCTAGCTCAGGCACTGGGCTTTACATGTTCCTGCAGAACAAAACAAGGGAAGAGAGTGAGAAAGGTTGGGCAGGACAAGGGTTGGAGACTATCAGGAATCCACTGGAAATGTCAAAGTTGAACCCTGAAAAATGTGCGCTTGAGCCAGGCGATGGTGGCGCATGCCTTTAATCCCAGCACTTTGGAGGCAGAGGCAGGTAGATCTCTGTGAGTTCGAGGCCAGCCTGGTCTACAAAGTGAGTCCAGAACAGCCAGGGATACTCAGAGAAACCCTGTCTTGAATACAGAAAAAAAAAAAAAAATCTGTGGGGAAAAAAAAGTGCACTTGAGGGTTGGAGAGATGGCTCAGTGGTTAAGAGCATTTGCTGCTTTTGCAGAGGACCTGGGTTCAGTTCCCAGCACCCACGGAGTAGTTCCCGGCCATCTGTTAATTCCAGTTCCTAGGGATCCAATTTTTTTTTTCTGGCACCCATGTGGTGTGTGTGTGTGTGTGTGTGTGTGTGTGTGTGTGTGTGTGTGTGTG
>OU015747.1:47602248-47618277 GCA_907169655.1 Acomys percivali | reverse complement strand
ACTCACAGCGATCCACCTGCCTCTGCCTCCCGAGTGCTGGGATTAAAGGCGTGCGCCACCACGCCCGGCCTTACAAAAAGCTATTTTCAAATCAATCAATCTATGTACTTATCTATCTAGTGTGTGTTTGTATGTATGTATATGTACATGTATGTGTGTATATGTGGCATGGTGTGCCTGTGCAGATCAATGGACAACGGTTCTTGTCTTTACCTTCTTGAGGCAGGGTCTCCTTTCTGCTGCTGCACAGGGTGTACTCGAGGCTAGATTGCAGATGCGTGCTTCTGCAGCTGGCTGTTGCCGTTGGGCTCCAGGGATCTCAGTCTGTGAGGCTTGGGTAGCAGGAGCTCTTGCCTGCCAAGCCATCTTACCAGCCATCACCTACCTTACCGCTTTATATTTTGGCGTAGACATGGCATCTTTATGAAAGACTGGCTTCTTTGCACTTTCGCTGCGTCAGGCACCGGCCCCAGCCTCTCTGACCTCGGCCACTTGCCTCTTCATTGTCTGGTCCACTCCTGTGGCTGTCAACACACTTATCTATCTTCTCATGTAGATAGTGAGTTCTGGGGTTCAGGGCTGAGAGCTCTTTGAATTACTGAGTACCCAATAAAAATATTTCCTCTTTAAAAAAATTCATGCTGTGGGGGCTAAAGAGCTGGTTCAGTGGTTAAGGGAGCACTGGCTGTTCTTCCAGAGGTCTCAGGTTCGATTCCCAGCACCCACATGGTGCCTGGCATTTTCTGCAACTTCAGTTTCAAGGAATCCCACACCCTCTACTGGCCTTTACAGGTACTGCATGCACATGATGCACAGATAAACATGTTAAGTCAAACACCTGGAGTCATAAAATGAGAAAGTAAATAGTCATCAAAAAAAAAAAAAAAAAAAATGTATGCTGGGGCCTGGCAGTTAAGAGTAGTGTTTCACTTGCAGAGGATCTGAATTCAATTTCTGGCACCCATATAGTAGCTCACAACCATCCACAATTCCAGTTGCAGGGAATTCACACCCCCTCTTCTGATCTCCAAGGGCAGCAGGCACACACATGGCAAAAACACTCATACACAGAAAATTAATCTTGAAAAAAAGTTCCCCCCCCCCCAGACAGGGTTTTTCTGTGTAGCCTTGGCTGTCCTGGAACTTACTTTGTAGACCAGGTTGGCCTCGAACTCAGAGATCCGCCTGCCTCTGCCTCCTCAGCGCTGGGATTAAAGGCGTGAGCCACCACCTCCCAGTTTGAAAATAAATCCCCCCGTCCTCTCTTTCTCTCTTGCTAATGGATTTCTCTGTGTAGCCCTGGCTATCCTGGAACCTGCAGAGATCCGCCTGCCCCTGCCTCTGCCTCTGCCTCCCAAGTGCTGGGATTAAAGTCATGTGCCACTACTGCCCAGCTTGGAAAAAAAAAATTTAAGCTCATGCTGGCTCACTCATGTAATCCTAGGATCCAGGAGGCGGAAGCAGAAGGCTTACCGTGAACTTGAGGACAGACTGGTTTACACAGTGAGCGCCAGGCCAGCCAGCACTATAGAATGAGACTATGTCTCAAAAAACCAAAATCAAACCAACCAACCAACCAAACAAACAAAACTACCAAAGATTTCTATTCCTCAGTCATCTTTGGCACACTTCAAGTGCCCACTGGTCTGCCTGGCTCACAGCTGCTGTTGGTAGACAGCTGCAAATATGTCCAGGGTGGTAGTGTATGGTTTTGGATAGTATAGGTATAGACTATGGGACAGCCATTGCAGATAGTCCTGTCAGCTTCTCTGGTGTACACCCAACAGTGGGGGCTCATAAACCAACATTATGGGTTTGAAGAAAAGGAAAAAAAAATTAGGCTGGAAAGATGTCTTAGAGGTTAAAAGCACTGACTGCTCTTCCAGAGGTCCTGAGTTCAATTCCCAGCAAGCACATGATGGCTCACAACCATCTATAATGTTATATGATGCCTGCAGGTGTACACGCAGGCAGAGCATTGTATACATAATAAATAAATCTGTGAGCCTAGCATGGTGGTACACATTTGTAATCCTAGTCCTTGGGAAGTAGAGGCAGGAGGATCACCATGAGTTCAGGGCTAGCTTGGTATATATATCAAGTTCAGGCCAGTGAGGGCTTCATAGAGAGAGCCTGACTCAAAAATTAAATTAGGAAATCTGTAAAAGAGAAAGACAGCTCTCTGTGCTTATATTCTGTTAGCACCATGGCTTCTGTAATCTTTGATCAGCTTGATTCTAGTAAGAGTTTACTGGTTGAGATGGGCTGGGTGGTACATGCCTGTAATCCTGGTACCTGGGAGGCTGAGTGAGTGAGGCAGGAGGGGAGTTTGAGGCCAGGCTGGGCTGTTAGCAATAGCCTATCTAAACAAAAACACAAGCATGCATGCTAATGGTGAAGTGGACTTTAACTTTCTAAAGCACATCCTGCACGGTCTGTATCTTGCCATTTGTCACTTCTGTGTGGAGTCATCTGAGGAGCAGGCCATTAGGGCCTGATTCTTAGAGCAGGGCACAGGAATATACATTTTAATAAATGTATATTTATTAAACTACTGATCCGTTTTCTCTAGGGGCCACTGTGATTACTAGAGACCTCTTTCTTGGCCTGTGAAGAAGTCCTCTCTCTCTCTCTCTCTCTCTCTCTCTCTCTCTCTCTGGTTTTTGGATTTTGGAGACAGGGTCTCTGTGTAGTCCTGGCTATCCTGGGCTCACTTTGTAGACCAAGCTGGCCTCAAATTCTTAGACATCCACCTGCCTCTGCCTCCTGAAGGACTGGGATTAAAGGCCTGTTGCCACCAGCGACAGACTGAGTCTGTGCTTTCAAGTCACAGGTCAGCCAGTTACCCTCGGCTCTAGTATGCCTCACTCATATCCGGGGCCTTCCTCCCTCCACTGCTGTGCTCCCCGGTCAGCTATGTAGGCTCTTCCCCACCATTAGTCGTCTTGCCTTCTTTCTTCCCTTTCTCTTCCCTTCTGTCTGTCCCTCTCCTCCCTCCTTCTCTCTCTCTCTCTCTCTCTCTCCTTTTCTGGTGACTCTAGCCTCACATATGCTAACTACACGTTACATCCCCCAAGCAACACCTTAGCTCGGAGCATGCTGACAGGGAATCAGGTTAACTACCTAGGCCTGCCATAATAAAATACCACCGACTCAAAGAACAGAAGTATGTTCCTCAACCTTGGAAGCCAGGAGGCAGAAATCAAGACATTGGTTCTGTCTGGGTTTCCTTTGAGGCCTCAGGGAGGATCCTTCCTGGCTCTTGCAACTTCTGGTTGCTAGAACCCCTTGGCATTCTTCGGCATGTGGACACGTCAGTCTGAGTCAGCGTTTCCTGAGTTGCATGGTGTTCCCTTTGTGTGCAGTCTCTCTCTCCTGACAAGGGCACCATATACTGGATTGGAGTTCTTTTTAAAGATTTATTTATTTATTGTGTATACATTGCTCTGCCTGTGTGTACCCCTGCAGGCCAGAAGAGGGCATCAGATCTCATTATAGATGGTTGTGAACCACCATGTGGTTCCTGGGAATTGAACTCAAGACCTCTGGAAGAGGAGTCAATGCTCCTAACCGCTGAGCCATTTCTCCAGCCCTGTATTGGAGTTCTACCTAGTGTTATGTAGGCTTAACTCAGTTGTCTGCAGAGACCCTGTTTCCAAACAGGGTCACATAGTGAGGTTCTGGCCAGGCATGGATTTCTGAGGGGCTTCTATTCAAGCCAGCAAAGAATATGACTGTGGGGGGGGGCGATCTAATAGTACAAAAGTTCTCAGCGAGAATGAGGCTGGGGCCTCTATAATCATAGTCCCTTGAGTACCCACTAGAAGATCATGTGCACATTGGCATCTCTGTATCCTCCTACCCCTGGCCACATGCTGGGGCATTCCCGGTATCCCAGTCTACCCTTGGTTTGTTTTTTACCGTTCCTTGCCTTCTTCATCCATCTCCCCTGCCTCCCCAACCCCTTTTTTGAGACAGTGTCTTACATAGCTCGGGCTGTCCTTGAAACTTCTGACTCTCCTGTCTCTGTACAGATCTGTGTCATCAGCCCAGTTTCATGCACTGTTGGGGATTTGAACCCAGGGCTTTGCGCAGGCTATCAGCTGAGCTACATCCCCAGCCTGCTTCCCTCATAAGGTGGGGTTGCCCTCTGTTACCCAGACATTGGCCCAAGACATCATCCTGTACCAGCTTCCCTAAGTGGCTGGGACCACATGCCCCGCCCCCTACATAAATAGCTGCATTTATTTATTTATTTATTTATTTATTATTTTTCTTAAGTTCACTGCCTTGGCACGCTATTGTTTTGTTATTGTTGTTTGGTTGCTTTTGCAGTGCTAGAGATAGAACTGGGGGTCTCCTGCTGTTCAGCAAGTAGCACCAGCCCTCTTAGAGTGTCCTGTGTCAATCCATCAGACTTACTTTCCTTGTGTCCGTCCTCACAGTCTGCTGTTCGCCCTGTGTGTGCTGGTGACCAGGAAGGAAGACGCTCATCACCTTTTGTTTTTTCTGTTGGTGATGCTGTAGAAGAAGCCAGGTCCTTCTGCACGCCAGACACACATTTTATCAGTAGCCTTGTCTGATCCTCTTCTTAATGTTACTTAAGGAATGTGGGTGGGATTTTGTGGATGAGGACATTGAGTCCTAAAAGGGGTCAGAGGCCACCCAGCTGCGCAGAGCTAGTGGTCTCCTGGGCTTGCATCTAAGGTCAGTCCCACACAGTGCTACTCCTCACCAAGACAAAGGGAACTAGGAGACGCTCCCCCCCCCCCATGCTCCCCACGCTACAGCCACATACACAGTCCAGTAAGGCATGCTCCCTCTAGCTCCTTAACCTGTATTCCTATGCCCAACAGTGCACCTATGGCGGTTCTCAGGTGGCTATCCGGCCCTCATGGACTGCATGAACAAGCTAAAAAACAACAAGGTATCCTACCATCCTGTGTGCATGTGGCTTCCGGCCCCGCCCTGTGTAGAGGGTGTGTGGGGGATGGAGTCCTCTGCTACCCTCAGGGCACACTGACAGGGCAGCATATAGCCCCTGGCTATAGTGCCCTCAATGTTCTGCCTCCAGGAGTACCTGGAGTTCCGGAAGGAGCGGAGCAAGATGCTGCTGTCCAGGAGGAACCAGTTGCTTCTAGAGTTCAGCTTCTGGAATGAGCCACAGCCCAGAGCTGGCCCCCACATCTATGAGCTGAGGACATACAAGCTCAAGGTACTTCACTTCCAACAGAGCCCCCTTTGCCTTCTCCTTCCCCTGCCGTGCCGTTGCTTTGCAAGAGCTCAGGGTAGGATGGCCCAATGCTTCTCCCTCCTTATGGGCTCAGAGCAGAGCATTGTGTGTGCGTGTGCACAGCTGCACATCAGATGGGAGTTGGGTCCTATGAATGAGGCCCCTGGCTCTGGGAAAGGCTAGTTCCCAGCCCTGCCCCTCTGATGCCGGGAGTCCCAGGTGGCGCTCACTTCCTCCTCTTCTCTTTCAGCCAGGAACCATGATTGAGTGGGGAAACAACTGGTAAGTTGTAGCCCTAGGGTTGGGAATGTGGTGGCCCTGCTGTCCTGCCCCCTCAGGCTCCCAGTGAGCCTTCTCTGTGTCACAGGGAACCCAGCCTGTTCTGTTCCTCGCAGATCTCAGAGAAGGATCCACCCGAACAGGGTAGATTCTGTAGAGGAAAGTGCTGGCAACCAGCTGGCATCCGCACCTCCAGAATCCATTCCCTGGGCCCCACTATGGACACCCCCCCCCCAAGAAATATCACCAAGCAATCAGCCTGGGCCACCTCGGGGGACCATTGGCTGGACTTCTGCCCTGTGTTCTCTGCCATCTCCAGGGCCCGGGCCATCAAGTACCGTCAGGAGAACCAGGAAGCAGTGGGAGGTTTCTTTTCACAGATAGGAGAGCTCTACGTGGTCCACCACCTATGGGGTAGGTTGGAGACACTCAAGGAGCCTCTGTTTGTCCCTTGTCACTTCATAAACCATGTGGATGCATTTGTGTACCTATAGCTCTTACATCCTAGCAGAGGGAGATGCTCCCTCAGACATAAACTAGCAAAAAGGACGCGTTTCACATGATGACAGGTAACTGGGGGGACTGGGCAGGGGAAGACAGCAAAAAGAAGCCCGAGACCTTTTTGGCGTGAGTAGACAAGGTCTTTCTGAAGGGCAGAATACAAGTCCTGAGCGAAAGGGTGAGAAAGCCAAGCTCTGAATTGCTGGGGGAAGTTTCCAGTAGAAGGAACAGCTTTTGGGGAGGCCAGGAGGAGTGGACAGGAGGAGGGGGGTGGCGGGAACCGGGAAGAGTGTGAGAAGGTGGGATGGAGGGGAACAGCCACCAACTAGGTCAGGCTGGGCCTTGAGGGCCTCGGGAATGAGTTGGGGTTCGGAAATGAGTTGGGGTTCATCATGGATGGGGGGGCAGTGGCAGCATACGAGCTCTGTAGCTGCCACGCGCTTTGCCTAGAGTGCCTGGTGAGGCAGCAAGGCTGGGAACTGGGCAGGGGAGATGCTTGCGCTGGAGCAGGCGGGTGGGATGGGTTGGCTTCGGGCAGCGGCAGGACAGATTAGTTGGTCTGCGAATCAGTGACACTTGAAAGTGACTTGCTGGAGGAGAGATGAGACTCTGCTTTAAGCAGCTGTGTGCCTTTGTCTAAGACAGAGAGGCCTAGGGGAGGGCCCGATTAGGTCGTGTGGTTCTGGGAGTGTCACATTGAGGATGCTGATGCTGGGCCAGCCAGATGGCTTGGTAGGTGAAGCCACCACGCCTGACAACTTGACCCATGTGGCAGGAGTGATCTGACTCCAGCCACTTATTTTCTGACTTCCACACACTTACTCCTCATCCCAAATAAATACATAAATGCGATAAAGTTTTAAGAGACACAGGCACTCAATTAGAGCTATCACATGGGCACCAGATATAGGGGCCTGCGGGAGAGTTTGAGGCTGGAGATAGAAAGGAGTTGCTGGCATGTGTGTATGCTTCAAAACCCCAAGCTCTGCCCCACGGTTGGGTGCTTTTCTCCAACAGTCTGTGCTGCCTTGTTTTCATGCTCTGGCTCTGGCGCGTAGATTGTAGTTCCTTAGAGTGGCTGTCCTCTTATTACTCAAGATCTTCTGTCATCTCTTTCCTCCCCTTTTCTTTCTCTTTTTTTAAAAAGAGATTTATTATGTATAGTGTTCTGCTTGCATGTACACCTCACACCAGAAGAGGGCACCAGATCTCATTATACATGGTTGTGAGCCACCTTGTGGTTGCTGGGAATTGAACTCACGACCTTTGGAAGAGCAGGCAGTGCTCTTAACCTCTGAGCCATCTCTCCAGCCCTCCCCACCCCTTTCTATAAACATTGCTTGTAATCATCTGAGATTAATGTTTTTAACATGTGTGACTCGATGATATTGACAGAGCAGTGTTTGCTGACAGTCTGAGGAGGCGGTGTCTGGGGAGGAAAGATGGTAGGGCGAGGTCGGGGCAATGGACAGGCCCCTGTGCTGAGGAAAGGATTAGGTTCTCTGAGGAATGAGCCTGTACCTTTCTCACAGCCTACAAAGATCTGCAGTCTCGGGAGGAGACCCGGAACGCGGCCTGGCGGAAGAGGGGCTGGGATGAGAACGTCTACTATACAGGTGAGGGTCTCCTGGGGCTCGGGGCACTTCTCCAGGTGGTGCCGCGGGATGCCTGAGGAGGCAGGGCTCTGCGAGCGTCTCTGAAGGACAGTTCACATGGCTTTATTACCTCCAGTGCCGAGCTCCTTGCTTGGTTCTGTTGTGGGCATCCCTCACCCTCCACCTCCTGGACCGCTTTCTTGCTGTATTGCTCAAGCTCACCCTGGTGCAGCCTGTTTCCTTAGGCGTCCAGTTGCTGGGATCAGAGCATGGTCCACTGTGCCCAGGAGGGGACATGAGCTGGTGGGGTTTTTGTCTGGATGACTCATATTCCACATGGTCCAATCAGTCCTGAGGTTTTAGGACTCTAGCACAGGCAGGTGAGTGCTTGTGTGACATGTGACCCTGGGTCAGTTCTGCACCTCACCGAAGCGGCTTCATCCTTATCAGATAGTACTGAGGATGCTGTCCCTGCTGTGGGGAGTTAGTTTATGCAAAGCACTTTGCCCTGGTAACATCAGAACATGTAGCAATGTTAGTAAATGTTTCCTCAAAGGGTTGCCACTGTTAGAACCCCCAAAGAAGCACACAGAGCTGGAAGATACTGAGTCTTCACTATGTGAAACTCTGCTCGGGGTGGTGGTGGTCATTACAGTTAATCTTGCACAAGTTACTGGGTGGACAACAGCATGTCTGCTGAAGGAGGTAGCATGAGCCTTGCTGTTCTAGGTGTGGCCCCAGCTGACAGTACTGGCAGCCACTGGACACCTACTAGGAATGCAAAGCAGTTGTCTCCCGACCTTCTGTGAACTAGATTTGTAGGGATTTGTATACACATTAGAGTCTCTGGTAGATCTGATGTTTTCTGCTGACCTCCAATGGGCACTGCACTCTATGCACACACCCACAAGTACATATATATATACATTATTTAAAGAAAGAGATAAAATAATTTTTAAAATAATTACTTTTACTTTATGTGCACTATTGTGAAGATGTCAGATCCCTTGGAACTGGAGTTACAGACAGGTGTGAGCTGCCATGTGGGTGCTGGGTCCTTTGGAAGAGCAGACAGTGCTCTAAACCACTGAGCCAACTCTCCAGCCCAATAAAAACTTTATTTATTTATTTATTTTGGTTTCTGAGACAGGGTCTCTCTGTGTAGCTCTGGCTGTCCTGGACTCACTTTTGTAGCCCAGGCTGGCCTCAAACTCAGAGATCCGCCTGCCTTTGCCTCTGGAGTGCTGGGATTAAAGGCATGCTCCACCATGCCCAGCCTCTATAAAATCATTTTTTAAAAATCTATCTCCCTGGGGACTTTCTACTGACACTCCTACCCCCATGGGTATGGCCTCTCTAGCTGTACGAAGGGCAGCTAAACTACATCAAACCTCAGGCTCTTACCTTGACAGTGTATACCACTACGGTTCTCTTTTGATTTTGGTTTTTGGTTTTTTGAGACAGGATGTTTCTCTGTGTAGCCTTGCCTGTCCTGAACTCACTTTGTAGACCAGGCTGGCCTTGAACTCACAGAGATCTGCCTGCTGGGATTAAAGGCCTACACCACCACCTCCTGGCTCTTTTTGTTTGTTTGTTTGTTTGGTTTTTTTTTTTTTTTTTGGTGTTGGGGAGTTGAATCCTAAGACCTCACACATGCTAACCAGCATTCACCCCACCAGAGAACTATACTCTGGCCTTATAGTCATTTTTCCTCAGCCTTCCTCTGTTGTCCTTAATGTGGCTTCATCCTCATTTTGTTTTTGTTTTTTTTTTACTAGGCTTTATGTGTTCTGTTTGTTTTGGAAGCACCAAGGTTAGAATCCGAGAGTTCATACATGCCAGGCAGGTGTACTACCACTGAGCTCCCTCTCCAGTCCTATGCTAGTTTTTTCACATACATAGAAAATAAATAAGCCGGGCGGTGGTGGCGCACGCCTTTAATCCCAGCACTTGGGAGGCAGAGGTAGGCGGATCGCTGTGAGTTCGAGGACAGCCTGGTCTACAAAGTGAGTCCAGGACAGCCAAGGCTACACAGAGAGACCCTCGAAAAAACCAAAAATAAAATAAAATAAAATAAATAAAATAAAATAAAATTTCCCAAAATATTCAGTTTATTACCACTTAAATCTTGTCTTATAATTTGGGAAGCATGGGCCTCTCTCAGATGACAGTAGGGATTTTTTTTGTGTGTGAGTTTTTGGGCGGGAACCAAGGGTACCCCTTAACCTCTGCTTCTCTCTCCATAGTTCCCTTAGTTCGACACATGGAGTCGCGAATCATGATCCCTCTGAAGATTTCTCCTCTCCAGTGATGCTGGCACTGCCTCCACCTCCCTCCCTTTCTCCTTTGAAATAACCTGGACCAGCGGAGCTTCTAGGCTCCTAGCTTCCTAGTTTTCTCTCCGCTCTGGAAGACTTCTGATCGGGTGTGGTGTTCAGCTTAGACAAACATGATGTTTTTTGACAATCTAATAATCTGTCTACCCAGCCGGGCATGGTGGCGCACGCCTGTAATCCAGCACTCGGGAGGCAGAGGCAGGGGGATCTCTTGTGAGTTCAAGGGCAGCCTGGTCTACAAAGTGAGTCCAGGACAGCCAAGGCTACACAGAGAAACCCTGTCTCAAAAAAACCAAACCAAACCAAAACAAAGAACAAAATAAGCTGTCTACTCATCCCACCTGTTTCCCATACTGGTAGAAGTTTCTAAACTCCCTAAATGCAACCTTTTAAGCATTCACACCTTTCCCTCTAAGCTTCTGCATCTCCAGGCATCAAGTCCCCAGCTTAGTCGCATAAAATCTGGCCTGACTAGTAGTGAAGAGGTGGAGTGTCAAGGGTATCAGGCCAGGTACAGCCCCCAAGGAATTGCCTGGTCTCTTTAAAAAAAAAAAAAAGCAAGTCTGAGCCTTAAACAAACAAAAAACCTGGAACTGCCATAAACTCTGAAGTCATTAAAGTCAGGAGGAGATCTAGAATTCTCCTCAGAGGGGCTGGGAAGAGGAAGGTACACAATGCAGTTTAAACTTGAATATGCGCTGGCTCCAGCTCTTCTGCGCCTCCCCCCCCCCCCCCCGCAAACACACGGGCCGAGACCTATATTCCCATCCTGAATTCCTTGTCCCTCCAACCTGACATTGTGTCAGCCACAACCTCATTTTGCAGAACCCCCAGATCTGTGAAGTGGGTTCAGTGATTCTGGAGGTCTCTTCAGTGACCCCCCCCCATACCTCATGAACCCCTGCTTAGCATGGTTTTGCTACCATATGTGGAAAATATATACTGGAATAGTTGATGGAACCAAATTAAATATTTACTGTAAGTTGCGGTGTTGTTTTCATCTGCAAGGAATCTCAGCAGTTGTGTAAGGCAAGGCGACTTCCAGCTGGCAGAGGGGTCCTGTGGCCTTGATCTCTTAGGGAGGGTTATCTTCATTTTCATCCCAGGGCAAGAGCAAGAACTGTTTCCCACTCAGCCTGGTATTCACTGTACATGTTTCAAGGCCAAAACAAGCAGGATTTACTCCAGAAACACCTGGGATAGGAAGTACCTGAAGCTTTCGAATACTGTCTTTAAAGTAGCGGTTTTTGTTTTGGGAAAATCATGCCTAACACAGAAACAGTAATGCACTTGTGTGAACCAGGAAACAAGTGGAATACAGGATTATGGCCCTGCCTTTTCTGGTGCAGTGGCTCTGACAGTGTTAGAAGTCAAGTTAGAGCTGGTGACAACTGCCTTTAATTCTAGTGAGGCCAAGGCAAGATGTCAGTGAGTTCCAGACCATCCTGATATACATAGCGGGAAGGGTCGGCAAGTGCTACTTAGTGAGCCCCCTGCCTGGAACACAAAGTCAGGAGGCAAATCTGGTCCTCAACGCTGCAGTTTCCCGGTTTCATAGAATTAGAAAGCTAACCCACGCTTTTAATCCCGTCACTTGAAAGGCAAGTGCAGGCGGGTCTCTGTAAGTTTGAGGCCAGCCTGGTTTACAAAGCGAGGTCCAGGACAGCCAGGAATACATAGAGAAACCCTGCCTCTAAAAACCAAAGGAATAAAAAAAAAACGGTTGCCCGGCTGGGACACGCCCCTTCCTTGCCTCCCAACCTGCATCTGGCCTTTGTGTCTCACTTCCGGCCAGTAGCTCCTTCCTTCCGCTTCTCTATGGTCGTGAGCCGGAAGTGGCTGCCTGGCTGGAAGGCGTGAGGACTATTGTGGTGAGCGACGGTGGACGGCTGCCGGCTGGGGTTGCTGGTCTGCGCCGGGCGCATGGGGCCTGAGGTCCGGACAGCAGGACCCGAGTTCCCGGGCTAGGGTCCCTACTTGTCGGCTTCCCCCAGGGCTCGTGGTTGCTTTCCGCTTCTGGGAACAGCATCCTCTTGGCCCCTTTGTGGTGATGGGAGCAGTAGTGATGACACCTTGTTAAGTAGTAGTGGTAGTGATAGCACACCGTGTGTGAGTGTGGGAAACGCTCCCGTGTGGCGTTTGGGATTTACCAGGGGTTCGGAGCCACCCTTGTGGCTTTTCTCAGATGAGCCCGCCACTTGATTCACTGGCTCTGGCAGCCGCCTGCGGCCCCTGAGGGGCAAGTTTATTCTCTTGCCAACGTTGCCACATAAGACTCCAAGGAGTCGTATTGATGAAAAATCAGTGCGTTTATTGCTGGAGCATAAAGGCTGAGAGTGCGGACGTTAGGAGGGGAGAGAGGCTTGGCTTTTCTTTGTAATGTCTCCTGTTTCCTAGCTAGCTGCCCTGACTCAGTTTAGTTGTTTCACTAAATATTTTGCTTATCTTAATTTTTTTTAAGAAAAAGAAAGCAAGATTTTTGCCCCCTTAGGTTATACTGCATAGGGCCTGGGCAGTAAAAAGAGGTACCACCTACCCTGTTTTAATTTTTTTTAATTTATTTTTATTTTGTGTACTTTGATGTTTTGCCTGTATGAATGTTTGTTTGAGGGTGTCGGATCCCCTGGAACTGGAGTTATAGACACTAGTGAGCTGCCATGTGGCTACTAGGAACTGAACCCGGGGTCCTTGGAAAAGTAGACACCACTGAGCCATCTCTCCTTTTCTCTCTTAAAAAACAAACAAACAAACCCTCTTTTAATTCTTTTATATCTTCATATAGTGTATTTTAAAATAATTTTTAAAAATTTAAGTGTTTGTGTGTTTTGAGTGCATGTGTATCTGTGCACCATGTGTGTGCATTCGACGCCCTGGAACTGTAGTTCTAGATGGTTATGAACTGTCAGATGAGTGCTGAGAGTCAAACCTGGGTCATCTGGAAAAGCAATAAGTTTTCCTAACCACTGAGCCATCTCTCCATCCCCTCTGGGAAAAAAATTTAAAACATTTATTTATTGTTTACATAATATTCTGCCCACATGTGTGCCTATAAGCCAGAAGAGAACACCAGATCTCATTATAGATGGCTGAGAGCCACCATGTAATTGCTGGGACTTGAACTCAGGACCTCTGGAAGAACAGAGTGCTCTTAACCTCTGAGCCATCTCTCCAGAGACCCCACCCCACCCCCTCAATCTGGGAAACCTTTTTTTTGTTTGTTTGTTTGTTTGTTTTTTGTTTTTTTGGTTTTTCGAGACAGGGTTTCTCTGTGTAGCCTTGACTGTCCTGGACTCACTTTGTAGACCAGGCTGGCCTCGAACTCACAGCGATCCACCTGCCTCTGCCTCCTGAGTGCTGGGATTAAAGGTGTGCGCCACCACACCCGGCTATGTTTTTTTGTTTTTTGAGACAGAGTTTCTCTGTGTAGCCTTGGCTGTCCTGGACTTCATATGTAGACCAGGCTGGCCTCGAACTCACAGAGATCCACTTGCCTCTGCCTCCAAGTGCTGGGATTAAAGCCCACACCACCACACCTGGCCAATCTGGGAAATCTTTAAAAGCTTTTTCTTTGCCGGGCGTGGTGGTGCACGCTTTTAATCTTAGTACTCGGGAGGCAGATCTCTGAGTTCGAGGCCAGCCTTGTTTACAAAGTGAGTCCAGGACAGCCAAGTGTACACAGAGAATCCCTGTCTCGAAAAACAAAACAAAAACAGAAAAAGGTTTTTCTTCTTAACAGCTCCCTGACCTGGAATAACAACAATGTCATCAGAATCCAGCAAAAAGCGGAAACCCAAAGTGATCCGCAGTGATGGAACCCCAGCTGAAGGGAAACGGAATCGATCTGACACTGAGCAGGTGAGATTAGCCGGGGTTCTGTGCTGCGGGACAGCTGTAGGCTGTGGTCATGTAACCGCCTATGAGTGTGCAAGAGCTCAGGGTCATGTGCCAGAGATGCGCTCTAGTTGCTCAGACCAGACCAGATGACTAGAATCTCCATGATCTGACATAAGATGCGCGTTCACATCAGGTGCTAGTCTATTGGACGCAATTGGTACCTGTGCAGGGAGTGTGTCCCAGCACGCTGCTGCTCCCAGCCTGGCCACACACTGGCAATTGTAATGTTCTGACATAGTGATGGTTCCTATTCTTACTCTGCCTGATGCTGGCAGGGAGACTGTCACCCTCTACCCAGCGCCTCTCTCATTGCCCCCACAGGAAGGCAAGTACTACAGTGAGGAGGCTGAGGTTGACCTGCGGGACCCTGGCAGGGACTATGAGTTGTACAAGTACACTTGCCAGGAGCTACAGAGGCTGATGGCTGAGATCCAGGACCTGAAGAGCAAGGGCAGCAAGGATGTGGTAAGGAGAAAGGCTGGACACGCTAAACCTGGGGTGTCTGCACAGCTGGGGCTCCTTTTGGAGTCACTAGGCCCTTCCTGGTCTTGTCCGCCACCCCAGCGGTGATTAGGGGCTGGGGTCTGGAAGCTCCAGAGACCTGCCTATTAATATGTTAGAAGTTGTCATCACAGCCCAGTCTCCCATTATAGTAATGAAAGTATAAGATAACTTTTTCTATGACTACAATTTGATATTATTAATTTAATATTTTTTACACGTCAGACATTTTGCTAAGTGTTGAGAAGTATGTGCAAATAAATGATAGAGCCCTAAATCAAATTATCATGGATGGTAAATGAATTAATCAGGCAGATATAAAACTAAACAATGTATCTAAAGACTAGACAGGTAAGCTAAGGAAGAATTCAGCTGTCTTACATATTTTCGTATATGTTGACAATATCATTAAGATTGTTACATTCTGTAGTTCTATTACTATAACCAAGCTTTACAGCTATACTTTTGTTGCTGTCATTTAAGTTATTCATAAAGGCCAAGTTTTATGGGTGGCGTTGCTGTGGTAATGGTCTCTTTGAGTTGCATTTGCTTTATTGTTCATTTTTGTTACTTCTAAGTGGAAATTGATTTTTTTAAAAAAATATTTTATTTAATTTTTATTTATGTCCGTTTGTATGGGAGTGTCAGATCTTGGAGTTACAGACAGTTGTGAGCTGCCATGTGGGTGCTGGGAATTGAACCTGGGTCCTTTGGAAGAGCAGGCAGTGCTCTTAACCACTGAGCCATTTCTCCAGCCCCTGATTTTTTTTTTTTTTTTTGCCCAATTTTATATATATATATATATATATATATATTTTTTTTTTTTTTCAACCTTCCCTTTCTCTCTTCTCTTCCTTTTCCCCCCTTTGAGACTGTGTATCCTGGCTGGCCTTAACTCCCTATAGACCAGGCTGGCATTGAACTCTTGCCTCTGCCTCCTCATTGCTGAGATTAAAGTCCTTAGTGCAGCATCATGCTTGGCCTTATTCTTCCATTCTTTTTATGACATTTCTCCCAGTTCCAAGCTCCCTTTAGAGTCTGCTTATGCCCTGGGTGGGGAGCTCTTGGCAGCGAGGGTCTGAAGGCAACCCAGCCACATTAGTGGTCTTTACCATTTTCTTTGTGCACAGGCCATTGAAATCGAAGAACGAAGGATCCAGAGCTGTGTGCATTTCATGACGCTAAAGAAGCTTAACCGATTAGCCCATATCAGGTTAAAGAAAGGAAGAGATCAGACCCACGAGGTAGACCTGGACGGTTCAACAGCCTCACTTCTCCTCCCTCCTCTTTGCCCCCTTTTCAACTAGCCCTCTGCCCCTTCTCTGACTTTGCCGATGCTCGTTCCCACCCCAGATTGCCCTGCTCTCCTCATCTTCCCTCCAGGCCAAGCAGAAAGTTGATGCCTACCACCTGCAGCTACAGAACCTGCTCTATGAAGTGATGCACCTGCAGAAGGAGATCACCAAGTGCCTGGAGTTCAAGTGAGTTCTGACTTTCTAGTCTGTGGTAATGCTCGTTCTCACATGACTCAGTGTGAGCCATCCCTTTAAAGGAGGCTCGGCGAGCTTAGAGGAGTACAGGGTTTGGGGAGGAGCGAGCTTAGAGGACTACAGGGTTTGGGGAGGAGGGAGCTTAGAGGACTACAGGGTTTGGGGAGGAGCGAGCTTAGAGGACTACAGGATTTGGGGGA
>OU015747.1:47571055-47596781 GCA_907169655.1 Acomys percivali | reverse complement strand
T
The DNA here is from genome assembly GCA_907169655.1 of Acomys percivali. Classification (NCBI taxonomy): domain Eukaryota; kingdom Metazoa; phylum Chordata; class Mammalia; order Rodentia; family Muridae; genus Acomys; species Acomys percivali. The sequence continues at coordinate 47,596,780 of OU015747.1, read as the reverse complement.
CTCCTCTCTCTTCTCCCTGTCCTGACAGTGCTGGGGATTGAACCCAAGGCCTCATGCATATTAAGCAAGAACTTACCACTGAGATACATCCCCAGATCTAACTTTGTATTTTGTATTTCCATATCTGTATGCATACTCCTGTGATAGTCTTACAAAACTTTGTTAACATTATTTCAGAAGATTGTATCACAATCCTAAGTATAGGAAAATTACAGAACTGGGGCTGGAGGGCTGGCTTAATGATTAAGAGCACTGTCTGCTCTTCCAGAGAACTTGGGTTCAATTCCCAGCACCCACATGGCACCTCTCAACTGTCTGTAACTCCAGTCCCAGAGGGTCTGATACCTTCACACCAATGCACATAAAATAAAATTAAATACATTTTTTCCCCCGAGACAGGGATTAAAGACGTGTGCCCCTGGCTCATAAACTATTTTTTAAAATCATGAAACCATTCCCCATTGAGACTTTTTAGGTTGTTTCCATATTGCAGTGTCATAAATAATAACCTTTACAAGGCATTTTGTGTGTGTGGGAGTTGTTGTTTTGGTTAGGTTTTGGTGTTATGCTTGGAACTTAGAACCTCAAACATAGAAACAAATATTTCATCATGAACTACATACAGCCCTAGAAGCTTCATGGTTTTTTTTTGTTTGGTTGGTTTTTGGTTTTGTTTGTGTTTTTATATGAGGCAGGGCCTTGCCGTGTGGCCAGGTTGTCTTTTAACTCACTTTGTCACTCAGTTAGGCTTTGAATTTGGAATCCTGCTTCAACCTCGGTTTGTGTTTTTGTTTTTGTTTTTCCTCAAATAAATGGCCAGTGAGAGAGCTCAGGGGATGATTGCCGCCAAGCCTGACAAACTTGAGTTTGATCCCCAGATGCCATTAATACGTGTACCCTCTCCCTGCCCCCCCAAATAAATAAATGTAATAAAATGTTTTAAGTCAATGTATTCAAGGGTTTATCTGATTGTTAAGCATGATAGTGCTTGAATGAATTCACTAAAGGACTTGGCACATGGTAAGTGCTGGCTGTTATTAGAATAGTCACAGCTGTTACAAGTGGGGTCTCAGAGTGAACAGGTATGTTGAGCTATCCCTGTGAGGCATCAGTGACCATGCCCTGTGTGCCTCCTTAGGCTGGCTGAGAAGTACCGAGAGTGTCTGTCCAATAAAGAGAAGATCCTGAAGGAAATTGAGGTGAAGAAGGAGTACCTGAGCAGCCTGCAGCCTCGCCTCAACAGCATCATGCAGGTGAGCGAGCTCTGCGTACCACAGACCAGCTGCAGAGTCGCCCTCAGTAGCTTACACTGTGAGGATGCTTTTTCTGGAAAATGCTCTGGGGTAAAGGAACACTGAGCACACGCACACTACACACATCCTGGACTGTTGTTTATCCTAGCCCTCAGGTACGCCTGACTCAGATTTATCCTTTTCACCCCTCTCTGCATGCTCCTCACCAGCTTGTTTCTAAGCATTTAAACTTGCTCCTGTGAACATTTAGTTAGGTCCACCCAATACCTCAGAGACTGATGAAGAAAAGTAGATGACTCAGTCAGGCACAGTGGAGCATGCCTATAATCCCAGCACTCAGGAGGAAGAGGCAGGCGGATCTCTGTGAGTTCAAGGCCAGCCAAGGCTACACAGAGAAACCCTGTCTCGAAAAAGAAAAAAGAAGAAAAGTAGATGACTCTCTGAAAGAACTTGATTCATATTTGATAAGCTTCCACTTTATCCATATAGAATGTGTATCTGTATGTCATGTGTATATGTTTGTATGTATATACATGTGTGTATGTAAGTATGTATGTATACACACATATGCATGCATATGTATATGTGTGACCTGATTTTTGTTTGCTTGTGATGCCAAATTTGGTTTAAATCCTTTTAGTTTTATGAACAAGATAAATGGCTAATATAGAGGAACTTTGTAAAAGGATTCTAGAGAAATTATAAATCCATTTTTCTTTTCTTTTTGGTTTTTCGAGACAGGGTCTCTCTGTAGCCTTGGCTGTCCTGGACTCACTTTATAGACCAAGCTGGCCTTGAACTCACAGCAATCCACCTGCCTCTGCCTCCCGAGTGCTGGGATTAAAGGAGTGTGCCACCACACCTGGCTTAAATCTGTTTTTCTAGGACTTGGCAAGGTCTTCTTTCCTTCAGCTCTAGACATGGAATTAAAGTTGTTAGCAAAATGTGTTTTTCTATTAGAACGTCATAATAGGAGAAAAAAAGAAAAATTGAGGCAGGAAGATTATGAATTTGAGGCCAGCCTGGGCTAAATAAAGAGGAGACTCTAGGCTACCTGAGCTACATAAAAACAATCAAGAAGCTGTGTGTGCTGGTCCATGCCTTGAGGCCAGCCTGGTCTGCATAGGAGTTCTGAACTAGTCAGTCAGGTCTACATGGTGAGGTTCTGTCTCAAGTAAAGGAACAGTGACAGGGAGAGAGGGAGGTGGAGGGAGAGCAGGGGAGCGGGAATGAGAATGGGCGTTAGCAATTCTAGTTGTATTTGGTGCCCAGGCCCTCTGCACTGTTGTATATTCTGTGTGGTGCAGCCTTACTGCTTGATAAGGCCATGTGGAACATAGGAGCACACCTCTCATAGAACCACTAGATAGAAGAAGTGTGGCAAACAGTCACAGTCCACTTTCATTTGTGTGCTTTGGTTTGTAGTGTGTTTATATGGAGATTATATGTGTGTGTGCTTCATACAAAGTCTGTAGTCACACCAAACTGTTAACAGTTAAGCAGTTACCTTGCCAACTAGGAGGTTTTCTTTTATAAAATAAACAAATATACCTTTTATCTTTCTTTCCTTCCTTCCTTCCTTCCTTTTTCTTTTTTCTTTTCTTTTTAGCAGTCATGGCTGTTCTAGAATTCACTTTGTAGACCAGGTTGCCCTCATACTCACAGAGATCTGGGTGCCTCCGTATCCCTAGACCTGGGATTAAAGATGTGCACCTCCAAGCCCAGCTCTCTCTCTCTCTCTCTCTCTCTTTCAGTCTTGTGTGTGTGTGTTTAATCTTGTGTACATATGTGTTCATATGTGAGTCTCTGTGTCTTCTGTGGCTCCATCTTATTTGTTTATTTGTGACAGGACCTTCAGTGAACCTGGAGCTCACCTATTGGCTAGACTAACTGTCCAGCAAGCTCCAAGGGCCCTCCTGTCTCTGTCCCGTCCTCCACCACACAGAGCTGGGATCATAGCCTCTCACCATGTGCTGCTTTTCGTGTGGGTGCTGGGAATCCAAACCCACATCCTCAGTAAAGCAACAAGCACTTTATTGATTGAGCCATCTTTTCAAGCCCCTTGAGTTTTTGGTTTGGTTTGGTTGGTTGGTTGTTTTTCTCGAGACAGGGTTTCTCTCTGTAGCCTTGGCTATCCTGGACTCACTGTAAAGGTCAGTCTTGAATTCACACGATCTGCCTGCCTCTGGGATTAAAGGCGTGCTCCACCATGCCCGGCTGAGTATGTTTTTCTTATACCATACATATATACAACTAAGAAGAGAGATTACTTGCGATCATGAGTTTGAGACCTTCCTGAGCAACATAGCCAGACCTGCTTCCCTAAAAAAATGTCATTTAAAAAATGACAGGAGAGCCAGGCTTGGTGGCGCACGCCTATAATCCCAGCTCTCGGGAGGCAGAGGCAGGTGGATCGCTGTGAGTTCGAGGCCAGCCTGGTCTACAAAGCGGGTCCAGGACAGCCAAGGCTACACAGAGAAACCCTGTCTTGAAAAAAAAAAAAAAAAAAAAAAGACAGGAAAGATGGCTCAGTGGTTAAGAGCATTGGCTACTCTTCTAGAGCATCCAGCTTCGATTTTCAGAACCCTCATGGCAGCTCACAATTATCTGTAACTCCAGTTCCAGGGATCCAGCACCTCCTTCTGGCCTCCTTGGGCATACACATGACACATGGTGCACACACGTAATACACACAAAATATGCACACACATAAAGGAAAAATGCTTATAACTCATACATGTACAGCGGGTTGACTGTTTGCTGTGTGAACACATCTATGTAACTACTCAAATTGCCTCATATATGTATATATACCACATATGTGCCTGGTACCCTCAGAAGTCAGAGGGATTGGATGCCCTGGAACTGGAGTTACAGATGGTTGTGAGCCACCATCTGCGTGCTGGGAACAGAACCCAGGTTCTGTAGAAGAATACTCAGTGCTCTTAACCTGCTGAGCCATCTGTCCAGCCCGTGATGTCCTTCTGTTTCCAGCTCTGAGGCACTGTACCCTCCTGCCCCTCAGTAACCTGGCTTTTAACATCATAGACTAGTTTTCTCTGGTTTTGAACTTTATATAGATAGAATTATAAACTCTTTGTTTTTGGGTTTTGATTTTATTTTTGTTTTTTGCTCAGTGGTGTGTTTTTGGAATCTATCTATGTAACTCTGAGTAGCAAGAATTTTTTGTAATAACCTGATTTCAGGTATTCCCACTTTGGATCGATTATAAATAATGTGGCTTTGAGTATTGTTATACATGGTTTTTGGTCCTCATTTATACATATTTCTGTTGAGTATATAACTAGGAATAAAGCTGCTGCCTCATGTCGATTCTCCTGTGTATGCGTTCAGCTTAGGTAGCCCTGGAACCATTTCCTAGAATGGTCACCCAGATGTCTAGATATCCCTGAGCACCCAGTGGAGCTTCAGATCCATCAGGATCCCCGCCAGTGCTTGGAACTGCCATTTCTCCTAGTTTTAGCCTGTCTGAAGGGTCTCATTTGGTTTTAGCTTTCTTTACATTTTTATTTATTTGTTTGTTTGTTTGTTTATTGTGTGTACACATCACGAAGGTGGAAGTCAGAGGACAACTTGCAGGAATCACTTTTCTCCTTCCACCATGTGGGTCCCAGGGATCAGACTCAGGTCAGGCTTGGTCGCAAGTGCCTTTACCTGCCGACCCACCTCACTGTCCCTGTTTTTTTGTGTTTTGGTTTTTACATTTGACCAGGGACTTGTGATGTTGATCATAATACATTTCTCTTTTTCTTTTTTTCCTTTCTGCCTCTGCCTCTTTCTTGTTTTGTCTGCAGTTGAGCCACGCCCCCGGTCCCTTCATGTTTTCTGATACTATTAGAAGTGTACAAGTGACATCTTTTCATAATTTCCTTTTCTTACTGTTGCTGTTATAAAATGCATTTGGTTTTTCTATATTGGGCTTTTGTCTCATAGTAGATCTATTAGTTTATGATGTATCACTATTGTAAGTAAATACTAGCCACCCAGTGATAGAAGTCTATAATAGAGTGTTAGCCTCACATGCTCAGCACTCTGGATTCAATCTCCAGTTTAGCAAAAAATAAAGAGAGGGGGATCCTAGTCACAAAACAGCTATGTGGGTAGACTAAAAACTTCTTTTGTTGCTTGCAGGCTTCCCTGCCAGTGCAAGAATACCTGTTCATGCCATTTGACCAGGCCCACAAGCAGTATGAGACTGCCAGGCACCTGCCACCTCCCCTCTATGTGCTCTTTGTGCAGGCCACTGCATACGGGCAGGCCTGTGGTGAGTATGGGGGCTGGGCGAGGAGGGGGCTATGGGAGAAGCCCTGGTGAGAAAGACTGCCTAGCCAGGAGAGTTCCCCAGCTTTGCCCAAGAGCCCCTTTGCACCTTCAGCATGGCTGCTAAGCCAGCCAGCCTGAGGCTGGACTATTGTGATGGACATTTCAGAGGGGATGGCTTTGACTCTGTATGAACCTGCCTGCTTGTCTTTTAGGTACAGTGCCCAGGCAGCCTGCGCAGGCTCTCAGGTGCTCACTCCCTCAGGATATACTTGGCAGGAGGCTCTGTGTCTCCTGCTGTGTTTTGGGGGTGGGTGCTTGGTGAATTCATGTCCTAGGCGGCACTCCCAGGCTTTCACGTGCCTGAACCAGCCTGCATGACTTTATGTTGCATATCAGTGAGAGGACAAGCCCTCAGTTGCTCAGTTGCCTGTCTGCTAAGGTTTTTATGAAGATTTTTGCTCTGTCCCAATGCAGATCTCACTTAGCACTAAATTTTCTTCCTTGTTCACACTTTACCCCATGGCATCAGGCAGACATATACTGTTCCTGTACATGCCCCTGTCCCAGCCATGGCACCAAGACATTACTGTGTCTTTTCTTGTGTCTTCTTGGTCCGTCTTCTCCTTCCCCTTTGTTCTCTTCCGTTGCCATCATCAGCTCATATGAAATCCTCCTCCCAGCCCCCTAGACAGGGTGAGTAACTTTCTTTTGTGTTTATAGTTCTACTGTTTCCACTTCTTTTTTCTGTAGAATTCAAGACTAAACTATTAAGACGCATGTTGCAGTTAAGGAATGTGGCTCTGATAGAGTGACTGTCTAGCATGTGGAGGGTGAGCTGGGTCCCCAGGACAGTTTCCAGTGCTCACTTGGGTGACCAGCTTCTTGGTTGGGATGGGATGGCTGGTATATTGCTTCCAGATATAAAGCAGTAGTTGGCTGTTGGGGGAGTCTTCCTCCTTTATAGTGTAGTTGGGCAAATGGTATGAGGGTTCCATGAGGCTCCTACACTTACAATAGAGGACAAGGAGCTGGGGTGTAGCTTAAGCCCTGGATTCCATCCCCACCAGGGAAAAAGGGCAGAGGAAGTAGAGTGTGGTGTATTTGCTCACAGCAGTAGGACGTACCCAGAGACTGCTCATGAGACAGCAAGCAGAGGCAGGTGGATTGTCACTGAGAGCTTGAGAGCCTTGCTCAAGTCCAGTCAGCCTGCAGTGGGCTCTGCTCTGCTTGTTACTTCATGAGCACTAGGATCCTCTAGCTGGCTGTAGTAACAGTATGCCCCATACAGATGTGAAGCTGAAGAGTGCATTTACTTACTTGTTTGTGCTGCTGGGGATCAAAGCCACAGCCTTGTGCATGTTAACTGTGCTCTTCTGCACTACATCCCTCTCCCCCAAAGCTAATGTAATTAAAAATGGAAGCCTTAGTTCATTGATCTCCTGCCAACCAACAAACAATTACTGCTTCCCAATACTGTTTTATAGATATGGAAACCGAGCCTCGGGTCAGTAAATTTATCTTCCAGGTCACTTATTCAGTAACAAGTAGGGCAGGAATTCAGGTCTGGGACTCGGCTGCAGGATCCCTGTTCCTACCTGCTCTTGTCCACTGCCCAGGGAAATGAGATAGAGTAGACCGGGTGCTTAGTGACATGCAGAGAACAGAACTTTTCACAGAGAGTGCGCCATCATTCTGGGATGTGGGTGGATGCCAGCTTCTGGGTGAGACCTTTGCAGGGCAGCTGGTGGAGGAGTCCTATGGGGTGTCCTGGGCTCTGCACCAGCCTCAGGGGTGCTTAGCTGGGAAGCAGTGCACAGGATTATTTGTTCTTAGCAAACCACAGAGAAAAGACATCAATTTCTGCCCCTTCCTGTATATGGAGTGAGTTTGTCCTTGCACTCAGTGCAGAACTGGGGCAGGTAAGGGAGGTGCACAGCTGCTAAGTTGGTGTGCGCACTCAGCAACCTCCCCTGCAGCTTTCCCAAGAGCCCTTTTCTCATCTCCAGATAAGACATTGTCTGTGGCAATTGAAGGCAGCGTGGACGAGGCCAAAGCTCTCTTCAAGCCCCCCGAGGACTCCCAAGGTAACATGGTAAATGGGAGAGCCCACCAAGGGCACCAGATCACTCCGGAGGTCCAGGTCCTCGGAGAGATGGCTGGACGGATGCAGGGGAGCAGGAGGCTTGACCTTAATGTCAGTTTTAGCATAGGCCCAAGAGAGCTCAGTACCCAGACTCACCAAATGCAGCCTTTGGGGTTCAGCCCTGCCACTCACCAGCACTTTGACCCCAAGGACGGCAGGGAGCATATTTTACTCATTGTAAAAGGTAGCTGGTAGCTGGTTATGGGATAATGCCTGCAATCCCCAAATTCTGGAGGTTTAGGCGGAAAAATGGCTGTAGGTTTAAAACCAAACTGGTTAATAAAGCAACTTCCAGGCCGGCTAGGCTAACAGATTTGAGACCCTGTCTCAGTGCCCCCCTGCTAACCCTAAAAAGGAAGATAAATTCCTCTTATAGAATCCTTGTGTGGATTACAGAGAAGAACTCTCTTACCTTCTGCACCCAACAACCCTCTAATTATACCAGCAGCCATTGTTATTTATGCTGCTTTTAAAACCACAGCACTGCAGCTGGGCATGGTGGCACATGCCTGTGATCCCAGCACTTGGGAGGCAGAGGCCAACCTGGTTTACAGATGGAGTCTGAGACAGCCAGGGCTGTTACACAGAGAAACCCTGTCGGAAAAATGAAAAACAAACAAACAAACAAACAAACAAACCACACCATCAACTTAAATGCTGGGAATGGAGAAAGGCAGATCCTAGGATCTGGAATGTCCAGCCCTGTGAAAGACTGCCTCAAAAATAAATAATCAAACAGCTGATGTGGTGGTGCACTGTAATCCAGCACTCGGGATCGGCGGATCGCTGTGAGTTCGAGGCCAGGCTGGTCTACCAAGGCAGTCCAGGACAGTCAAGGCTACACAGAGAGACCCTGTCTCAAAAACAGAAACAGAAAGGTGATTGATAGGTGCATCCTGAGTACAACCTCTGGCCTGTATGCCCATATGGGTGGACAGACGGACGGATACATGCACGCATGTGCTCGAGGGCTTGTGGGGGCTTATACATTATTTTTTCTTTCCATTATGTTTTCTATACCAAGTAAGAAGCAGCCAATTAACTCAATACTTATTTGAAGGAACTCATACAAAGGACCGTCTGGGTGGGCCCCTCAGTCCCTGTGGTTGAGGTTCGTCATCAGGGAGCCTCTGCAGTTACCTCACTTCTCACTACCCTCTCTGTGTGGCTTCAGATGATGAGAGCGACTCTGATGCTGAGGAGGAGCAGACCACGGTGAGCCCCATTTCTGTTTCGGGAATGCTATGCAGCCATGCTGATGTGCTCAAGCACCACACTCCTGAACGCAAGAGGAGGAGGACTGAATAGGTGTTCCCAGGCAGCTCTGCTGAAGCTCTGGGAGATAGAGATGCAAAGGGGAGATTGGTATAATGCATCTTGGGTTTTTCTTTTGTCCAGAAGCGGCGCCGACCCACGCTTGGGGTTCAGCTGGATGACAAACGCAAGGAGATGCTGAAAAGGCACCCACTGTCGGTCTTGATTGATCTGAAGTGCAAAGGTCTGACCACACTCACTTAATTCCCACAGTACCTCAGAGCTTGGTCAGTTGTTGGTGCAAAGGGTCCAGGGTGACTCTTTGCCAGCAATATTTCAGTCTTCTATTTCTCTTTTTCCTCACCCACACCTTTAATCTCAGCACTCAGAAGGCAGAGGCAGGTGGAGCCTCTGCGAGTTCAAGGCCAACCTGGTCTAAAAAGGAAGTCCAGGACAGCCAGGTGTACACAGAGAAACCATGTCTCAAAAAAAAAAAAAAAAAAAAAAAAAAGAGAGAGAGAGAGAGAAGGAAAAACAATTTTAACCTTTACTTATTTATTGTGTGTGTGTGTGTGTGTGTGTGTGTGTGTGTGCGCGCGCGCGTGCGTGCGTGCGTGCGTGCATTACCACTGCAGCAGGCATATGGAAGTCAGAGAGCCACATGTGGGAATTGACTGTTCCTACCATGTGGGTCTTAGGAATTGAGCTGAGAGCATCAGGTGGCAAGTGCCTTTACCCTCTGAACTGTCTCACCAACACTCTTTATTTTACATGGAGCAATGTTTTTGTTTTTATTATTCTTTTGAGACAGCGTCTCTCTATAGTAGTCCTGGCTGTCCTAGAACTTTCTATGTAAACCAGGCAACCTTCAACTTAGAGATCTTCTTGCCTGCCTTCCTTCCAAGTGCTGGGCTTAAATATATGCAGTGCCTCGCCTGCCCTCTGACGTGTGATTGGTAAGCGAGCTCTTCTCTCCCTGCCCCTGCAGACAACAGTGTGCTCCATCTGACTTTCTACTATCTCATGAACCTCAACATCATGACAGTGAAAGCCAAAGTGACAACCGCCGTGGAGCTGATCACCCCCATCAGTGCAGGGTACAGGGGAAGTCGGGCGAGGGAGGGGGTGTGGGGAAAGCCCCTGTTCTCCAGCCTCCCTCTGGCTGGAAGAGGGTCCTTTGCCCCGTAGACTTCTGCATGGCAGTCCTGGCATTCACTGAGATTTAGAAGTGTTCTCTGATTTACATTTGTGAGACCTTTGTGATACTAGCATATTTGCTGTGTAGCACAGCCACAGGCACTTTGCAGCTAGTAAGATATGTAAATGTATGAATGAGTATGGAAGACATGACCAGATTGACAAATTTTGTCCCTTTTTTCCCCATTTCTGTCCCAAGGTGGCAGGGTTTTTTCCCCAGCTCAGTTCAGTCCCAAGGTTTGTCCTTAAGTTGGTGGTAAGTGCAGGACTATGAACAGGCAGCCATGGCATCCCCAAGAAGCCCCTGACCTGACCTTGGTATTCTTTTTCTGCAGTCCAGAGTAGGAAATACAGAAAGGATCTGGGGTAACCTAGGCTACACTAGAGGATCACTGCCCTGTCCTATTAGTCCTGCCCTGCCTGACCTGGTCCTGCGGTCAGCTGGAGAAAGAACCCCAAGGCTCAGAAAGGCACAGGTCTAGTGGAGCAGAGCTCTTGTTATCCCTGCCCATTCTGCCAGATGAGAGGAGTCCTGCCTTTAGACCCCTGTACTGAAAGTCTACATTGTAGCCTTTCCTTGGTAGTTGGGCTACCTGGGGAATGCTGGGTGCAGTTAACCTTGTTCCCAGCAGAGGGAGTCCAGAGCTTGCTTCCTCTGAGCTCCACATCTCAGCTAGGTCTTTCCTTCACCCAGTAGTTTTTGTTTGTTTGTTTTTTTAAAGATTTATTTATTTATTACATATATAGTGTTCTGCCTGCATGTACATCTGCATACAAGAAGAAGGCACTAGATCTCATGATAGATGGCTATAAGCCACCATGTGGTTGCTGGGAATTGAACTCAGGACCTCTGGAAGAGCAGACAGTGCTCTTAACCGCTGAGCCATCTCTCCAGTCCTTCACCCAGTAGTTTTAGGACTCCTGTTTTGTTTGCTTTTGAGAGGGTGTCACTGTGTAGTCCTGGCTGTCCTGGACATGCTGTGTAGACCAACTCACAGAAGTCATCCTGATTCTTGAAGGTCCACCCAGGCTGTGCAGTGAGTTCCAGGCTAGGATGCGTAGTAAGACCCTCTCTCCAAAAGAACAAGTAGGTTCAGAGAGGTAGAAATGCTAAGTACTCTGATCATTACTCATTGAATTATATAGTATACAAATGTATACTGTTTTTCCATATGTAGAATATAGAAAATTGCTCCAAAATATGGTGCTTTCTAGTATGCTCAAGCTCTATAGAAAAACAAAACACTTAATTGCGCATGTAAAGTTATTTTTGTAATTATTTCTGGCACTAATTCTAATTTTGTGTAGCTTTCTTCTTCCAAAGTAGTTTCCTGGCCCCAGAGAACTTGTATGTGTGTGTCTGTGTGTATATGTGCAGGTATACATGTGTAGAACCCAGAGGCTCGACATCACGTGTCTTTCTCAGTCACTCTCCACTTTACTTTTGAAACAAGATCTCACTGAACTTGGAGTTTTCTCACTCAGCTAGTCTGGTGGCCAGAAAGCCACAGGCTCCTGCCTCTGCCTCCTCAGGGATTATAGGTATAGGCTGCTATGCCTGGGTTTTCTTACTTGGATGGTAGACATTGACCTCAGGCTGTCATGCTGTGCAGCAAGCACTTTACCACCTGAGTTGTCTTCTCAGACCACTATACAATTCTGGAAGGGATACTTTTATTTTATTTATTTATTTATTTTTGGTTTTCGAGACAGGGTTTCTCTGTGCAGCCTTGGCTGTCCTATACTCACTTTGTAGATCAGGCTGGCCTCGAACTCACAGCGATCCGCCTGCCTCTGCCTCCCGAGTGCTGAGATTAAAGGCATCCATCACCAAGCCCAGCTTCGAAGGGATAATTTTATTTTATTTTTTAAATAATTATTTATTTATTATTATGTATACATGTTCCGCCAGCACGTACACCTGCCTGCCAGAAGAGGGCACCAGATCTCATTATAGATGGTTGTGAGCCACCATGTGGGTGCTGGGGATTGACCTCAGGACCTATGGAAGAGCAGACAGTGCTCTTAACCTCTGAGCCATCTCTCCAGCCCCTCGAAGGGATAATTTTAAAAACAGCAGAACAAAGCAAAATACTAAGGGCTCCTGTTCCTGGGGGCCAAGGAGATTGGGAAGAGCACTTGGTACGCAAGCCTGATGACCTTAGTTCAGTTCCCAGAACCCCTGTACAGAGCCAGTGGTGACTGTACCCATCAGCCCACTGAGGTGGGAGTTTGGGGCAAGCAAGCCCAGCAGAAGCAGGAACGCCTTAATAACATAGAAAACAAGAAGTGACTCCTGAAAATTGTCCTCCGTGCCACAGTACACACACATGAACACGGAGTGAAGAGAAAATGCTGTCTTTCTGATCGGAGAGGGTGACTTTGGCCTCTATCCTTATTAGCATCATGAGCTTCCAAGTCCACTTTTCAAAGCCTTGAGAAATGAGATGCTAACCCCTTCTACTTCACAGTGTTGTGAGAGGCCATGAGCTTGAAGCACAGGAAGGCTTTGGCTCACAGGAAGCTTTCAGTGAAAGATGGTGGTAGAGCCAGGTGTGGTGGTGCACACCTTTAACCCCCTCACTTGGAGGCAGAGGCAAGCCATCTCTGTTCAAGGCCAGGCTGGTCTACAGTGTGAGTTCCAGGACAGCCAGAGCTACACAGAGAAACTTTGTTCCCAGCCCCCCAAAAAGATGGTGGCTGACATCGTAAGAGCTGAGTGGTATGTTGCCACCCTCAAATTCCCAGGTCCACTTTGAGGGCCATGTTGGCTGGCATCTCACTGCAGTCTTTTCTTCTGCAGAGACTTGCTGTCTCCTGACTCTGTCTTGAGCTGCTTGTATCCAGGAGACCATGGAAAGAAAACTCCAAATCCAGCCAACCAGTATCAGTTTGATAAAGTTGGGTGAGTAAACAGAGTTTCAACCTTCCCGGATTCTGTATCTGTGTCTGGTGGTTCAGGCCAAGCTGTAGACCTGTTGGGGCCAGCGGTTACCCAGAGGACCTTGGGGCTGGAGAGGACATCTTCCTGTTCTTACGCAGAAGACAAAGGGATATCATGGAAAGAGGAACTCTTGAGAACGTGGGGATAGAGGGCAGCAGGGTTAGGAACGTGGCTCTGAGGTGGTCTGGGGCATTAGATCCCTAGTACCACAGATGTCTGCAAGGGGCCTGCGGTGACCTGTGAAAAGGGCTGAGTACTCTCTTGACCCAGAAAACCCTACAAAGTCATGTAGATCAAGAGGTTTAAATCTTCATGTTCACTTTAAGAACATCTGTGTGAAACTGCTCAGGCCATCAAGGGTATGCATATCCAGAAAGCTGCCAAGTGTCTGAAAGATGTCACTTTAAAGAAAAGAGTGCTGAATTTTTGCTGCACATGCTTACGAATGCAGAGTTATGCTGGCCTTCCAGCGAGCTTACACAGCTCATGGCCAGATTAACCTGTGCGTGAGCTTCCTCCCCCCACCCCCCAAGATGATCCTTACAGAAAGGGAAGAAATGCTCCAAAGCCAGGAGTTGCACAGAAGAAATGGAAACTTATAGCATGGAGATAAATTCAGCATAAAATTCATGCAGATAAAAGTAAAGACAAACAAAACCCCAATGAACTGTCTGCATTGTAATTTTCTTGAGTGTTCCAGACTTTAAAAGCGATTTTATAAGTGGGTGGAGTAGTGAGGAGGCCAGTGCACTGCCTCTCTGGGAAGTGCTTCCGAGGCAAAGGTTCCAGGGCAAAAGCAGTAAATATTGGAGATGTGGTTCCAGAATCTTTTGCAACTGAGGCGCATGTGGCACTGGGATGCGGGGAGGACTGTACCCTGGCGCCGTGCCGCACTAGGGATTGAGCACAGGGCCTTGGGTGAGGGCTCTGCTCCTGAGCTGCATTCCCAATTCATCCAATTGTTTTACTCTGTTTTCTTTTTTTGCAGCATCCTGACTTTGAGAGACTATGTGCTTGAGTTAGGTCACCCTTATTTGTGGGTACAGAAGCTGGGTGGCCTCCACTTCCCTAAAGAGCAGCCTCAGGTGTGTACTCTGACCCTGCCTTCTTGGGTCCCTCTCCTCTTCCTGGACAGACTCCAGAGAGACCTCTGATAGCTCCGTAGGGGGTTGATCTAGCCGAATGCCTTACCTAGTCTTCAAGTGTTGAAATGACTTGGCCTTCCCTACGACTAAATGAAAGATAACTTGGTCTTGCCACAGATAAGGCACAGCTACAGCTTTTACCGCCCTTGGACTTATGTACAAGGGTGCTGCAAGTGAGGGTGGGCAGAATCCCGGGCCAGATACCTTAGAAGCCTGCCTTTCCTCAGGAACTTGTCACAGCCTCATGGGAGCCCAGTGCTAAGCATTTGACCTGTTACGGGGGTAAACTCTGCTGTTCCCAAACAGCCCCCACCTTGGGACATGGCTGTGCAGTCTGGCTGCTCCCAGGAGAGATAGAGGTCCCTGGGGGAAGGAAAGGGGAGCTCTCATGTGTATCCTTCATTGTCATTTACTCTTAGCACACAGTGATGGCTGACCACTCACAGAGCGCCAGCCACATGGAGACCACGATGAAACTGCTGAAGACCAGGGTACAGTCCCGCCTGGCTCTTCACAAACAGTTTGCATCTCTGGGTAAGCTGGGGCAGCTACTAGGGCCTAACAGCTACTCAGTCAACACAGGAACAAAAAGCACATCCTTTCCCTCAGAACTTGTAAATTCTGATTACAGATCAAAGAGATCTGTGTTCCTGGCCTCACTGAGCCAGGGGGCAAGCTGCAGGCCCATTCAGACAGAGGTATCAGTTCTGCGTCAGCCCTCTCAGAGCCATTGGTACAAGTTCACAGGTTCATCAAGGCAGCTTTGTCCTAGGTTCATGCATCACAGATTCATATGCACTTGGCAAGTATTTAATGAGAGTCTAATTCACCGTGTAGCCTGAGGGCAGGAACAATACACCCTTGTATTCACTGAGTTCACAGTCAGCTCACTGTACCTATACAGGGGTCACCCCATTATCCTTCCCTAAGACTTACTGAGCTAGAGCTTCCAAAGGTACAGCTGAGCCCCTAAGGATTGTCTCCAGGTGATTATAATGAGCAATTGACCTAGGTAGTGGCCATCTGGCTTTTAGTTCATTCAGTAAAAACTTGATGGGTATTTACAAGATGCTTGTAGGGTCGGGGGTAAGGTTTTGGAGAGAGTCAGATCTTTTTGGTATTAAAGAATCACTGTCAGCCAGGTTTTGGTGGTGCATGCCTTTAATCCCAGCATTGAGGAGGCAAAGGCAGGTGGATCTCTGAGTTTTCAAGGCCAGCCTGGTTCGAAGAGCAAATTCCAAGATAGCCAAAGCTACACAGAGACCCTGTCTCAAAAAAGCAAAAAACAAACAAAATCGCTGTTAAGCTAGGCATTGGTTTTTCAGGACCCATCTAGAAACCCTCTTCCCTCCTGCCAGGCCAAGTCTTTAATTCCATGTGGACACTGATCTCAGTGCAGGTCACCCATCCCTCAGGCCCTGCTCCCCGCTCAGCACTGCCAAGGTTGGATCACTGTCCAGACAGTGTTCCCTGTGTTGGCATATTTTTTGAAACACCAGCAGGGAAGTGACACAGAACACTGCAGTTGGTTTTTCTGTCCAGGTCAGCTGAGAAAACGCAACCCTCTCAGCTATTTGATCTAATTAACAGTTCCTGCCACAGAGGCCCTGATTCTAGTTATGGCTGCAGGGCTCTGTTTCGCTTCATATTGTCTGCATTATGGATAAAGCAACCATGAATGTAGGGGTGCTGGGTCTGGCCGCAGCACGTAGCCCTGTGTGAAGTGGTTGTCACTGAAATGCCTCTAGTCCTGCCACGTGTGGAGCAGCACTTCTTGAGTAGCAGATGTACTGGACAAATGGCAAGGCCATCTCAGCCCTCCAGCAAGCCACGCTAGTCCCCAGCTGTGGCACCTGATTTCTACCTGTGACGCCTCCTGCCTTGCTCTCTTTTAGAACACGGCATTGTGCCAGTTACCAGTGACTGCCAGTACCTCTTCCCTGCCAAGGTTGTTTCTCGCCTGGTAAAGTGGGTGATAATTGCCCATGAAGATTACATGGTAGGTAAAACTGCAGCCCCTATGACCGTGTCACCCATCAGCTTCTGTCCCCAACCCCTGCTGTCAGTGCAGAGGCTTAGGGGAGCAGCAGCTCACACTGGTTCCTGTCCTAGGAGCTGCATTTCACTAAGGACATTGTAGAGGCAGGACTGGCTGGGGACACCAATCTCTACTACCTGGCGCTTATTGAAAGGGGAACAGGTATGTGATTGCCTCTGAAATACCACCAATGCCTGGAGATTTCCCAAAAGAAGCAAAAAGGTCTAGGATGCTCTACAGAGATTCATACACACTAGTGACTAGGGGACCACACCTTTCAGCGAGGACTTGTTCTAGAGCGTAGCCACACAAATTCATGTCATTAAATCCACAACAGAGGCAGAGGCAGGTGGATCTCCAAGTTGGAGGCCAGCCTGTTCTACAGATAAGTTCTAAGATGACCAGGCTCCACAGAGAAACCCTGTCCACAACAGTCACTGGGATGGTGGGCTCATCCCACTTACTAGCTGATGACACCCTGCCTGAGCGCCAAGCTTGCTCTCGTCTCAGGGCGGTGTGGTGTTTGTTGCCTTTTGTTTTACTTCTCCATAGCGTCAGACTTCCTTTCTCCCCGCCTCACAGAAGGGCAGGGCTGAGCAGTCCCTGTGGAGAGGAGGAACTCATGGCTCCTTCCTCTTCTGATGCATACACTGTCCTCATATGGGTGTGAGGCGCTGGGAACATTTGCCACTAGTCCTGCTTGGGAGTCAGAAGCAGGAGGACCAGGGGTTCAGCATTGTCCTAGGTTATACACTGAATTTGAAGCTAGCTTAGGCTACATGAGACTCTCAACAACACTAAAAATCCTTTAAAACAAAATGAAAGGGATTAGAGTGATGCTTGATGGCTAGGAGCTGCTCATCCAGAGGACCTGAGCTCAGCCCAGCACCCACATGTCAGCCCTCAGCCATCAGGGACCCAGTCCCTTCTTCTGGCTTCCGAAGGTGCTGCACACATGCTAGTACGAAGGTACATGGAGGCAAAACGATCAAACATCGACACTCAAACACACAAAACAGTTCTTTTAATTATTTCTCAAGGTAGCCAATTTAATCCATTGATAAACCCCAGTAAGTAGAATGTGATCTTTGGAGAAGCCAGAATTCCTATAACTTACACTCAGTGAGCTGGCAGTTCCACGTAGATCCTAGAACAGTTAGCACCAGCATGTTTCGCAGCACTTGAGGTAATAGGAGATGTCTATGTTGGCTCTGGCACAGTGTGGAGACCACCGTGGAAAGCTGGCATGGCTGATTCTGCCTTTCCCTCTTCTCAGCTAAACTTCAGGCCGCTGTGGTATTGAACCCTGGCTACTCCTGCATCCCACCCGTTTTCCGACTCTGTCTCAACTGGAAAGGGGAGAAAACCAACAGTAATGATGACAATATTCGGGTAAGCCCCACATGGGTGTCAGGAGGAATGGGGCGAGTCCCTAGAAAGATGGGCAGAGGCCAAACCTGCAGCTGCCGAGGCTGTGGGCGTTGTGTCAGTCCCAGAAAGGGACATACTAGAATTTACAGACTTATTTACCTCATTTCCCCGAGACCCACAGCTTTCCCTATTTGTCAGCTAGCATTGTTAACAGAGTGCTGCATCCTTGGAGCACTCCAGGGACTTGGACCTAAGGGCATTGAGGGAGTGAAGACAAAAATAGCACACAGAAAACAGGAATCAGGTGGAGAGACCTTAGCCCACCCCCAAGCCCAGCATGCTTATTACATAGAGTGGAACAAGGAGGCAGGTCAGCGAATCCCGGTAGGAGCAGTCTTCAGGCAGTAAATACCCTCGGGAGACACTTTCTGAACACACCACCAGCATTCCCACTTAGATCAGAAGGGAAAGCTTTGCCATTCCTCTTAGCCTCATGGGGGAGAGGGGGTGTGTCACGGCGTACTTCAGCAGATCTGAGGCTAGGGTTCTTGACATGGCCAGCTCATGGCAACAGCACACATTGACTCAGGACTTTGCATGGTGGGGCACACCTTTAATTCCAGCACTAGGGAGGCAGAAGCAGACAGATCTCTGTGATTTCAAGGCCAGCCTGGTCTATATAGTGAGATCCTCACTCAAAAACCAAAACAAAAACACACAAAAAAGATTTCTTATTTATTTATCTATTATTATGTATACAGTGCTCTATCTGCATGTACACCTGCAGGCCAGAAAAGGGCATCAGGTCACATATATAGGTGGTTATGAGCCACCATGTGGTTGCTGGGAACTGAACTCAGGTCCTCTGAAGATCAGATAGTGCTCTTAACCGCTTAGCCATCTCTCCAGCCCCCAAAAAAGTTTTCTTAAAATCTTATCACCTATGCCTGTAATCCCAGCACTCTGGGAGTCAGAGGCAGGGGGATCTCTGTGAGTTTGAGGCCAGCGTGGGCTGCAAAAGTGAGTCCAGAACAGCCAAGGCTACACAGAGAAACTCTGTCTTGAAAACCAAAAGGAAAAAAGAAAAAGAAACAACAAAAACAATGTCACCTTGGCCTTCTGTAAGGTGGTAAATAAACTCAGAAGCATTATAGAAACTCTCAGATTTGATGACAGTGAGGGTCCTACAGGTGCTGCTTAAGATTATGCCTCTTGATGGGATTTTGTGGCCACAGAGCATGCTCTTAAGACTAGTGCCTTCTGACTTGGGACTTAAAATTCTTTCTCTAAGGCTGGGTGTGGTGGTGCATTCTGGAGGCAGAGGCAGGTGGATCGCTGTGAGTTTGAGGCCAACCTGGTCTACAAAGTGAGTCCAGGATAGCCAAGGCTACACAGAGAAACCCTGTCTTGGAAAACCAAAAAAAAAAAAATCTTTCTTTACATACCTGTATTTCTTTCTGGAGGCATTTGATGTGGGAAAGTGGGTGAGAGTCAGGAGAACTCCATTGCCTTAAGGAAAAGGGGTCTCTGGACAAGGCTGTGGCACAGCTCTGTGTGTACAGCTCCTGAACAGCACCAGCCATAGCTTTTGTGGTGCTGTCAGGCTCAGCTGTGAGGTAAAAGCTTGGCCAGTGTGCCTAGCCATATTGAGGAAGCAAATGCTGAGGTGCTGGCTTCCCACCCACACAGGCTATGGAGAGTGAGGTCAACGTGTGCTCTAAGGAGCTGTGTGGCCCTCGGCCCGGCCACCAGCTCTTGACCAACCAGCTGCAGAGGCTGTGTGTGCTGCTGGATGTCTACCTGGAGACCGAGAGCCATGACGACAGTGTAGAGGGCCCCAAGGAGTTTCCTCAGGAGAAGATGTGCCTGCGGCTTTTCAGGTGAGTAGAGGGCTGGGCTCACGCAACTCCTCATGAGGACATGAACAGAGGTCTCAGCTCTCTAGGAGACTCAGTCTCACTGGCCAGGCCTTGGCACAGAGGCATCTGTTTCTGTTTGTACCAGAAAATTCTGCTGCCAGATTCCGGGAAGAATTTTGTTTTCTCCTTCCCAAGACTTCCCGCCAGCTGCAGCCTGGCTTACCTGTTCTTCTTGGTCACCCTGGAGAAGGTCACCCAGCCCAGGAAACTGTGCTGAGCCATGCTAAAAAGCGTTGGCTGAACTTCGAGTGTTCCTGAGTGTGAGAGACAGCAGGGATTGTTTACTTTTGATATCCAAGTGAGCACTTATGATGGCTCACCCCACCATCCCTAGTGAGTTTGCTGGCGTCCTTGAGTGCTCATCCTTTGTGAGACCCAAGACTGTGGCAACCAGGCAGCACAGAAAAACAAAAACAAAATAAACAAACCAGCTCTCTAGAAGGCAGGCAGGTGAGCATACTAGTGACACTGGTCCATCTGCCCAGTGCCACGCCCTGCTCCTCAGGCTGAAGTGAAAGCCTCTGTGGAAGAGCTCAAATGACTCAGGTAGTTTGTGAAAAGTTCCCAGATGATCCAAGTTCAGGGCTCTGGGAATACCAGCAGGTCTTGCAATGTGCAGTTAGAGTGTCTGGGCTTGCAGTATCTCAGGCTAGTTTTCCTTTTTGTGGGGTATTAGGGTCTTCTTTCCTGTTTGTCCCCAAGGGTGTTTTTGTATTTTCAAAACCCTAGAGAAGGTCTCCCTTCTCTGGATAAGGGGTGAGGAAGATCTGTGTTTGGATTATAATTCTTTATAATCTATCAGGCCTGGTGTTGTGGCTTATGCCTATAATCTTAGCAGTTGGAAGCTGGAGGCAGGAGGATTGCCGTGAATTTACGGCCGGCCTTGGCTACAGAATAAATAAAACCAAAAGAGTTTCTCACCTTGCTCTCAGTGTTGTTTTTGCATAGCCAGTTCTGTCGTACAGGACATCACACGTTAGAACACCTTGCTCTTGTCTGGCCCCTCCACTACCCTGGTCCATGGTGTTGGTTTGCTAATAACCAGCTCCCTCCCCAAGTGGCTACAAGGAAGCAGAGCTGACATTAAGTGCCAGTCTGAGTACAGCGCTGTGCAGTGAGTGTTTGTGAAGTCTCAGCCCTTCCCACCTCTGCCTCCTCCAGCACGTTTGCAGGATGGGAGCCCCACAGCCTGGGCTTGTTTTCTCTTAAGTGGTTCCCAGAGGCCTCACTTCCTGAAGTGTGGAGCTCAGCAGCGGTCTGGGAGGACTTACCATCATACCTGATGGGTGGGCTGCTAGGTTCCTGGCCTGGAGTCCAGCTCACTACTGGGGTTCGGATCATCAACAGGCTGAGTGTGGGGTGCCGTTGTAAGCAGAGGTAGACCTGAGCTGCACTTGGGCTGGGACCTCGTTGCTCTGCGTAGGTGTACCCCTCTAGTGTTTGAGGCGTAAGGCACAAATGATCGCTGGCTGAGATTTCAGTTGCAGTCTCTGCACTGCATCCTCAAAGCAGCACATGCTGGATAAGCTTTGAATTCTAATACCTTCAGCCACTGATGAAGAGCAAAGCTCTCCTTACCTCTTTCCGCTCCCTGCTGCCTACTCACACTGTCTTAGTTACTTTCTTATTGTGACAAACGTCATGACCAAAAGCAACTCGTCATGACCAAAAGCAACTCGGGGTGGGGGGGTGGGGAGTGGGGGGTGGAGGGGGGAGGGCAGGAACTGAAGTGGAGACCGTGGAGGACTGCTGCGCGCTGGCTTGCCTTGCTTCTTCCCATTTGACCCTGACATAAGTTGGCAAAGAGCTGTCTATAGACATGCTCCCGTAGACCACGTCCCAGAGTGTCACTTGCTGTTACTGTTTGTGGATATCATTCATAGACAGAGATGGAGTAGGAAGGAGCCCTTCTTGTAGAGGCTTGTCTGCGGAGTTGTGTGAAAGATGTCCCCCGGTGAGGTTTTGCTGGAGGACCAGAACTACTGCTAAAATCTTCACATGGATTTTATGTGAGGGAGGGAAGGGAGGGAGTTTGAACACAAGTCTTGGCCTGCCTGGCTGTGACTCAGCCTTTGAGGCCCAAACAGGCTTTGGTGTCAAACCTCTGGCTTTTGTCTCAGCTGCCTCCTGTCCATGCGCTATTGTGTATACTCTTGTCTCCTTTGCAACTCTAGAAATAAAGTGTTTGTTGATAAAACATGAGAATGTTTGGACACTGTCCCTAAAATGCTACATTAAGGAATCCTCCTGGTTCACACATTTGTAAGCACATAAGGACACTTTTACAAAGATGGTGTCGCACCTTCACCAGTGTGATCTGATTTTCTCACTGTGCCCTATGCCTGCACTATGTCCCCCCAGTGACAGCTACATGGCATTCTCTTGTGAGTGAACTGTAATTTATTTTATCAGTGCAGAAGGCATGTTATTAACTGCTCTCCCTTCTCTTGTTCTCT
This sequence comes from Acomys percivali, assembly GCA_907169655.1. Lineage (NCBI taxonomy): Eukaryota > Metazoa > Chordata > Mammalia > Rodentia > Muridae > Acomys > Acomys percivali. The sequence goes on along the minus strand of OU015747.1, from coordinate 47,574,776 downwards.
AGGGGCCCAAGTAGGATGAAGCCATTTAAATACAACCATCCTCAAGGATTCTTCAGCCACCGCTGACTCCCCGCTCCACTTGTTATTCCCCCAAAGCCCTGCCCCGGGACCTGGATCTGCTTTTTGCTCTAGACACATGTAGTTCTTGACATTTTCCAAAGACAGCAGCTGATTAAAATGTCACCTGACCAAATCGCCTTTGCTCGTAGCTCCTTGGGCAGTCTTGAAGAGCAGGTGGGACCAGGCAGCATGAAGACTATTTCTGGATGCACTTTTTAAAGGTGGATGAGAAGTGTAGGCCCTAGAGAGGTGCCACCTGCTTGTGTGGTTGCGTGGGGACAAAGTATGTTGGGATTCACTATCCTAGGCCTCTACTGATTAGGAAGTTGCAGGAGAAACTGAAGTCAGTAGATAAAATATTCCTTTCTCACCTTCTTTCTGCTAGACCTGTCTTTGTCCGCTGATGGCCTAATACATTAAATAGAAAACAGATAAAACAGACAAATATTCTAAACATTTCACGTCTTCATGGTCAGTGACACTGTCCAGGCTCGCAGCAGGCCCACGACTGAGGCTGGTAGATCCAGAGACAGCAGGAACCAGGAACAGCTGGGGGTGATGGAAACCTCTAGCAGTGGGTGAGTATCAGGGAACAAAGACTATTTAAACCTTTGGGGAGTGGATAGAGGCTTTCAGGGTGAGTGTACATCATTGGCCAAAGTGCTGGGAATGTCTTATTTGAATGAAGAATTCCAGGTGCTTGCTGGAGATGACCTTATAAGGAGAGGGGAAGTTTAACATGGCTGCCACCACAAGACCTCCTCCAATGTAGGTTAAGATGAGGGGTCCAGGACTGTGGGCATCTTTGCCATGGACATGCAGGCCTGGGGCAGGGGAGGGAGTGGTCCTCACTCCTACTGCTCTCCAGGGCTTGCAGCTCCACCTCACCCCTGCTCTAGACCAGCTCCTCCTGATTCCACAATACCCCAGTATTGGGGGTTGATCTGTCTGGGCCCCAAGATCTGGTTGCAGTTCAGACAAGGGCATTGCCATGTACATATCTGATTGGTTAATTTTTTTTTTTTTTCTGATTGGTTAATTTTTTTTTTTTTCTGATTGGTTACTTTAAAAAGCTGGATAACCTATAGCTGGGCAGGAGAGGAGTAGGCGGAACTTCTGTTCTTCGTTTTGGGGTCTCAGGTAGAGACAATAAGGTAGAGAGAGAGGAGGAGAGAAGGAAGAAGAGGTAGAGAAAGGGCATGGCAATTAAGAACTGACCTGAGGGGCCAGGCGTGGTGATGCACGCCCTTAGTCCCAGCAGAGGCAGAGGCAGGTTGATCGCTGTGAGTTTGAGGCCAGCCTGGTCTGCAAAGTGAGTCTAGGACAGCCAGGGCTACATAGAGAAACCCTGTCTTGAAAAATAAACAAAAGAACTGACCTGATGGAACAAAAACGGCCCAGGCAGGACCACTTGGGGCACATGGCTGGGAAATAGCAAGGCTAGCATAGATGATTAGTATAAGTGGATATCTGCCCAGTTATGGTGCTTAAAGCTTGTGAATAAATCTTATAAGTCTCTGTCTCATTTTTTTGGGAGCTAGAGCAGGTGATTAGAGAAGCCCTCCCCCCCAAATATAAATTATCATCATCATTATTTGGTGCCCAATGTGGGGCACCAAATATAGCAGAACAGAGAAAGGGTCTCTGGGAGAATTCAGACATGGGGGATTCAGCCAGAGGACACAGGAGAAAGGATGTGAGCAGGAGAGAAAGAAAGAACTAGCCAGTCATGGGCCAGAATAGTTGGGATGAGCTAGCTCAGAGTCCGCCCAGCTAAGGCCTAAGCTTTTAAATGTTAAAAAGTCTCCTTACCTTTATTTAACCACTGGCCAGTCCCTGCTATATTTGTGTCTGCTGGCATCCTCTTGGTCTGGCTACTTTCAGGCTTGTATCTCACTGCCTGTGCTGAATAAGACTAAAACAAGCTAGAAATAGATTCTTTAATGGCCCCTGCATTGCAGCCGCCATCTCTGGTCTTTGCTGGAAGGGAGCCAAACTGACTCAGCACAAAAGCTCAACCTCTAGAATGAAGCAGGAACTGTTGCAGAGAGTGCTGGGAGGGGCTCCCCTTGCCAGGTACAGCTTGTCCCCACCAGAAGAGGGAACAAAGGAATCCTTTGGCCTTATGGAGAGACAGAAGACAATGCAGCCCATCAGGGATGCTGAGTGGAGCCATCCATGCCTAGAGTGAGCAGATGAGACAGACCTCACTCACAGCTACTGCTGCTAGAATTGTCCATAGTCTCTGCAGTTTGTGAACTGGGGCACACCCCAAGCTGCAATCCCTGCCAGCACTTGTCCTGCACCAAAAAACTCCATTCATGTCCCTTGCAGTGCTGTATCCGGTACAGGACGGCATGCTTGCTACACAAGTACCACTGAGCTGCACCCCTCTACCAGTCTGTCTTAGGGTTTCTATTGCTGTGATAGAACACTATGACCGAAAGCAAGTTAGGGAGGACAGGTTTATTTTCCTTACATACACTTCCATATCACTGCATCATCAAAGGAACTCTGAACAGCAAATCAAACAGGGCAGGAACTTGGAGGCAGGAGTGGATACAGCGGCCATGGTGGGGGCTGCTTACAGGCTTGCTCCTCATGACTTACTCAGCTTCCTTTCTTATAGAGCTGGACAGCCAGCCCAGTGGTGACCCCACCCACAATGGGCTGGACATGTCCACATCAATCACTAATTCTAAAAATGCCCTATAGGCTTTTCTGTCTACAACACAGTCTTCTTGGGTATTTTCTCAAATGAGTTTCCATCCTGTCAGATGACTACAGCTTGGGTCAACTTGACGTTAAAAACTAGCCAGGTAACCAACTTTGTATTCCTTCCTTCCTTTCGTTTGTTTTTGTTTTTTGTTTGTTTGCTTGTTTGTTTCTTTGTTTTTGCCTTTAAGATAGGGTTTCTCTGTAGCTTTGGCTGTCCTGGAAACTGTCTATAGCCCAGGTTGACCAGATCTCTAACTCACACAGATCCACCTGCCCCTGCCTCCCAAGTGCTGGAATTAAAGGTGTGCCATCCTTGTCTTTCTGAAAACTTGCCTCCATATTCTTAGTCCCTCTTCTTGAGTTTTTTATAGCTGAGGATGACCTTGAACTCCTGACCCTCCCACCTTCACCTCATAAATACTGGGATTATAGGCGTTCACTACCACGCCTAGCTTCTCCCTCACTTTCTCCCCATCCCGCACTTTGCTGTTTTCTCTACAAACCCAACTGAGCACACTGGTGAAACAAGCTACTAAAACCCCTCATCAGAGAAGGTACAGCTGCCGTCCTCCTGCCTTGTCTGTGCACCTGAATCTGACCTCGCGTGTTCAGTGGCCTCTGGCCAGAGCAAACATTAAGCTTTTTCTTTAGGCAAGACCCTGAACTAATCACAATTTCACATTTCTAGTCTATTTAATTATATCAGGTTGCCAGTATACATGTATCCCCTTGTTTTTGGCATGGATGGGTGGGTTGAGAAGTCTCAATCTACAGATCCTACTGGCCTTGACCTGGAGATCCTCGCACTAGTATAGATAGCACCCTGTGCTACTACAGCCAGCGACGCTTCCTTCATTTTTACAGCAGAGAAAAGCTGGCTCAGGGCGCACTGACTGTCCACGTGCCTTGTCTCTGGAGCTGCTCCAGGTTTGACCTCAGAGGG
>OU015747.1:47556468-47571045 GCA_907169655.1 Acomys percivali | reverse complement strand
AAGAGTCCCCAGAATTCCAAACATAAACAATCTTCAGTTGGCAGAATCACACTCCTGCCAGGGCATGAGGCAGATCATAGCTGCTGTGGACAATCCAAAGCAGCCACAGATCCCACACCTGGGATTAAAACAAAACCATATTCACATACCATAACTGGGTGTTTTAGGACAGATTGTTCTGTTTGTCCCTGGTGTTGGGATGAGCCCTTATTTCCAACTGGAAGTAGCTGTGCACTGGTTGTGGGGGTTAAGAACTCACTCTTGGGGCCAGGAAAATAGCTCTGTGGGATAAAGGGATTTGCTGCACAGATCTAGTGACCAAAGTTTGATCCCAGGAACCCATGTAAAGGTGGAAGGAGAGAACCAACTCCACAAAATATCATGTGACCCCACACACATATATGCCTAGTCACCATGCATACACACAACAATTAGGTAGCTTAGCAGTTAAAGATGCTTGTTGTACAAGTCTAGTGACCTAATTTTTTTTAAAGATTTATTTATTTTATTTATTGCATATGAATGCTTTATCTGCAGAAGAGGGTATCAGATTACATTATAGATGGTTGTGAGCCACCATGTGGTTGCTGGGAATTGAACTCAGGACCTCTGGCAGAGCAGGCGGCGCTCTTAACCACTGAGCCATCTCTCCAGCCCCTAGTGTCCTAATTTTTGATTCCCTAGGACACACATAATGGAAGGAGAGAACTGACTTTTACAGGTTGTCCCTAGACCTCCACACAGCACTGTAACGCACATGACCCCACACACGTACATACACAAAACATACCCATAATAAGTAACCTTATGTTTGTTTGTATGGGACAGGGTCTCTCCCTGGGTGTCTGGGAACATAATATGTAGACTAGACTAGCCTTGAACCCACAGAGATCCTCCTGCCTCTGCTATCCCTATGATAAAAGGCATGTGCCACCATGCTGGTCCCCAAAAATCTAATTTTAGTACCATACCCAACATCTAGATGTTGGCTCTGCTTCCTTAATGATCCTACTTTATTAGTAATTTATTAAAGGAATGTATGTCCCTTACAACCCGACTACCCTAAACAGGAGGGAAAGGAGGTGAAGGAGAACAGGAATGAAACCTTCCGGGTATCAGTTCCTCGGGGCAAACCCCTTGACCTAAATCTCAGGAGTCTAGCAGATCCTCTCTCTGACAGAAGAAGCCGCTCCATCAGTGGACCAAAGCTGGAGGAAACCACCGAGCTCAGCGCCAGCATCCAAATCCTCCAACTCCCCATGCTATCGCTGTCGGGCAGGAACCTCTGGTCTCTCTCACTGCAATATCGCAATGTCCTTCTCCTCTTAATCAATGGTCCTTTTTGTAATACAGTACCCCAGGTGGAATCTGTCTTCTGTCTTGGGCTGAAACTTCATCTCTCTCTCTGAGTCTAAGATCTTTATCAGTTTGTAGAAACAAGGTCTCAGTGGGGTCAAGCCTCCCAGACTGGGCCCAGCCTGAGGCAAGGTCACATTCTCTTCTCACACCTAGACTATAAAGGGGAGAAGCTCTTGCCTCTGCTCTTTGGGTTCTGCCTTGGGAAGAGGCCTGGAAGTGAGGAAAGCTTGCTGGAAGGCCTGCTCCTCTGGCAGGAAGCCCAGGTCTCTGGCCCGGCACATGGTCTGTTCAGGTTTCTTTGTCTAGGGCAATCACCCACAGGTTGAGAACCACTGCTCAGGAATTATCCTGTTGGCCTTGCCTGTGTGACTCAGCCCTCCATCTTCCAAGTGTATCTTTCTAATCATAGCACTTTCTGTTGTGCTTTAGTTCTCTGGCCTGTCTTCCACCCTTCTGGTGGCACTGGCCCACCCAGATACACAGCATAATCTTCACACCTTGAAACCCTTAACCTCACCAGCCTTGCAAAGTCCCTGGTGCCACATGGCAACAGCTACATATCCTGGAGATGTAGTGGATGTAAACATTCTTTGAGGTTCCGGGTTCTGGCTGCTGCAGTTGCAGTCACCTTGCTCAATTGCTGGTTTGCTGTTTAATGGATCTGCTGAAATCCTGACGACAAGGAGTGGAATTGTTGCAAGGATCTGAGTCTAAAAAGATCTACTTCTTCCGTTCCCAGTAACCTCCTTTCTCTCCTATCTAGGGTAGGGTTAGTGGGTTGGAAAGGAGGTATAGGCATTAAAGAACCCTAAATAAAGTAGGTTTGTAAGTTCAAAGCCTACGTGGTGATGAGGCGCTTCATATCTTCAGGGGACAATTATTTAGTTCATCACATAGCCTAAGAGTGGGAGGTGTTGTTCCCAAATAGGGTAGGTGTAATTCTCAGCGATGATTGGAAGCTATAGAGAAAAAAAGCCAATGGAGACCCCTAGAACAGCCAATGTGATAACCATGTGACAGTTTGTGTGCCTCTTTGTTACTGTGCTGAGGGGATTCCCACAACCATTTCACTATGTGTGTAGGTCAGGGGACAACTATGGGACCCTTGTTCAATCCTTCCAACATGTGCGTCCCAGGGATTGGACTCAGATGCCTTTACCTGCAGAACCATATTGATACCCATGCCTAAGAGTTTTTATGAGTTCAGTTTATATATTTGTGACTGGCCCAAAGCATTTCTTATATGATTTGAGGTAGGGATTGAACTTCATTTTCTACATATAAATACCCAACTGTTCCAGAAACCAGAAGAAATATATTATTTATCTCCGTATGGAATCATCTTGGCAGTCTTGTCAAAAAATCAATTGATCACCCTGGTATGGTAGTGTATACCTGTAATTCTAGCACTTGGGAGGCTGAAGCAGGATTGCTGCGAGTTCAAGGCCAGCCTGGGCTACAAGGCAAGCACTAAGAGAGCCAGGGATCCACAGTAAAACCCTTTCTAAGTCAGAGCAAACACATGAATTGAGCATAGCTGTTAAAAATTCAACTGATGTGTCTGTTTTCCTTGTTGTGGCTGCGCGTCATGTTTTCAGAAGACCGGGAACTACGTACAAGCGCTCCAGCTTTGTTCTGTCTCATTATTTGGTAATTTGGGAGCCTGTGCAGTTCCAGGCAAGTTTACAGATCAGATTTTCCATTTATGAAAAAGTAAAAATGTCTAGCAGCAACATTTTAATTACTATGATTGAATTTTGTTTGTTTGTTTGTTTTTTGAATATTTATTTATTTATTATTATGTATACAGAGCTCTGCCTGCATGTACATCTGCAGGCCAGAGGAGGGCATCAGATCACATTATAGATGGTTGTGAGCCACCATGTGGTTGCTGGGAATTGAACTCAGGACCTCTGGAAAAGCAGTCAGTGCTCTTAACCACTGAGCCATCTCTCCAGTCCTATTTGTTTGTTTTTGAAGCAGGATTTTTCTGTGTAACCCTGACTGTCCTGGACTCGATTTGTAGACCAGGCTGGCCTCGAACTCACAGCAATCCACCTGCCTCTGCCTCCCAAGTGCTGGGATTAAAGATGCGCTCCACCACGCCCAGCTAACTGCTGTTGAATTTGTGTGTGGGCTTGTGTTTTGTGAGTACATGTGTCTGTATGTGTGCATGTTCACAAGTGCTTGTGTTTGTGTGTGTGTAAGTGGGAGAACAACTTTTGAGAGTTGGTTTTTTTTCTCTTCACCTTGAGGGTTCGGGGGATCAAACTCGGGTCATCAGCTTGGCCGTGAGTGCTTTTACCCACAGAGCCTTCTCACTGGCCCAGGCTTGAGAATTTTGATAGGATTGTAGTGAATCTGTAAACTGCCCTTGAGCGTATTGCCATGTAAACAAAATAAGGCTAGAGTGTGGTGGCACACACTGAAATCCCAGCACTTTGGAAATGGAGGCAAGAAAAGCAGGAGCCATTTTTGTAAACCTAGTGTGTTTGAGGCCAAACTGTGCTATGTGAGACCCTGTCTCAAAACAAACAACCGAAATTAACAGTGTCAAGGATTATAATCCACAAATAAGGAGTGTCTTTCAGTTGATATGGATCTTATTTTTTTGAGACTGAAGCTCACTGTATAGACCAGACTGGCCTCACACATTGGCCTCCTTGCAAGTGGATCTCCCTCCCCACAAGGCCCCCTTCCACATAGGGTCTCTCTGTGTAACAACTCTGGCCATCCTGGAACTCACTTTGTAGACCAGGCTGGCCTTGAACTCAAAGAGATCTGCCTGCCTCTGCCTCCCGAATTCTGAGATTAGGGGAGTGTGCCACCGTGCCTGGTTTATGAAAGTGGATCTTTTAATGCTATTAGAAATTATCTTTTAGATTCTCTATTCAGACAGATTAGTGGCAGACCCCTTTAATCTCAGCATTCAGGAGGCAGATCGTTTTTAGTTTAAAACCAGCCTGGTTTCCATAGCAAATTCCAGGCCAGCTTGGGTTACAGCTGATACTTTATCTAAAAAATAATACTCGATCTCTGATCAAATTGTTTATTGCTGGTGTGTCCTGTGTGTTCAATGTGTTCACTGTGGTATGTTCATTGCCAGTAGTGAGTAGACACAAAATAGACTCAATAGTTCTCTTAATTTTTTCAGAGAGGGTCTCGCTTTTTCCAGGCTGGCTGTCTGGAGATTAGTTTTATTTTTATCTTATCATTAACTCCTTTTTCCCCCTTTTTTCGATACAGGGTTTCTTTGTGTAATAACTCTGGTTGTCCTGGAACTCACTCTGTAGTCCAGGCTGGCCTTGAACTCACGGAGATCCACCTGCCTCTGCCTCCCAAGTGCTGGCATTAAAGGCGTGCGCCACCACTGCCCTGCCTTCATTAACTATTTTTATTATTTTATTTTATGTGTGTGAGTGTTGTATCTACATGTATGTCTGTACACCATGTGTATGCCTAGTACCTGTGGAGGCCAGAAGATGGCAACAAATCCCTTGGGACTAAAGCTATAGAGACAGTTATAAGCCATCATGGATGCTGGGGTGGAACCTGAGCCTCTGCAACAGTGGCTCTGAGGGCTCTTAACTGCTGACCCATCTTCCAGCCCCTCCAGCTTTTTATGTAGTGCTAGGATGACCTTGGATTTCTAATCCTTTCTCCACCCCCCCTTTTATTTTTTGGTTTTTTGAGACAGGGTCTCTCTGTGTAGTCTTGACTGTCCTGGTCTGTGGAGCGCCACAGATAGCAGCGCCCCCTGCTGCTTCCCCAGAGCAATGCGCATGCGCAATGTGCTCTTGAGTGAGCCCCTTATGTGCATGTGCAATGGTATGACCCTTGGTGGCACGATCCTTCTGCACCAATTGTGAGTGACAACGTGGCAGGCTCTGATTGGAGCAGTTGCACTATAAAGGCTTTCTGGGTGCAGTCCTCGGGGTCAACCGTTATTCAAGAATCCTGAGTAAACTGCCACAAGAAGAGTTCCCGGTGTTGGTGTCTTTCCTGCTGGTTGGGGGCGGCACCGACACTGGTCTTACTTTGTAGACCAGGCTGGCCTCAAACATACAGAGATCCGCCTGCCTCTGCCTCCTAAGTGCTGGGATTAAAGGCGTGTGCCACCACAGCCTGGCATCCTCCCCCTCTTGAGTGCACTTGTAGGTGTGCACCACACACCCAGTTTACATATGTGGGGTTTTGTGTGAGTTGGTCTATACTCTACAGCTTTGCTGAATATGAATGAAATCCTGGCTCTATCACTTACCATCAGTTATACAATATTCTGAAAGTATCTATTATAAGAAATTGGAACCAGGCTGGAGAGATGGCTTAGAGGTTAAGAGCACTGTCTGCTCTTCTGAAGGTCCCGAGTTCAATTCCCAGCAACCACATGGTGGCTCACAACCACCTGTAATGAGATCTGGTGCCTTCTTGTGATGGGCAGGCACGCGTGTGGGCAGAATACTGTGTAAATAATAAATAAATCTTATTTAAAAAAAAGAAATTGGAACCTTTGTAACACTTCACAGTTAATAATACACCTTGAGATCCTTTAAGACTTCTCTTGGTATGTGGGGGATAAGAGGGGGGAAAGAGGGGCGGTGGCTGGAGAGATGGCTCAGAGGTTAAGAGCACTGGCTGCTCTTCGAGGGAAACCTGGTAACTGAGACCCAGTGTTTCCCACAATTGCTGCCCTGCTGTTCTGCACCTATGTGCAGAAGGGGGCAGAGAAAAACGGGAAGCCAGAGAGACTGTAAAATTCTAGAGGAATGAGAAAGCAGACAGGCCAAAAGGGCTTTGGAGACAAGTGCCCCGATAGAGGAATTCTCTGGGGCTATGCAGACGCCATCAGCTTTTCCAGTCTTTGTGCAACATATCCCTGCTAATGATGGTGGTGAGGCTCATGATGAGATGGCATGGCATCCAGTAGATATGCTAGATTTAAAGCATTTTTTGTTTGTTTTTTCCTGAGACAGGGTTTCTCTGTGTAGCCCTGGCTGTTCTGGAGCTCACTCTGTAGACCAGGCTGGCATTGAACTCACAGAGATCCGCCTGCCTCTGCCTCCCAAGTGCTGGGATTACCGGCATGAGCCACCACCGCCCAGCTGATTTAAAGCATTTTAAAGAGGCTATTTTATGATATGAAATGCATTCATCTTTTGTTAAATGTTAAGTAACTGGGCTATGCAGCATAGACTTATTCCCCAAGACTGGAAGGAATTGGTGTCAGCTGTGTTAGAAGCTGCTCAACAGGGCTGGAGAGATGGCTCAGAGGTTAAGTGCACTGACTGCTCTTCCAGAGGTCCTGAGTTCAATTCCCAGCACCCACGTGGTGGCTCACACCCATCTGTAATGTGATCTGATGCCCTCTTCTGGCCTGCAGGTGTACATGCAATAGAACACTGTACATAATAATAAATATTTTAAAAAAGAAGCTGCTCAACAGTTACAGTGGTTATCATGGTGGAGAAATGAAGCTACAAGAATAGAAAAACAGGGCTGGAGAGATGGCTCAGAGGTTAAGAGCATTGTCTGCTCTTCCAGAGATCCTGAGTTCAATTCCCGGCAACCACATGGAGGCTCACAACCATCTATAATGTAACCTGATGCCCTCTTCTGGCATGCAGGTGTACAAGCAGACAACACTGTATACATAATAATAAATAAATCTTAAAAAAAAAAAAAAAAGAATAGAACAACGAGCCAGGCATGGTGGCGCACGCCTTTGATCCCAGCACTTGGGAGGCAGAGGCAGGTGCATCTCTGTGAGTTTGAGGCCAGCCTGGTCTATAGAGTGAGTTCCAGGACAGCTAGAGCTGTTACACAGAGAATCCCTGTCTTGAAAAAGAAAAACAAACAAACAAACAAACAGTTCCAGGCCTCAAAATAACAGGGGAACTGACCTTGGAGTAAATGGTACTTGCAGAAGCATACAAGGAGCTTTTGGCTGTGATGGTGATAATGTGCCAAGGCTTCCAGGGTATTGTGGCTGCTGTGGGAAGGGAAAATGTTGGTCTGGGGATTGTAAATCCAAGAGAGATTTATGAGGCAATCTCTTGACATCGGGAAATGAACGGAGGGGCCTGTTAGCTTGAGGCCCCTCAGCAAGCAATACGAGCCATCTTTCTTTGGTCAGCCAGGAGGTAAGAAACTTGCAGGAAAACAAAGACTAGGTATCGATTTAATGCTACTGAAGGCAGCACAGCTTTGGATCTGGCCTCAGAAATCTCTTACACTATCCTCACAGGTTGAATGTTACAAAATAACCACTGGTGTTTAGAGTCTTTTACCTTTAGTAGGAATAATCTTGGCAAGAAGTGGATAAACTTCTCAAGGCTTTATTGTACATCCTGGTATTATAGATGGGGATTGTAAGGAAGAAATTAGAATCATGGTGTATGTGAAGGACTTGCAGACTAATGTAGGGGATAGAATTGCCCAACTGTTACTGTTTCCTGCAATGTATCTATATTCCTGCAATGTATCTATAGGGAGTGAAAAATATGGTTACCAACAAAACTTAATAAAGATTAGAATTTACCAGGGAAGACCTTTTGTTTTGTTTTGCTTTTTGAGACAGGGTTTCTCTGTGTAGCCTTGGCTGTCCTGGACTCACTTTGTGGACCAGGCTGGCCTTGAACTCACAGCAATTTATCTGCCTCTGCCTCCCAAATGCTGAAAGCAAAGGCGTGCGCCATCACACCTGGCTCAGGGAAGACCTTCTACTACCTGAAACATGAATGTGTTCGTATAGCAAGGGAATTTTTTGTTGTTGTTGTTGTTTTGTTTTTTGAGACAGGGTTTCTCTGTGTAGCCTTGGCTGTCCTGGACTCACTTTGTAGACCAGGCTGGCCTCGAACTCACAGCAACCACCTGCCTCTGCCTCCCGAGTGCTGGGATTAAAGGCATGCGCCACCGCACCCTGCTAGCAAGGGAATCTTAAGGGCTACCTGGTCCTTATGACATGCCATTCTTTCATACAGCATGGATATTACATCCCAAAAAGATGTATAAAGTTGATGTCTTATACCTGCTAAAAAATAGGGCCGATGTTTACCTTCAGGTAATTTGTACACCTTGCATATATAGAAATGTACCTATACTAATACTTGTAAAAGTTTGCAGAGCAAACAACAACAACAGATAATAATGAAGACAAAGCAGGTAGCACAGGTGATTCAACCTTGAAGATGCCTCAGCTACTGTTTCCTCATGAATTTGCATGACTATTAACTTTAAAAGAGCTAGCCCAAAGTCTTGATGCCAAAAAGATTGGACAGAAACAGATACAGCTAGCTTTTCCAGCACTTGGCCTATATCTTATTTTTCTTTCTTTTTTTAAAAAAAGATTTATTTATTTATTTATTATATATACAGTGCTCTAGCTGCATGTACACCTGCACGCTAGAAGAGGGCATCAGATCACATTATAGATGGTTGAAAAGCACTATGTGATTGCCGGGAATTGAACTCAGGACCTCTGGAAGAACAGTCAGTGCTCTCAACCACTGAGCCATCTCTCCAGCCCAATATCTTATTTTTCTAAGGGTACCCAAAGGATGTTTTTATGCCCAGACAGCAAAAAGTAATTTTGAGAACATGATGCCCCCATTCCCAATAGGTGGAGTGCATGTTTTGGTGGGTTACCAATGTTTGTTATTATCTAGAGGGGTTGGTTATAAGTTAGTAAAGGTTGCATTTAGGGTTTTCTTTCTTTCTCCCTCTACCTTTCTTTCTCTCTTATCTTTCTGTCCCATCTAGTGTTGGGGGAAAAGAGGGGGAAAGGGAAGGATAAAAGGGGAGGATACAGAACTATCGGATAAAAGGGAGATTATTGAATCTATTAGCCTCAAATATTTTACATTAATATTGTAGATTGATAGAAATTTAAGATTATTTTGTTCAACTTTTGTTTTATGTATTATACATATTATATATTGATAGATTTTGTTCAAAGTTCGTTTAATGTATTTGTACATATGCAACTCATTTAAAAATGTGTCATTAAAAATGTTCTAGTCTTATCAGAGCTAACTATTACAAACTGTTTAGGATGGTTGGAGATACAAGTTAGTAGTGACTTATATATAAATCTTATTTGTAGTCTTGTTAGATCCTAGTTTAGTTAATTACAGAAGAAGCTTTATTTAGTTTCTTGTATATGTTTTCAAGGTTAAGCAGATAGTGCATGACTAAAAACAAGCAATGCTTGTCTCTTTAGATATACTGAGATAGATAAGTCAACCAATTGATAGATACATAGACAGATAGAATAGATAGACATGATTATGCACTATAGCAAATGAATAGATGGTTGTCAAACACTCCAGCGATCTATATAATATGGCATTTAATAACAAAGGGCTTTTCTGACAGAGAGACACATCTGCTCCTGGCAGCACCTCCATCTACATAATGAAGAAGATGGGCATCCAGAAACAAGTGTGGCAGAACAGTCACTGGACAGAGGAACTGTTCTTATCTCTACTGCTGATAGCAGACTGACTGTCCAAACTGTGATCAAGCAGGACACTGAGAAATTGGCTGTCCAGCTTTGCAGAGACTAGGTGGGCCAGTCCTTCAAAATTCCTGCTTCACAGAACAATCTGTCAGATATTTTGGGCTGGCAGGCTGAAGACTGGATGCGCCAATGATAGAGAAAAACCTGTGACTGTCCAGGCAGTCAACTCTCTCTGTCCTGTCTATGCTTTTGGGAGTTGCTTGCCTGCACTTCCTTCATATTAGATAATATTTCCTTCTTAAGTCTCTGATGGAGTTGAAGACTAGATATCCATAGTATTACTATAAGCTTTAGTTTAAGAGCTAAAAACATGTTTAGAGGTTGATAAATGTAAATTATAATAAAGTGATTTAGGAAAACTTTGGACACTATGATACGACTCAGTAGGATACGATAGATAGTGGAATAACTTCTCCAAGATTGTCAAATACAAATGGACTGGTCCTTGTAAATGTAACTAACTTTTACTGGATAATTCTCATAATTATTTTTATAATATATAGTTTATTATTCTTTTTTTCTTTTGAGACAGGGTCTCTCTGTGTAGCCTTGGCTTTCCTGGACTTGGTTTGTAGACCAGACTGGCCTCAAACTCATAGCAATCTGCCTGCCTCTGCCTTCCTAGTGCTGGGATTAAAGGCGTGCAACACCACACCTGGCCCTATTCTTTTAATATTAAGGGGGATATGTAGTGGATATAAACATGTTTTTGTTTTGATCCCAAGTGTGGGATGGGAAACAGACTTGTGAGAGAACAGGTGATGTTTATCCACTCGAAGACGAACCACCTTATGCAGGGGCTTGGGTTTTGCCAGCTGAAACACATCCTAGTACAGACTCGGAGAGGAGATTTATATATGAGCCCAAAACAGGAGGCTGGAGCTTCTTGGGTCTTGGTATTGTTTGGCTGTTCATCACTCCACTTTGAGACGCTCCTAGAGAGAACCGCTCCAGAGAATGCTTCGGGGCTCCGGGTTCTGGCTGCTGTTCCAGGTTCCAGCAGCAACTTTGATTGAATTGCTGGTCTGCTGAAATCGTGCCGACTACACCAGGGGAATCGCTCCCATGAACTGAGTCTAAAAAGGTCTATTTCTCCTGTTCCCATAAACCTCCTTTCTCTCCTATCTAGGGTAGGTGGGCTGGAAGGGAGGTATAAGCATTAAAGAACCTCAAATAAAGTAGGTTGGGAAAAGGTCAGAGTCTACAGGTTATTTTCCAGGCACCATAGAGCATGCCTATACTTCCAGCTGGAGAAAGCAGGAAGAGCAGGAGATTGGTGTCCTCTAGGACCATACCAGGTTAGAGGTAACCCTGGGATACATGAGACTGTGGCAAACAAACATCCTTTATTTAAAGGTGGCCACCCTAAGCTATCTTGGCATTTTTTAAAAAAGGTTTTTTGAGACAGGGTTTCTCTGTGTAACAGCTCTGACTGTCCTGGACTTGCTTTTGTAGACCAGGCTGGCCTTGAACTCACAGTGATCCACCTGCCTCTACCTCCCAAGTGCTGGGATTAAAGGCATGCGCTACCACGCCCAGCTTTGGGCATTTGTTTAATAATTCAGTCTTTGTGAAAGATGGAGGTGGGTACCAGAGTGTTGATGATGAACAAAATTTTAGGGTATGGTGAGAGGGGGCATTCGCTCACTCTCTGAGGTATCACTGTTTTGTTCCTAGCATGGCAACTGCCCCTTTTAGTCGCAGTACTATTATTCAGAGTCTTTCTGGCTGTAAAGCAGTGTCATAACCCAATGAGTCTGGTAAAGAAGGGGAAGGATTTATCACTCCAAGGAATGGCCAAAATCCACGGATTGGGTCACCAGGAAGTCCACCGTGGAGCTCTCTAGGTATCTCGTCCCTGTTCATCTCAGCATCTCGGACTATCTTACCATAGGTCTGGAAGCATGGGTGCCCACAGCTCCTGACTCACATCTCCCTATCAGCCACTCTGGCCCCAAGTTTAAAATCCCATTCTAGAGCAACCACAGTGTGACCGGAGGCAGGAAATTATGGACGCCATAGTCAAGAGCCATCTGGCTGAGGGCAGGAGCAGACACAATTCCTGGGAGACATGTTGAGCATACAGAATAAGGGGTCATGCCAGCACCACCACACAGAGACTTACCAGTGAGGATGTCATGGAAACATACAGACCACATAGCTTCCATAGTTACTTCCAAAACTGGGGATCATGGTGCATGCATGTAACCCCAGATACTTGGGTTGGAGAGATAGGAATACAAGTTTAAAGCAAGACATTGTCTCAAAATTAAAAACATAATAGGGATGAATACCGAAAAAAATCGATGCCCAGAGAAGCACACTGAGTGTAAATTAGGCGATGGTTGAAAAGTTGCCACCGACGGGCTATGGTGGCGCACGCCTTTAATCCCAGCACTCGGGAGGCAGAGGCAAGCGGATCGCTGTGAGTTCGAAGCCAGCCTGGTCTACAAAGGGAGTCCAGGACAGCCAAGGCTACACAGAGAAACCCTGTCTCAAAAAACCAAAAAAAGAAAAAAAGAAAAGAAAAGTTGCCACCGTAGTCTTCAGAACAGATGAAGCCACACGTGGCCCCTTATGCATAGGTACCACGCATCTAGCATGCGGAGTCTATGGACCATGTGACATTCTCCTGGGGCTCACCGGTCCTAGGCATCCCCACATCAGTGTTCATTAGGGTAAACTGGGATTTGGCAAAGTGTGTACTTTCCCCATGCCTCTCTCTCAGCTTGTGATGTCAACAGTGTGGAGTCAGGAGTCTGTGGGTCTATAAGCCTCCCAGGTGATGCCGACAAAGGTGAGCCACAGACAATACTGAGGACTGATGCCCTAGACTACCGGCATGGTTCTGATGTGACATCTTAGACCTCCTGCCCCTGCCCCTATCCTTCCAAGGGGAGGAGAACAAGTGAGAACAGCCACGGTTTTATTTTAGAAGCACTTGGTTTTATTGCATGGAAGCCATTGAAAGTGGACTCCAGTGGACATTGCGCCCTGGCATGGTTCAGGGGCCAGTACCCTGCCTCACCTGCTGCAGCTCTTCCGGGAGAGCATACTGGGCAAGGGCCTGACCACTCCTTTGGAAAACGAGAAGGCATTCGGGAATAGGTTACGACATTTCAAGCATAATGCATTTCTAACTGCTCATTCATTATGGCGGTCATCTGTCAGTTGTACATACAGGAGATAAATGCACTTACTTGGAAAGGAGGGGGGGCAGTTTTTAGTCGTGTGGTGTGTGTGTGTGTGTGTGTGTGTGTGTGTGTGTGTGTAGCATTCAGCATACATCACGTTCAGCTACAATAAGCTATCATAATTGTCCATCACCTGGCAAGGGCTTAGGGTGTGAGGGCAGGGATCAGGGTATCTCTCTTGCTAACTTAATCCTAGTAGACATTCCTGCTTGGTGAGGGCAGGCCCGTCACCTAAGCGGTGTTTCTTCTTACAGGAAGGAAAGGAAGAAATAAAAGTTATTACGCCAACCCTTGAGTGCGGGGACTCTCCTGAGTTTCTTTGGCTGTTCTAGACGTTCCTCTGTCTCTGCCTTACTTCTCCCCCTTGGTGGCCTTGTCCTCCGTGGCCTTCTCTGGAGGCTGGCTATCTTTTTGGTCTGTGCTAGAGGATTTTTCAGCCTTTTCAGTCTTGGGTTTGCTGGGCTCTTTGGGAAGGCTCTTGTCATCCTCCTTGGCCTTGGTGTCCGCTTTGGGTTTCTCCTCAGGCTTCGTGGACTCCACCGCCTTCTCCTTGGTGTCTTTCTTCTCTGGGGCCACCACTGTCTCTTCCTTTTTTGGCTTTTCCTTCTCTGCAGGTTTGCTAGGTTCTTTGGCCTTGGTGTCCTCTGTTTCCGTCTTGGTCGTCTCTGTCTTTTCTTTGGGTTTAGCCTCTTCCTTCACCTCTGTCTTGGCAGGAGCCTCCTTTTCCGGAGTCGCTGCTTTCTTCTTATCTCCAGCCTCGTCCTTCTTGGCCTCCGCTGGAGAGTCCTTGGCCTTTTCCTTCTTCTCCTCCACCTTGGGCTTTGGGGCCTCTTTGGGTGCTTCATCTTTCTTGCTGTCCTCTGGTTTTGGTGTAGCTGGGGTCTTCTCTTCCTCTGCCTTCTTCGGGGGTTCTTTGGCTTTCACCTCCTCCTTTACAGGAGACTTCACCTCTTCCTTCTTGGGAAGCTCCTTTTCAGGAGCCTTGGCAGCTTCCTTCTCAGGGGACTTGACCTTCTCGGGGGACTTGACCTGTTCTGGAGACTTGACCCCCTCCTTGGCAGGACTTTTGACCAGCCCAGGGGATTTGATGTCTGCTGGGTGCTTTGCTTCCTCCTTCACTGGAGTCTTGGCTTCTGGAGACTTCACATCTAGAGTCTTGGCTTTCTCGGGAGACTTTGCTTCCTCTTTCACAGGGCTCTTGGCCTTCTCAGGGGATTTCACCTCAGCTGGAGGCTTCACCTCTTCCTTCACAGGGGACTTGGCTTTCTCAGGAGACTTGGCCTCAGCTGGGGATTTTGTTCCTTCCTTCACAGGGGTCTTTACCTTCTCTGGAGATTTCACCTCAGCTGGAGATTTGGCCTCAGCTGGTGACTTTGCCTCAGCTGGAGACTTGACCTCAGCTGGGGACTTGGCCTCAGCTGGTGACTTGGCCTCAGCTGGAGACTTGGCCTCAGCTGGAGACTTGGCCTCAGCTGGTGACTTGGCCTCAGCTGGGGACTTGGCCTC
>OU015747.1:47502335-47524089 GCA_907169655.1 Acomys percivali | reverse complement strand
GTGTGTGTGTGTGTGTGTGTGTGTGTGTGTGTGTGTGTGTGTGTGTGCATGAGTGCTGCTGCCTGCAGGGGCCAGAAGTGTAGAATCCTGTGCAGCTGGAGCTACAGCAGGTAGCCATGTGATGTGGGTTCTGGGAATTGAACCTGTGTCCTCTGGAAGAGCAGTAAATGCTCTTAACCACTGAGCCATCTCACCAGTCCATGCCTTTCTTTCTTTCATTCTTTCTTTCTTTTTTTCAGAGCTGAGGGGTTGGGGGAGAACCACATCGTGCATGTGGAAGTCAGAGGGTAACTTTTGAGAGTCAAGTTGTTCTTGCTTTCCACCCTGTTGGGACAGCAGGGTCTCTCTTATTTCTGATGCTCAGCAGTGTACTGGCCCGTCAGCCGCTCTTCCAGTCCTTGCCTCTCGCCTTGTTGTAGGACGGCATTGTGCCCCAGCACATCTGCTTTTCTGGTGATCAACCCTCGGAGCCATCTCCCCTCCCTTCATCAGATTCTTGAAGGATGAGGATACCCCCCCAACACCCCCCCCACCCCACACTTACTCTCTCTCTCTCTCCAATTCTCTATCTTTTGAATGTGGTTGGAGCCTTGGGCTAGGGTGGGGTAGAATTCTTTTTTTTTTTTTTAAAGATTTATTTATTTATTATTTATACAGTATTCTACCTACTTGTACACCTGCATACCGGAAGAGGGCATTAGATCTCATTATAGATGGTCGTGAGCCACCATGTGGTTGCTGGGAATTGAACTCAGGACCTTTGGAAGAGCAGACAGTGCTCTTAACCTCTGAGCCATCTCTCCAGCCCTGGGTGGAGGGTGGGGGGTATGGGGGGGGTGGGTGGGGTAGAATTCTTATAAGTGTGTTATATTATATGGCTCAATGGACTTTTTTGTTTGTCTCTTTTTTTCTGAGACATGGTCTGTATATGTAGCCCTGGCTATCTTGGAACTTTCTATATAAACTAGGGTGTCCTTGAACTCATAGAAATCAGCCTGCCTCTGCTTCCTGAGTTCTGGGCCTAAATGCAGGTATCGCCATGCCCAGCTCAATGGACCTTAAGAAGATAGATTACTGGGGCTTTGGAGATAGGTCAGCTGGTAAAATGCCTGCTGCCCAAGAATTAGGACCTGAGTTTGGCTCTCCCGTCTCTACATAAAAGCCAGAGTTCAAAGCCCCCCTGCCCCACCCCCACATTGTACTGTGGGGCTGAGGCAAGCAGCTCTCTTGAGCTCATTGGCTAGTCAGCTTAGTCAATTAGCTCAGGTTCAGTGAGAGACCCTGTCTCAAAAAGATAAGGTGAGGGTCAGAGTAAGACACCTAATGTTGACCTCTGGTTGTCACAAACACAAAAACATGCATTTACCAGGCTTGATGGTGCAAGCCTTTAATCCCGGCATTCAGGAGATAGGCAAGATAGGTAACTCTGTGAGTTGGAGGCTAGCCTGGTCTACATAGTGTTATATAGTGAGACTCTATTTCAAAGAAAACAACAACAAAAGAATGCATGTGTGTGGACACCCACACATACATGTGCACGTACCGACAAGAACATATATACACAGACACAGGCACACACACACACACACACACACACACACACACACACACACACACTAGATTCTGGGTTATTTTATAGGATCCTTCTAAAAGCAGAGGCTTTTGTCTAGTTGAATAGCAGAAGTGGGAGAATTGAGCCTGAGATTTGATGTGGAGGTAGGGTCTCCATTTGCTGAGCAGGAGGACCATGGGGCAGGCCCTGAGCACAGCCTCGGACTAGTCTTCTGCTGACAACTGGAAACTACTGTAGTGGATATAAACATGTTTTCATTTTGATTCCAAGGATGGGATGGGGATAGGATGGGGAGCAGACTTGTGAGAGAACAGGTGATGTTTATCCACTTAGAAGTCGAACCACTTTGTGGGGGAGCTCAGATTCTGCCAGCTGAAAAACATCCTAGTACAGACTCTGAGAGGATATGTGTGTGTGTATGTGTGTATACACAATACACATATATACATATACACACATATATACATATATTGGTATTGTTTGGCTGTCCTCCACTCCACTTAGAGACGCTCCTAGAGAGAATACTCAAGCGGAGCGTGCTCCGGCTGCTGTTCCACGTTCAAGCAGCAACTTTGGTTGAATTGCTAGCCTGCTGAAATCCTGCCGACTACGCCAGGGGAATCGCTCCCAGGAACTAATTCCAACAAGGTCTACTCCTCCTGTTCCCCTAAACCTCCTTTCTCTCCTATCTAGGGTAGGTGGCTTGGAAGGGAGGCATAAGCATTTAAAGAACCCCAAATAAAGTAGGTTTGGAAAAGTTGGAGCCTACCGGAAAGAAAATGGGAAATGGGTTGGCTTTCAACCAAAAGAAGATGGGCTGTCCCACAGCGGAGGAGCCTGGGAAGGAGACCGGAGGGAGCAGACAGGCAGGAGAAGGCAGCCAACACCTGGCTTCAGCCCAGGCCAGGTTTTCAGCAAAGAACCCAGGCAAGTGATGCTGCCTCCAAAACTGTGAACTAATGAGTGGATGCCGTTTGAAGCTGCTAAATAAGTGGTAATTTGTCACCTAGCAAAAGAAAACAAATGCAGATTTGCTATGAGGTCGCTAACTCTTTAAACCCCCGTGGGCTTCTCACTTTCTGATGAAAGGGCTCAGAGAAGTTTAACAGCCTCCAAAAGATCAAACACTTTGAGGGAGCTCCAGAGGCAGATCTGGGGGCCCCCAGGCTCAGCCCCTTGGCTTCCCAGTCCCATCAGGATTTTCCTGAAGGTTGAAAGGTAACAGTGAGCACCTGTCACGCAAACACAGTGGGACCGTGTCCTGTTCGTTCCCCAGTGACTGAGAGGACCCAGTCCAAACCATTGCTTCCATCTTCCGGACACTGGAAAAAAGGTGAGGGCTGCCACCATGGAAATGCTATAAATAGAAGATGACAACTTCCATTCTTTTTTTTTTTTTTTTAAATTTATTATTCTGTATACAGTGCCCTGCCTTCATGTCCACTTGCAGGCCAGAAGAGGGCATCATATCACATTATAGAGGGTTGTGAGCCACCTTGTGGTTGCTGGGAATTGAAGTCAGGACCTCTGGAAGAGCAGTCAGCTCTCTTAAGCTCTGAGCCATCTCTCCAGCCACAACTCCTATTCTTAAGTGGTTCAGAGGGAGTGGGGCTTGCCCTCAGTTTATGTTATAGTTGATAATAGGGTCAGGTGACTTGACAGAGCGCCTCAGAGCAATGAGTACACCTAGCACTCAGCACTAGATTTCTACCACCATTCTCTCTCTCCTCTCCCCCCCTTTTTTTCCCTGGGTTTTCAAGACAGGGTTTCTCTGTGTAACCTTGACTGTCCTGGACCCACTCTGTAGACCAGGCTGGCCTTGAACTCACAGCGATCCGCCTGCCTCTGCCTCCCAAGTGCTGGGTCTACAATCATTCTCAATAAAAGACAATTGAAAAAAATGACTGATAATGGCAGTGATCGGGGAAGAACAAGACCAGGCTGGGCCATCGTGAGTTACCTGAAAGTAAGGAAATACTATTAAAAAAATAAAGTAAATAATAGAACACCATTGGACTTGGCAGCGCATACCTGTGATCCCAGTACTTGGGAGTCTCCAGTTCAAGGCTACCTTGGACTACACAGCCAGACCTAGTCTCATAAATAATGTTGTGCAGGGTGGCAGGGGGGGGGTTGTGGGGTGGTGGTGTGCACACCTTTATTAACCCCAGCACTAGGGAGGCAGAAGTAGGTGGATCTCTGTGAGTTTGAGGCTCAGCCTGGTCTACAAAGAGAGTCTAGGGCAGCCAAGGCTACACAGAGAAACCTGTCTTGAAAAAAGAGAGGGAGAAGGAAAGAGAGCAAGAGCGAGAGCGAGAGCGAGAGCGAGAGAGAGAGAGAGAGAGAGAGAGAGAGAGAGAGAGAGAGAGAGAGAGAGGGAGGGAGGGAGGGAGGGAGGGAGGGAGGGAGGGAGAGAGAGAGTTTATTGGAAGGAGCCCAACCTAAAAGAACTCTGTAGAGTTGAGACAAATGAGATAAATAATGATGGAATATGTATGTGATGTATGCATATATATTAGAATATTACTCGGCTGTAAAAAGGCTTAGGCTGGTGAGATGACTTAGCACATAGCCGGTGCTTCCCATTAAGCCTGAGGTCCTGGTTTTGATCCCTCGGATGCATGTGGCAGAGGAGGGAACTGACTCCTCTGTCTCCCATGTAAATCGTATGTACAGGTATACACATGCACACACACACACACACACACACACACACACACACACACACACACGAGGTCTGGAAGCTAACTCAGGCCCTGGATTTCCATCCCAGCACTGCAAAACAAACGGGATTCTGACATAGGCTACATCATGTGTGGACCTGGAAGATGTTGCTCTTCATGATAAGGAAAAACCACACAGCCAGCACTAGGGAGACATTGCCTACAGCTCCATCCAATGGAGGCGTTTCCCAACTGAGCTTCCCTCCTCTCAGATGACTCCAGCTTGCATCAAGTGGACATCCAGCTTGCGGGCACACTGGGTTAGCTTTATATGACGTAGCTAGAATGGTCAAGCGCATGGAGAAGGAAAACTGGAATAATTGGCTACCAGGGACTGGGGCGAGAAGGCGCTGGGCTCTGGTGGTCATTGAGTGTGTTGTTTCAGTTTGAGAGGAGAAAGGATGGTTCCGCATATGGGCAGAATACTGTATAAATAATAAATAAATAGTGCTCTTCCCCTCTTTGTCCACTAGAGGGCCCTCAAGTGACATTAGTGGCCATCCTTTTCCTCCAAATGCAGTCTGGGCACAGGCCCTGCAAATGCCCCTGCTGGTCCAAGTTTCTAGACTTCTCTTTCTATATGGTTTTGAATCTCCAACCCAAGATTCTGCTTACTGCTTCTTGTTGCTTTGAATCCTTTAGATCCCTAAAAATTGCCACAAAGTGACTGTGTTCACAAGCCTCACTGACAACAGCAGCCTCCCGCCTGCCTGCCTTCTGGGCTGCACAGTAATGGGCAAGTAGTGTGCGAACCCGGGCCGTGAGCGATCCCTACGGCGCCGGTACTCACGGCTCTGCTCTTCATGCCTGCTTTAGTTTTTGTGCTTGTTTGTTTGTTTGTTTGTTTTCCTGGAAATTGAATCCAAGGCCTTACATATGGTAGACAGGTTCTTTGCTTTAGTACAGGCTGGTCCAGGATGCCTTCTGAAAATATAGGTGTGCACCACTTGTCGCACATGGAGCCTTTGGAAGCTGCAGTCAATACTCTGAGTACTGCCTGGCTGTGTCTTAAGGACTTTGCCTGCCAGGCACGGTGGCGCAAGCCTGCGACCCCAGCCCTCAGGAGGCAGAGGCAGGCGGGAGGCTGCTGTTGTCAGTGAGGCTTGTGAACATAGTCACATTGTGACAACTTTTAGGGATCTAAAGGATTCAAAGCAACAAGGATCAGTAAGCAGAATCTTGGGTTGGAGATTCAAAACCATATAGGAAGAGAAATCTAGAAACTTGGACCAGCAGGGCATTTGCAGGGCCTGTGCCCAGACTGCATTTGGAGGAAAGGATGGCCACTAATGTCACTTGAGGGCCCTCTAGTGGACAAAGAGGGGAAGAGCACTATTTATTTATTATTTATGCAGTATTCTGCCCACATGTGTGCCTGTGCGCCAGAAGAGGGCACCAGATCTCATTATAGATGGTTGTGGTTTCTGGGAATTGAACTCAGGACCTTTGGAAGAACAGACAGTGCTCTTAACCTCTGAGCCATCTCTCCATCCCGAAGAGCACTATTTAATTTGTCCAAATTAAGTCTATCTTGCTATCTACCGGGAATTGATACCAGGACGACCCAAAAAAAAAAAAAAAAAAAAATCCCTGGAGCCCCAAGGTCTTGATACTGCAATATGGTATTTGCATAGCGCCTACATATATCATTCTGTGTACTTTAAGACATTGCTCCATGACTTACATAAGACGGAACGCGACATAGATACTATATGAACAGCTGTTATAGTGGGGGCTGGGGGCCCAGCTCACTGAGAGTGCAGGCCTTTGCCGCACCCACCTGATTCTCTAACCCTCACCCGCTGAGGACCTTCCACAGGACTTTCCGTGCAAGCCTCCCTGCCTCTGTAGTGTTTTTCTCCTTGAGGTTCCTGTCTCAGTCTATGAAGAAACCCCACTCTCAGTCAGAAGATGTATGCCTACCCTTGCAGGCCAATCCTTATAAGGCAGGTCTGGGGCCTCTGTTTCCTTGGAAATGTTTGGTTTCAGACCAAATCTCCTTCGGTAATCCAGACTGGCTTGTAGCTGACGATCCTCCTGCCTCTGTCTCCCAAGTGTGTGTGTGTGTGTGTGTGTGTGTGTGTGTGTGTGTGTGTGTGTTACAGGTGGGCCCCTCCACGCCCACATTTTACACTCTGCCTCTACTATTTGTCACTTAAATACGAACTCTCTCCAGCAGGGTACTTTACAGCTTTTTTATTGTTGTCAAATTTCACATTCCCAATAAATTTTGTTTTCTATATGATTGACAACTGCCAGAATCTCTCCTTAGAAACATCTCCTCCAGACGGCTGAGCAGTCAGCATGCTATGTTCATATGCAACTTTTCTATCTGGGTAGACGTCTAGCCATCAGAACTGTGAGAAAAATACATTTATGCTGCTGCAGCAAAAAGGTCCCCCCCCCTCTTTTTTAGTTTTGAAAAAAAAAAAAGGTTTAAAAAAATGGAATAAGGGGCTGGAGAGATGGCTCAGTGGTTAAGAGCGCCCCCTCCTCTTCCAAAGGTCCTGAGTTCAATTCCCAGCAACCACATGGTGGCTCATGACCATCTCTGATGTGATCTGATGTCTTCTTCTGGCCTGCAGGTGTACATGCAGGCAGAACACTGTATACATAATAATAAACAAATAAATCTTTTAAAAAATGGAATAAAGTCTGTGACTGAGGTAAAGATTATTAGACTTTGCAGGCAACATGAAGAGATAGAATGGAGGCTGAAGGAGACCAGAGTCTGACCTTAGCTAGTGAGACCACACTTTATGGTCACACAGTAGTGAGAGGCTGCCTCCTCTTAGGACTGGAGTGTGGGAGTGAGGAAATTGATGCAGTTGTGGGGGCTATGTGCAGGGCTATGGTCTCTTTCCTGAACTGGTCAGCTTCAAGCAACACAGATAATTTTTTTAAAGATTTATTTATTTTAATTACATATACAGTGTTCTGCCTGTATGTATGCCTGCACACCAGAAGAAGGCACCAGATCTCATTACAGATGGTTGTGAGCCACCATGCGGTTGCCGGGGATTGAACTCAGGACCTCTGGAAGAACAGACACTGAGCCATCTCTCCAGCCCCCAACACAGAGGATCTTGAGAAACAGGCTGTCTCTTCATCATTCTTCTCTGGGGTGAGCAAGGTCAGCTGTGATCTCATACAAATCCTGTTTTTAAAACCAGAGCACTTTGTCAAAGTTATCTTACTGATGACAACTTCCTGGTGTTGATGTGATCCTACACACATCTATAAAAGTCACCGTTGAGGGAAACTGGGGGGAGGTACATGGTATTCTTTTTGTTGTTTTGTTGTTTTGTTTGTTTGTTTTGAGATAGGGTCTAACTATGTAACTTTCAGCTGGCCTGGGACTTTTTATGTAGACCAGGCTGCCCTTGAACTCAGGGATTAAAAAGTATGGATTTTTTTTTTGTTTAAATTTTTATTTATTTATTGTTTTTGTTGTTGTTGTTGTTGTTTGTTTGTTTTTGTTTTTGTTTTTGTTTTAGAGACAGGGTTTCTCTGTGTAGCTTTGGCTGTCCTGGACCTGCTTTGTAGACCAGGCTGGCCTCGAACTCACAGCGATCCACCTGCCTCTGCCTCCCGAGGGCTGGGATTATAGGCGTGCGCCACCACGCCCGGCCTGTTGTTTGTTTTTTTAAGACAGGGTTTCTCTGTGGAGTCTTGCTTGTCCTGGACTCACTTTGTAGACCAGGCTGGCCTCGAACTCACAGAGAACCGCCTGCCTCTGCCTCCTGAGTGCTGGAATTACAGGCATGGACCACCATGCCCAGCTATTTATGTTGATGTGTATGTGTGCCATGTGCATGTATGATACCTGTGGAAGTCAGAGGAACATTTTAGGTCCCCTGGGACTGGAGTTACAGATGGCTGTGAGCTACCATATAGGTGCTAGGACTCAAACCCAGGTCGTCTGGAAGAGCAGCCAGTGTTCTTAACTGTTGAGCCATCTCTCCAGCCCAGCATATGGGATTCTATTTTGTCCATATTTTAAAAAACAATTTGCTGTAACTCTACAGTTATTACAAAGCTTTAAAGAATGTAAAAATGGCTGGGTGCGGTTGTGCACAGCTTTAATCCTAGCACAGGGAGACAGAGGCAGGCGGATCTTGGTTTTCACGGGGAGTTCCAGGTCCGCCCAGGTGATGGCAATTCACTTGTTACAATGTTACAATAAGCCCATGAAGCCCTGAGTTAATAAGAGTGGTAGTACTACACAAACCAGGCATGGTAATACGTTACTGTGATCTCAACACTGGGACCAGCTTGGGTTACATAGCAAAATCCTGTCTCAAAACTAATAACACACAAATAATAAAGGTAAAAAGTTAGACATATCAAATATAGGAGATAGCCAAGTGTTAAAAAAGTGATTGTCTCAGAAGCCCACTTAATTTTTTTTTTTTTTTTGGTCTTCTCTTTTGTTACTAATATACTTTTCTCTCTGCAATGCAGATATTACTGGTTTGATAAAAATGTTAGAATAGAGGTTTTATAATGGTTTACGGGGGGAGGGGGAGAACACAAGTTAGAGAGTATTAGAAAAAAATTAATAGGAAAGTCAGGAACGAAATGGCTGTATCAATTGAGGTCCTGGCCAAAGGGACATGTTATTCGCCTTAGCTCACTCCGAAGTTCCCCCTTGGATGAAAAATCTAGGGAGTAGCTTGTGTTTTTCTGCCAGAACGATGAATTCTCCAAGGACTGCAGAAAAAGTCTAGCTTTAGCCTAGCAGACAGGCGCAGTCTGGCGGCTGATCAGAATTACAGCTCCGGTTTTGGCGTTCCCATTTACCGAGCTAATGATGTTGGATTCAGTCTCCCCCATCTGCAACTCAGAAAGAGATGGACTTTAAAGATCTCCCACTCTCCCAAGAACCAAGAACACAGCACACCCCCTCCCCAGACCCTCCCTCGTCACAAAGGCCCTCCCTGCCAAGGCTCCGCCCCTCCCACACTAGGCCCCGCCCTACCCAGTCCCCAGCCCCTCCCCGGGTTGCACCCTTGACCCCGCCCCCGGGGTGTGCGTCCACCGGAAGTTCCGCGCGCGGGCAGCTCACTTCCGCTCGGCAGGTGACAGCCACGGGTCTTGGAGCTGCCGGCTGTAGCGACGCACCGGCGGAGAGGGAGGCGGAGGCTGCGGACATTTTGCTGCTGAAGTGAGCCGAGCTGTGGCACCCGGAGCCGTTTGGACCTGCGGGCGAGATAAAAAAAAAAAAAGGCAGCCCGACGAGATAGAAGAACGGAAGGGGTCCGAGGTGAGGCGGGGGGGAGGTGAGGTGGGGGGGTGAGGTGGGGGGAGGGTCTGCGAGGTCAGAGGTCACGGAGAGGACGCTGCGCTGGAGGGGCGCGAGCCGAGTGTGGGCCAAAAGGGCTGCGTGCTCATTCATTCACGCCAGCGTGGCGGCCGGCCTCAACCCGTCACCTCAGGGCCGCAGTCCCCTTTGGAGAGGCCAGCTGGAGAGACTTCTTGGACTTAGGCCCCTCCTGCGCTCCGCTTCCCCCTCCGCACTCCATGGCCAACCTGGGGCCTCCCGGTGCAGGGCCTTCATTCTCAGCCACCGCCCCCTAAATGGGGCAAAAGTCTAGAAATGGCCCTGTGCCGCCCGCCCCCTCGTCCTTTGAGAGCCCTCAGGGACAAGTTGACAGAAGGAGGTGGGGGGAACACCTGTACCAGTGCTAACACAACAAGAGTGTCTGTCACTGATTATCCAGCCCTTAATGACTTCGCAGCTCAGTGCTGAGCACTTTGTGGACTGGGCTCACAGCAGCCCCTGTAAGGTAGCTGCTGTTGCTTTACTCATCTCGCTCACGAGGACACGGAGGCACAGGACGTTAAATCTCACATGGAAGGTCATTTGAATAGTAGAGGCAAAACCAGACTCCCTCTGCAGGTGTCCAGGACCATCAAAGCGCGGGGGCAAAAGAACCTGGAGACAGTTTGGGGGTCTAGAAGTTTATATATTGCCGCCATTATAATGTCTGGGTTGGTGTCAGGATGCAGCCTTCTGGCCTCTGGTCTGGTCTGATCTACATAAGAAGCATTTAATTCACGTCCATTAGGAGGCTGTAGGAGGCTGTTCTGTCGCAGACTGTTGCTGTCAGTGTTTATTGACTTTCAGGGCTGAAGTTTTTCCTGACTCTTTGGGAACTGGAAGACACCAAATGGGCTGTTCTTTTTTCTTTGTTTGTTTTTCGAGACAGGGTTTCTCTGTGTAGCCTTGGCTGCCCTGGACTCACTTTGTAGACCAGGCTGGCCTTGAACTCACAGTGATCCACCTGCCTCTGCCTCCCGAGTGCTGGGATTAAAGGTGTGCGCCACCATGCCCAGCCAAATGGGCTATTCTTGAAACAAATACCACTGTGTTTGAGCATCATTGCTTTTGCAGTAAAGAGGGGCGATATGTACTAGAAGAACATATCCAAAGGAAAAGGGGCTTTGGCTGTGTCATGGTGCCTGGGATGAGTTGCCTGCCTGGCAGGTGGAAAGGTGATTTGGTGGCTGGAGAGTGAGGTTCCCTTTCTTTGTAGACATTTTCTTATTCCCGTTATGCTTTAGTTTCCCTGACAGCAGCACAAAAAAGATTTAAGTGCCTTCCTACTTCCTCTTGAGTACAATGGAACATAGTGACCCTGTGAAGGTTTCTTTGCACTGTTGAAAAAAAGCAGTAAGTAAAAGTGTTACATTAATTGTCTCCCCCGTCCCACCCACCCCCTTTTTTTGTTTGTTTTTGGTTTTGGTTTTTCCAGACAGGGTTTCTCTGTGTAGCCTTGGCTGTCCCAGACTTACTTTGTAGACCAGGCTGGCCTCGAACTCACAGCGATCCGCCTGCCTCTGCCTCCCAAGTGCTGGGAACTCCCTCTCCTTTTTTAAAAAGCCATTCTCACTCTAGCCCAGACTGGCCAGGCTCTCGCTGTGTCTTGCATTCACAGCAGTTCTCTTGCCTCAGTCTCCCAAGCTCTGCAACTGATTACAGACCTGAGCCGCCCCACTCAGCTCTTTTATCTGTCTGTCTATTCATTATGAGCTCTGCAATCTGTTTTTCTAGTTCCACTGAACTCACAGGAAC
Source organism: Acomys percivali (assembly GCA_907169655.1). NCBI lineage: Eukaryota > Metazoa > Chordata > Mammalia > Rodentia > Muridae > Acomys > Acomys percivali. The sequence goes on along the minus strand of OU015747.1, from coordinate 47,512,715 downwards.
TTAATAGTGTCACTTTATCCTTATCCTTCCACGGGATAATTGTTTTAAAGCAACTCGCAGGAGCATAAGCAGAGCCTGGGGCTCGGGCTCTGTCCTGAATTGAGTGCACTGGTCCCCTTGCATCTTAGGAACTGTCAAGAGGGTTTTGCTAATCCCAGAGAACCAGGCCTTCAGAGTCTGTACAGAGATCTAATGAGTGTGGGCTGACTGGACGCTTCACACTGGGTGGCTTCAAAGGCTCAGAGGTCCAGTGGAAAGAGCACTGACTCCCTGCCAGCCAGCTTCTGGCTCCAGCTCCAGGTCAGTAGCTTCCTAGTAGTGTGACCTGGATAATTCACTTAAACTGGGTTTCTAACTTACTAAAATATGTAGCTATAGCTAAGTGGTAGAGTACTTCCCCAGCATTTGCAAGGCCCTGGTCCCATTCTCAGCACTGAGAAAAATAAGGGTTTTTGGAGAAATGTGTGGTACATGCCTGTAACCCCAGCCAGCACTCATTAGGCTGAGACAGGACAAGGTCAGCATGGTCTGTCTAGTAAGTTTCAGCCATGACTACATAAAAAGACCTTGACTCAAAATAATCACAAGGAAACACTATTGAGCCCCTTCCAGGGTCTGTAGGTGTTAGATGAGGATTTCCTGTAGAGTGTGTTGCTGTTGACCCTAGACCATGGTACTGCTGAGGCCTGCGTCTGGGGAAGGCTGTCTGCCCTGTGAGGGCATTGCTTCCTTCTCCAGTTAGACCTTTAAGTGCTAAAGCCCACTCTTGTGCTTCTCACTTCACTTCCTAAAAGTATTTGAGAACAGTTTGTTGTGGGTCTCACTGGGACTGGGTTTGGCCTTTCATCTTCTTCATGGTTTACTGCTCACTTCCCAAAAACCCCTTGAGCCTGGCACCAAAGCCCGAAGCGCTAACAGGAAGCAGGCACGGTTTTGGTTAGGCTTTATACTTCGGTGTGTTTCTCAACAGGTCTTTTTTTCTTTCTTCATTTTTTACCCCTGATCTTTATCACTTTACAAAGAGATGGGAGCCGGGCAGTGGTGGCGCAAGCCTTTAATCCCAGCACTTGGGAGGCAGAGGCAGGCGGATCACTGTGAGTTTGAGGCCAGCCTGGTCTACAATGCGAGTCCAGGACAGCCAAGGCTACACAGAGAAACCTTGTCTCAAAACAAAACAAAACAAAACCAAAAAACAAAACGAAATACAAAGAGATGGGAAAATAATTATGGAGAAAATATAACCCAAACAGTTAGGGAAATTGAAAACAAAAAGCAAAAACAAAAACAAAACTACCTGGTCAAGTGTGGTGGAGCCTGGCTTTAATTCCATTCCAGCACTTGGAGGTCAGAGGCAAGCAGATCTGTGAATTTGAAGCCAGCTTAGTTTATAGAGTGAGTTCCAGGACGGCCACGGCTATAGAGAAACCTTGTTTTGGAAAACAAAACCAAAAATAAAAAATAAACCCTACTTGAAAATCCATCAGTGACTCCTCCTTTCCCTGAGCTGGAGCTAACTTTCAGCGCAGCATCCAAGCCCTTCTAAGCTCCGACTTCCGCCTGGCTCTCCGTTTCCTCCTCCCACTGTACTCTTTGACCTCCTCCCAGGCAAAATCAGCTGCTGCCACTTTTTTGTTGTTGTTTTTGTTTATCAAGACAGAGTTTCTCAGTGTGGCCTTGGCTGTCCTGGACTCACTTTGTAGACCAGGCTGGCCTCGAACTCACAGAGATCCACCTGCCTCTGCTTCCTGAGTGCTGGTTTTAGGAGTGCACCACCTTTCCCAGTTTGCTGCTGCCACTTCTGCCAGCTGTACCTGTGCTTTGTCTTTGTCTTGTGCTCTTCTCTCTCTCTGCACCCCACCCCTCCTGCTCTTCCCCTCAGGTGTCCTAATTCTCTGTTTAATTGGCTGCCTTCTGAGTAAAGGTCTCTTAGTCTTAGTCCTTTGCAAGAACTTGTCTGAATTGAGTGTGTCTCCAGCATCTCCTGTCTCCAGGGACAGGGGACAGCGTGACTGGTAGAGGGACTGAACTATTCTCAAGTCGCTATCGCTGTTCCCAGTCTGTAGAGTGCCCGAGGTCCTCCAGAGTTCTGAGGAGCGGGGAGATGGTAAACCTTCGGTAGTGTTGGCTCATGTCTGCCAAACCAGTGTGCTGGATTCTGCATGTGTTGACCTGTTTTAGCTTTACAATCCTCTAATTCCAGGATGAATCTTATTAGCTCGTGGGGCCAAGAAGCTTGGCTGTGGTTCTAGATTTTGAGGCTCCCTTGCGTCTTCAGCCTTGGGCTGGACCTCTAACAGGGTGGTCTCTGAAGATGGACGTCCCCCTTCTAGTTAAGGCAAAAGTGTAGCTGCTTGACTCCAGAGGCCATCAGCTAGGATGCTGTAGTTACTGACCCCCCAGGTTCCAATCCGTTCCTTCCAGGGTACTCTAAGATAACACATAGAATTGGTAGATGACAGGGAGTCATACTTCAAAATCTTTTGTTTTATACTCTGTGTGTGCACGTGTGTGCGATGGCACTTTGGCTCTCTCCTCCTACCATAGGGATCACACTCAGCTCGCCAGGCTGGGCAGTCTCACTAGTTCTGTTGTGTTTTATTTTTAGTGCTGGTGGTTAAAACTCAGGGCCCCATACATACCAGGAAAGTATACCACCACTGACCCGGATCCCCAGCCCTCAAAAGCTTTTCTGTTTGTTTTAGACAGGGTTTCTCTGTGTAGCCCTGGCTGTCCTAGAACTCACTCTGTAGACCAGGCTGGCCTTGAACTCATAGAGATCTGCTGCCTGTACCTCCCAAGTGCGGGGATTAAAGTTGTGAGCCACCACGCCTGGTCTCAAAAGCTTTTTTTTTTGGTAATTATTTTATGTGTATGAGTGCCTACATATATGTATGTGTACCATGTGTGAGTGGTGCCCTTGCAAGTCGGAAAAGACTGACAGGTTCCCTGGGACTGGAGTTACAGACAGTGTTGAGCTGCCGTGTGGGTGTCAGGAACTAACAAATGCCTTTAATCCACTGAGCCATTTCTCCACACCCTTCTGTGCGGTCAGGGCCATCCTTGCGGTGGCCTGTGAGAGTCAGAAGACAGCTTTTGGGAGTCTGTTCCCCTGTTACCATCAGGGCTCCACCCAGGGCTCACATGCAGGTTCTCAGTCTCACTGACCCTTATACTTTTTTTTTTTAACCACACCCTAATTGGTTTTTGGTCGTAAGCTCTTTGAGGTAGAAGGACAGATTTTGTATAGCCAGATGTTGAGTCTGCTTTCATCATCTTTGTTCTTTGATCTTGAACAGTTGAAATTCTTGGTGTTGAGATTCTGACAACAGAGACTTCCTTAGTCTAGCATTCATTCACTCATTCATTCATTCAGTGTTTACTGAGCCTCCTAGAATCTGGCACTGGGGTGTGCTAGTATGTAAACAAGCCGGGCCTAGTTTTTACTATATTGATGTTTTCACTCAAGGGAGAGAAAAAGCAGAATTGGAAAACAAATGCGGTGTGAGAAGAACAGAAGCCATAGCAGCCAGAGCCTGTTTAAATGGACACCATCTTAAGATGCATGTGTATAAAAGTAGTCTCGTCTCAGGACCCCAGCACACCACAGTAAAGCAGCACACCCATACAGTGATGGCAAGGCGCTCTCCTGACAGTGTTCAGTCCCATTCGCTGCATCCTCAGAGCACATTCAGTCACGCTCACCTCAGAAGCACTAGGTGCACTCTCACGTCCGCCCTGGGGTGGTAGGCATGGTACCCAGGACTTCATGCTTGCTGAGCTCTTCCACCATTACTGAGCCCCATACCTAGTCCAGCTGTTGCTTTGGTCTGGGTGATATTTCCTATACAACTTTCCCCTCAAGGAGGCCTTCTGTGTCCACTAGTTAAATGGCAGTCTCCTTTCCCTGCTCCATGCTTGCTGGCCTCCTCTTTTCCTGCTTTTTTTTTTTTTGGCCTGTGTCTGCAGCTTTATTTTTGTTTGTTTACTTTTTGTTATATTTAATGTTGCTTGTTTGCAAATATTTCTATTTCCTTCATTGCACATAAACAGCTTCCAGTGCATGGTAGGTGCTTGGTGAATGTATGCATATGTATCAAAAAATCCCAGAGGGGGGAAATACCGAGAATAGCAAATAAATACCTTCTTAAGATGGTAGGAGCAGGGGTGTGTCTCTGAATTGATGTCATCTAAGCTGAGATTTGAAGGATAACTCAGAGCAGCCATCCTAGGGCAGGAGGAGGTAATCCTGGTAAGATCAGCAGGTCCAGAGACAGCTAGTAAAACCCTGAGGGCCTAATGCTCTGAGGTCCTTGAGGGTGTGGAGGTGCTCTCATTGCAGCCCCCATGCCACACTTCCCCGCCTTCTATAATCTGCCCACTTTGAGCCTGTGGGAGCAGATTATTATGGCCTCCCTCACTGAAGGAAGGACCTGAGCATGTCTTTCCTCCATTACTTTTCTGTTGCTGTGAAAAGGCATCATGACCAAGGCAACTTACAAAAGAAAGCATTTACCATATTTTTCAGACCATAAGATATACTTTTCCCCCCAAAAGTGTGTGTGTGTGGGAATTCGGGGGCGCCTTATGGTCTGATTGCTGTTTTTTTTTTTTTTTTTTTTTTTTTACAGTTTTTCTTATTTTACTGCTCTAAAAACTGGGTGTGTTTTATAGTCCAAAAAGTATGGTAATTTGGGGACTCAGCGTTCCAGAGGGTTAGAGGTATGCCTGTCATGGTGGGTAACATGGCAGTAGGGCAGGCATGGGGCTTGAGGCATAGCTGAGAGCTGACATTTGATCCAAAAGCATGAGGTAGAGAGAGCTAACTGGGAATGGTATGTGCTTTTGAAACCTCAAAGTCCACTCCAGCGACACACCTTCTCCAGCAAGGGCACACCTAACCCTTCCCAGGCAGTTCCAACAGCTGGGGGCCCAACGTTCAAACATCTAAGCTACAGGGGCCATTCTCCTTCTAACTACCACAACTATGGATTTAGAATTAATTAACTGTGTGCTTCTGAGAGTGGATGGAACCTTGGGCCTTGTGCATGCTAGGCAAGCGTAGCCACGAGCTCTTCTCTCAGCCCGTTTTTCCACATTTGAGATGTCGCCACCTGGATATCTACCCTGTGCCATTTTTTCTCTCCAATCATGTTTATGTTTAACCTTCCATTTATTGGCTGTAAAATGAGCTTGGTGGTCTGGTATTGTCCATTTCAAGATAGTCACTAGTAGTTTGAGATTGGTTTATAAAATATGTAATTTCCCCAAGAGTTGAGCACAGTTATAAATTATAAGACCTTGTCTGAAAACAGTCAGGGAAGACAGGTGTGATGATCACACCTTTGACCCCAGAACTCCATGTATTTGGGAGGCAGAGGCAGGTGGATCTCTGTGAGTGGCTAGCCTGGTCTACTAGTAAGTTCTAGGACAGCCAAGGCTACATGTTAAGACTCTGAGCCAAGACTCAAAAGAAGGTCCAAGACATGAAGCTGTCTGGAGAAAAAGCCTTCCTAGCAAAGCAGACAGATTGTCCAAAGACCCAGCATTATAGAAACATGCTGGACAGGTGGCTCATTGGCTAAGAGTACTTGTTCTTGCAGAGGACCCGGGTTCAATTCCTAGATATGGGCTATGGGAGCAGATGTGGTGAAGAAACTGAGGTTTTATTGTGGGAAGTTGTTACAGATGCTATTGGTAGTAAGTGGATGGGGGAAGCTGCAGGGCAGCTAGTCAGGGGAGGAAAGGCTGCCTGCCTGAGGTCACTTTATTCTTGTTGAATTTGAGCCCTGCTAGTTATAGGGACCTTCAGATAGAGATATCATCAGTTAGGAGGTTTGGCTATGTGAAGTAGGAGTTGAAGTGGGAGGGTGGGCCCAGGGCTGAAGCAGTGTAGGACAAGAGAAGAGGGATTGGGCGTGAGCCCCAGGGCGCTCTCTTGTGGGGAGGAGGAAAGCAGAGTGAGTTCTGCCATGCAAGGGAGGACAGTGTCTAAGAGGAGGCACTGCTCGGCAGTGGCAGGTGCCACCTGATCTTTGACAAGACTGCTGCGTCCTCTGCTGGCAGGGTCCACCACACGGGCCTGCAAGGCCATCCCTGAACCTTGTGCTTCCTTCTCTAACCTCTTTGCTCATCTCTTCTCCCAAGGCCTTTGCTGTGTGATATGGTCTTGCTGTGTAGCCCAGCCCAGGCCTCAAACCCTCTGAGATTTGTTTTCTGCAGGGCAGATGACTCTTCTGTCCTCTGCAGTCCTATCTTTGGCCTACTGTGTACAACTCTTGTGTGGGCACAGTCCCAGCCTGGCAGTGGGTGGCACTCCACACAGGTCTCCAGAAAGTGTACCCTGTGGTAGGTGGGAAAACAGACGGTAGTGAGCCTTGTTCTGTGGTCTTTGGCTTCTTTCTTTTTATGTTAACATGAGTATTGTCATAAAGAAGTCCTTACTAATTTGGTCATTTTGGTTTTATTATTTTTTTTATTAGTTTTGTTTTCTGAAACAGGATCTCTGCCTCCCAAGTGCTGGGATCAAAGGTGTGTACCACAACAACCAGCTTGTTGTTTGTTTTGTTTTGTTTTGTTTTGTTTTTTTAGTTCTTTGAGACAGGGTTTCTCTGTGTAGCCTTGGCTGTCCTGGACTCACTTTGTAGACCAGGCTGGCCTCAAACTCACAGTAATCTGCCTGCCTCTGCCTCCCAAATGCTGGGATTAAAGGCGTGCACCACCACCACCTGGCTTTGTTTTATTATTTTTTTTATTATTGTTTAGGGTTTTTGTTTGTGTGTTTTTCCAGACAGGGTTTCACTGTGTAGCCCTGGCTGTCCTGGAACACTCTCTGTAGACCAGGCTGGCCTGGAACTCAGAGATCCACCTGCCTCTGCCTCCTACAGGCGTGTACCACCTGACAGGCAGGGTTTTTTGTTGTTGTTGTTGTTGTTGTTGTTGTTGATTTCTTTTTGTTGTTGTTGTTCTGTTTTGTTTTAATCCAGAGGAATGTGGCTGTTTTTTCTTTTTTCTTTCTTTCTTTCTTGGACAGCAGCTTTCAACACATTATTGTTGGAGATTCCTTGGAAACTGACAGCTGATTCTGAAATTAGATTCTTGAGGCTCACTGCTGATGAAGGACTTTTGCTTTGGTACTTTTCTACCTTTGGGTCCTTTTCATTTTGAAGCTTTTAATTATCATGAGCCTCAAGAGATTGCTTTGATTAATCAGTTCTCATCCAAATCCCAAGAGACTCCTGGCTTGGCAGGCTTACCCAGACAGGCTTTTATGAGGCATGTTACCAAACCTGATGGTCCTGCTGTTCCAGGTAGCTAGATGGGCCCTCAAGTAACCTGCTATTCAACATCTGAGGAATTCTGCAAGGATGTGTGGCAGCCCATAGCCTGTACCCTTTAGCTTGACCTGTGTGCATTTCTACCAGGGCTTCCTTCAAAGGAGGGTATTTGTCTCTCTGGACAGAGTGGGACATTGTGACCTCCTCATAAGATAGTGCTCAGGGGTGTTGGGACTGCTGTTTTCTAGCTGTGCCTTTCTGGAGCTAGCATTTCTAGCTGTGCCTTTCTGGAGCTAGCATTTCTAGCTGTGCCTGTCTGGAGCTAGCATTTCTAGCTGTGCCTGTCTGGAGCTAGCATTTCTAGCTGTGCCTTTCTGGAGCTAGCATTTCTAGCTGTGCCTTTCTGGAGCTAGCATTTCTAGCTGTGCCTTTCTGGAGCTAGCATTTCTAGCTGTGCCTGTCTGGAGCTAGCATTTCTAGCTGTGCCTGTCTGGAGCTAGCATTTCTAGCTGTGCCTGTCTGGAGCTAGCATTTCTAGCTGTGCCTTTCTGGAGCTAGCATTTCTAGCTCCAAACAAATGCCTCACCCTCTCTTGGCTTATCTATGAACCTATGGTGTTATTAAAGTCTTCACAGATACTATGAAGATTAAGTTTTTAATTGATGTACTTTTAGTCCATTTACTTATTGTGTGTGCCATAAGTGTGTGGAAGTCAGAGGGCGACTTGGAGGATTGTCTCTCACACATGGGTCCTTGGAGTCAACTCAGTTCATCAGGCTTGGTGGCAAGCACCCTTACCTGCTCAGCCATCCTGCCAGCCCTGTGAGGACTAGATTTAAAACTCTCTGTAGTGTCTCTGTTTGTCATACTTCTGTCATCACCATCTTTGTTCTGCATTTCATGCCAAGCCTGAAGAACACAGAATATTGTTTTCATAGATGCTGAGCTGCCTGTATGAGTCTGGTGACCACACTGTCTCAGAGAGAAAGTCTAAAGTCTGGTTTCTCTGCTGATGACTCACCTTTTCGTCTTTGCGTTGGCCTTACCTGTTCCCTGTCTTTACATGAATGGTGGTGCTTACCTGTGGGGGAACCTTTACCTTTTATAAGACTGTTGGGTGAAGAGTGTTGATAGCTCCTTTGTAGAATGTTTGCTTTGCAGGTTTGACACTAGGTTCTGTCAGCAACACCACTAGAAAAAGTAAAAGTCAAAAAGATTGTCAGGTGGGGAGAAGTGCCTGGAGCCCGACTCAGCCTCATGGGGGCGGGTCACAGTTAGGCAGAGCACAGAGCACATCAGCTAGCTAAGCTGTCTCTGTCCTCCAGACAGAGCTGAAAGAGCAGGGCACATACAGTGACCCAAGTGTGGCTTCTCGGTCTTAGTGAAGGACAAGTGGCAGCCACACTCTGACCCCTCTATTGTGTGTGTTTCCACGTGTGTGCTGGTGCATGAGTGTATGGCTACATTCATGTGCTTGTGGAGGCCAGAGGCCAGCTTGAGCTGTTCCTTGGGTGCTGTTCATCTTGATTTTTGAGATGTTTTCTCACTGGCCTGGAACTCGCTAATTTTTCTAGTTTGGCTAGTAAGCTCCAGGCGCCACCTGTCACAGGTGTGTACCATCAGCTTTTCATGTGACTTCTGGAGGACTCAGGTCCTCACACTTGCTTGGCAAGCACTTAACCAACTGACCTTTTCTCCTGGCTGAAGAAAGCTCTTTTCATTCTTTCTTCCTTAGCCTTTCCCCTTTCTTTTCTCTGTACTTTTGAGCCAGGGTCTCACGATGAAACTTTTCCTAAGCTGGCCTGGAACTCGTGATCCTTGTTCCTTGGCCTCCCGAGGGCTGGACTTACAGTTTGTACCTCTGCGCCCGTTCTAGGTTAGTCTTGATGTCCTTGAGATCCATATATCCACATAGCAGGTTTCTGAGCAGCTCTCACCAGGGAAGGATTTAACAGTCGAAGCCCCGGCATCGGCCTTCAGGGGTCAGTTTTCCCTGCCTAAGTGTCCATGCGTTCAGAGCTGGTGCTGGCACCTGAGTCAGAACTCCTTAAATGGTTCTCATCTCTGTTCTGCTGATCCACTCCCTCATTAACTCACCAAATGCCCTCAGTGTTCAATGCATGTGCTAGCATGTCATCCTCAAAGCTTCTCAGTGTAGAGCCTGCACAGCTCTGACAAGACACTGCCCTGAAAGGAAGAAAGTCCTGTCCTGGCCAATGCCTGGCCTCCTCAGTGTTATGTTGTTCCTTCCTACTAAAGATTTAAGTAACTCAGCAGGTGGTACATACCTGTAATCCTGTCCTCAGCTGAGGCAAGAGGAGCCTGAGTTTGAGGCTAGCCTGACCTACATGATGACCTCTGTGACCAGACGCGGCTTGGGGAGGAAAGGCTCTCCTTGAGTTTACAGCTCCACATCACAGTCATCTATAAAGAAGTAAGGGCAGGAACTGAAGCAGAAGCTATGGCTTGCTCAGCCTGCTCTCTTCTACACCCAGAACATCTGCCAAGGGTGGCATCACCAACAGCGAGGTGGGCCCTCCCACAACAATCATTACGAAAAAGATGCCCTACAGACTTGTCTACAGGCAGCCCGGGGAGAGGCATTGTCTCAAGATCATCTCTTCCTAGATAATGTGTAGGTTTGTGTCAAGTGAACAAAAAACCAACTGGGACATTCTGTCTCAAAAATCCAAACAGGGCCTGTGAGATGGTAAAGGCACTTGTCCCCAAGCCTCATGAGCTGAGTTCAGTTCCTGGAATCCACGTGGTGGAAGGAGAGAACCGACTCCTACAAGCTGTCCTCTTACTGCCACACTCAAGCTGTGGCAGAGACATCCCCCACCCCACCCCCACCCCGACAGACAAATAATTGTTAAAAAAAAATCATAAGAAAAACTAATAAGGTTTATTGTCTCTGCCTGGCTGTGTGCTGATTTTTTTTCCTTTTTGGTCCCCTTAGAAACACCTTATCATGTAATAATGTCCTTTATATCAGAGGTGTTGAAGAGGAGGAGGAAGACGGGGAAATGAGAGAATAGCATCTTTGGGAGGATTTTTTATATATATATGTATTTCTATACAATAAAGATTTAAAAAAAAAAAAAAA
>OU015747.1:47423354-47502325 GCA_907169655.1 Acomys percivali | reverse complement strand
TTGCATTCCCTAGCAGAGATCTGTTCCTTCTTAACCCTTCACCCACCAGGACTATATGTCAGAATCACTCCTGACCTAGACCTCCAGCGGTTATAGGGGGGCAGACAGCCCAGAAAGGGGGGTGGGCTGGGTACTCCAGCAGCTTGTGAATCATGCCGCCTGCCACTGGTTTGGTGGCAGAACTGACAGCAGGTGTGGGGGCTGCAAATATATTTGGTTCCCACCCGCCTGTGACGGCCACCCCCTCTGCTTTACCTCACATCTGCCCCACTGAGCTTCCACCCTGCTGTGTGTGCATGTACATGTACTCATGCTTGCTTTCCCATCTGGTGCCCATTCTCTCCCATCCCTGTACTGAAGAGCCCCAGGGATAAGCTCTTTCCCTGCCCTCTTATCCTGCAGCTATCCCTGAAGTGTCGCGCACCGGAGGTGTCCCAGCACGTATACCAGGCCTACGAGACTATCCTCAAGAACTGAAGTCCCTCCAGCATCCACCCCAGCCTTCTGCCAGCCCTGTAATGAAGCCCTATGGGTAGCAGTACCTCCTCCTTTCTTTAGGGAAAGGCCAGGTGGGCTCCTGACCATCCAGGAGGCTCCCTTATCCTAACTGAGGGCCCAGAGCAGGGCCATGCCCCGTCCTGGAGTGAAATCTCAGTGCATCTCCAGTGGCTGCTCTTTTCTATTTCTGTTGATGTGGGATAAAGGATATGGCGCCAGCATAGCAGCAGAAGCTGGACGAGAGGCCTCAGGGTGCTCTTCATTCTCCCTTTGCCTGGGGTGAGCATGGAACTCCCCTTGGGGTCCCAGCCCATAATCCCTGCCTTGTCTTCCCACTTAGCCTGTCCTGGGTAGAGCCCTCTGGGTGCCAATATTACTGCTCTGTCACGGTCTTGGGACTCTAGAGGCTGGAGGTGGTAATGGGCAGATATGAGCCCAAAGCAGCAACCTGGGCCAGCAAGCACCGTCCACCCTGTGTACACCAGTTGGTGCGCTGTGACCACCTGCATGGTCCAGAGCCCATCTGGGATTCTGTTCCCTTATGCCCTGGAGGATGGCCACTGCCTACAAAACATTCCTCGGTGTCCCCTCTGTGAGTCCAGGGCTCTTAGAGCAGAAAGAGGGTGAAAAGTGGAGCAAGGAGCAGTGGGAATGCTTCCAGTGTGGGGCTCCCATGGGCTCCCCAGCTCCCCAGTCTCAGTGTGTATGATAGTGATAGGTTTTCCTGTCACTGCTGTTTGATAATAAAGAGATTCTGCTTTTGGCAGTCATGCACACTTCTTTCCCTCTACGAAGACAGACCAGCCTAAGAAACTGCTTCTGGGTGGCTGGGGATAATGTCTGACCCCTGCAGTAATTATATCTAATACGTATAAATAGAAAATATATATTGTATGTTTACTCTTATTTTCAAAAAGAGAAACTGAATAAAAATGATGATATCAGGGGTGTCCCTGGCCATTGTGTCAGGTCAGGGGTCCCGGGCTGAAGCCATAAATACCTGACTGGTCCCTGCTCTGATTCTCTGAGGACTGTGCCTTCCCTTCTTCATTGTGCCCTACTATGGCTTCTTGGTGTCCCTGCCACCTTCCTGTCATTGATGTCAAGTCCTCCCCAGCTGATGCTGTGTCCTCTTTGGCCCAAGGAAGGGATTGCAGTCCCATTTGAGGTTCCTCCTCTTTCATGTCTGTCATCTTGGAGCAGTAGGAATGACTGAGTGAGGTACACAGGAGAGGGCTGGGCAGTGTTGCATGTCTCTTCCTGAGGAGAGACTCACCCAGGAGGAGAACTCACAATAGACCAAAGAAACAGTTCACCCAAGAAACATAGCTACTTACAGAAAGTTCTACCACCCAAGAATAGCAGCGCCTCAGCATTGTCAACCTCTTACTACCCTTAGAGAGGGAAGGGTCTCCTGTGGTCCGCTTCTATGAGTTAACTTGGTAGCCCAAATTTGTGATGACCTTGTGCCATTAATCACAACTACTCTGGCACAGTAGTGGTCAGGCATATGCCTGAACAGGGTTCCACGGTAACCTACCACTTTCTTGAGCTCTTTGGAGGTGAGCTGGTGCTAGTAGGCCATAGCAATACTCATTTATTCTCAGTACTATGGCCAATTATGAGTCTTCTACAAGAAGCACTGCCCACTGCAAAAAGAAGCTTCCTTAACCAAGGTCTACAGCAGCAAGAATCTCAGCAGCAACAGCATGCCCACTAGGGGCTAGGGCCTCACCAACCACAAATTTGTGTCTTACAGTAAATGAGGGTTCTCTGCTATGGAGCAGGCTCTCAATCCAATGAGAAAACAGCTGGTTGCACCCATAACATTTGTACCACCAAGCAAATCTTGCTTGGCAGGCTGATGTTAACACGATGCCTGTGTACATAGTTAAGACCATTGGTAGCACTTTGTTGTTATAAGCCTGCCTACCACCTGGTGCTATGAAAGCCAGCTAACAGGGAGGAACCTGCCAGCCCAGCCTTTGCCATACTTTTTCATGCTCTACAACATAGCTTATCATGTCTTTGGTAATAAGGACTTACCATCCAGTTCTAGTGTGCAATCAGCAACAATGGCAATTGCCTTTGTGATTTCTAAGGCTTCAGGAGTCTCCCTGGCCATCAACTTACAGAAAGATAACATCCCTGCCGACCATGGTGGCGCACACCTTTAATCCCAGCAGAGGCAGAGGCAGAGGCAGGCGGATCTCTGGGAGTTCGAGGCCAGCCTGATCTACAAGGTGAGTCTGGGACAGCCAGGACTACAAGAGAAACCCTGTCTCGAAAAACAAACAAATGAAAAAGAGGGGAAAAAAAATCCCTAGCCACTGGGATTTTCATCAAACATTCTGAATGTGCCTTTCCCCACCTTCGTTTAAACTCCTTAACGTTTGACAATTATAGATGTAGGCTGTTGTAGGGCTTTCTGTCATCTTGAGTATTATCTGTGCCTTAACCATAAAATTCGTAAGAACTCTGTAGCTGCACCTGGACCCTGGACCCTACACCCTGGATAAACTTGTTTTTCATCCTAGCAAGTTATTTCAGGTGCTTCTCTAAATTTGAAAGAGACTCAGGGGTGAACATTATATTTTTTTTTTAATGAGGGGAGGGAGTAAGGAGTAACTTTTCCTTTTTAAAAATTTTTTAAAATTGTATTCTAATTGCATTGATATGAAGTTGTCTGAATCCTTGGAACTGGAGTTACAGAGACAGTTGTGAGCTGCCATATCGGTACCGAGAGTTGAGCCTAGGTCCTCTGGAAGAATAGATAGTACTCTTAACCACTGAGCCATCTCTTCAGCCTCCGCCTCCTCCTCCTCCTCCTCCTCCTCCTCGCCTATCTTCTAGTTTTTTCTATTCCGAGCATGGTTTCTCCTCCCTCGTCTCGTCTCAGACCCTCCCCACCCATCCAACTTCACGCATTCTTTCTCTATAGAAAACAAACAGGCAAAATTTAAAAAGCAAATAAACCAGTAGCCTTGACTAAAGCTTGAGTTGGTTGAGGTTTCCAAGGGGCCCCTTTGGTCAACAGCTCACTTAGATGTAACATATTTCTGCCACTGGAGGTCTCATGTGGTGGAGAGACATGTCTAGAGGTGATGTCATTTAGGTTTTGTGTGTGTGCCTGCGCATGTGCGTGTGAATGGTCCCAACCCCAGTGTTTCTCTGGCACATCAGTTTCATCACTGAAACTGGCCAGTCTTCTGCACCGTTCCTTTAGCCCATTAGAAACGAGTGCTGAGCTGGGCACAGTGGCGCACGCCTTTAACCCCAGCACTCGGGAGGCAGAGGCAGGTGGATCACTGTGAGTTCCAGGCCAGCCTGGTCTACAAAGCGAGTCCAGGACAGCCAAGGCTACACAGAGAAACCCTGTCTCAAAAAAACAAAAAGCAAACAAAAAAGAAATGAGAGCTGTTTTCTGGAGCTTCCAGGGGCTCCTGAACACTGCGCATTTTGCCTTTCTGGCCATTTTCTTCCCCTGTGAACTTCAGGTTGACACAACTCTTGGCCTGTTTGCTTTCAAGCGGCTCGAATGGGCCTCCATGTTGCCCTTCTCCCTCTCCCTCGCAGTTGCTTCAGTCAGTCCAGATCACACAGGGCCCCTTTGACCCAGACTGAAAGGCTGTGGGCTTAGTAACACCACTGAAGCCTCAAAGTCCTGCGAGGCCCCTGGACTCTCCTGTTGTCACAGTCTTGCCAGGCCTTACACACTGCTGCTGCCCTCAGTAATGCCTGTTCTTCTCTCCTGTCTCCTGGCCCTGGGTATTCAGCAACTGAGTAAACCTCATGGCTTGTGTGGGCCAGTCTGTCAGGGATTGATCTCCGATGGTGGCATGACTTAGGATCTGAGACCTGCCTACAGGAGGAGGATGTGTGTGGCACCGTGGGCCTGGTCACTAGCCCATGGCTGGGGAGGTACAGGCACTAGAGTGAACCTACTGCTTTTGTTTTGTTAAATGAGTACATTGCCAAGCCAGCAGGGGTGTGTGGCTCTCAGCCTTGATCAGAGAGACTTTTTTTATTAAATATTTGTTTACTTAATGTATATGATAATGCACACCAGAAGAGGGCATCAGACCTCACTATAGATGGTTGTGAAGCCCCCCTGTGGTTGCTGGGAATTGAACTCAGGACCTCGGGAAGAACAGCCAGTGCTCTTAACCTCTGAGCCATCTCTCCAGCCCGAAAGGCTTCTTTTTACAGCAAACAGCGATACATGCAGACACATGGCTGCTCAGGGTATGAGGATAAATGACTGTCAAGTGCTCAGCTCTGAATGGGACATCTCTATGACTCTGGGACTGTCACAAAAGGAGGAGCAGAAAGGCTGTAAGAGCAGGGTGGTGGGGGCTGGAGAACACTTGCTGGACTTCCAAAGTACCTTAGTTTAGTTCCTAAAACCCTTCTCAGGAGACTCACAACTGTCGGTAACTCCAGCTGCAGGGGGGTCTGGACTCCATGAGCACCTGCGCTCAAATGTACACACCCACACACCGACACATGCACACGGTTTTTAAACATCATTCTTTTAAATGTTGGATGATAGCGATAAGGGCCAAGAAGTTGTCTTCTGGGCAAGACATGACTGCTGCAATCATTGAACTTACAGCAGCTGAAATTGCCGACACTGCGCACAAGACTGGCCCTGTTAATATCTGGTCCTGAATGATAGAGACACAACCGCCCCGGGCCCTGCCTCCCCCAGGCCCTCCCCCAACTGTTGGCTTTGGAGGGGCGGGCAGGGAGGGAGGGAAGGTCTTCAGTGTATAGCTGCTAAGTCGGCCTGCTCTGCTGAACAGCTCTGCACTCATGCAAGTGCGCCCTCAACACATAGACAAAAGACACAAAGTGGGAGGAGGGTAGGGGCAAACAGTATCAGCCTGCATCATATATAGGGCGTGATGGCACACACCTTTAATCCCAGCACTCAGGAGGCAGTGGCAGGCAGATCTCCTGAGTTCGAGGACAGCCTGGTCTACAAAGCAAGTCCAGGACAGCCAAGGCTGATACACAGAGAAACTCTGTCTCAAAAAGCCAAAAAAATGAAAAATAAAAAAAATAAACGAGCCGGGCATGGTGGCGCATGCCTTTAATCCCAGCACTAGGGAGGCAGAGGCAGGCGGATCACTGTGAGTTCGAGGCCAAACCAAACCAAACCAAAAAAAATAAATAAATAAAAAATAAATAAATAAACGGGCTACAGAGATGGAGGTGGGGAGCTAGCTGGGAGCACATACTGCTTACAACCATCTGTAACTACAGTTCAGGGGATTTAACAGCCTCCTCTGGCCTCCACAGCACCATGTATAGATGCAGGCAAAACACCTATACATATAAAAATGTTAAAACTAATAGGAAAAAATTAAAAATAACAAGAGGAGGAAGAGGAAGAAAAGGCCTTGGCATATTTGGAATGGCATAGGCTTAATATCATACAGGGAGAAACTAAGGCAGGGGACTCAGTTCTCCAAGCCTCCCGTGATGCATGTGGGCTCTGCCATATCACTGTGCCAGGGAGGCCAATGCCAGTGTTTCCTCCCGCATTTTTCAGGCCTTACTTTCCTGGAAGATAAAGTGGGTTGTTGTTGTTTGTTTTTCGAGATAGGGTTTCTCTGTGTAGCCTTGGCTGTCCTGGACTCACTTTGTCGACCAGGCTGGCCTCGAACTCACAGGGATCCACCTGCCTCTGCCTCCCAAGTGTTGGGATTAAAGGCGTGGGCCACCACTACCTGGCTGTTGTTATTAGTTGCTTGTTTGGAGCTAGTTTGCTTTTTGAAACAGAGTTTCACTATATAGCCCAGGTTGGCCTCACTATGTAGCCCAGGCTGGCCTCAAATTTGCAGCAGTCCTTCTGAGTTTACAGGTGTGTGTCACAATGCCCAGCAAAATTTGGGTTTCTAACAGGAATAGAGCATTCAGGTCTCCAAGCAAACCCTGAACAAATGCCTGCATTTGGCCACTGCTGGCTCCTGGCTGCCATGCTTTTGCTGTTGGTTTCTCAGGCTGAGATTTTAACTCAGGGCCAGCCTCCCAAGTTAGACAAGGCAAGCACCTTTCCACTGAGTAATTCCTCACCCCTGGTGCTACTTCTATTTTTTTTATTTTTTTATTTTTTATTTTTATTTTTTTGGTTTTTCGAGACAGGGTTTCTCTGTGTAGCCTTGACTGTCCTGGACTCACTTTTGTAGTCCAGGCTGGCCTCGAACTCACAGCGATCCGCCTGCCTCTGCCTCCCGAGTGCTAGGATTAAAGGCGTGCGCCACCACGCCCGGCTTCGCTACTTCTATTTGATAGTAATTTCTGGAGCTAATTCTTTGTGCATGCAGATCAACTCACCTCAGGATTCCTGAGCCAGTCCCTGTCAACGGATGAACGTGAGGGCATAGTCCTGTGGTTCGTGAGTCCCAAGGATGCTGCAGCCACATCCCGCCATTCACACTGGCACAATGCAGAGATGTGGTCTCACTCCAGGTGCCTGCAATAAAGGGAATATGAAATTTACATCTGAAACTGTGATTTGGGGCTAGGAGAGGCAAAGTAGGCTGGTGCACTGGGAGGTTCCATTACAGCACTAAAACAGGAAACCATTTCTCTCCCCAAACAAGCGAACCAATGGGATTGGTTATCTAGTATCTAATGTTTTCTTTCTTTCTTTCTTTCTTTCTTTTTTTAACTTAAATGTAAATTGTTATTGTCTTTAGTTTTTTGAGAACTCATTATGTAGATAGACTAGGCTGACCTCAAAATCCTATCAGGCTTTGCCATCCGAGTGTTGGCACTAAAGACATGTCCCACTACACCTGGCTTTTCTTTTGTGAGACAGGGTCTCACTCTGTATCCCTGGATAGACTGGCACTCTCTATGTAGACCAGACTGACCTTGAACTCACAGAGATTGCCCGACTCTGCCTTCTGAATGCTGGGATTAAAGGAATGTCCACCGTTCCTGGCTTAGTTTTTGATCTTGCATACGAATGGTGTTGCTAAAGTGCCCTGGGCAGGGGCAAGAACACCTCCTCCCAGAGTCCCATGACACACCAAGTGAGGCACAGTTCAGCCAAGCTCAACCTGGGGACAAGTAAGTTTATTGTTTTTATTCACAGAGCACAGGTGATGGGCATCCCTCAGGGGTGTGGGTGCTCCTCCTTAAAATGCCACCCTGGAGGTTTTTGGTTTCCCATAGCTGTACAATGGAGGCATCCCCCAGTGCTCCCCAACCTGTCCACTCCAGCCCCTCCACATGCAATTAAGGAAGAGTTGCAAACAGCTTGTGGTAGAGAGCATCTGGATGTTCCTTGAAGGCCGCCTGCCTGCCCCTCCCCTCCCTGAGAGGGTATAAACAGCCTGCCCGGCTGGGACCCGCCTCCTGCAGGCCACAGCTGAACTCAGGTGGAGGTTGCTTGGCTCAGAACAGTCAAGTACAACAAACGGAACGCACTACTCCACACTATAATAAACCTGTTCTCCTGTTACTGACACGTTACAGAGGTAACCTGTGCCCTTCTCCAGATGGACAGTGTGGTATCACACACCAGCCGAGGGTGACTCAGGTTGAATTGTCATGGGTGTCACCAGGACAACTGTATTAGCCAAGGTTTTCTAGAGAAACAACTGATAAAATTAGTACATATTAAAAGGATTTAGGGACAGTGTGGCCTTGCACCACCGCAGTATCAGTACCGAGTCAAGAACAAGGGACTGCGGATTTAACACACTATAAAACAGCAGGTCCTTCACACTAACAGAGCGGCGGCCTTTAGTCAGCATCCAAAGAGCCTTTTCATAGGCAGCAAAGCAGGAATGCCACTCGCAGGTGAAATCCCTCAAGAGGTGATTGCGCACATGAGGGAGGGTCCCAAGGAAGGGAGGGGTGCGTTCTCAGAGCAGTAACCATGACTAGCTGACCAACATAAGCACAGACACGGAAGTGCTAAAAACAGGATATGCAACAGCAAGACAGGCAGGCAGCCCAGTCGGGCCTGGTTCCCACAAGTCCCCTCTTTATATAAAATACAAGTGAGCTCCTGTCTTAGGTTGTCAGGACATTGGTTTCCTATCTTACCCATCATCGGAAACCCTCCTGTCTTAGGTGGATAGGTACCTCCATGGTCTTACCCATCATCGGATACTCATTTATCAAGCCTCAGCCAAGCCAGGGCAGTGGGGTTATCCCCTGCCAAAGGCATGAGGACCTGTTTGTCATGGAACTGTTGAAATGCCTGTTGCGTCCTCATGCGGCAGAGGCTCCAGAACAGAAAACCTCCTAAGCCACATAGCAGGATGCCTACTGCGATAGCGTCGCTTCAGCTTTTTAGCAAGTTTCCCAACATCTGTAGACCCTTTATGAAGACATCCCCTGTAATGGGTGGAACCCTAGTCTCCTGTGATAAGGCTGTTTGCTGATTAAGATTTTAGATAGCCAATTGTATCATAGAATTTAGGGAATTCTGAGTAACCAATGCACTGGCCACCTCGCCTGAGAGTTTATCCATCGTGTGCACAGTAGTAACAGACTAGGAAATGACAATGCCCTCACCGGTGGTTGCCACAGCAATGGCGACAGTAACAGTGGCAGTAATTCCAAAATCTCTCCTTTCACGATAGATCACCAGGCCTTGCCCGCCGTCATGCGCCACAGAAAATGAACCACTCCAGGTATTCCCACGGCAGTCTTCTCATCACTCCAGCAACTTTTTTTTTTTTTTTTTGGTTTTTCAAGACAGGGTTTCTCTGTGTAGCCTTGGCTGTCCTGGACTCGCTTTGTAGACCAGGCTGGCCTCGAACTCACAGCGATCCGCCTGCCTCTGCCTCCCAAGTGCTGGGATTAAAGGCGTGCGCCACCACGCCCGGCTCCAGCAACTTCTTAAATGGCAAACCCGTGGGGAACAATTTAAAGTCTCCCCCTCAAGGGAGTCATAAGTAACGACAAAAAGGTTAGGTTGTGGGATAAAATGCACAGGTTGAATCACTTGAAGGACAGGTGTCTGCAAGGCTCCGCACACCTGTCTTGACGGGCCCAGAGCTGACCCCGAGGCCCGTTTCCCTGCAATGGCCTCCCTTGCCTATCTGTCCTAGAGCAGCACTCGTTTCCCCAACGATAGGCAACGAAAACACAAACCTGGCTTAGTATGATCAACTCTATCTCAGGCTTGTCCAGTCTCCCTCTGAGTACATTCTCTCTTAAGGTGTCCTATCTGGCCACATCTGAGACATGATTTCGGCCGGACTCCCCCAGAAGGTGACCGTCCCCAAACAGCAGAAGCTATTACTTGTTCCATTATGTGAATAGTATCTATACTTCAGCAAGTTTTCAGATAGTCATTCACACTTTTATATAAGGCCGAAGGGCTTCCTGGCAATACTCATTAGGATTTTCAAAGGCCAATTGTGGCTCCTTCCACATCTCCAAAAATCCTTCCTGCCAATTGCATAAGGCGATCAACAAATTCCTGGAAAGGCTCCGAGGGTCCTTGGACCACTTTAGACAGCCGCTCTCCTGCCCCCTTATTAGGTAAGGACTTCCAAGCCCCCGTGGCGCAAGTTGCAATCTGCGCATACACAGCTGGGTCATATTGTATCTGGGCACTAAGTTCAGTACACAAATCTATGCCTGCTAGCATATCCACGTTCCTCTGCGGAACCCCAGCTGCCACATTATGTGCGGCGGTCGGAATACACTGTTCTTGATAATCACTGCACCAGAGCAAATAATCACCCCCACTGAGGACTGATCTACACATTTGTTGCCAATCACTAGGTGTTAAAAATTGTCCTGTGAAGGATTCAAAAATGGCAACTGTAAAAGAGGCATGTGGACCATAAGCCATAACTGCCTCCTTAAGCTGTTTTATGTCTTTAAACTGGAGGGATTCATGCTGTCTCTGCGTTTGCCCTGGATTAGTTGGGTGAGGCACTTCAACTACTGGAAAGACTACTCCCCCCTCTGCCAAAGATAATTTACTTTGATAATCTGGGTTTACGCCGGGGGCCGCTCTCCTCTAGTTTCTTTTTCTTTGATCTTACACTCCCTCAACTTCTTGAGGGCCCGTATTTCAGAGGTTAAAGTTCCCTCTTCCTCCTCAGAATTAGAAGAAGATATATCAGAGGCAATCTCAGACGGGACCAAAGATTTTACAGATTGCTCCTCCTGCACTTCATCCAGGGCACGTTCCATATTTCCTAGCTGCTCTCTTATTTTCTCATCTTCATTTCTAAGTGCATCTCTAACGAGATGCCATAATGAAAAGGTAGCGATAGGAACACTGTTGGACCCTTCATTTCGTAAAGTCATCTGGAGATCAAACTTCACCAGATCCCAATCTTGGATATTTAGCTCTCCCAATACCATAAACCAAGGACTACTCAATTCTATTGTTTTTATGAAATCTTTAACACTCTCATGCTTAATCTTGGTGCCTTGATCCTCTAACAATCTCAGTAGTTGCTCCACCAGTACCGTGGACGAACCTGCGGCACCCATTTCCTAAACGCCCGTTTCCTACCTCTGTGAGGCGCTGGCCAGCTTCCCTTCCTCCCTTCTTTCCCCCATCCCAGTGGAACCTCCACTTGTGGTGCCTGCGCCACCACAGTACCAAGTCAAGAGCAAGGGACTGCGGATTTAACACACAATGAAACAGCGGGTCCTTCGCACTAACAGAGCGGAGGCCTTTAGTCAGCATCCAAAGAGCCTTTTTATAGGCAGCAAAGCAGGAATGCCACTCGCAGGTGAAATCCCTCAAGAGGTGATTGCTCACACGAGGGAGGGTCCCAAGGAAGGGAGGGGGTGTGTTCTCAGAGCACTAACCATGACTAGCTGACCAACATAAGCACAGACACGGAAGCTGCTAAAAACAGGACATGCAACAGCAAGACAGGCAGGCAGCCCAGTCAGGCCTGGTTCCCACAGGGACAGTGCTGGAAAGATAGTTCAGTGGTTAAAGCACTGGCTGCTCTTCCAGAGGATCCAGGTTCAGTTCCCCCAGCATCCACAGGCAGCTTACAACTGTCTGTAACCACACTTCCAGGAGATCTGACACTCTCACACAGACATGAATGCAGATAAAACACTACACATAAAATAAAACTAAATTAAAAAATTTAAAGTGGCCGGGCGTGGTGGCACACTCCTTTAATCCCAGCACTCGGGAGGCAGAGGCAGGCGGATCTCTATGAGCTTGAAGACAGCCTAGTCTACAAAACGAGTCCAGGATAGCCAGGACTACAAGAAACCCTGTCTCAAAAAGCCAAACCAAGCTGGGCGGTGGTGGTGCATGCCTTTAATCCCAGCACTCAAGAGGCAGAGGCAGGCAGATCTCTGAGTTCGAGGCCAGCCTGGTCTACAAAGGGAGTCCAGGACAGCCAAGGCTACACAGAGAAACCCTGTCTCAAAACAAAACATAAAACCAAACCAAACAAAACAAATTTAAAGTGATGTTTATTTTTAAAAAACGATTTAGGGGGCTGGAGAGATGGCTCAGTGGAGAGCACTGGCTGCTCCTGCAGAGGGTCTGGGTTTGCTTCCCACATGGCAGCTCACAACCATCTGTGAATCTAGTCCCAGAGGACCTAGTGCCCTTTCTGACCTCTGTAGTCACCAGGCACTAATGTGGTGCACAGACAAAACACCCAAACACATAACATAAGATAATGTTGAGCAGCCCAACTTGGTGCTACAGGCCTAGAGGCTTCCTGGGGCGCTACTAGCCTTCATTAGAAAGCTGAAGAGACTAGGCTCTGATGGTGGCAAAGGGTGGCTGCGTCTGTACTCACCAACAAGGGAGGAGAGCATGCAGGCAAACCGCAAAAGCGCCCACCCCAACAACCTCCTCACAGCTGGGCCTCAGCTGGGCGGGGCCTCCGCTAGGCGGGGCCTCCCACATTTAAGGTAGCTTTTTTCAATTCAGTTGAGTGAAGTAAGAAAACCCTCACAAAAAAAAAAAAAAAAAAAAAAGAAAGAAAGAAAAAAGAAAAAAAGAAAAAAAGAAAAAGAAAGAAAAAGAAAAAAAGAAAACCCTCACAGGTGTGCCCAGGCCTCCTCTCAGGTCATTCAGATCCAGCCAAGCTGCCAACCGAAACAAACTGTGGCAGCCACGGCTGCAGAGAGCAGAGAGCATCACAGGTAGATAGATCTCAACCCCGCAGGCAGGAACCTTTGTAATTCTGACAGCTACAGCTAAAATGTCAATGCACACTCCCACTGGCCAGGAGCAAGGCTTTCCATGTCCCTGCAACAGCTTATTCCAAACTGGCAGGTGAAGAATGTCATCTTACTGTGTTTGTTTTCATTTAATTACTTAAATTTTAAAAAGTATATTGTGTGTGTGTAGTGAGTGTAGGGGCCAGAGGACAACTTTGAGGGGCTGTTTCTCTTTATCTACCAAGTGGGGTGGAGCTCACGTCCTCAGGCTCAGATCACATTCCTTTACCTTTGACCTAATGGTCTCAAATAGATCAGGCTAGCCTCAAAGTCACTATGTAGCCAAGAATAGCTGAACTTCTGAGCCACGTGCCTCCATGTGCCAAGTGCTAACCAGCAACACTGTGTTTATTTTTATTTTTATTTTTATTTATTGCATATGAATGCGTTATCTATAGAAGAGGGCATCAGATCACATTATAGATGGTTTTGAGCCACCATGTGGTTGCTGGGAACTGAACTCAGGTGGTGCTCTTAACCAGTGAGCCATCTCTCCAGCCCCCAACACTGTGTTTAAAAACAGTTTTTAGACGTGTTTATTTTACTTTACGTGTTTAGGTGTTCTGCTAGCGTGTATGTATGTGCACCCGGTGGGGACTATGGACGCCTGAAGAAGGTGTCGGGTTCCTGGGAACGGGAGCTACACAGATGGTAGGGAGCCGCCACCTGGGTGCTGGGAACTGAAACTGTGTCCTCTGCCACAAGTGCTCTTAACCCCTGACCCATCTCTCCAACCTCAACACTGTATTTTTGTTGTTGTTTTGGTTTTTCGAGACAGGGTTTCTCTGTGTAGCTCTGGCTATCCTGGAACTCACTCTGTTAGACAGGCTGGCCTTGAACTAAGGAGCTCCACCTGCCTTTGCCTCTGCCTCCTGGGTGCTAAGCTAAATGTGTGCACCACTGCCACCTGGCTGTTTTATTTTTTGTTTGTTTGTTTTGTTTTTGAGGTAGGATCTCTCACTATGTAGACCAGGCTGGCCACCATCTGGCCCCAATACTGTATTTAATTTAATTAATTAATTTATTTATTTTGGTTTCTTAAGATTTTGGTTTCTCTGTGTAGCCCTGGCTATCCTGGACTCGCTTTGTAGACCAGGCTGGCCTCGAACTCACAGCGATCCACCTGCCTCTGCCTCCCGAGTGCTGGGATTACAGGCGTGAGTGCCACCACGCCCAGCAATACTGTTTTTTAAATAGACCCATATTCATGTATTTCTGGGCAATTGCTCTTTTTGAAGAGCTGTTCTCATCCTTTTTGCCTATGTGTGTTTGGTTACCTTTTTGTGTTGCTGTTCTTCATTTCTCATTTTGTTACTTTTCTCCTCTTCTGTGTCAGTACTGTATTTTCTTTCTTTTTACCCTCTTATTTATGTGTTTGTGTGCATGTGTGTGCGCGCGCGTGTGCGTCCATGTGTGCAGGTGCTCCAGGAGGCCAGAAGGTGTTGGATTCTTGGGACCTGGAGCTGTAGGTAGTCTAAGCTGACAAACATGGTTGCTGAGAATGCCAGAGCAGCCAGTGCTCTCAGCTCTCAACCATCGCTGGGCTTTTATGTAACATTCTTATATTTCTCTCTAGTACTTGCCTGATGTGAGCATTTGTGTCTCACTCCCACTCCATCTGGCTGTGTAGGGACAGCGTAGGATCCAGCTTCCCCTCCCCCTAGCTCCCCAGCCACCTCTACGCCACATACTGAAACTTCCACACATACTCTTGGACGTCTTTCCATCCTGTACCAGAGAACGTCACTGCTTGTCTTCTGCCCTTTCAAACTGTACCTAGCCAGAGCTCGCCTTAATTTAAGTAGAGGCAGAAGGATCTCTCAGCTAGAGTCCAGGACAGCCAGGGCTACACAGAGAAACCTTGTCTCTAAAACTAACCCAACAACAAAAACAAACAAACAAAAAACCCAAAACAAACAAAAAAGGCCACACACACACAGAAATCACCCATCTGTGTCTCACTTGAAATTCAAAATTTGTGGCCAGGCGCGGTGGCACACTTCTGTCATCCCAGCACTTGGGAGGCAGAGGCAGGTGGATCGCTGTGAGTTCGAGGCCAGCCTGGTCTACAAAGCTACTCCAGGACAGCCAAGGCTACATAGAGAAACCCTGTCTTATGGTGGGGGGGGAGAGATTCAGAACTTGCTAGTGTTTAGGGGAAAACAGTGTTTTTATTTGAATCTCATCAACTGTTTCTTTCATTTTGGAGAATTGGCCTCTTTATAATGATCCCAGTTAACCAAGAGCCCTATTGATAAGGGCCTTACCCAGCCTGTGCAAGGCCCTGGTGTGACCCCAACACCACCCGAACAGGAATACGCACACACACTTGTTGGTTTTGTGTTTTGGTCTTTAGACAGGGTCTCACTGTGTAGACCAGGCTAACCTTGGAACTCAACAGAGATCCACCTTCCTCTGTCTCAAGAGAGCTGGTACTAAAGGTGTGCGCCACCATGCTTGACTGCACACATAAACTTTTTGTTTGTTGGCTTGATTTTTCAAGACAGGATCTCTCTGTGTTAGTCTTGGCTGTCTTGGACTCAAGTTTATTTTTAAAAAATTAAAAACAATAAAAATATGTTTTAGAAAAGAATCATTTAGAAAGTGGAGGCTGGGACATCTTACATCCTCCTCTGGTTCCAGTGCACATGTAGGGTACTCACACTAGCATGCACGTGTGCACATACAGTACTCTTGCGACACATATACCTAAGTAAGTAAGTAAAAGTGTGCTTGGTAAAGGACGCATGCTGCTTATTCCAGGATTCAGATGGTTGCCGGTGGCCGGGCGGGTCTGCTGTCACCAGGCTGTAACAGTGCTGCAGCGGGAACAGCTCCAGCCATCAGAAGCCCTTTCCTGTCCTTCTGATACACCATCCTTGTGCTAATTTATTTGTTTTGGCATTTCCTCTTTGTCCTGGCTGCCCAGGCTATTCTGGGTTGTTTGTCCTGTCCCAACCTTTCGGCTGGCCATTTCTCAAAGAGTCTGGTTCCTGTCATTGAACATAGAGTCCCAAACCAAGACCTGGGTTTGAATGTACTTGTTATTCAGGGGTGTTCCTCCGGTCCTCACAGCTGACACACACAGAAAACACGCATGCGCGCTTACAATGTGGACACACCTACCCCACCATGGCATCTTTTCATTTCCATAGAAAATGAAATTATTGGCAGGCAGTGACGGTGAACACCTTTAATCTCAGCACTCAGGAGGCGTGGGCAGGTGGATCAATATGAGTTCGAGCCCAGCCTGGTCTATGAAGGGAGATCCAGGTCTGCCAGGGATACACAGAGAAACCCTGTCTGAAATCTGCCCCCCCCAAAAAAACCCTCCAAAAAATCATAAAAAATAAATGTAAAAAATGGAATTATTGCTGGGTGTGGTGGCACACACCTGTAATCCCAGCACTCAGGAGGCAGAGGCAGGCAGATCATTGGGGGTTCCAGGCCAGCCTGGTGTACAAAGCAAGTCTAGGACAGCCAGGGCTACAGAGAAACCCTGTCTCGAAAAAACAAAAACTAAATAAATAAATAAATAAAACCAAAACAACAACAACAACAACTTATTCCTCTTTACAGACTTCCTTTCCCAGCCTCATTGTCTTCCTCGCCATGTCCCTCCATTGTATCCTACAACCACCCTATGAGGGCCAGACTATTATTTTGAGACAAGGTCTTGCTCTGCAGCCCCTGGTCTTCTGGGTTACACGTGCATGTTGTACCACCAGCCTGTACCCCCTCTTTTATAGAGACCGGAGACGGAGGCTCTAGAGTCTAAGCAATCAGCAATAGATGACGTGGCTGTGGGAGGAAGGGTCTGACCCCCCCCCCCCCCAAGGCCCCATTTCATTGCCTGAGTTGACTCTTGGTGCCCAATGACCGTGAAATCGCAGTTTCCTTTTAGCGAAAAGCAGCTTCCAAGCCTCAGAAGCCTGGGAACCTGGAAACAACAGAAGTCATTCTAGGGAAACTCAGCAAGAGGGGGAAAAAAAAAAAAAGGCCAGCTGCCTATTCTGAACTTAAAGGCCTAGAATATCTTTCGTGGCTGAAGTGGGGAATGAAATCAGACCAGGCTCTTTGTCCATTCTGGGAAGAGGAAGAGAACCCAGTCTTCAAGGCCTACCCCCACCCCCCCCCTCCACCAACCTCCCCCCAAGCCCCGCCCCCAGCTGCTGCCACCTGCTCCCTGCAGGAGGGTGCCTCCTGGCCTCTTCACATGATCTGTCTCCTGCCTTCTCTTCCACTTAGTCCAGGCCAGGTGGGCACACTGTCAAGGCCTTTAGAGGCCTGGAGCTAAGCAGCCCTAGAGCCTTCCCTCCCTCCTAAGGGGGAGTCAGTTCTTTTTCTTCTTAAATTCGTTTCGGCACGCTGAAATGCGGTGTTTGTGGAACAGATGAATACACGAGAGCCTTGGTTAGCGCAAAGCCAGATGTCTGCACGTCACAGCACCTGGGTAGAGGGCAGAGGCCTGGGAGCCCTCCCAGTGAGTAGACAGAAGAACCAGATGGAGGCTGGGCAAACACAGACTTTCCAAACTGTAGGCGGAAGGGGGAAGGGCGTGATGCAGTCCTGTGAGGGACCCATGGGTTTGGGGCTGAGATGCTGAGCTCACACCCTATTGTCTCCACCTCCTCTCCAGGCTGGTCCTCTGAGACAGTTCTTCTGGCCATTTGTCCTTGTGGCTGTAATGAAGGGGAGAAAGTTCCCAGAGGAGAGGCAGGCCCGGGCCAGGGTCCCACCACCCTTCTCACTCTCACCCCTCTCCAGCCTCAGTTTCCTCCTCCCTAAACCCAGAATACTAGGCTGAGGCGACAGGTTCAAAGATGACACAGGGAAAGCCCAGAAAAGAATCTGGCGCTTAGGATCTCACGAAACAAGAGGAAGCCTTGAAGCCATTGACCTTAGCTGGACAAGGGGACACAGACCCAAACAAAGCGCAACGCGCAGACTGGCCCAAGGTCACTCAGCCCTGGGCTGGGTCTGACCCCAGATAGCCTGACTCCAAGGTCCTGGAGTTGGTCAACAGCCAGCGGTGTTGGAGGAGCAGGGAGGTGGCGCCCAGAGCCTTCTGTTTTGGAACCGTTGAGGGGAGCACCTGCCACCTGGGGAACTAGTCACTAGCGGGGCTGGCGGCGCGCCTGGCAGTCACTGAGCCGCGACCCTCCCCGGGAGGGGCGGGGCGGACGGTTACCTCATCGCCGCCTCCCGGAGGCCCTGCTCGCTTGCTCGCCCGTGTGGCTGGCTGAGGCGGCGGCTCCCGGCACCCGAGCAAGAAGGACACGGAGCTGCGGGCGGGGACGAGTCTGCACCACGCTGGGTACGCTCTCCTTGCGGAGCTGCGGGTCCGTCCGCCGCCCGCCCTCTGGGTCCTCGGTCCAGGCCTCTTGCGGCCCAGGTGCTGTAGGCGGCGCGACGCGGGTGTCCCAGGCAGGGCAGGCAAGGCGCGGGGCCGGCTCATGAAGCTCCCTGGCGCCGAGCGCGGGAGCGCGGGCCAGCCATGGGCGGCAGCCTGCGGGTGGCTGTTCTGGGTGCTCCGGGAGTGGGCAAGACCGCCATCATCCGCCAGTTCCTGTTCGGTGACTACCCCGAGCGCCACCGGCCCACGGACGGTCCCCGCCTCTACCGGCCCGCCGTGCTGCTCGACGGCGCTGTCTACGACCTGAGTATCCGCGATGGTGACGGCGCTGGCCCCGGCTCAAGGCCCAGAAGTCTCGAGGTAGCGGTTCAAAGGTGGCCAGGGGTGTGTGCGCGCGCTTGGTGCCCACGTGGACTGACTCAGGACACCGGAGCCTGTTCTGGGATTAGGAAGAGTGTGTGTCTAGGTGTATTGCATGCGAGCTTCTACGTTCGCCTGGAGGCGTCCTGCGGCTGTTTCTAGTCTTTCTTGCCCGCCTAGGCTGGAGTCTGCATCAGCCTGTGGCACAGCACTGCCGGAGCTGCGCCGCTGTGACAACCAAGGCCAGGGCAGGAGCAGCCTTTCTATAGAGGGCCACTGCACCCTCATTTCTGTGCCCTGGAGCAAAAACTTAGTAATTGGTGCAAAGTCCAGACAGACTACCAATCTTGGGCGCAGGGTGCCTTTGAGGGCTTCCCAGTGGAGCTGGCATTTGAGCAGGCTGGATGAAGTTTTGGGTAAAAGAAGCTGTAAGACTATTGAAAGGGGGAAAGAGTATCAGGTGCTTAGCCAGAGGCTTCGCCTGCACAACTGCGCCAGGACAGTCACAGGCACCCATCTGCCTGTGGAAGGCAGAGTCAGGGATCTATCTGTACCTAGCAACTAGAGGCAGCAGCATAGGTTGGGAAGGCAGTGGTTTGACAGGAGGCCCAAGACGTAGGGACTGACAGGACACAAGCACCGCTGGGAAATCTGGCCTGTGGGAGGGAGCGTGGAGTTCTGAGAGGTGATGGGGTCTGAGGATGAACCATCGGGTTTTTGGAGTAGGAGGGTCTGCTGTAAACCCCAGACTTTACCCCTAGGAGTGGCCGGACCCTAAAGACTGGAGCTTGCAGGACACAGACGCCTTTGTGCTGGTCTACGACATCTGCAGCCCCGACAGTTTCGATTATGTGAAAGCTCTGAGACAGCGCATAGCAGAAAAAAGGTGAGGGGCTGGGCTGGAGGTGGAGGTCTTGCTGGGGAAGCTGGTCTTACTGGGTGCTTCTGGATCATACTTTGTACCAATCTAAAGGTCTCTTGATGTGTAAGGTTTGAGGCACACCCAAGGGTGTAGGAGGGTGTACACCCTCTGGCTGTAGGAGGGGACCCACCTGCGTGTGTACAGGTGGGGAGGGTTTCCTCCGGCCATGGAGTCTCCAGCAGTGTCTCTAATATCCATTTGGCCTCCAGGCCGGCAGGCGCGCCAGAGGCACCCATCCTCGTGGTAGGCAACAAGCGGGACCGTCAGCGGCTGCGCTTCGGACCTCGTCGTGCACTGGCAACTCTAGTTCGCCGGGGCTGGCGCTGCGGCTACCTCGAGTGTTCAGCCAAATACAACTGGCACGTGCTGCGTCTCTTCAGAGAGCTTCTGCGTTGTGCTCTGGTGCGCACGCGCCCTGCGCATCCGGCCCTGCGCCTGCAAGGGGCGCTGCATCCAGCGCGTTGTAGCCTCATGTGACCCGATTGGACAGAGAAATCTCATGAAAGCAGGCTCCCACCCACAATTTGTGCGGATGGGCTTTTCTTTGACCTTGATTGGACCCAGCCGACTCCCAATCATTGGACAACATCAATTTTATCTGAGACCTTATTGGGTTACCATCACGGATGGAGAAGACTTGGATATATAAGCGTGGTGGAAAGTGTTAGTACAGCCCTTGGAGCTTTACTGGAGACATATTTTGAGAAAAGGTCTCACTACGTAGCCTTGGCTGTCATCGAATTACAAAGGCCCACCTGCCTCTCCACTGCTCAACACTTTTTAAGTCATGCCTTTCCAGGTAATAAAAACAATTTAAACGCACACATGAAAAGTTTCTTGTTCTGGCAATAGGCAGGTGAGAATGTTGAGGCCTGGCATCGCCCAAGTCAGTAAATAGAATTCCAACATATAATGAAGGCTCAGTCCCCCCAAAAAACAGGAGCTGGAGCAAAACTTTACTGTCAGAGGTTCTGCTTACTGGACCACAAGTCCTCAGGACACCGGCCTGGCCCGGTCTCCTCTAAGGCATTCAATAATATTAGTAATTAAATAGCAATGCTCACCCCCCAAACCGGAATGTACAACAGGTTTCCCATGGTGCCATGTGGTCCTGCGGGGTTTGGGCCCATGAGGTCTGGTGCTCAAGAGGTGGAAGGGGGGTGTCCCTGATGCAGAGGGTAGGTTAAGGCCACAAAAGAAAATGGAATGGGGTGTGTGTGTGTATAGCTGAGCCGGTCCATCACATTGAAGAATCTGGCTCGGTCCTTGGGGTGACCGACTGCAGGGCATGCCAAGCCCCAAGCTCCATGGGTCCTGATGGGCGGCGGGGTCCCCGAGGTGTGGGGATGCGTGAGGGTTTGCGGTCTGGCTGTGTGTCCATCCGCCCCCTTGCCCAGGCCAATGAGGGTTCTGGGCCCGGCAGAGAGCTCCTGGTTGCATCCAGTGACCCCCCTACTGCAAGGCAGGGGCTGCCTTCATCGGAAGAACTGGACAGAGCCTGGCTGCGGGGCCCAGGCAGCCCATTGGCTGTGCGGCCTGATTCCCCGGGTGGTCCACACTTGCCACCCAGGACACTGAGTGATGAAGATGAGGAGCTGGATGAACAGTAAGCAGAGTCCGGAGCTGGAGGGTCAGGGGCTGATCCCATGGGGGTGTGGCTGGTAGCAGCCTCCAAGGCGCGGGCATTGGCCAAGAATTCCTCTTCCAGGCGCCGGAACAGTTGCTGTTCCTGCTGTGGGTCAAGCTGCAGGGGTGTGCGGAAGGCGCTAGCAGGTGTGGCAGCCAGCTCGGGGCCTGGGCTCGGGACCCTGGAAGGCCGGGGTGCTGCAGGACTGCGGGCACGTGGAGTCTGCGGGGTGCTCCTTCCAGAACCCCCAGGTCCCCCACCACCCCTACCCCGGGCCACCCATGAGTGTTGCCCGTCTCGGTCCCTGCGCACCACCAGCACCGCCTGTTCCTCGCGGCTCTGGCTGCGGGCGCGCCGCACTGGGCTGGAGGCCGACAGCTGAGCGCCTCGGCCTCCCGGAGCCATGCGGGGCCGTCCCCGGTCCAGCCGGTCTCGAGACTGGCTGCGAGGGGCGGCCGTTCGTCTCGGGGAGGCCGGGACACCGGAGGTCAGCCGGTGGTTGGGCCGCTCCCTCCGGGAGCCAGAGGCCGCGTCGTCACTGCGGGCACCCAGGGTGCCACTCTGGGCTGAGGAGGCTGAGGAGTCACTGTCCCCGGAGTAGCGGCGGGAGCGGGGGAGGGGGGGCAGCTGATCGCGGGGCCTGAGGCAGGGGGCGAGAGAGATGTGCATCACTGGCGCGGGTGCAGCGAGCTGGTGAGGCGTGGGCTCGGCCGGGGGACTTCCAAGCACAACCGAGCGTCTAGGCTGAGGCCGTGACTCTCCGCCCCAGGCTTCCGACACCAGGGTTGGACCAGCCACCATCGGGAGCCCGGCCCAGCTGTGTTGTTGGTTTGTCTGGGTTGCCATGGAGAAGGAAAGCCAGGCCCGCCCCCACACACGGGAACTTTTCCCAGGGTGTGAGTCACCGCGCCCAGGCGGACGCCCCACCCCCACCAGCCCTGGTAGCTCCTGAAGCGGAGATCCTCCGGACAGCTCACCTGAGTGGGGTCTCAGGCCCCTCCTTTGTGCTTCGCAGGCTGATGGGGGTCACTTCAGGCCGGGAGCCGCGGCGCTCACACCCAGGGACTGGGCTACTAGGGCGGGGGGTAGGAGTGGGTGATCCCCTCTGCGGAGAGAAAGTACCTGCCCTCTGCTGGGACAGACGGTGGGCTGTGGAGATGGACGCCGTCAGTGAGGGGCAGGGCCTGAGAGACCATCCCCGCCCTGCCCACACTCCTGCCAAGCACCTACCAGTGGAGGAACAGCGGCAAGGGTCATGTTTGTCTAGATAGTGCTCCAGTGTGTCCCAACCGCCACCTACACGCACCATCACGTGGCTCCTCAGCACCTGCGGGCCGGAGGGCAGGTCACTGTGGGCCACCTAGCCCACCCCTGAGCGGCTGCACCGGGCCTTTCCTCTCCCCGCTTACCCTCACGAAGATGAGCAAGCTGGAATCTCCCACTCGGTACTTCCCCTCCGAGACCTTGATCATGGGAAACTGGTCTGGGCAGGTGCAATGGCCCAGGATCTCCCTCACCTGAAGCCAGAGAAAAAGATGGCTGAAGGTCAAGGGTCAAGTTCCTCCTTCAGAGGTTTTAACACCAGCTGCTGGGCAGGAGGAAACGCCTACTCCCTCCCACACAGGACCTTTTGCCTGTTCACTGTAGGGGCGCTGGGCACTGGAAGCCAACCAGAATGAGAGGATAAGCCAAGGACTGTCCCCTGGAAGAAACACCCTGAAGAGCCTTAAGCCCATGAGCCATCCATAACCTCTTCACACCCCTGAGGTCCACAGCACCGACAGGCAGGTCCAGAATGAGTGCAGGGCGCCCAGGCTCCCAGCCGAGCATACAAATCCGAGGGTACCACGTGGGATACACCCCCCCAACAATTACAAAGTCTCCCCTCCCCTCCCCAGGGGCAAGCACACTACTGCACACATGTCAACGGAGGTAGGAGATGGCAGGTTGGCTATGCCTACCCGCCTCCCTACCACGGTTGGGTGGCATCAGAAGGAATGAGCAAGTGGGGGCCTTGGGTGACCAAGGCCCGGGGCTGGGGACGGCTGGGGACGGGTGGGGACGAGGTGTTCGTTCTGCACCCGTCATCAGGCGAGTGACTCTTGGGCAAGCACATCATAGTCCTAAGCTCCTGATAAGAAAGAAACTCTTGGTCCAGCTGCGGGGGTGGCAGGGACACCTAGGTCTGGGGAAACGCGGAGGGAGCGGGAGGCCTGTACCTCCTATCTTCCCAACAGCACTTCCTGTTCCCAGTATCAGCGGTAATGGGGCTAGGCTTTTCTTTTCTCCATCGGGTCTTCCAAGAGCTTCCTACATCTAGCCTTCTTCAGGGGTGGCCGCCATGCAGCCCCAGGCAAATGCATCTGTCTAGAACCCGTGTGCCAAAAGGTGCCCCAAGTTCCCGGCCTCCAAATGAAGGAATGCACTGAACTTTGTTGCTGAGCTCCTACAGAGCTGGGGTTTTATCTGTCTCTCTGGGCCAGGCATACATTTGGCAGGCTGCAGAGGGTGGGCCCCGGGAGGCTCAGGGATGGGGTGGAAATCAGTTCTGCCACCCGGCCCCCAGGTTGGGGGAGCGGGCAGGATGTACACCCCAATGTGTACATGAGGAGACTCACCAGCTCGTCGAGGTTTCGGAGGTCATTGGGTGTCATGCGGGGTGTGCGGGTGGCGGCCCCTTGTGCAGTGGCAATTTCAGTGGCGTCCTCGTCAGCAGCAGGGACACTGGAGACCTGAGGGGTAGCCCGAAGCTCCCGCTCAATCTCCTGCTCAAACTGTACCAGCCTCGGGGCTAGCAGGCCGAGGCGCGCCCCCCGGCGGGCCACCTCCAGCAGGCACAGCACCACGCTCTTCTCGTTCTTGCGTAGCACCAGGTCCTCTGTCTCAAACATGAGCACTTCAGGTACTCCCAGCTCTGCCCGGCACCAGCCGATGAAAGTGGCCACGTTGTCTCGGGCCATGAAGGAGCCAGGCGCCACACTGTGTGCCTGGAAGGCCACACCTCGGCTTGGGCGGGCAGCAGCCAGAGCCCGGGCAGCTTCGGTGACAGCGTTGGCATGTTGGCACAGGACTGTGCCTGTGGCCAGGCCCGTGAGGAAGCCATCACCACTGCCGGGTAGACCCAGACAGTACAGGGCATTGAGCCAATCGGCCAGGTCTTCCTTCATGGCTTCCACGTAGGCCTCGCTGGATCGGAAGGGTCGCACACTCTTGGCCGCGGAGCCTGCGATGCAGGCCACTGGGTCCGCCATGCCCGGAGCCAGTGCAATCACTGTGGGGACACAGGTCAGGATTGCCGTGAAGACCACGCAAGGGCTCAGAATGGTCCACCCTCTACCAGCCTGCCACTCAGACAGAGCAAACGCTGACTTTAAGAGCAGGCTGTGAGCAAAACTTCATTGTCCTCACAGTGCCATGACCTACTTCAAAGGCCTCAATAAATTTTACACCCTCTTGAGTGTTTATGTTTGCCGTCTGGTCCGTGGGGGTGGCGGCGGCGGCGGCTAGGGACAGGTTGGCACCCACGAGGAAGAAATGCCACTTAAAAACATGAGGACACGTGGGCAGGGAGGGACAGGAGAGCAGCCTCGCCCAGGATCACAGAGGGACTGTTTCCACTGCTCAGGCCACAGCCCGCTGTCCCCGCCTTTCCCTACCCATCCGCTAAGGGCAGCGGCACCGGCTGCGCGGCGACCGCATCTCCATTCTACAGATGAGGAAACTGAGGCGCAGAAAGGGTACCGGCTCGCTGAAGGTCGCGGAGCAGTGGGGGAAGGGGGGTTGGAATCGGGTCTCCCAGCCGGGCCCCGCCTTCTCCAGCCGGTGCCTGCAAGGCCGGGGACTCGGAACGGCCCCCCCGCGAACCTCCGCAATGCTCGCGGCCTGGTCCAGAGAGGGTGCGCGGCCCGTCAAGGTCACACAGCCCTGGGAAGCGGAGACCCCGCACCGCCCGGCCCACCTCCGGGCACTCTGGACACGGATTTCGGGGGTCCCCACGCTCACCTGGCTCACCCCGCCGCCCCGGGGAGCATCGCCCCGGCGGGGCCGGAGCCGGGCCGCGCCGCCGCACACAGGCGCCGCCCGAGCTCGCTGCATCCCGGCGCCCGCTCCGCCCCGCCCCCCTGGAATTCGGATCCGGCCAGGAAGGGGCGGGGCCGCGCTCTTAAAGGAGCCGTGCGTTTCTGGGGCCTGGAGAAGACGCCTCCCCCAGACCTTTGACTAGGCGCCTGGATCTTCCGAGGAGGGTTTCAGACCCTTTGGGTTGTCCTCTCTCCGCGATAGTGGCCTTCCCGGAAGCGATAGTGGCCGGGGACTGCAGAGTCACCTCCGTCCCGGGTGGACCTCTGCAGGCCAGATAACCGGGTGCTCTCTTCTTCTAGAATGGCCCTTGGACAGTAGCTTAGGGAGAGAAGGACGTTGAAGCTCAGGGATCGGAAGGTGGCTGCGGGTTGGGTTAAAGGAGGGGGCGTGGCAGGGGCAACCTCCCGCCAGAGGAAGAGTGCGGAAGATCTGGGGAATCCTGCCCCCTGCTGACGCCCGACAGGCCGGGCACCGCCAGCCACTTGGATGTTCAGAGCTTGCACAATGCTCCCTAGACCTGAAGAGACTGGAGAATCATCTCTAGAAGAGACTTCATCTTCAGGACTGCAGTTGAGGGAGCAGGGGCTTGATCGTGACGGTTATGGGAACACTCTTAAGGACCAGAGACACTTATTGAGCACCTACTGTGTGAACCAAGTCTCACCCAACAAGCCAGCCCAATGCTTACGTTTGTCTGTCGGGAAAGCAGACCCTGGCATGAGAGAGGAATGAGGTGCTGAGGGGGCGAGTCTGGAATCTGTGGGTGTGTGCAAAGACTGTAATGTTAACTCAGGTCAAGGAAGGAGGTGAAGGAGGAAGCTGGAACATATCTAGGGGGAGAGTTTTCCACACTGAGTAAGCTTGTCTCAAAAATGAAGCGAAGAAAGAAGGAAAAAGAAAAGTGGATAGGCTTGCAAGGTTGGAGTGGTGGAGACAATAGGGCAGGTCACACAGGGCCTTGTGGACCATGCTTTTGAAAGAACGTGGAAGCTAGAGAGGCTTATTTATTATTGCTGAATTACTATCATTGGATTTTTGTTGTTTTTGAGGCAGCATCTCACCATGTCGCCTTGGCTGGCTTGGAACTTCTTATGTAGACCAGGCTGGCCTCAAAAATCATAGAGATTTGCCTGTCTCAGCTTCCCGAGTGCTGGGATTAAAGACACGGTCCACCATCCCTGCCTGGCCCTTATTATTACATTCTGAGACAGTCTTGGTATGTAGCCTGGGCTGGCTCTGAATTTACTACCTTGCTCTCTCTGCTGGGATTACAGGTTCTTGCTTCCTCTGCTGAGGAATTCAGAGCAGGCAAGGGTGGTTTAGTAGTCCTAAGGGTTCTTGTAACGGCTGTGGTGGGCGGAGGCAGAAAGCCTCAGAGGAAGTCAGGCGGCTTAGGTGGGAGTAGTGAGAAAGGTGCTGGATTTCCTCTGCCTGTTGCAAACTGATGATGTATGTTGGTGAGTTTAGTGTGAGTATAGTTGAGGGAGAAATCCTAGGAGCACTGTGGGGAAGAGCTGCTAAATACCCCCCAGCAGGGAGTGAGGTAGGAGGTTGGGGAAATTGGATATGGAGACTAAATACTAAGTGAAGGAGCTGAGAAATGACCTGGCCTGGAACAAGCAGTAATAAACTTGTTATACCCAGCAAGAATCAAGAGGTTGGGCATGGTGTTGCACGCCTTTCATCCCAGCACTCGGGTTCAAGGCCAGCCTGGTCTACAAAGTGAGTCAAGGACAGCCAAGATAACAAAAAGAAAAACCCTGGAGGAGAGAGAGAGAAAAAATTCTCAGCCGGGCGGTGGTGGCGCATGCCTTTAATCCCAGCACTTGGGAGGCAGAGGCAGGCGGATCGCTGTGAGTACGAAGCCAGCCTGGTCTACAAAGGGAGTCCAGGACAGCCAAGGCTACACAGAGAAACCCTGTCTCAAAAAAAGACCAAAAAAAAAAAAATTTTTTTTTTCTCACACTGGTACTTTTTATGACATCTATTTATTTGTTGGTATATGTGAAGGTATATATGCAAGGCAGACCTTTGGGATTTTTTTTTCTGTCTTTCACCATGTGGGATCCTGGGTATTGCAGGGTGGTGGCAAGTACCCATATCCATGAGCCATTTTGCCAACCCCATATGATAGTTTTGTAGATCTAGAGAAACTGAGAACCAGGGAGGCTGAGGTACCAATTGCCGCCAGCAGCTGTTTCTGACTCCTGCTTATACCCACCTTGCTGTGCTTCAGGCACCTGGACACAGGAGACAAGGCTGGCTCTAGGTTCTCTTTATTGGTCACTAGTGTTATGTGACAAGCTTCCTGGAAAGATGCCACACACGTCTGTTCATCCCAGATAAAGAAAGCAATGACTGAAGTACAGATACCACAAAGTCCCATTTCTATTAGTTACTTGCAGCTGCAAAAATGACTCAAAGACAGCATCACCGAAGCCCACTGAGTGACAGCTCACAAAGCTGGGATGATGAGCACACTGCATAACCTGCAGGCAGCTCCACACGTCTGTCTTTCTAGGTGCCTCAGTTGCCCTAACCCTCTTCCAGTCCTCTGGTCTCAAGTCTCCTTTCAGCTAGCTCAGCATATGGGAATAGACCTCATTGGTGTGACTGAAGCCCAGGAGGACCATGACCAAGGTAGTAGCTTAGGGCCCCCATGTAGCCTTGGGTTTCTTGCAGATCCAAGATAAAATAGCCGAATCAATTTGTATCTGAGCTGAGTGCAGTCCAGTACCAGGCAAAAATTCCCAAGTTTCAGACTGCCTGCTGGATAAGCAGCCACCAAGGTGCCATGGGCCAACTACTCTGATGAGTTTATGTCGTGCAAGAGAACAAAGCACAGCAGAAGACTCAAGGCAGGTCACTGGAGTGTGGCTCCTCACCCTCGGGCGGCAGAATGGGGCGGCAGGGGAGCCAACTGCTGCCCTGGCCTCTGAAAACGGTGGATGGGAAGAGGGCGGTCAGCCTTGCAGTGTCTAGGAGTGAAGCCGGGCTGTGGTGGCGCACACCTATAATCCCAGCTCTCAGGAGGCAGAGGCAGGTGGACCGGAGTTCGAGGCCAGCCTGGTCTACAAAACGAGTCCAGGACAGCCAAGGCTACACAGAGAAACCCTGTCTCAAAAAACCAATCTAGGAGTGGACACACTAAGTAAGATGGAGGCTGGTATGATGTATTGTTTGTTGTTGACAGAACCAAGCCCTACTTCCTGTCAGACTGAAACAGGCAGTTCTTGGAAAAAGGTGCCAGCTAAGTTAAAAGCACAAGGTAGCATTTACTCTGGAGGCAGAGGCAGGCTGTGAGTTCAAGATCAGCCTGGCCCAGAGAGCTTGAGCTCCAGGCCAGCCAGGAGTACAGAGAAACTCTGTCTGAAAAACCAAAGATAAAAAATAGCATAAGATAGGAGGTCAGGAGCTGGGTGTGGTGGTGCATGCCTTTAATCCCAGCACTTGGGAGGCAGAGGCAGGTCGATCGCTGTGAGTTTGAGGCCGGCCTGGTCTACAAAGCAAGTCCAGGACAATCAAGGCTACAAAGAGAAACCCTGTCTCAAAAAGGGGAAAAAAAAAATTATCGAGGTAGGAAAGGCCCATTTTAAAGTCAGAAAGAGGGCTACAAAGGAACCAAGAATGACTGGTTGGCATAGCAGAGGCCTACTGTCTCAGGAAAGGCACAGGGTGGCCCTGTGCATTGAGATAGGTGGCGTTAGAATGGCTAAGGGCCTGAAAGCGTGCTCAGAACCTTCTAGAAGGGAGCAAATAACCTAGTAAAGCTCACTGTCTGTCTGGAAAAGCCAGTGGATGAAAAGCACAGGTGTCCAGTGGGCCACTTCTTCAAGGGCAACATCAGTCCCTGCATCCACCCAGCAAGGCTGGGCAGAACAAAGGAGGAGAGGGATGAGAGGTTATAAACATTTGGAATTTTATTTAAAAAAAAAAAAATCACAACCATGAACATTGTTACAATTAGAGGCCCTCTTGGTTCTCCACAATGATACTGAGCATGCTCA
Organism: Acomys percivali; assembly: GCA_907169655.1. Taxonomy (NCBI): domain Eukaryota; kingdom Metazoa; phylum Chordata; class Mammalia; order Rodentia; family Muridae; genus Acomys; species Acomys percivali. The sequence goes on along the minus strand of OU015747.1, from coordinate 47,473,274 downwards.
CAAGGGGTTCCCATTGTTAAGTCTTAAACAACCATCTTTAAAAGGAAAAAAACAAAAAACAAAACAAAAAAAGAAAACCAAAAATAAAAAAAAACCCAGAAAACAAAAAACTCAGCACACTACCATTTAACTTGTTTTAATGTTTCTTCACAAATGGTGAAAATACTAAAGTACAGACAAGGAATAATCATAATGTTGTGGCCAACATTATAAATATGGAATTATAAATTTAAAACATTTTCTGGTTTAAAAAATAAATCTGGTCGTCAATGCAGCTCTGCAGGTCTCTAGTAGGGCCGGTCTCTGCGTTCTTGACGGTGCTCGCCTCTGCAAGGCAAAAGAACTCTTTAGTTAGAATGGGGAAAGGACAGAGAACCCTGACAGAGCCTCCAGACGCCCCAGGACTCACTGCAGCAAAAGGCTGGGAAGGGGCAGTGCTCTCCCACCACATACTTATCCATTTTCCCAGGTCCTCCACGTCCGCCTCTTCTTCCTCCCATCTGTTCCATCAAAGGTCCAGGAGGGCCCCCAGGACCACCTCGTCTTCCACCACCAAAGCCACCTCGGTCCATGCCACGGCCACCTCGGAAGCCACCTCTGTCTCCACCTCTGCCACCTCTGAACATTCCTCCAGGACCGCCACGGTCCATAAGTCCACCTCTTCCTCCTCGCATGCCACCAGGGCCGCCTCGGCCTCGATCACCACCTAAGGCGGGGGAAGAGTGGCAGGTGAGTCAGAGCAGTAGGAGCTGAGGCGGGAGGACACACTGGTGGATCTGCTAAGCCTTCTCCTAGAGCAGACACTACTCAATCACCAGGAAGCTGAGGTACTCCAGAAAACCTGTACCTACCCGGAGGCGGGAAGGGTGGCGGGAGGAAGCCCTCGGGCTTAGGGGCCTTACACTGGTTGCATTCTGTTCTCCAGGCGAAGTTCTGGTTCCCACAGCCCCTGCATCAAGTTGTATCACAACAGAAATCACTAACAGAACTGTGGAAGGTGGAGAGATTCACATCGCACTCTATGAAGGATCATGGGGGTCTAGGCACAAAGCATAGGCAGTAATGCACCCCAGAAGCAACCAGTGTGCTCAGTCAGCCCCGCTCCCCAAAGTCCTGTCCCAGAGTGGGAATGGAGTGATGACACTAGCATGCTATCAATCTGCCAGGAGCAGTACATACGGGTTTGGACACTGCCAGTCTCCAGCTCGGTGTTGGACATTTCCTCCCCCAGAGGGGTTCCCTCTTGAACCTCGGGGTCCTCTTGGGGGGAAGCCTCCTCTGTCTCCTCCACGGCCTCCCATGCGACCCATGGGTCCTCCAGGACCTCCTGGGCCACCAGGACCTGCAAAAACAAACAGTCATGTCTTTCTAGCATCTGATACAGGAAACTCTTCATGCTGGCCATGCACAGTATACTCTAACTATGACATTTCCATAGAATGAAATTGTCATGCAAGCAGAGGTTCCTGGGAGTTTCCACCTGCTCTAACCAACCAGTTAACCCATATTGCACAAAAATGCAATGGTGGCTCTCAATGGTCTAACATCAGTTTTAATAAACCCTTTTCAAAATGACACCGAAGTAGCTAGAAGTGCCCAATACCTCCACGAAGTGGTGGTGGCATCCCTCTGCCCTCACGAGGTGGCATACCACCCCGCATGCTGTTCATTGGAGGCTTCTTTCGGGCAAGAGAAACTTTAAGTTTGCTTCCTTGAAAATCTTTCCCTAGAAAAAGATAACAGAAAGTCAGTGGCCCTCACATTTAACTCTTCCTTCTCCAAGCAGCTGCTTTTCAACAGATCCCACCACAGCAGCCAATCAGTCAAGGCCTACAATCTCAACATTTGGGAAGCAGAAGAACGCCATCACTAGCTACCATTTGGAGTTTGAGGGTAGCCTGGGGACTACATGAGACTGTCTTAAAACGAAACAAGCAGAAAACTAAAACAAAACAAAAAACACCTAACAACCTCACTGGTGAGGCTAGAACAAAAGCTATTCATTTAAACTACAGATGTGGCAGGTGTCTGTAATTCTAGAATTCTGCAGGGCTGCCAGATACGAAACCAGCTTACCCATATAATAAAACCTTTACTTAAAGACAAAGGCTTGGGGATATAACTCAGTGGTAGAGTGCTTGCCGAGCACACAACTGCCCCAGCTACTTGGTGGTAGCTGAGGGACCCAAAACAACCAAATGTTTTTTTTGTTTCCCTCGTGCCTCTAGAAACTGAACACATTAGGTAAGTACTGGATCACTGGCTACGCAGCTATCCCTGATGTACTTTATTTTGTTTTTCAGAGTCAGGGTTTCCTTGTGTAGCCTTGGTTGTCCTGGACTCACTTTGTAGACCAGGCTGGCCTCAAACTCACAGAGACCCGCCTGCCTCTGCCTCCCGAGTGCTGGGATTAAAGACATGCGCCACCACTGCCTGGCTCCTGACATGTTTATTTGAAAAGGTTTTCTAACTTCTCTCTGCTTAGTGAAGCACCTACAGCCTGAGCATGGGGGCTGTGCAGTAAACAATAAAGGGCAGGTGGCAAGCAACCTCCTTCTAGAGTGGGTCTACTTCTTGTTTCAAGACTGCAAAAAACCATATTTTGACACAATCTTTCTTGGAAGGTGACATATGCAACTGTTGTAAGTTCCTAACTGTCCTTAAGTAAGCAGAATTCAGAACGACAAGGAGCACATCCTACCATCAAACCATTCCACGGCAGCCTTGGCAGTTGGCGGATCTTCATAGGACACTGTGGCGTCACCTTTAGGCTTTCCTGTCTCCTTATCCAGGTAGATATGGATCATGGGTTGCCCAGTTCTCTTGTTCATCTACACATAAAGCAACAATTAAATACCTGACTCTAATATAAACTTAAAGAAGCTCACAGTCATTCCCACGTGCCACAGGCAGTCAGAGTGTGGAGGGCCACACCTTCAATCCCGGTGCTCTGCAGGCAGATCTATTTCTAGGGCAGCCAAGGCCAACACAGCAAGACTGTCCCCTTTCCCCCAAAGACAGTCTCGTCCACAGACTAAATCTTCCTTGGGGGTCTCAAAACTGCAAGTGACTTAATACTTAATTCTTCAGCATCTATAACAAACAGGTATTTAGGTAAACTGTGCATATCAGACATGCTCATTAAGGAATCAAAAGCGCTGGGTAGTGGTGGCACCTTTAATCCCAGCAGTCGAGAGGCAGAGGCAGGCAGATCAGACCTCTGTGAGTTTGAGGCCAGCCTGGTCTACAGAGTGAGTCCAGGACAGCCAAGGCTACAGAGAAACCCTGTCTCAAAAAACCAAAAACAAACAAAAAGAGAATCTAAAGCAAGCAATGTTGGCCCTACCCCTGGCCCAAACCATCCTGGTCTTGGTGCCTGTGCAGCAGTCCCAAGCTATATACCCTAAAAGGCACCCACAAGCCAGGCTCTGGCTTCACTAGAGATGTAACTATTGTTTGAAAAAAAGAAAAATTCACTCCCAGGAATGCAGTTCATTGGAAGAGGCCTTGAACACAAACAGATTCAGAGTTTGATTCCCTAGCTCTCTGAAACAGAAAGAAAAAATCCTTCCTCAATGACAATAAGGCTTTGAATACACTATACAAACTTTTTTCCTGCACTACCCAAATTCTTGATTTTTCAGCTGAGCATTACATGTGGTCAGCTTGAATCCAGAAATCACACTGCATAATAAACATGCACACAAAAAATGTGCAATCTATACAGCCATATGCGTAGTATCTATTAATAGCTGGGTGTTCTTTATAGGACCCAAAAGTAAGGAAGAAAGTATCTAAACAAATTTTGAGCCAAACACTCACATTTATTAACATATATGTTGTTAGACTTGGTGGTAAGCACTTTTATCTTGAGCCACCTTTGACACAATTAGCATTAAGACTTAAAGAGATTATGTGTGGGGCTGGAGAGATGGCTCAGTGGTCAAGAGCGCTGGCTGCTCTTCCAGAGGTCCTGAGTTCAATTCCCAGCAACCACACGGTGGCTCACAACCATCTATAATGAGATCTGGTGCTCTCTTCTGGCCTTCAGGTGTGCATGCAGAGATAACATTGCATACATACTAAATAAACAAACCTTTAAAAAACAGCTGGATGTAATGGTTCATGCATATAACCCCAGTACTTGGGATGTGGAGGTAGAATTATTTTTAGTTCAAGGCCAGTATGGGAGGAGAGTTAGTTTCAGGTTAGCCTTGGTTAAAAGGCCTTCCTAAAACACACAGAGGCTGACAAGATGTCCCAGCAGATAAAGGTTGTTTGTTACCAAACCTACAACCTGAGTTGGGTCTCCAGCATGGCAGAACTAACCAATTTGCAAGTTTTCCATATACACATTGAGACACAGTCTAAATGTAATAAATTCAACAAAACCATCCCCAACACCCACCACCACCACCACCTACACACAGACGATTTCCCTGTGTGGCCCTGGCTGTTCTGGAACCTGCCACGTAGATCAGGCTGTCCCCAACTCAAGAGATCTGCCTAGGATTAAGGATGCATATTACCACACCCAGCCAATAATCAACGTTTTAAGCATAAAACCCAGAGTGGGTAATTAAGGTAATAGAAAATCATTAACACTATATGGTGAATGTGTATGTATGCACAAACAGGTTGAGAAAGATCTTATAGAACACTTGAGCAAGGTGTGGTGGCACCCGCCTTTAATCCCAGCACTCAGGAGGCAGAGGCAGGTAGATCACTGTGAGTTCAAGGCCAGCCTGGTCTACAGAGTGAGTCCAGGACAGCCAAGGCTAACACAGAAAAACCCTACCAAACCAAACCAAACCAACCAACTGAGCAAACAGAACACTTGGTATTCTAGCAGAAGACCTATGCTTAGATTACAATACTGCTTGTAGGGCCAGTTCTATGACAGATCTGACATCCTCTTCTGGCCTCCACGGGCACCTACATGCATGTGAAACACATACACAGAAGATATATTTTTATAAGTCAATTGTACTCCTTTGAGGCTTTAATGATCAGAAAATATTGTCAACCTGCTTTATAGTAACCTGTACTGCAAAGAGTAGACAGCAGCTGTGTAAAAAAGATTAGCCAGGCAATTGCCATGTACATCAGTGTGCCGATCCCACACAGGAGAGACCTGGTTCTTTAGGAGTTGCTCTCTGAACTCCAGAGACACTCTATGGATCATGTATGTACCCCTCCCACATTCACACAAACATTAAAAAAAAGTAAAGAAAACAAAAACACAGAAGAACCTGACTCCTGGCTATGGAGACTCAGAATAAAGATGCAAGATTGATCAACCCCAATTGCCCCAGACAGCTGAACCAAGAGCAGCAGGGTGTGGTGCCATATGCCTTTAATTCTAGCACTGGGGAGACAGAGACAGGATAATCAGCCTGGTCTATATGGCTGGCACCAGGCCACCCAGGACTATAGAGACCCTGTGTCAAACCACCAACAGCACTACCACAATACCAAACCAACCAACAACACAATTCTAGTCATAAAAGAAATCAAACACTTCCTGACCGAGGCATAGGCTAGAAGAAGGCACTTCCAACACACAAGGTTAGCATCCAGTCTATGCCAGGCTGGAGTTGGCTCATCAGTTAAGAGCACTTGCTATGCTTCTGGAGACCCAGCAGCCACATGGCCACTCACAACTGTCTCTAACTCTAGTCCCAGGGGTCTAACACCATCTTCTGCCCACCAGGCATGCACGGAGTACACATATATTCATGCAGAAAATAAAACAAAACAAACAGAAAACAACACATACACATAAAGTAACAAATCTTTTTGTTGTTTTTGAGATAGGTTCTCACTATGTAGTCTGTTTGTCCTGAAACTCAGTATGTAGATCAGGCTGGCTGGCCTTGAAATCAGAGATTTGCCCACTTCTGCCTCCGGAGAGCTGGGATTAAAGGTGTAGCAATCACTATACCTGCCCTATTCACTAGTGTATTAACCTCAGAATTTGGCTGCTAAATAGAAATATGAAACAAAACTAAATCTTTTGGAGATGAAAATAAAATTCAGGCTGAGGATGAATTAAGTTGTAATATGCCAAGTGATTGGAGAATACTTCCAAATCAGGTGTGATGGTGCACATCTTTGTGAGCTGCCATGTGGGTTGTTGGGAATTAAAACCTGGTCCTCTTCAAGAGCAGTCAAGTGCTCTTAACCAATGAGCCATCTCTCTAGCCCTGATGGTACACATCTTTTAATCCCAGCATTAGGAAGGCAGAGGCAGGTGGATCTGTGGGAGTTCCAGGACAGCTGGAGTTACATAGTAAGAACCCTGTCTTCAACCAACCAATCAACCAACCACCCACCCACCCTCAGCACTGGATTAAAAGTGTGAGCCACCACCCCGGACAAAACTTCAATTCTTATGTTGGGAAATCTATAAACGTGTCAACATATAAACATCTATCTTATACAATATATTTTAGTGTTTTTGTAAGCATTTTAACAAACTGATAATTTTGGGGGGGGGGGGGACTCTCCAAGGCATAAAGTATTCAGAGAATACCTAGAAAAATCTACCTTTTTAACAACAGAAAAAACACGTTTATTTATAAGTAAAGAGAACAGCAGATGTGCTCAGCATTTCTCATCTATAAAAACTGTGACTATAAGATGGAGGCACAAGTATCAGGCCACCCTCAGCTATATGGTGAGTCAAGCCAGAATGCATGAGATCTTGTCTCAAAAAACAAACAAACAACAACCACCACCACCCAGAAAACACAGCAGGGGAAACTCACCTTGACAACCCCACACTGCTTGAAGAAGTCTGCCAGATCATCCAGAGTCACATTGTCATTTAATCCTTGCACATAAATTGCACTGTTGTCAGAGTCTTCATCGGGATCTATAGGAAGGCCTTCCAGAGAAAATAAAACAGAATCACTTACTGCCCTGTGTTAATATAGTGGCTTTTTTGGATATAGGCTGCCCTTCGACTAGACTCCTAACTCTCACTTTCAGCCTCCCAGGCATGTCCCATCAGAGCCAACTAATAATAGGGGCTTCTCAAGCAACTGGACATTATTGCACTTGGGAGGCAGAGGCAGGTGGATCACTGTGAGTTTGAACCAGTCTGATCTACAAAGTGAGTCCAGGACAGCCAAGGCTACACAGAGAAACCCTCTCTCAGAAACCAAAACCAAAATAATTTAAAGTTACCTAGATCAAGATCTGGTCCTTCATCCATGGGTCCTGCCAACCAGGAAAGATCATATAAAACATTATCAGTGCAAGCCTTGCAAGCTACACACCTTACAAACACACACAGCTATCTACTAGACCACCATTTGATGGGGACTCATTAATTCAAAATGACCCGCACTGCTAAAATGGAGCAGCGCCCCTTTAGCGTTTGTGAAGTTTGCTAGGGTTTTCTTTTTTCCTTTGCTCGTTTGTTTCTAAACCATTAACCAAATACACTCTCAGTGCTTCATGTGCCAAATTAGTGTTAAATTAAAGTCAAAACTTTTCCTCCACATAAACCAAATTAAAGCTGTACTCTTCCCCCATATTATAGAAGCAGTTGCTCAATACTTTGTTACCCTTTGTTTGTAACCATAGGTTAACCTTATTACCCCTAAGACAATGCCGGCAGTACCCATTAGTGTCTTTTGTCATTTTTAAACCACTTATGAAACTAGTAAAAATTATAGTTTTCTAAAAAACTGACTGTATTTTTTTTTAAACACTATCCATGGTAATACTCAAAAACTTACCACCAGGCTTATTGAAGCCACCTCGCTCTCCAGCGCTGCTGGGGGGATAAACGAAGAAATGAAGGCCTTTCCCTTTAAAAGCCAGTACCGCTCTGAGCCTTGGCAGGGCTCGTGGGGAAGAAGGGCACTGGCTAAACACATCTCCAAACAATGCATCTCTCTCATCTTGTCACTATGCCTTTCTTCAGGGCAGCTTGCTCAAATTTCCTTAATATACAACCTTGCTTGTCTGATTGTACACACCAGTGTGGTTGGTTTCTTTCATGTCAGGGGCTGGTATTAATAGTGCAATACTTGGCAAATTAAGGAAGAGGAAAACAAAACAAAACGAAACAAAACAAAAAACCCCTAGATTCCAAACATTCATCCCAACACCAGGGGAGGTTGGTGTAGAAATGAGAAGGCAGAGACAATTACTGTGATGAACCTTTCCATGTTCATAAAGGTGCACCCTCAACCTCTCTCAAGGGAGCCAAATGAGGTCCTAGGCTTCCTTAACAAGTCACAGTATAATAAAGCAGGAGACAACCACATTAAATGTCTACAACACACAGCAGAGGACGCATCCAGCCAATCTTCAGCATAAAGCCATACAGTCCCGGGCCCTAGTAGATTTAACAGTTACTGTGAAAGGAGAATTTACAATAAATAGCAAGGCTCAGCAGACTGGGGGGTGCAACTTTATAGACAAACCAGCTAAGACTATGGTAATGAACATGCTATACAGAAGGGGGAGGGAATATGAATTGTGGCTATTTGGGGGGGAGGGGTATTTCCTAGGATTAAATAAAGGCAGCTCCCCAGTGGGAAGAACTGGGGTTTTCATAACCAGTATTGCACCTTTAATACCTAAATATACATTTTCAAGCTGTTGCATGCAGCTTTGCTTCCTTTTTAAAAGTACACACCATAAAATGTTCTCTCTCTTTAAACACAAAGTTTACACTTTAATGTTACACAATTCTAGAGTATTATACCTCCTCTGGTTCATTACCAAACAACAAGTATGCAGTTACCAAAGTTACAGAAGGATTCCATTTATACAATGAATACATTTTGTTTAAAATATTCTATGTATATTTTTCCTCTCCATATGGACACCGTGTCTAGTCCCACTTTTCATTATGCTGCCGGCTGAGTACTGAGTACGGGTACTTTTTAAGTATTGAAGTGTATACAAGGCTCTCACTTTGTAACCTGTAGCATATAAATGCGACAAAGCATGTTAAAAAGTTTCCACGTTTAACAGCCAATGAAAATATCAAAATACTGAGGCAATGAAAAAGGGCATGTTAACAACATTGAGCGCCTTACCTGTAGCAGACACTGAAAACCATCACCACACCACAATAAAAAGGGGGAAAGGGAACTGCCCCGTGTCCTGTCCTCACAGGATCCAACAGACTGCTTCACAGTCTGTTAAAAACCTATGGGGTAGGCCATCAACTCTTCTATGGCTCCAGGAGAGACTTCTCATCCAGAAAGATGGGCCCCTCTAATAGCAGTCTAACAAAGTCAGTAGAATCATTACTTCTGGAGTATTAAGATGAATAAACTTCAAATTGCTCTTGCAATTGAAAAATACTAAGAATTCTAGGTGATTTGAGACGTGATGATAGTAATTTCAAGTGTCTATGTCTATTTTAAAACACCCATAAAAATCGTGAAACCTTTATAAAATGGAACAATATTCTCCAAATCAGAAGACCAATTTTACTTTGTCAAAAATACTCATAAAATTTGAATGTTATTAAATGACTTTTTTCCAATAAAGATTTCACTGAAGACTTTTTAAAGTTATGCAGAATAAAAAAATTAACTATCTTTTAGTAGTATAGAAATTTATGAGTAAGTGAATAGGTCAATTTAATATTTTGAAGTTTGTTTCTATACGTAAGAATTGCTTGTTTTTCTTTTAGCAGTTACCCCAATCAAATTTAGTCCCTACCACATTCTGCATAACTTCTTTACTAGTTTATATAGGGACAGAACACACACGTAACTAAATCTGGATTATGTTAACCACCAACATCATACCTCACCTTCATCAAAGTTAGACACCAGAAAGGGAAGAGGGATGGAGGGAGGGGGGAAAGGGTAGGCAGAGGCGGCAGGGTCACATTACTGATCTAAACAATTTTCTAAACCAGATCGTGCCATCAATCACAATGGTCAAACCAATTTAGACTTTTGAGACCTGCAACAGGGAGTGATGCTATATTCATACACATTACTCTGTAAGGAAGTGACTAAGATTGTTCTGTGCTATAACTTAACTATGTATCAGGGCACCTCAGGCCATGGTTTAAGGGTTATGGGGCCAGTCTTCATCATGTTCAACAATTCTGGGCACAAACACTGGAAAACAGCTGCATTCTTTCTCTGCAGTACATACACCAGGTATTTCAAGACAACCATTCAGGACATTAGTTAAAACCTAGGGTTGTTAGAAGGGTTGTGTGTGTTCCATCCCAAATCTATTACCCAAAGAGGCTCTCACCTCTGAAAACCATGAAGGAGACTGAAAGCTCTAGTTTCAAAACAATTCTTTGTTCACCCCAACCCAACAAAGGTTACTGGCAGGGAAAAAAGCAAGCTGCCACTTAAATGACATTTCCATGTTTTAGAAGATGGCTTGACCTCAACAGATTGCCCATGGAAATGTCGAATAAATTTCTATGTCTTTCAGTCCCTTCTTTCCATTGAAACCCTATGGATGAAACACAGTTAGGTAAAAGGAGAAAAGGTTTGCTCTTACCCCATTCCACCGCGTCCTCCTCCCCGCCCACCTCTGCTCATGCCTCCTCGATCAAATCCCCCTCTTCCCCTGCCCCGGTTATCAGGGCCACTCATGCTCCGGTTCTCTCCTGGTCCGGAAAATCCTCCAGACTCCTGCCCATAAACACCCATGCTACTGGGGTGGTCCTGTCGGAATGAACCTGAGGAAAGAGTCACATCTGTAAACCGCGGGCCAGCATTTACACTACTGCCTGACATCCTTTCTCTTAGAATCACGGAACTCTCAACTGCAAGCAATTGCATATGTACATGGTAGAAGTGGTTCTGCCAGAAGGCTCTCTTAGAGAACCACTGGTTCACCAAGGCAAGCACAGCCTTCTACAGCCAGACTATAATAAACTACTTCCAAAGGATTTTCCTCTGGGAAAAATACACTTTCCCAAAGCTTCTTCTTTGCACTACCTCCCAGAAACAAAAGTGGAGTCAAATTTCCAAGGGCTCTGACAAGCTGAGTTACAGCAAGTAGTCTTAGTAACCCCAGTTGACACCCCCCAAAAGACACACACATTAATTTTTTTTTCTTTTTTCTGTTTTTCGAGACAGGGTTTGTGTCGTCTTGGCTGGCCTCGATCTCCTATCTCCCGAGTGTTGGGGTTGAAGGTGTGCAGCACCGCGCCCAGCTAGCTTTCTTTCCCTGAGTCAGAGCCCTGCCCGTCACACCCAGCTGATGAGCCCAATTGTAAAGGTGCAACAACCGAGCACAAAGTCAACAGGAGTGAAAACACTTCCAGGTTTTTAGTTACTTCTCCAATGTAACGATGAGCACTGAGGGGTCTCAATCCTCAGCAGAAAACAAAAACTCCACCCCTAATCATCTTTAAAGGTTATATATAAGAAAAGACCCCCAAACTACAGTATTCTGTAAGGAGGACTCATTTCCTGTGCTTTATGAAGTCACACAAAAATCAAAGCACCGAGTTTTTCCTTGGCTATCAAAATCCACTGTAGCCCCTCTATAGCTATCTTCCCCCCTTCTCTTCACAATTTAAGACAGGCCTTAAGGAAGGCCAGCCCTGCTCTCTGTACCCCACCCCCAGGCCCTGACACTGTCACCCAGATGCTTGGCTCACACTTGCACCCTGGACTCTAGAAGCAAGAAGTGGTAGCACGCACTCCCCATTTCCAGAAACTCCAAGCACAATCACTCATACTTGGTTTTCTCTCTCAGCAACTCACTCTGCTGCCCGTAGCTGCTGCTCTGTTGGCTATATTGACTTGGAGCCTGGCTGTAGGATCCAGTCTGAGGGGGGTAACTAGTGGGCGGCTGTTGCCCATAGCTGCTTTGTTGCCCATAGCTACTCTGCTGTCCATAGCTGCTCGGCTGCCCGTAGGTGTTCTGCTGAGAGTAACTGCTCTGATCGTAACTAGTCGGCTGTGAAGAGGAGTAGCTGAAAGAAAAAACAGAAGTCTTCAGGAAGGAGAAACAGCATTGTATTTCTGTCAAGACCCCAGATCTGAGACATTCACAGGTATCCATCTTAAGAGCTACTTTTTTTTTTTTTTTTTTTTTTAAACTGAGCTGGGTCTCTCCACCTGCACACAGCTTTTCTGCCTTAGCTTCCTGTGCTGGATTACAGGTGTGTACCACTGTCTGGCTAAGGCAACATTTTGGAGTTTTTTTCCCCATTGAGGCAGGATTTCTCTGTGTAGACCTGGCTGCCCTAGAGCTCAAGATATTCGCCTGCCTCAGCCTCCCAAGTGCTGGGACTAAAAGCATATGCCACTACTACCTGGCAAGGCAGTATTTTTGTTTTTACATTCATAAAGCTTTAAATGAAAGAGAAAAAATTAAAACAACCCATGTGCATAGAGTTGCAGTTTAGAATTCCCGTTTACAACAATGTTTATTTCCAACTATATTAAGACAAACAGGAATGCAGACAGACAGAATATGTACACTTAGAGAAATCAATGAAATGGGGGTGGGGACTGCACTGAAAGTAAGGAGGACACTGGGCATGGTGGTGCACACCTGTGACCCCAGCACTTGGGAGGCAGAGGCAGCCAGATCTCTGTGAGTTTGAGGACAGGCTGGTCTACAAAGCAAGTCCAGGACAGCCAGAGCTGTTACACAGAGAAATCCTGTCTCAAAAAACCAGAAAGTAAGGAGAAAGAATCAAGGAAGGAACTCAGTTCTAAGAATGCCTTCCTTTCTTTTGCAGTACTGAGGCTCCAACCTGTAGCCTCACAGGCTAGGTCAGTGTTCTACTCCAGTCATCTAGCAAGTTGAGCGATAACTACAATTTCCCGAGAAATGGCTGTCTGGTAATACAGAGTGAACACGTGTGTGTATGTATGCCACTCCCAAAATGGCATTTTCCTTCAGATTCAAAAATTGCTTTGTTATAGTTTCAACCTTTCAAACAAACATACTTTATCACTAAGACTCCAGGAATAAAGACAAAACTAGTAACAAAACCTTAGGTGTTAAGTTTCTGTGAAACTACCCAGTAGATCATCTACGCATAATACTAAAAACAAACCTTAAAAGACCTGATAGCCAGGCATAGTGGCAAGCCTTTAACCCCAGGACTCTGGCTCTTAGGAGGCAGAGGCAGGTGGATCTCTAAGTTCGGAGCCAGCATGATCTATAGAGTGAGTTCTGGGATAGCCAGGGCCACCCAGAGAAGCCCTGCCTAGAAAGGACCAAAAAAGACTTGATGAACCATAAAAATGCAGACCCAAACTAAGCATTTGTTACAGCGCCCCACAGCTGTTAAAAATCAATCATGCACTGATTCAACTCGTCAGAACAACTGTTTAGCACAATAGGTACTGGGGCTGTTCTGCAAGGGAACAGGATCTATTTTAAAATTAAACTAACTTTTTAAGACACCGTTCTGTTAGTTCATGCGAAACTTACTTCAAATAAGACACAGGTGAGAAAACTTGCAGTTTTCTGAGTGAGTGAGTGAGTGAGTGAGTGTGCGAGAGAGAGAGAGAAAGAGAAAGAGAGAGAGAGAGAGAGAGAGACAGACAGACAGACAGACAGACAGACAGACAGACAGACAGACACTGAAATTGGGGGATGACTCAGAGGATAGGAGTACTGACTGCTCTTACAGAAGTCCTGAGTTCAATTCCCAGCACCCACACGGTGGCTCACAGCCATCTATCTATGAGGTCTGGTGCCCTCTTCTGGTGTGCAGGAGTATATTCAGGCAGAGCAGTGTATGTGTAACAAATAAATAAATCTTAAAACAAAAACAACAAGTCAGAAAACAAATAAATCTTACCCAAGGAAGCCAATGCTAGCTGATCAACAACCTGAAAAATACTTATGTTGTTATTACTGATCCCTGACCACAAAGAAGTGACTGACCTGGTAGGAGGATAGGATGGAGGTGCGGTGACTGGTTGCATCGGGTAGCTCCCAGGTACCTGGGGATAACTGTAGTTACTCTGTCCATATCCTAGGCTGGGTTGGTTATAACCCCCTGTGCTAGATTGAGGTTGACTAGTCTCAGCGGGCTTGTTACCATCCTGTGGTCTAAAAAGAAATATAAAACAGTAAGACTTAGTTTCAACAACCCTCAAATACCTAGTTAGGAACCCCACAGTTCTGTGAGCAGCATGGAGTGTTAAGATCAAACTTGACAATAAAGTACATTAAACCCACTATCAATCCATCATATTTACTGGAAGGGAGCATGAAGGGAGTTACCCATGCTCCTTGCTTGTTCTGTAACTAACAGCTACTAAGGGACTTCATCAGGTAGTGTTGCCAATATGAGTAAGTTCTGGGGGGAGGAAGGAAGACAACACCTTCTCTTTTTTTTTTTGGTTTTTAGAGACAGGGTCTCTCTGTGTAGCCTTGGCTGTCCTGGACTCACTTTGTAGACCAGGCTGGCCTCGAACTCACAGCAATCCGCCCACCTCTGCCTCCCGAGTGCTGGGATTAAAGGCATGCGCCACCACGCCCAGCAACACCTTTCTTTTTTAAAGTGAGCTTCTGAAGACAAGAAAATTGGTAACAATATAAATTAGAGTTTAGAGTAATTTGTAAGGTCGCAGATGTATACACTGTGTGTATCTGTGGGTTCCTCATATTCTTAACCTTGCCACAGCAGTAAGACAGGGATGTGGATGCTCCCATTCCATGATCAGACAAACTAATAAATACCCTCACTAAAACAATAAAAATCAATCCCAACTCCAACAATTCAGGAATCCCCACTTCCTCCTGGCCCCAACAGCTTACACCAGGGCAGGGGCAGAGCTAAGTTAGGGCTATCTGAAGCAAAGCCCAATCTGCAAGTGACCAAAGCAGAAGCACAAGTACTGTTTCTCCACTGAGATGAAATGGGTTATAGTTATATACTCCCTTTTCCAGTGAGAAAGGAATAACCACTGGTGATCACGAGGCAGCCAGCTGCTTTACAGGTGGTCAGCCGAGAAAACTAAGATGGGGTGGGGTGAAGCAAAATGACTTATCAAAACCCAACTGATATGCATGCCTTTAATCCCACCACTCGGGAGGCAGAGGCAGGCGGATCGCTGTGAGTTCGAGGACAGCCTAGTCTACAAAGTGAGTCCAGGATAGCCAAGGCTACACAGAGAGACCCTGTCTTGAAAAACAAACCCCCGCCAACTGATACACGAAACTCTTCAGCCTTGACCTTACTCTTAACTTAGCAGTGCATTGTGCATCTGATAAAATTCTCAATACGTAAATCAACTGCCTTCTAGGAACCAGCCAGTTAAATATAGCTACTGCACAGGCTATATACTGGATACCAACTACAAACGGCTCTGATTACTCACTGTGCATTTTAGAAGTAATCTCACAAGTGTTTGCCAGAGCTAATTTCTTACCTCTACAGTAGATAAAAAGTCTAGGTTACAAGCTGATCTCTTGTTTATTCCCTAAAAAGTCTTCATTCAAATCAGAATTCAATGTTCCTTCAAGACTGTATGCAGAAGCCACCTAAGTGCATCGTCTAAAGTAAAGACCTGAAATCTTCTGTTAAGTAATATATACCACTTACATACTAATCAGCCATGGAGCATGACTTTATTGGACTCTTAATATTTACCACATAGCTGGGTACCTAGTTATGAATTTATTTGTCCATGACTTTGGTTACCAAACCACTACATAATGTAGGGGAAATCATGTCAACTGCTTCATCTAAGGTAGTAATTCTTGACTCTCTGCAGATAAGGAATCTCCTTTACTAACAGTTGGGTCACACACTACTTCTTGTGCCCACCGTGTACTATCTAGTAACTACCACACATTTCCTACAGGAGAGCAAAGATTAAGTACTCTGTCTCTCAAAGAGAGCTCAAAAGTGTGATTCTACTGGTAGCTAAACAATTTGGAAAACAATTTTCTTGTGTTTAGAAAAGCAAAACAGCCTCTATCTCCTCCCAAAAGTAGGTTTTAAAACCAAGCAATTGACATTTCTCATTTCTGGCCCTGGGATAGCATCATTTCCTCATCAGAATACCTGTATACTGTGCACCAGCACTTTGGATGCTTAAAGACTGTGAGAACAGTCACTACCTAGGGTGTGTGAAGAGCCATCTAAATGAACAGTTATTTTTTCCTTCAAAGCCAAAAGGGATACAGCAGAGGAAAAGGCAACCGTAGCCTTACCTTGTAGGTGCGGTGGCTGCTGGTTGCTGGCCATAGGCTGGGTAGGCAGGCTGGGTGCCATAGGCAGACTGAGCTGCGTATGAGGCCTGGGTTGTGGTGACTGTTGCAGTGGTGGTGTCATAAGCACCAGTGCCATATCCTTGGACAGGCTGGCTGTATGCCTGGGGGGCAGTTGGAGTGGTATAACCTACAACAAAGGAGAATTGGATCAGATTCCAGGTCTTCTCTGTCAGAATGATGTCTTGTCATTTATCAGCAAAACAACGTATAAACTGACCATTTTAAAGCATCACAAAATTGAATACCTATATTATTCTTATAGGAAAAGTAGCAACAAAGGAGAGTTTAAATTATTTTCCCCCTTTTTTGGTTTTTCAAGACAGGCTCTCTCTGTGTAGCCTTGGCTGTCCTAGACTCGCTTTGTAGACCAGGCTGGCCTCGAACTCACAGCGGTCTGATCTGCCTGCCTCTACCTCCTGAGTGCTGGGATTAAAGGCATATGTCACCACGCCCAGCTTTAAATTATTTTTACCACATTCATTTACTTATTAAGTGTGTGCACATGGGAGCTCATCATGGCATATGTATGGAAACACAGGACAAATCTTGGGAGTTGGTTCTCTGCTTCCACTACGAGGATTTTGGTCATCAAGTTTGTCGCCAAGTGCTGAGCCATCTCACTGACCCAAAGTATTTGAGGTCTTTCAAAATGTATTTATGAGACAGGTGAAGTGAGTTTATTGTTTTTACAGAGGTCTCATACAGCCTAGATTGGCCTCAAATCCCTTAGGCAGCAGAAGATAACCTTCAATTTCTGATCCCCTCTTCAAGCCTCCAGCCTTGGGCACATAGGCAGCACGCCACAACCAGATTATGTGGTGCTGGGGAACCTAGGGTTCCATGAACACTAGGCAAGAACTACCTACTAAGCTACATTCCCTACCCCAAGAAAGAACATTCTATACAAAAGTTGCCATGGAAAACAGGCTTCTTTCTGCCCCTACGTGAATGGAGGAGACAGGAGACAATGTTGGCTTTTGCTGATTATAAAGCCATCGTCTCAACTAACTAAAAATAAATTAGAAACCCTGAAAACAAGAAGTAAGATGTTCCAGAAAGGGAGGTAAAGGCAAATAGCAGCACTAGATTATGCAGTAAAGTCTGCCACTTAGTGCAAGTTGTCACACCTTTCCTGGACCTGGGCTCTTTGCCTTCTTCACAATCAACAGGTACAAGGACGTGATGCACTAAAAAAGCTTGGTTCAGATGCTTAGATTCACATACAAAGAACCTAAGTTCACACACACACACACACACACACACACCAAAGTATTCTCTAGGATTGGAGACATGGCTCAGAGGTTAAGAACACTGGCTGCTCTTCCCAAGGTCCTGAGTTCAATTCCTCACAACCATGTGGTAGCCCATAACCATCTAAAATGAGATCTGGGGCCCTCTTCTGGTGTGCAGAACATTGTGTACATGTGATAAATAAATAATATCTAAAAAAAATATCCCAACATTCTGGAATCACAAATCCCAAACCAATCTGGCCTACACAGGAGAATCTTGTTAAACACATTCACTCACTCCCCTACCCAAACCCAGTTGGGCAGCAGTGGTAGCACACACTTTTAATCCCAGCATTTGGGGGGGAAGAAGCAGGTAGATTTCTAAATTTGAGAGCAGCCTGGTCTACAGAATGAGTTCTAGGACAGCCAGGGCTGCTACATAGAGAAATTCTGTCTTTGAAAAAAAAAAAAAACCAACCTAAACAAAACACAAAAACAAACCAAACAATAACAAAATCAGCAGGCAGCCTGGTGTGGTGGTGCAGGGCTTTACTCCCATCACTAGGGAGGCAGAAGCAGGCAGACCTCTGTGAGTTCAAGGACAGCCAGGGATATTACACAGAGAAACTGACTAAAAAAAAACAAAACCAAACCCAACAACAACAACAACAACAACAACAAAAGAGCCGGGTGTGGTGATGCCTTTAATCCCAGCACTCGGGAGGCAGAGGCAGATAGATTGCTGTTGAGTTCGAGGCAAGTCTGGTGTATAAAGTGAGTCTAGGACAGCCAAGGCTACACAGAGAAACCCTGTCTCACAAAAACAAAACAAAACAAACAAACAAAAAGCCCCACCTGGGTAACAGTGGCACAAGACTTTAATCACAGCACTCCAGAGGCAGAGACAGGTGGAGCTCTGTAAAATTTGAGGCCAGCCTGGGCTGTTACACAGAGAAACCCTGTCTTGAAATAACAAGCCAAAACCTTCCAACAAAAACAGGGTTTTAGTATTTAAAACATATCTTGAACTAAGACCATTTAATTTGGTTTGCATTTAGGACTAGTGCGCGCGCGCGCGCGCGCGCGCACACACACACACACACACACACACACACTCCAGGGCTGGAGAGATGGATCAGAGGTTAACAGCACTGACTGCTCTTCCAAAGATCCTGAGTTCAATTCCCAGCAACCACATGGTGGCTCACAACCATCTATAATGAATCTAATGCAGGCACATATGCAGGCAGAACACTGTATATGTAATAAATAAATCTTAAAAAACAAACAAACGACAACAACACCACACACACACTCTCTCTCAAAGAGAGCTCAAGAACCAGTATCATTAAATTGCCTAAGCTTACCTGCAATCCCTTGTTTTTCACTTTAATTGCCAGATTTCTAGGCAGATTACAGACATACACCACGACTAGCTTCAAGTTCCTACAACTTGCTATGTGGCTGGAGATGGCCTTGAACTCACACAGACAAGCCTGTCTCTGCCTCCCAAGTACTAGGATTAAAGATTAAAGGCCTGTGCTAGCACATCTGGCTTAACTTTTTTTAAAATTTAAAGTATCACTTGTTGTAGCACATTCCACTCTTCTCAAACATTCAAAGATTATAAAATTATATACAAAGGCAGTTTCCCATCTGAACTGGTGAAAACCAATAAAAACATATTTCACAGAAGAACTCTAAAACAACTGAGTTGGCATGTTGTTCACTTGAAATGGGATTTTTTTGTTTTATAGTGTTAGGTAGGTATAGAACCCAGAGCCTCACATACATGGTAGCAAAGCAATGAGTAACACCTCCAGCCCTAAGTTCTTCGCAAAGTTCTAAAGTTAACCATACACAGCACACATTTAAACTACAATTAAAGTCCATCTGTCCAATTAATATTTGTAAGGTCTTCTCCTACTTGTAAGATTCACAAAAGTCAAACAAAATCAAACTGATCAAGACAGTAACTTTTATCTCTAAACTGCAGTGTTGTAGTAATAGTACAGGAATAGATACTGGGTTAATAAGCAGTCTTTTAATTTATCTGTAGCACCCACATAAGGAGCCAAGCAAAATGAAAGAAAAAAAAAAAAAAAAAAAAAAAAAAACCAGAATAGTGAGTGACAAGAGACCAAAAGCACATTTATGTGATTTCTTCAAAGCAAAGAGTGGTAAGAAACATTGCACAAAGAAATTTTGTTTACAGTGAACAGTAGAAATTACAGCTTAAGAATTGTTCGAAGTGAGGGCTGGAGAGGTAGCTCAGAGTGTAAGAGCACTGGCTGCTCTCCCAAAGGTCATGAGTTCAATTCCCAGCATCCTCATGGTGGCTTTCAACCATCTATAATGAGATTTGGTGTACATGCAGGCTAAGAACATTGTATACATAATAAATAAATCTTAAAAAAAAAAAAAAAAAAAGAATTGTTCGAATTGCCAAGTGTGGTGGTGCACACTAATCTCAGTGCACAGGAGAGGCAGAGGTAGTTGATCGGTGAGTTCGAGGTAGCCTGATCTACGGGAATATCCCCCCCCAAATCAACTAAATCATGTATGTAAGAAGCATATGTATTTATAGCACCTTTCTTCTGGAGCTTCATTTATAATCCTAGAAGAAAACAGTGTATTTCTATGCATTCTCTCTGACTTTTAGCTGTAAAGGCAGCAAGGGGTACAACAAAGTGTGCCTAATCCTGCTTCCTATCCATTGGCTCTTACTTAAAACCATAAGGTTTAATTTTGATTGCTATAGTCTACAAGTAGTTGGCAGGCATGAGGTATGAGACGTGCTTAGAATCACTTAGTGTACACAAACTCCTTATTACCATGAAGCATAAATCCCTGACTCAAAGCCAACCTTTTTTGCTTACAATGTTCTACACTTTTGAAGCTCAATCAGGACTGAACTCTGTCCCCACTCCCAGGGTGGAGGGTTTCAAGACAGGGCATCTCTGTGCAGCCCTAGCTATCCTTGAATTCAAAGAGCAACCTGTCTCTCTGCCTCCTGAGTGCTGGGATTAAAGGTGTGTGAGTGCCTAGACCTTCGTCTCTTGATTTCAAAAAAATCACTTTCAACCAGGGAGTGGTGGCCCACACCTTTAATCCCAGCACTCGGAGGCAGAGGCAGGTGGATCTCTGTGAGTTCAAGGCCAGCCTGGTCTACACAGTGAGTCCAGGACAGCCAGGGCTACACAGAGAAACTGTCTCGAAAATCCAAAACAAAAACCCCACTTTCTTATGACTGTGGGTTAGGGATAGCAAAAGCTAGATCTAAGTCATGATGCTCTAAATCTACAGTCCTAGTTCCTCCCCACACCTGTACTAGGTTAGATAAAAACTTTAATTCCTACAGAGTCATTAAGATAGGCTAGCAAGTTCTTCCCATGAAACCCATGACAATGAGATACACGCCATGTATTTTTCCTATAACCAATATAATCCGGAGAAGTTCAGATAGTTGGAAGATGAAGTCTTTACATTTCTATCACTTTCTTATATCATACAGCACTCTGCAGGCAAAAATTATCACATTTTCACATGTTCCATATAATATATGGACCAGTTTCTCTTTTTAGTGTCTTGGAATGCTATTTATGTTTAAAACACTATGGATTTAAAAAATAATTAACACTTAAAACAGAAAATGGATTAAGACAATTCATAACACTCAAACAGAAAATAAAATGTGCCTGTGCTATAGAACAGACAAACATGTACATGCAGGGTGGCAGTCTGTTCCCTTAAATAAATTTAATCATGCAATCCAGTCTTCGGGGAGCAGGGAGAATCAGTTGGAATAATACCTTTGGGAAGGCAAATAACTATTATTAAGGCTTGACCAAAGTAAAGTTCAATAGTAAAACCTTCCCCAAATTATAAGAGCATGGATCTGCAAATGGTACCTGAAGCAGTTTTTTTCATTAGCACCTTTGTGTATGATGTTAGAAAGTCTGGAGTTTAAACAAATGAAAACACCTAAGGGTTAACATTACAGGGTAAGACAAGATGGAAAGCATTTCCCATGCAAGAATGAGCAGGATAGTCAAACCTGTACTGGTCCCTTCTACTGTGGAAAGCACAAAACAAAAAGTAGAGGGTACACTATCAGATGAAGCAAACAGATAGGAAAACCATTTTGATTTTTAAACAGCTCAACTTAAAAGGCTCATTCTTAGCATTAGCACAATATTTTACATTAGTTCAATTTTGCTGTGTATTACAGTGTATACGTTTAGTGTCTTTCTCTTTTAGAATTTATTCCACCCACACTATATTGGATAGTCTGCAAGCAGAATTAAGAGCAAGGAAAAATAAAAAAACTTCCTAGAATAAAAGATCCCCAGATGTCAATGTACAGACCATGATAAGAGTAATAGTCCTTTGAGCAAATCCCCTTAACATTATCACCTAGTCTCTTGAAGGCTGGCCTTACCAGTGGGAGGCTGTCCGTAAGAAGTCGCATATGCAGTCTGCCCGTAGGTGGCAGTGGTCTGAGCCTGGGTATAGCTGACATCAGTAGGCTGTCCATAGGTTCCATAGCTTTGCTGCCCATATGCCTGCTCCAAAGAAATGCATACAGTAGCTTCACAAGAGAACTTATGTAACTTAGCAAACTAATGAACTGACTTATTAGTTCATAAACTGGAGAATCAAAGTAGAAAATACTGCTTTCTGGTATAAAAATTACAAGAACAAAGACATAGAAACAAGTCAAATTAGCTTAAAAATTATGAACATTTATACAAGTTTGTTTATGTTTTGGTAAACCTAGAAACAAAAAAGTTCTTTAAAAACTTAGGCAAAATCTCTGTTAACCAAGAGATTAAAAAAATGCCCTCAGCGAGGCACAGAGTACAAATCAAGTCCAGGACAGCCAAGGCTACAGAGAAACCCTGTCTGGAAAAACCAAAAAAGAGAAAGAAAAACCAAAACCAAAATGCCCTCAAGAGCAATATGGACACAAGTACGTAACTTGGCAGCACAAAATGAACACAGAGGATAATGGAAGATTTAGCCAGCTATCTTGCCAGATTTGAGAACCAAATTTTAGCATGACACAAAAATAAAAGCTATTAACTCTCCTTTAAGAAAATGAACCAGGGCGGCTGGGTGTGGTGGCGCACGCCTGTAATCCCAGCACTCAGGAGGCAGAGGCAGGCGGATTGATGTGAGTTTGAGGCCAGCCTTACACAGAGAAACCCTGCCTCGAACAACAAACATACAAAACAAAATCAAAAAAAGGAAATGAACCAGTCCAAGCAGTGGTGGTGCACGCCTTTAATCCCAGCACTCAGGAGGCAGAGATAAATTGAAGGCCAGCCTGGTCTACAGAATAAGTTTCAGAACAGCCAAGGCTACACAGAGAAACTCCATTTTGAAAGACAAAAAACAAAACAAAACAAAAAACCCAGAGCACTTCATGTTTGCTTATGATTGTTGGTATATCAAGATTATGGTTTTTAAACTTGAACATCAACACATTCAAAATCAGATTAGGAATAAGATGTTCTTTCAGATGTTAACATGTTTGTATTATAAATTAATTTGAAAGGCCAACTAAAAGTAAAACCTACCAGAAACATGACTTCCTGCCTGTCTTAGAATTAAGAGTTTCTTGTTCTTTAAAAAAAAATACTGTGTAGGGGCTGGAGAGATGGCTCAGCGGTTAAGAACACTGTCTGCTCTTCCAGAGGTCATGAGTTCAATTCCCAGCAACCACAGGGTGGCTCACAACCATCTATAATGTGATCTGATGTCCTCCTCTGCCTGCAGATGTACATGCAGGCAGAGCACTGTATACATAATAATAAATAAATAAATCTTAAAAAAAAAATACTGTGTAGTCCTGGCCTGAAACTTGCTATGTAAATCAGGCTGTCCTCAAAAATCAGAGGCCACTTGCCTCTGTCTCCTGGCCACGGAATTAAAGGTATAAGTTAGTACAGCCAGCTGAGGT
Organism: Acomys percivali; assembly: GCA_907169655.1. Lineage (NCBI taxonomy): Eukaryota > Metazoa > Chordata > Mammalia > Rodentia > Muridae > Acomys > Acomys percivali. Next base: position 47,449,868 of record OU015747.1, on the reverse strand, counting down.
AATTAATTCTTGATAACACAGGAACTACTTTCTGGAATATGTCATCCTTGGCTTTTTGAGATGTTGGTGACTGGAGCCAGCATATTACACAGTCTACCAATGATTACATTTCCAATTCCTGATCAATTTTCACCCCTCAATTATTTCTGCAGTACTTGTACACATTCTATCACTGAGTAAGTATTTAATTGCTAATTTGATGGGTGGAAGATCGCATATGTACCATGGTATGTATGTAGGAGTCAGAGGACAATTTTTAGCCGTTGGTTCTCTCTACATGTGGGACTTGGGGATCAAACTCAGGTTGTCAGGCTGGGTGGCAATGTTTTTTCAGGCCATCTCTCTAGTCACTGGCCTAGGTCTTTAAACATAGACTCACATATTGGCAAAAGCTGAGACACTAATTTTCTTTTCTTTTTTTTTATTTTTTATTTTTTATTTTTCAAGATAGGGTTTCTCAGTGTAGACATGGCTGTCCTGGACTCACTTTGTAGACCAAGCTGGCCGTGAACTCACAGAGATCCGACTGCCTCTGCCTCCTGAGTACTGGGATTAAGGCGTGTGCCACCACACCCAACTGAGAAACTAATTTTCAAAGCTGACTGGTTGCACATTAACTAGTGCAAGTTATGTAATAGCTATGCAGTACAATTTTTCCATCTGCAAAAGGTCCTAATATGGGGCTGGAGAGATGGCTCAGCAGCTAAGAGCACCGCCTGCTCTCCAAAGGTCCTGAGTTCAATTCCCAGCAACCACATGGTGGCTCACAACCATCTGTAATGAGATCTGGTGCCTTCTTGTGGTGGGCAGGCACACATGTGGGCAGAATACTGTATAAATAATAAATAAAAAAATCTTAAAAAAAAAAAAAAAAGGTTCTAATATGGGAGAGGAGAGATGGTTCAGTGATTAAGAGCATTGGCTGCTCTTCCAGAGGATCCTGGTTCAATTCCCAGCACCCACATGGCAGCTCACAACTATCTGGCCTGTAACTCAAATTCCAGTGGACCCAACTCTCTCACACAAATGTACATAATTTTTTTAGAAGTCTTATTATGATCCTCCTTTGAAAAACAATGATGATTAAATTAATAAAATATGTAGAAAGATCAAGATTGCAGTGAAGTAGTTACTGTTAGCCTAAGAAGTTAAAAAAGCCCATTTCCAGGTTTTAAATGTTTTCACTTAAAATCCTCATTCTGAAAGATTAAAATTCTTGAGTTTTTAGCCAGGTGTGGTGATGTATGCCTTTAATCCCAGCACTTGGGGAGGCAGAGGCAGGCGGATCTCTGTGAGTTTGAGGTCAGCCTGGTCTACAAAGTGAGTCCAGGACAGAGAGACCCTGTCTCGGGGGTGGGGGTGGGGGGGAGATCTGCTAGCTACTGTTTCAGTGGCCAACTGAAATATCTCTCTGTATATTTAACTACACATGCTTGCATCCTTGTCTTTGGGATTACCTGGGTAGTCTGCGCATATCCTTGAGTTGGCTGGGCGGTATAAGCACTGTAGCTGCAGAAAGAATTAAACACAAGAATTGAATACAGAACACACTGACTGTATTACTATAACCTTTACAATTACAGAGGTGTCATACTCTAAAATATTAACCAAAGAAAAGTATTGTTGCAGAAGGTTGACTTACCCCTGCTGGGCTGCAGCTTGGCTGTAGGTACTGTAATCTAGAAGAAACGAGGGGAAAAAAAAATATTAGCCCAGTGAAGAAAGGGGAGACAGATGGTATTCAGGCAGTAATAATTCTTATGTGTTTAGAGTAGACCCACACACAATTGCAGGTCCCTGTTAGCACATCACATCTCTCAACACCAAACCAATTAAGTTAAGCCAGTAAAATGCACAAAGTCTGAACATGGCTGCTAGCTGATGAGGTCAAGATCAATTGAGTTAGCAGGAATACCTTACATACATGTGCTGCATATTCTCATGACCATAAACATCTCAACCACCAGCTAGCAATTCAAAGATGTGATCATTATCTTAAGGTTAATAGAAACCAAGACCACAGAACAGCATCAACCTTAATGTCATATAAATAAATGGTCCTTCTCTAAAACTCAGGGATTCGTTAGTTTCTGCTACCCACCTTCCACTCCAGGACTAAAGGTATGCACTACCATGACTAGTATTGTTGTTGTCTTAATACAAGGTCTCTACACAGCCTCCAACTCAGAGATTCACTTGCCTCTGCCTCCCAGTGCTGGAATGACATGAGTGAGCTACTACGTCTTTATCACTTTAAGACCAACCACAATTCCTGAGAACAGTAACAGTGAAATAGAATGACATAAAACACGACTGACAGTTATTTCTAAAAAGGACTGATTTTTATTTTTATATTTTGGTTTTTCAAGACAGGGTAGCCTTGCCTCCCAAGTGCTGGGACTAAAGGCGTCTGCCACCAGGCCCAACCCCTAAAAAGGGCTTATTGTCAAAGCCATATCTTCATGTCACAGAAAACTAGAAGCCCAGTGAAGCCAAAGTAAAGGATGGGAGTACATGAGTGGCAGCTGTACACTCTTATTCTCATGCCTATAACCTGGCACTGTGGATGCCCTGGGTTCCAACTCCAGCAGCATGCACATACAACTGAAACCAGGCTAAGAGAATTGTGAAAACTGGCAAGGAGTAAAAAGCACTTAATGGGTCTAGGGAAAAAATTACTCTAGATTCATTATTGCCATTTTTAAAAACCTAAAGTGATTTCAACTTTAACAACAACAACAATACTGCCAAAAGCTGGGCTTACAGGCATATGCCACTGCACTGGGCTTTGGGTATTATTTTTATTAAAGGCAGAGCAATTAAAAAATAATTCTACCAGATTATTTTTCTCTCTACAAGAATACGCATCTTGTTTGGTGTTAAAGACAGTACTGCCATTAAGACAGAACAAAAGGGGCCTTTCTTTTCCCATCAGAAAGTAGTCCCTCATCCAAAAGCAACAGTTTCTTTATGGAGTCTTGCTCACTGCATGCAATCCAAAGCCTGCTTCACAATCCCCTGGCCCAGCTAACAGTACTTTCCTGAACTCATCCTCCACCACCCCCACCTGGTTTTTCCAAGATAGGGTTTGTCTGTGCAGCCCTGGCTGTTCTGGGCTCAAACTCACCCAAGATCTTCCTGCTGCTGACTCAAGCGTGCGACTAAAGGGCTTTGTCACTACCACCTGGCCTGAACTCATCTCTTAAAAGTTGACTGTGCAGGCATGGTGGGCACAGTGGCACACCTTTAATCCCAGCACTCAGGAGGCAGAGGCAGGTAGATCTCATGTTCAAGACTAGCCTGGTCTACAGAGTTCCAGGACACCCAGGGCTTTAAACAGAGAAATCCTGTCTTGAAAAACAAAAACAACAAAAAAAGTTGACTGTCTTTCTACTTTTCTGCACCTCATGTGACTACTTTACTTCCCTACAGCCTTAAATTCAGAGCCCTGAATATCACTGAATTGCCCAAAATACATGTACAACAGAAAAACAACAACAAACCATCCTGAAGCATTTTTTTTCCTTTTTTTTTTTTTTTAAGTTTTTCGAGTCAGGGTCTCTCTGTGTAGCCTGGGTTGTCCTGAACGCACTTTGTAGATCAGGCTGGCCTCAAACTCTCAGTGATTAAAGGCATGTGCCACCTGCCTGGCTATCCTGAAGCATTTTCAATAATGCTACATATTTTTGGGCTTTCTGAGATAGGAGTCTGACTACTTTAATCTCAGTACTCAGGAGGCAGAGACAGGTGGATCTCTGAGTTTAAGGCCAACCTGGTCTACAAGGCAAGTTACACAGAGAAACCCGTCTCAACAACACCACCTTACTACTTAGCTGGCTAACCTTAACTAGTCATGTACACCAGACTAACCGCAAACTTGCTACAGACCCTATAAGGAAGGCACTCTCTACAACTTAAAAAGAAATTACGGGTGTGTACCACCATGTCTACTTTGGCCTCGAACTCACAGAAATCCTGCCTCTGCCTCCCTAGCGCTGTGTGGGATTAAAGGTGTAGGCCACCACCATGGCTAGCACCTTCACTTCCTTCCATGTAGCATTTGTAAAATAACCAACAAAGCATCTAAGCCCAGATATTGAAACCTACATTTTGTTGAGGTTTCTGTGTAATAAATGATTTTTGAGTAACCAGAATTCAAGTTCAATGTTTACAAAAGGCTTACACAAGAGCGGTTATGTAAAATGGGCAATGCTAATACAGAACAGCTACCCACCTCAGATCAGTGTAAAGCGGAGGGCTAAGAAAAGCATTCACTACCACTACACCACTTCCGCCCTCCCCAAACTCAATCCTAACACAGGGCATAAGCCTCCTTCAGTCTCAGGCATGACACTAAATAGCCAGATAATTTAACAATTGGAAAAACAAGTTTTTAAATGCCGAAATATGCAGTTAAAGACTTCATTTAGGTGGGGCATGGTGGTGCACACCTTTAATCCCAGCACTCTGGAGGCAGAGGCAGGTGGATCCCTGAGTACAAGGCCAGCCTGGTGGTCTAGAAAGCAAGTCTAGGGCAGCCAGAGCTGTTACACAGAAAAATCCTGTCTAGAAAAACCAGAAAGACTTCAATTAAAGGGGGGGAGGGAGAGAAGCAGCCAGGTGTGGTGGCAACGGCTTACTTCAGAGCAGTCATAGCCAAGCTGAAAAGATTTGGAGGGTTAGGCTACATCAAAGCCACTAAGAGTAACTATTAGGACTGTTAGCTTTAAGAACTGAAGGGCTCCAAGAGAGCTGTTTTTGAGACAGTTTCTCTGTGTAACTCTGGCTGTCCCGGAATTTACTCGGTAGACTAGGCTGGCCTTGAACTCAGAGATACCTGTCTCTCCCCACTGTCAAGAGAACTTTTAAAAGGTCTAACTAGAGTGCTAAATAAGGTTCCCCCAGCAGGGCCGGGGCCGCAGTACAGTTGACAACGCTTTTAGCTCGAATTTGTTTATGGTGGTTGTCAGCAGAGTTTGAACAAAGATGACTAAAGAAAGTGGCAATGATGCATCACGCAAAAAACCTGCAGTTGCCACTGTGGGCTTCAGGGGCTAAGATTAAGGCAGAAGGACCACGGAAGAAACCATTTCCCGCTAGGAAATACATTGGCTGTAGTATCTCAGGCTCGGCTTAGAGGTACTCTAGGTAGCCTGTTATCAAAACTCAGCATTTACCTGTTTACTGACTACATCGTAGGCGCCGTCAAATTGTGATGCTGCAAGCTTTCTTAAGCACAAATGAAGGACCCAGAGCTTTTCCTGTCTTCCCCCTCGATTTCTCCTACTGCCTCCAAGGCCACACGTTATCAGACCCCAGATTTCTCCGGGGGGGGGGGGGGGAGACGGGGACCATACACACAAAACCCGCCACCATGCCACTTAACTGCCGGTGAAGACTAGGCTACACTCATTGGCTCGTTAAGGACCACAACATCTGTCACATCTTAAGAGTTCCGCCGCGGACTTTCAAAGTCAGCTAATGGGTCTCTCTACCCTGCCCTCAATAGGGCCAAGAAGTAAATAAACCAGATAGCTTAACGAACAGGCCTACGGAAACGGTGCGGGCCGAGGTTCTCTGCTTCTCCTGGACCAAAGATGCTAGAAAGTTCTTTCTGGAGAGCCTCTTAATTCCCGGGTCCTGACGGACCTTGTTACACAACCGATCCCTCGCGCCGTTTGCTGAGAGACCGACCCAGGGAAAGCCACTGCGCTTTTTCGGGTAGGAAAGGAGGTGGAGTTAACACATGATAAAAAATCCAAGCCTCCATGTGGGGAGAAGGTAGGTTTGGGGGAACCCATTAAGGTCCAAAGGCGGAGCAGTCAGCACACGCTGGCCTTGAGGCTGGGGGGAGCCCTCAAGGAGGCAGTTTCGTAGCGCCGGGCCAGGCCTGGAGGATAATGGGGGGTTCTTACTCAAAAGCCGGCGCCCCTCAGCCTACACACTCGCGACGCCTTTTTGTTTTGTTTATTCGCTTTTTATCGGAGTTTCTAGACAACACTTGCCCTCAGGCTAGCAATGGGAGGGGAGGTGACTCGGGGGGGGCAACCGGCCGCGGATGCTCGAGCCGCCATCCGACACCCCGCCTCACGCGCCTTTCGGGGTTGCTTGGGCTCCAGGCCGGGCCGCGGTCCCCGTTGGGCCTCCGGAGGCCGCAGGCCCCGCCCACGTGGCGGGAGGCCGGGAGCACCGGCACCGACAACCGCCACACAAAAGGAGGCCAAGGCGGGCCGCCCCCCGCACGCCCCAGCTACCGCGAGGCCCTCGCGCGCGCGGCGCGGGCGCCGGAAGATTCCAGAACTAGCCCGCCCGGTGGGGGGAGGGGAAGGGAACGCGGACCACCCCTCCCCCCTTTCCCCCCGGAGCTCGTCGGGCCCCGGTGAGGAACTCCCAAACCCCTTCTCGGCAATTCCACTCAGTCATCCCCGCCATCCCCAGAGACGAGCGACCCCCAGTTTGGGTGCCCCAGCCGTCGCCGGCGCGACCACGATCCCACTCCACTTACCCGTGGACGCCATTTTCTCTCCTTCCTCCTCGTTCTCTCAACGTCCGTCTCCCTCTCGCGTTCCCCCTAGGCGCCGCACTGCGCAGGCGCGAAACCCGCAACCTCGGACGCTACCATAGGGCCGGGCCACGGGGGTGGGTCAAGAGGAACGAGCCGCTGCTTAGCGAGCTCTTGGCTCCTGAAACCGTTGACCCGATCCTCTCTCTACAGAACCGGACGTGACGCGCGGGTTACAGAGGCACCTCAGGCGCCAGCGCGCTAGGGAGCGAGTGTCACCAACAAACCAAAGGGACCGTCTCAGCGCGAGGCTCCGGGGCTTGGAATGGTTACGCCCGCCGGCTCTAGGGACCGTCTCTAAAGAGTCTACCCTGGAGGGAGGAAGGAGGCTGGCGGGAGGGCTGGGGGAGGGGCGGGGAAGGGATCCCGGCCTGGAACAACTGCTGACTAATCGGCGGGCGGGATCACGCGCCCCTGTGTGTGTGCGTGTGTGTGTGTGTGTGCGCGCGCGCGCCGTGGGTTTAGGGCACCTAGGTCTTGGCCCGGAGCTGGCGGCCCGATTTCCAGGCGAGCCGCCCCCCCAACCCGGTTTTCCAGGGTAGGAGGGGGCGGGGGGGGGGGGGGCGTGCTCCTCGGTATCTTGGGCGCGTGGCCCGGGCGGGCGGGCGGGAGAGGGAACTGAGGTCCGTCGGCTTGGGAGGGAAAGCCCGGAATGGCGCGCCCGACCCCAATAACGGTCGGAGTTGAGAAGCCCTATCATCATCCTTCAATCGATACCCTTGTTCTAACAGAAAAGAGAACCCAAGCCCGAGAAACTGAGTACTTGCCCCCCAAAGTTACAAAGCTGAATTCGACCCAGACCCCGGGACTCCCCCATCTGTGCACCACCCGGAAGCATCTTCCCTATCCTTGACTTTCCATTCTGCCCTCCTGGCTTCCTAATTAAGGTAGGCAGGGTATGATGGTGCATAGTTCTGGAAGCCTCTGACGAGGGTCCCCAAGGGGACACTGAGGTCGACTGTTGAAGAGTGAGATGGTTTGCTTTTTTTTTAAAGAGTTACAGACACAGACAAACAGCATGGCGGGCGAGGACTGAAGAAACCAGGGCCCACGTGGGGGAGACGTAGGCGTGTCACACCTTTTCTGAGGGAGGGAGGAGGTTCACCGCTGGAGCTTATATGGCTGGCGGGAGTCCGAGAAGGGAGTCGGGGAGCAGGATGGTGTGGCCACCAATTTCCCGTTTGATGTGAACTGACTTCCTCAGGTGGGCGATCCAGGCACCTGGAGTCTGTTAGTTAGCGGCTCACAGCATCTCAATAGTGTGCAATCCGTAAGCGGAAGGGCTGCTGCATGTGTTGCGGTCTAGGAGCAGCAGCTGCACTCACTGATGCTTACAGGTTCCGTTTTATTCAGTGAAAGCTATGGCTGGCGATAGAGGCTCAGGGTTACTGCTTGCCGAGGATGTGTGAGGCCCTGGTTTCCACCCCCACCTCCAAGAAAGAGAAGAGGACTCGGGGCCTAGTTCTGTATGGCCATGGAGCAGTTTAGTGCCCAGGGATGGAATGGTTGTGAGAAACTGCAAGAGGAAACTTCAATTTAGGTGACCCAGCCTCCAGGTAAGGGTAAAAATCTACCCGCTTCTCTGAACTTCAACCCAGTACACCAGGTCTTCCCCAGCAAGACCAGGGGCTGTGCTAATATTTCAGTGAATAAATATAAAACCTTGAATATGCGCAAGAAATAGCAGCCTGGTGACTCCGGAGATGAGAGGGAGCCTCCTTCCGCCATTATTTCAAACCACTTGAGTAAGGGAAAGCCAAACTTTGTTCTCATTAAGATAAAATTCACCATCTAGGGAGGAGTAGGAGATTGCCTATTGAGGGGCTGGAGCAAAGGCATTGCAGGCAGAGATTTCCATGGTTTTCCTATAGGAAACTGGCCTTGGCAAGAGGGTAACTAGAATCCACTTTCTGCCCTGAATCAGCTCAGATAGGAGACTTGAGAGAACTTCTAGGTTATGGTTGCAGGGCCTGGAGGCAAGGCTGGCTGTGTGGGGAGAGAAGCTTTGCTGTTGTGTGGGCAGGGGGCAACCCTGTGTAGAGGCCAGAGCTTGGACCAGCCGGGCCTCTACTTGGAAACTTGTAAAACCGACGTCGCCGATAAGCAGTGAGGTGGGTCTCTGGCTCCACCGAGAAAGCTGGAGGCCAAAGCAGGTGCAGTGGTGCAGCTTTGTGACCCAGCACTCAAAGCCTAGGCAGGGACAGGAGAACCTCACAGCGCAGGCTAGCTTGGGTCATGTCACGTGGTGAGACTTTGTTTAAAACAAACAAAATTTTAAAAAAGAAAATTGTGGGCCGCCAGCCTATCCCTTTCTGTTACCGCCCGGTAAGAAAATGGGTCTTAACCACCATTCCCTGCCAGGAGACTGCAGCAGTGACCTTCACGCCCACTGTTGTCTCTGTATATTCAGTTGTTAATTGCTGAACCTCAGTGAGATGAGTGCTAACAGACCCAGGTATTGTCATTATTATTGAAGAATCTCCTGTTGCAGTGTCATGTAAAAATTGTCTTTCATCATCTCTGATTTGTTTAATAAGGAGCTGAATAGCCTATAGTTGGGAAGAGAGTTTAGGCAGGACTTGTAATCCTGGGGGGGGGCAGACACATGACTGGAGGTGAGGTTGCCATGCCATGAGCGGAGGAAGAGAGTTGCTTGGGGCATGAGGTAGTCACCATGAGTACAAGATGAAGCAGAGGTGGCCAGGGCAAGACTAGAGGACTGGTGAGGACAGGGCGTGTGGCTGGGAAGTAGGCCAGGCTAGCCTAGACTAGATGAAAATAGCATAAAATGATGAGAATCTGCCCAGCTGTAGTGCTTTAAAGCTTATTATAAATGTCACAGGTCTCCATCTCATTATTTGGAGCTGGAGCGGGCATAGAAGAAACCGTTAGTTCAACAGAAACCTTGCCCAGGCAGACACTGGAATATCCTCTGCAAAGTGAGGCTAGGGCCACAGTTCTGAGTCTCTTTGTAAAACTTGGGAGGTAGGACTCCCGTAGCCTCGCCTTCAACTAACCCCACACTGCTTGTGCCGTTAGTGGCCTCAGCCCCTTGTTCAAGGGCGCCTGTGGTTTCAGTACCCCTACGGCTGGGGACACTAGAAAGGAGGGAGGAAGTGGGAGACTAAAACTGGTCTTGACTTGCCATTCCTAAGGGGAACGCACCCCATCTTCTTGGCAGTGAAGGGCCTCAGTTTGGCTTTTTTGGCCCTGTATCTTCCACTAGGACTTCAGGGCCCACCAGACTCTTTTGTTTTTTGAAACTGGGTCTTATGCCACCCAGGTTGGTTTTTAACTGAGTAACTAGGCAAGAACTCTTAAAGCTTTCTTTTCTCTTTTTCCAGCACTCGGAAGCAAATCCAGGTGCCTGCATCTCTGATGGCCTTGCATGCCTGATCCTCTTGTGTCAGCTCCTAAGATTACAGGTGTGCACTACCACACTGGCCCCACCAGGACTGAATGCATGGCCCCTGCCCAGCCCAGACACATGGGCAGGTAGGACAGGAGGGTGGCTAGTAAGTAGACAGGTTGGGGCTTGAGGCCATGATGGCCAAGCTATTGGACCTGTCTCTGCAGGTTCATTTTCTGTTTCTGTAAAGTGAGGCTTTTGGTAAAGTGATTGAGAGGGAGTTGGATAAAAGCAGCAAAAATAATTTGCTACTGTTTTTGTCTATCCCCAGCACAGAGCCTCAGGACCACCTTTGACCACCATCAACCAAACTATGCGTGCCTGGGACCGCCCTGGGCCGCTGTCCCGGGCACTGCCCCTTGCTTCCTCAGTCCTGATGCTGCTGCTGAGCTGCCTGTGGTTCTTGGGGGCTGGCCCCAGCCTCACATTGGCTCCAGAGTTGCTAATGGACCCCTGGCAGGGTGAGGACTGGCCGCAAGAATCTTGAAGGAAGCTAGGCACTAACCGGAAGGCCTGAGACCAGTTAGTGGCTTTAGTGTGCATATTGTGGTGGTCATGCAAGGATAGGACACTGTCCTGGGCAGGTTAGCCTTCAGACATGCCCAGCTCATCCACAGTCAAGAAAAAGGGCAGAGGACCCTGCAGGAGGCATGGAAAGTGAGATGGGAAGCTGTGGTAGGAGTTCTGAATGCATCCTTTTCTGACAGCTTTCCCTGGAAATAAGGACTAAGGTTTCCAGCCAAACATGTACTTGCCACAAACTTCCCTCCAGTTTACATTTTAGGAACCCAAGTGTTCAGAGAGGTGAAGTGATTTCTCTAAAGTCACACAGCTCTGTAGCAGTAGGTGGTCCTACTAGACGATGTGCTGTTAACCCATTGTAAAAGATGGGTAAATGTGACAAATAGCTTCACTGTGCCAGGGATAGAGCACCACTCAGTAGTTGGTTGCTGGTGAAAAGACTGCCTGTTGGTTCCTTTTAATACAACTAGAGAGCAGCTGTGATGTTGAGAAGTCATTGGTCCTCTCTACCAGTGATTATCTCTATCCTGGGTCGGGGAGGCTGGCCTAAAAGGTAGCCCTAGTAAAGGATAGTCCATCCTTCTGACCTGGCACTCTCCTTGTTCCCAGTGCACCGGCTGTTGACCCATGCTCTGGGCCACACTGCACTGCCAGGCCTGCTCATGAGCCTGTTACTACTGCCCACTCTGGGCTGGTGGCAGGAGGGCCACCTGGGTACTCTGCGCTTCCTGCACAACTCCACCTTGCTTGCCCTGGCTACCGGGCTGCTGGCTGCGCTGCTGGCAGGCCTCGGGGTGTTCAGTGCAGCTGGAGGCTGTGGATATATGCCTGTCCATCTGGCCATGCTGGCAGGGCACAGTTACTACCCGGGATGGCCTCAAGGTACATTGCCACCATGGCTGTTCCCATGGCTCCTGCTGGTCCTGACCCTGCTGCTGAGCTCTGAGCCACCCTTCCTACAGCTCCTTTGTGGCCTTCTTGCTGGCCTAGCCTGTATCCTTTGCCTGAGCCCAGGGACCACATGGACCTGTGGCTGGGCCTCTGGGGTGTACAAGGGAGTCGTGCCCAAGCAATGCCAGGTGACCAAACATCTGCTCCTGACACATCATCCTTTGAGCCATGCCAAGTGGAGATGTCAGTTACAGTCAGAGGACCCCATGGGATGCTTGGGAGAGCTGAAGGGACCCTAAAAGTCTCTAACCTGGATTCTGTGAGAAGGTGGCATCAAAGCTGAGTGGCTTAGCCATAGGCTTAGCTAAGAAGGTGGCTCAGGGTGGGAGTGAGCCTGGGGCTCTCTGGGAACAGAGGGCCAACTTAGGGCCCATGGTATTGATATCTTAAACATAAGCTTTGTTCCCAAGATATGGGAAAAATAGTCACCATACAGGCAGTCACAGGACCATTTCAAAGTCAGACACCTGGCCTGGCCGACATGGGGTCGCTGGGGAAAGTAGGCCAGAGGGTTTGGGGAAGGCACGTGTGGTTCTCCCCTCTGGCTGACTAGTTTGAGGTAGGCAGCTCCCTTTTGTTCTCAGCTTCAGCTGCCGCTGTGGGTGAACATGTCCCGAGGGATATAGCAAGGGGAGACTCATGGCAATGCCCAGCATACTCTCTTCCCCCAGTTCATTTCCGTGGTTTTCCTTGACCAGCCGCCCTGCCCTGGGCAGGCAGATGCTGCTGGGGCCTTCCGGTGGCTGGAGCTCTCAGAGCGGAGACTGCAGCTGTTACAGGAAGGTGTTCTTTGCAGAACTCTGGCCCGGGGCTGGCCACTGAGGCTCCTTCCCACCCCAGGCAGTCTAGCTGAACTGCCTGTCACTTACCCTGCTGGAGTGAGGTGAGGGTGATGCCAGGGGGCTCAGCATTGTACGGTAGAAATTGTGGCAGTGGCTGGCAGCCCAGGCTATCTACCTCTGTCCCTACAGGCCTGCCACCCTTGGACCTCCTTACCTGGATTTACCAAGCTCCTGGGCTCACAGTGATGGCTCTGCCCAGCTCCCACCAGGCCTGACATGGAGGGAGTCAGAGAGGGGCTTGGACTGGGCTGGGTTCAGCTTTGCTCCAGGAACACCAATGTGGGCAGCCCTAGATGAGCAAATGCTACAGGAAGGGATCCAGGCCTCGCTTCTTGATGCGTCAGTCCAGGGTCCTCAGAACCCACAGCAGTTGCCCAAGTCCTCTGTGTCTTCTCTACGGTAAGACGGGGCAGGCAGGGGTGCAGCCTCCTGAGGTGGGAGCCATGCTGCCTGACATCTCTTCCTTGTCCCTACCTCCCAGGCTACAGCAGCTACAGCACATGGGATTCCCCACTGAGCAGGCTGCAGTGGCCTTGGCAGCTACAGGGCGTGTAGAAGGCGCAGTGTCGCTGCTGGTTGAAGGGCTAGTGGATACTGAGCCCCTCGTGACTGAGGGGAGGAGTGGTCCTGCCCACTGCAAGGACACTGGGCCCTCATAGTCCAAGGGTAGGCCTGGTCTGAGTCCTTGCCCTGGCTACTGAGGGCGTGGTGGGGTCTTGAAAGCATCGCTGGGAACAGGAGTGGGCCCCAGCTTGCTGCCCTGGTACTTTGTAAGAATAAAAGCTGATTTATTTTCCAACCAGGCCTCCTGAGTGGCACTGCCATGTTCAGATCTTCTGTGTTGGCACCAGGGAGGATGAAGGAGTGAGCAAGCAGTGAATGAGTGGCTGATGGCAAAGGGTGACTCCTGGTGTCCAGGACCACGGGGCTCCTGTCCCAATATCCTCAGCCTAGGTGGACCCTTCCGGCGGCCCTGTGCAGCACATAGAGACCAAGCTGGGTAGGGCCAGGCGGCGGCGTTTATTGTCCAGTACATAGTAATCCTTGGCATCTGCAGACGATGCTTGGAGTAAGGGTCCCTTCTACACAGCCCCTCCCCATATGGGACACTTGGGGGAGCGGGGGCTTGGGGTAGAACTGATGTAAGAAGCACCAACCATTCAGTCAGGGATTCCGCAGCCATACTCGGGTGGAAATTCAGCACCAGGAAACAGGAGGGGCACACAGGATTCCCTCAGGTTTTGCAGCAGTGGAACTGATACTTCTGCTCTCATCCTTGCATGTCCACAGGGCCAGGCAGAGTCCCTGGTCCCTTCCTTAGACAGCTAAGGTGACTGGAAGCCTTGTACCCCCTCCCACCCCCCTTCAAGGCCTTCTCACCCCATTTCACAGAGGTAAATAGGCCAGGTGCAAGGGAGCCCTGACTTTTTCAAGCCCAGTCCCTGCTTAGTCTGTCGTAGATAGGCTGCTGTCACTGAGCCCTGCCTACCCCAAGGCCAAGATGGCACAGGAGTCCCTGAGGATATTAATAAATAGGAACTGCAGTCTCTGGAGGCAGCTGGCCAAGTGCAGGCTGGGGAGGAAGCCTGGTGCGCAGCCCTCTCAGCCCCTCTCGTTGCGTTTCCTGGGGGTCACGATCTGGTAGTTGGTTGGGTGTCCTCCCCTCTTTCCTCGAAGGAGGCTGGGGGCCCCCATGTCATCAGGACCTGTCCCGGATCCCAGTTCTGGTTCTGCCGCAGGGAATAAGGAGAGAGGGTATGTCAGGGACATGCACACAGGGAGCCCACTCTTCACCCTGGGAGGTAGCAGGGTACCCCTGGCATCCTAGAGATGGAGCTGTGGGAAATGAGGCTGGCTGCTACCTCCCCACAGCCTCCCAGCCCCCAGCCCCCAGCCCAGTGAGACACTTGGCTATCTGTGCCTGATTGCCTAATGAGGAAGGCTAGACTCACCACATTTACATGTTTGGAACATGGGTAATGCTCCCTAAGTGATTTTTGTTTGGTTGTTGCTGTGTAACAGCCCTGGCTGTCCTAGACTTACTTCGTTAGACTAGGCTGGTCTTGGACTCACAGAGATCTGCCTGCCTCTGCCTCCCGAGTGCTGGGATGGGTGCAACACCATGCCCAGCAATGATCAAGTTTTTGAGGCTTATTTGAAGTGAAGATGGATTCGGGATCATTGAATTTCATTGCTAAGTGGCCTGATGCTAAAGAGAACTTTCCTCTTTCCTCGGGTTAAAGAACCATTTGGAGGAAAGGCCTGAATGGGGGCTTTGCCCCCAGGCAGCCTCAGGGGAAAGACCCTGTATGGTGCCAGATGTCTGACTTCTAAGAGCAAGGGCATTTTCAGATAGGCCCTGAGAGCCTGGGCAGTGCCAACAAAGACTGAAGTCAGTTCCAAGGGGAGACCTGTGGTGAGGTACGCCCTGGTCCGCACATAAGCTCCAGCGTAGAACATAGCATACTTGTCCCTGAAAAAACTAATGTCCTTCAAAAAATCCAAGGAGCTCTCTTGTCCGGGAGGCCGTGAGTATCCATTAGTACCCCCGAAAGCCAGGGAGAAGATGGGGTAGCTGTCTTCCTAGTGAGGTCCAGCCCCAGGAAGGACACTTGCCCTGGGAACCTCCCTGTCCTAGGAAACTTGATGAGGTCTGGTTCTCACTGAGGGTGCTGCTTAGGGGTGGGCCACTAATGGGGGCCTTGTACATAAGCCCAGGGGCTGTCAGAAGCACAGCCATTAAGGATGGGGTCACAGTGCCCCCCCCCCCAGCTCTTCTATCCCTCTGTGCCACCTAACCGTCTCTTCTGTTGTTCACTAACATGCAAAGGAGGGAGCACCAGAAATCTTACAATGTTTCCTTCCAGTCTGGCATTTAGTTCTTTGTTTCCAGTGCTCCCTCCGGCCATTGGAGGGCAATGGGGGATAGAGGATGGGTGCTCAGAGGGAAGGGGGGGGTCTCCATTCCTAAGGCAGGGACAGAGCTGGTGAAGTGGACGGAGGTCTTGCAGCAGTTTCCAGACTCTAGAGAAGCCATGTGGCTAATGGGTGGGAAGTAGAAACAGACTGTGCACTTTTTTTTTTTTTTTTTTTTTTTTGGACCAAGCTTTGCCTCGTAGCCCAGGCTAGCCTCAACTTTGCTATCCTCCTCCTCCTCCTCCTCCCAGGGGTGGGGTCATAGGCATGTAGCCACCATTCCTGACGTGGACAAAACACACTCCAGCCTCCGGATCTTATCTCGTAGTAGGTCTCCTGTCAAGCTTGTGGTCTCCGCTCCACATGGCACAGCCGGGTATCTTGTGACTCCACACGGGGTGCCCATCCTTGGGCACCCCCCCTTTAAGTCTACAGTGACCGCTAGACAGCTCCCCAAAGCCATCTGCTTTTCAGGGCCCAGTGCCCATCTGAGCCTAGTGCTTAGTTGGTGCTTCCTGGTTTTGAGGAACAAAGGACTGGTTTTAACTTTGCCCCTCCTTCTTCCTTAGGAGCCTCCGCTTTTGGTTTTATAAGAGGGGAGGCTGGACACACTATGGAGGCCTCTGGGCATTGGTGTGCATATAGACTGTAGGCTGGAGGGGGCAAAGCCTAGCCTATGAAATGGGGATCCTGAGAGGGTAGGTGAGGGACAGCCCGTTTCCATGGATGGCCAGCCCATCTCCCCACGCCAGTTAGCCCCATTCCAGCAGCCAGGTGCCTGCCTGAACCTGCCTTCTAGAACCTTCCCAGCCCATCTCTGCTCTGGTTAGTCTCCACCTCTCAGAAACCTTGAGGAAAAAAAACCCTGTTGACTTCTCAGCCTTGTTCTTCCTCTGCTTTGTTCACTCACCCATGATCCTTGCCCTTCTGGTCGTCACTGGGTCATCGCCTCCAGGAAGCCCTCCTAGACTGTTTCCCCATGAACAGCCTCCCTCCATGGTGATGGCTGAACCCAAGGACTTGTACAAGTGAAATAAGTGCCCTACCATGGAGCCATGCCCCCAGCAGAGGCATATCTGTACTCACTACTCTGTCACTTATCTCTTCTTGGCTTTGGCTACCAGTGCCAGACCCCACCCCAGCCCTACACTGCACAAGGGCAGGGCTACATCTGTTGGCTATGTTGGAGCCTGCGCTGATAGGTGCCTGCCAGAACAGGAAAGCTAGTTCACTGTGCCAGGCTCTATTTTCTTGATGGCAGAAAGAGGCAAAGTGTCTTCTGGCCCAGCCCAAGCAGTGGGAGGCATCTTCCTCATGCCCAAGCCCATTCCAGGCCCATCGTGGGAGGGTTTGCCCCTGCCTGCCCACCCTGCCGTTACCTGGCCAGATGATGGCTTCCAGCAGGGTGACCCGTCTGGCTAGGAGCTCCAGCTGAGCCTGCTGCTGCAGGAAGCTCTGTAAGCTAGGAGCCTGATGGGAGACCGAGAAGAGAGGGAGCAGAGTCTGGCCTCTAGGGGCTGGGCTGTGAGCCAATGGAGGCAAAGGCGGGTAGCTGCAGATAGGCTTCAGGGCAGGCGTCTGGACCAGTGTCGGACAGACCTAGCCTCTCAGATAGCTCGGGCTAGGGACTTTGGAGGGTGAATACCATAAGGGTCAGGTTCTCCTAAGCCCTGACAGGGAACTCTGGACACACTACAACTATAGTGGTAGCTGCAAGGCAGTTAGTTACCTAGGGCCAGGACAGCAGGCCCTGTGAGAGTCTTGACAAGTTTATGGGAAAGCTGGTTGGAATTAGCAAGTGCTCCATTACCCAGACTCCTCTGGGTCCTGAGTCTAACCTGCCTCTGTCACACTCAGTTCCCTGCACTTTTGGGCTCTAGCTGCATAGCCTATTTTCCTGTAGGTCTGAGACTGACTCCATTGCCCGTGACTTCTCCAGAGTCTACATCCATTATCCATAGTCCTGTGGGCTTGCTCTGACTGACCCATGACCCTTTATGACGAGTCTGGCTGTTACCCACAATCCCTTGCTGATTAGGAATTTGATTTTTCTTTTCCAGTCTTCCTTTCTGTTGTATTTTGTTGTTTGGTTTTTTGAGACAGGGTTTCTCTGTGTAGCCCAGGCTGGCCTTGGACTCACAGAGACCCGCCTGCCTCTGCCTCCTGAGAGCTGGGATCAAAGGTGTGCGCCACCACATTCAGTTTAGGAGTCTGGTTTCATTGCCCATAATTTCTTGCAAATCTCATCCTCTGTTGTTTCTAAGCGCCAGAAGTCCTGTAAACTACTTCACCTGCCTAGCGAGAGGCTCAAGGAGGAGTCCAGGAGCAGGGTCTTTCCCCATTGAGAGGTGACAGTCACTCAGGGTGGGGTAGCCTCTGTGGCCTATGCGTCTTCAGCCTCAGAACTGGACAGCAGGGTTTGGGGGAGGCTGGTAAGCAGGGGCTGGGCTGGCTGACCGCCTGTCTGTCTCTACTCACCATAGAGCCCAATCATTGTTTCCAAGATTAAAACCCTCTCAGCTAAAATCTTCAAAGCCTCGCGTAGTTGGTGCAACCCCTCCCCCTGTGGAGGAAAGAGACAGATGCAGCCGTGACGGGGGACAAAGGAGAGGACCCTGCGCAGCCTGCCAACGGCCCATGCCCCACCCAGGACAAGCATCTGTAGCCCTGTACCACCTACCACAGCCCAGGACCCATGGATAGAGCGAGAGGGACAGGAGGGGAGCAAGGCAGGAGGAAGGGACCCTGGAGACACCCCCCCCACACACACCTCAGAAAGTGCCATTTGATCCCAGGTAGCTGCAAATTGTGCCTCTCTGGAGGGCACCAATCTCCTATCTCCACAGCCTGCCCTGCAGTTGCTCCCAAGGCCCTGGAGAGCCAGCTTGCCCTCTCCAGCCTCACATCCTCTGTACAGTCCCTGGGACGTCCCTGGGCCATCGGTGCTCTGGTACGCTCTTGCCCTCCCCTCTCTGTCCCTCCCTCCCATCTCTCTCTTCTATTTTAAATTCTTTAAATGTTTTCTCTTTACTCATATTCTTTTGTTTTGCTTTGTTTGTTTTTCAAGACAGGGGTTCCTCTGTGTAGCTTGGGCTGTCCTAGACTTGCTTTGTAGTCCAGGCTGGCCTAGAATTCACATAAATCTGCCTGCCTCTGCCTCTGCCTCCGGAAGTGCTGGGATGCACCACCACCACCCAGTAAGACAGGGTCTTTTTTTTTTTTTTTTCTTTGGTTTTTCGAGACAGGTTTTCTCTGTGTAGCCTTGGCCTCACTTTGTAGACTGAGCTGGCCTCACATTCACAGCGATCCACCTGCCTCTGCCTCCCGAGTGCTGGGATTAAAGGCGTGCGCCACGACACCTGGCCCGAGACAGTCTTAAGATGCACCCAACATGTACAGTTGCAGGTAGCCTGCTGGCCACTGAGCTCCACCTGTCTCCAGTCCACGATGCTAGGGTTACAGACATATATGCCACGTCTGACTTCTAGGTAGGTGCTGGGGATCAAATTCAGGTCCTCTTGTTTGCTCAGCAAGTGCTCTTACTCACCGAGCCATCTCCCCTACCTCCTTTTCATGTGTGTGCATGTGTGGTGTGTGTATGCATGTTTATACAAGTGCTCATATATGTATGTATGCAACATATGGACATGTACCTGAAGGCTAGAAGTTGACATTAGAGGTTTTTTCTCCACCTTATTTAGTGAGGCAGGGTCTCTCAGTTGAGCCCAGAGCTTGCCCTGGTAATCCTTCCTGTTCCCGCCTTCCATGCTCTGGAATTGGGGTGAGGTTGGGGCGGCTGCCATGCCCAACCCAGCATTCATGCGGATCCTGGAATCTGAACTCTGGTCCTCGTGTGTGCTCTCTCTCCTGATCCTCCACACTTTTGTTTTGTTGAGATACAGTGTCACTCAGTGGCTCAGGTTAGCCTCAAATTCACAACAGGGCTGCTTCAGACTCCCATGTACGAGGGTTGCAGATGTAAGCCCCTGCACTTGCCTCACCATCCAACCCTCTGAAGAACAGCTAAGCAACTAAGAGCGAGGCCGTCCAATGTATCCACTGCGAGTCTGTCCATTCCTGGGGTTATTGCCTATGCTCTAGATGTCCTGTTAATATCATAAAGATCAAGCTATTCTTGGGCCTGGGGCACTGGCATCACTATAGGCCACATGTCAAAGTAATCCCTCGTCAAGTATCATGGAAGCAGGATGTGGAAATGGACGAACCTGGGGCTAGGAAGATGATTCAGTAGGAAGAACACCTGGTTAGCAAGAATGAGGACCTAACTCAGGAGGCAGAGGCAGGTGGATCGCTGTGAGTTCAAGGCCAGCCTGGGCTACACGGAGAGACCCTGTCCAAAGAATGAGGACCTGAATTTGGAGCCTTAGAATTCATGTAAAAAGCCAGCTAAGCCAGGAATTGGCGCACGCCTTTAATCCCAGCACTCGGGAGGCAGAGGCAGGCGGATTGCTGTGAGTTCGAGGCCAGTCTGGTCTACAAAGGGAGTCCAGAACGGCCAAGACTACACAGAGAGACCTTGTCTCAAAAAAAAAGAAAAAGAAACTGCAAACAACATGGCTCAGGCCTTTAATCCTAGCACTCGGGAGGCAGAGGCAGGTGGATCTGTGTGAGTTCAAGACCAGCCTGGTCTACAAAGCGAGTCCAGGACAGCCAGGACTATAAGAGAAACCCTGTCTCGGAAAACAAAAAGAAGAAAGAAAGAAAAATAGAAAAGCCAAACAACACAACCAAAAAAAACAAAAAACAAAGCCACCCAACTCCTATAGGCCCTACACTGGGCAGGTGTAGAGAAAGGAGTTTTGCTGCCTGCTAGCCTAGCTGAAAAATAGTGAGCTCCCAAGTTCAAGCACAAGGGAGCAGGTCAAAGAATGATCCATGGGCACACAGAGCCACACACATGCATATACATAGGCGTAACAATGTGCACTCGTGTGTGTGTGTGTGTGTGTGTGCGCGCGCGCGCGCACACACACACACACACACACAAAGTTTAAGGGCTGGAAAAACAGGCCAATGGTTAATAGCACATCTGTACTTCCAAAATGTCCCAGCACCCACTTTGGGCAACTCACAATCTCCTGTAACTCCAGGCCCAGGGAATCTGTTGCTCTCTTCTGACCTCTTTAGGCACCATCGTACATGAGCCCAGGCTGGCCTCGAACTCACAGCGCTCCGCCTGCCTCTGCCTCCTGAGCGCTGGGATTAAAGGCGTGCACCACCACGCCCAGTCAAAAATAAATTTTAAAACATTTGAAGAGGTCAATCTTTTTTTTTTTTTTTTTTTTTTTGGTTTTTCAAGACAGGGTTTCTCTGCGTAGCCTTGGCTGTCCTGGACCCGCTTTGTAGACCAGGCTGGCCTCGAACTCCCAGCGATCCACTTGCCTCTGCCTCTGGAGTGCTGGGATTATAGGCGTGTGCCACCATGCCCGGCTGAAGAGGTCAATCTTTAAAACCACCAGGAAGCCATTCCCAGCATGGACCTTGGGACAGTGAGGTGCAGTCAAAGGGCCCTGGGCCCAGGCAAGTGCTCAGCACCCTAGCTAAGCTCCTGGGGAAGAAGCAGACAGGTAAATCTAGGGCGTTCACAAGACCACACTGAGAGGAGCAGGAAGCGCCCTCCAGCTCAAAGACGGAGGAACCTTGCTCGGATCTGGGCTAACATTTTTATTTTTATGTGTATAGGTATTACCCTTGTGTCTGCATGCATGTGTGTGCCTCAGGTGTGTGCAGTGCCTACAGCAGCCAGGAGCCCTCTTGGGACTAGAATTACAGATGGCTGTGAGCTGCCATGTGGCTGGTAGGAATCAAACTCAGGTCCCCAGAAGGAGCAGTAAGTGCTCTTAACCACAGAGTCATCTCTCCAGCCCCATCGATGTACTTGTGTTTTGTGTGTGTGTGTGTACGGTAGTGGAGACAGAGCCTTGCACATGCCGGGCAGGTGCTCTACCACTGAGCTGTATCCCTAGCTCCGCCTCTCTCTTACTTTTAGCTTTATATTCTCAGGGTCTCTCACAAATTCTCACTAAGTTGTCCAGGCTGGCCTTGAACTTGTGATCCTTTTGTGATCAGCCTTCTGCGCAGCTGGGATTACAGGCTTATATACCAGGCCCACCTCTGTCTCTTTATTTTCCTTCACAGCCAAAGCAGCACCCAAGGTTCCCTGACTCCACTGACAACTGCTTGCCTCGCTGCCTGTCCCTGCTCCCACTGAACGGCCCCTGGTCCCTGATCAGGGTGCCCACAACCTTCTATTTCCTTTTTATTTCCAATCTCCAATCCATTTCCATTCTCCAAATTGGCATTCAGAAACCTACTTTGTGAACAAAGAGTTTCTCTGTGTAGCCTTGGCTGTCCTGGACTCTCTTTGTAGACCAGACTGGCCTTGAACTCAGAGATCCACCTGCCTCTGCTGCCCAAGTGCTGGGATTAAAGGCGTGCACCACCACCGCCTGGCTTCTTTAATTTTTTTTTTAATTCTTAATTTTTTAAATGTACATTGGTGTTTGCCCGCATGTACATCTGTGTGAGGGTGTTGGGTCTCCTGGAACAGGAGTTACAGACAGTTATGAACTGCCACGTGTGTGCTGGGAATTGAGCCCGAGTCCTACTGGAAGAGCAGCCGGTGCTCTTAACTGCTGAACCATCTCTCCAGACCCCTAATTCTTAATTTTATGAGATCCTTCAGTATCTCACTCTGTAGCCTAGGGTTGCTTTGAACTTGCAGCAATCCTTCTGCCTCAGCCATCTGAAATCCTGGGACTACAAGTATGAACCACTATGCCTGGTTCCCAGTTTAGAAATGCTTGAACAATGCCCCGGTGTCCACCGGAGTTAGAATTCAGTAATGTGGCCTCCTAATGCTGAGAGCCTCTATCCTCCCTCACTTTTTGTGCGCTAAACTGCCAATCCAAGCACTTGCTACTCTTAAATATCCCCGGCTCACTCTTCCCCAGGCCATTTGTTACGTTCCTTTCATCACAGATACCCTGGAGCCCCACCCACAGCTGAGTTCCTTTTGTCCTGTGGCTGTTGGCCATGCTGGTTTACCCTGTCTCCTGGGGCCCCGTGTCTGCCCAGCCCTGAGCCTGGCATGCTGCAAGAGGCTTGGGGAACAGTGATGGGTTGGCTAGCTCCTCTGGGAATTTAGATTGTCTTTGCCTGTTTTACTTCTTGTCCCACTTTGCCACCAGTTTGCTCTGCAGAGTTTGTCCTCAGTTTCCCTGTCTGAATAAGGGATGAAGGCAAGCAACTCAGGCCACGCATTCAGCTCCTGCAGTACATGACTGTGACCACCTGGTGACACTGCTGAGCCATAGCTAAATTTGGCAACTGGCTCTAAAAGCTGCACTACCCCTAGGGGGCGCTGGTAGGTGAAGTGTGTCCGTGGTGTCCATAGGACGTCCCCACTATACCAGGATCCCTACCCACCTTCAACAGAACTGGTCCCTCAGCCTAGAAGCCGCATTCATCTCCTGCCCAGCAAACCCTCTCCCAGGAAGCAAGCAGGGGCAGAAGTGCAGGTGATGAAAGGAGGGAGGTGGGCTGCTAGGGGTCCTGCTACCTCTTGGGGGCCCCTCCCACAAGTGGTCCTGGGTTCAAGGTCTGACCTGGGGTGGCCCAAGGCTCCCCATGCAGGGTTAGGGACTGCACAGGCTGGCTTTGTTATGACCTGGTTTTTCCCATACTTTCTGGAATGGGTGAAAAGCCTGGTTTTTTCACCATGGTCTCTGGGAGAGTGAGGGGTCCAGGGAAGGCACAGGGTTGGTTGTTCACGTGGGCCTCCATGCTCACTGTCAAAGGCGAGGAACCGCAGGGAGTGGGTGGGTGAGGATGAGGTGGGGTGGGGAAGCAAGCATCTGGAAGAGGTAGCAGGGCCCCTAGAAATCACGGGGCGCACAGAGGTGGAACTCGTGCAGGGTGAGGACTACCACGGCTGTATCCATCACTCACTCCATGACCAGAAATAGAGAAGTTGGTGGCTAGTGCTGGCCACACCCTCACCAATGGCTCTCAGGGAGGACAGGAAGGAAGGTGTGATGCCACCTTCGAGAAAGAGCAGCCAGGAATGTTTATTCCCACCCTGTTTTCCAAATGCTTCCCATGTTAGCAATGGCTGCCAAGTGTGTGCACCTGAGACTTCAGGGCAGAGCAGGTTCTAGGCTTCCTCCCTATGCGTCTTTAGGCAGAGGAGATTCCTAGGCCTCACATCTGCTCACTAGTATCTCCATTGATCCTGAAGGTTCCCAGGACCTCACATGTGTCTTGAGATTTTTGATTATGTGTTTTCTAGGTTTCTTTTCCCATTTATTCAATGTCTGCTATTCATGTGACATTTTCTTTCTTTCTTTCTTTCTTTTTTTTTTTTTTTTAAAGACAAGGTTTCTCTTGTAGTCCTGGCTGTCCTGGACTCACTTTGTAGACCAGGCTGGCCTCGAACTCACAGAGATCTGCCTGCCTCTGCCTCCCGAGTGCCGGGATTAAAGGCGTGCGCCACCACGCCCAGCTATCATGTGACATTTTCTAGGCCTCCCTTTCTATTGTTCACAGTTTGTTTTGTATGGCAGTCTCTAGACCACTTTATCTCATTTTCTATGCTTCTCTTTGTATAGGACAGTTTCTAGGCTTCCCTAGTGGACCACTTGTAGTATGTGATGGTACCTATTACAGATCTTCTGAGTATGGCATAGTTAGGTCCCCTGACCTCATTAACCAATCCACATATACACAATGGTTTCAAGGTTTCCCTTCGCAAGCTTCCTGGATTCTCTATGTGTATGTTGGTTTCTAGGCCCCCCCGTCTTTTATACCATGGAGCCCTTGAGCATCCCTGTTTTGTTCCATGGCTTTCCTAAGATCCCTTTTCTGTTTGGGTGGATGCTGCCTTCACACTTCCCCTTTTCCTGTGGACAACAGGACAAAGCCAAAACCATTGAGAGGAGGGACCGTGGAAGTGGAGATGCAGTCTGGCCTGGGTCACCTGGATTACCCAGCAGGAAGAGGCAGAGCCCCCTTGGCCTGGAAAGGCTACAGAGGGTAAGTGGGTAAAGACAGAGACAGAGAGCATCATGGGTAGGGTCTGCGGGAAGGGCTGGCCCTGACTAGTAGGGCGAGCTGGGAGGGGTGCGGGAGCAGAGCTCCTGTAAGCATGTGCTCAGGACATCCTTGATTCAGGACCTACTGGTGAGAGAATTCTTTCCTGAGCACCTAGGGCAGGGGAGAGGCAGGGGAGGGCAGGGGAGAGGCAGGGTAGGGCAGGGGGAGCCGGGAGAGCCAGGGGGAGACCAGGGGAGAGAAGGGGGAGCCAGGGGAGACAAGAGGAGGCAGGGGAGACAGGCAGGCAAGGGAGGGGAGGGGAAGGCAGGGGGAGGCAGGGAGGGCAGAGGAAGGCACAGGGGAGACAAGGGAGGGGAGGAGAGGGGGAGACAGGGAGACAAGTGGAGGCAGGGGAAGGCAGGGGAAGGCAGGGGGAGGCAGGGGAGGGCAGAGAAAGGCAGGGAGAGACAGGGGAAACAAGGGAAGGGAAGGGGAAGGAAGGGGAGGGCAAGGGGGCCAGAGCGAGACAAGGGAGGCAGGGGAGGGAAGGGGGTTAGGCAGGGGTAAGCAGGAAAAGGCAGGGCGGGGGAGGGAGGCAGGGCAGGGCTGTAGCTTACCCAGTGGCTCTTCTCACCAGGATCTCCCTTGGGGCCAGGTTCTCCCTGAAAGGAGTCAGAGGTAGACGTCAGGGAGGAACTTGACAGTGGTAGAGCAATTGCCCAGCTCATGTGAGAGAGACCCTGGGCTCCATCCTTGGGGGAGGGCGGTGCACAAAGAACCCAGGAAACACGTTGGTAGCACTGAGCACAGATTTTGATAACTTTCTATCACGTAGGAGACAGAGTTTGGAAATACCCAATGCTTTCTCGTGGAACTGCGGAAAGCCAGGCTGTGAAATAAAGAACACATGCCGCGGCCAGGGAAGTTTTCTAGGACCAAGAACAAAAATGGACTTTCTTTGATAAAAGTAAACTTCTAAAAGGGTGAGGTGACCCGTCTGTAATCTAGCCGTCCTGGGACACTCAAAACTTCTCAAGAAAATAACATTGGAACTGCTCAGGCAGTACCTCTTTCACCCAATGGAGCATTTAAGAATCACTCAGAAAATGTGATAAACATTTAAGAGAAAACTCAGTCAACTGGTGGTGGCTGGAGAGATGGCTCAGAGGTTAAGAGCACTGACTGCTCTTCCAGAGGTCCTGAGTTCAATTCCCAGCAACCACATGGTGGCTCACAGCTATCTATGATGTGATATGATGCCCTCCTCTGGCCTGCAGGTGTACATGCAGGCAGACTAAAGTAGGAGACGAGTATTTAAAATATCCAAGACAGGGACTGGAGAGATAGCTCGGTGGTTAAGAGCACTTGGTGCTCTTGCAGAGGACCCAGGTTCAGTCCCCAGCACCCACATAGGTGCTGTGACTCCAGTTCCAGGCGACCCAGCACCCTCTTGTGACCTCTGCAGGCAGCAGGCACACATGTGGTGCATAGACATACATGCAGGCAAAACACTCATACACATAAAGAGAAATCTAGCCGGGTGGTGGTGGCGCACGCCTTTAATCCCAGCACTCAGGAGGCAGAGGCAGGAGGATCGCTGTGAGTTCGAGGCCAGCCTGGTCTACAAAGTTAATCCAGGACAGCCAAGGCTACACAGAGAAACCTTGTCTCGAAAAACCAAAAAACAAACAAACACATAAAGAGAAATCTTTTTAAAATTAACAAAATCTCTATGTCAGATATTTTGGATCATCGAGGGGGTTCAGCAAGCCTGCCCATGCCTGAAAGCCTCAGTAGGACCCACAGTGGGAAGAGAGAGCTGACTCCTGAGATCTGTCCTTGTCAGGAGCCGTTCGGAGCAGTGCCGCACCTAGAAAATGGCGCCTGTTCCTGTTCCTGTTCCTGCAAAGCTTGGTAGTAAGCAACTGCCTTATTTGAACCTGCTTGGCGTCTGCCAATAGAGTACGGCTACGTGGCGGACTGTGTTTGGTTTTGCTGTTTGCTATATAACTGCTATCCTGGGGTGCGGGGGCAGTCACTTCCTGAAACCTCCCGAGTAAACCGCTTGAAGAAGGATCCTGGTTGTCTGTGTCTCTTTCCCGCTGGACGGGTGCGGCACCGACAAGTGGTGGCCCGTACGGGGAACCTCTTAAAGGTCCGTACGCAGGATTCAGAACTTCTTGTGGTCGGGGCGACGTCGGAAAGCCCGGTGAGTAAATCGGTAGGGCCAAGTTAAAGGTTCTCGGTAAAGAGACAAT
>OU015747.1:47386841-47419085 GCA_907169655.1 Acomys percivali | reverse complement strand
AGACCCACAGGAAGCAGAGGTGAGGGACCTAACTGTACCAGAGACCCTCAGGAAGCAGAGCTGGGGGGGGGCACACTAACTGTCCCAGAGAAGCCCTCCAGAGGCTGAGTGGGGCCCAGTCACAGTACTTTGTGAGTTTCATGTCAAAGACTTCTCCCCAAGTCTTCCCAGTGAACACCAGAGAAGGGAAGGGAGAAAAGAAGCCATTTTGAAATAGGACAGAACATTCTGTTGCTGTGGCGATCAAGGCAGAAGGATTGCCAGAAATGGGAAGCCAGCTCGAGTGAGTACCAAACCAGCCAGGGATATATAGCAAATCCTGGTCTCAAAAACCAAACCAAACATGGCTGGGCGGTGATGGCGCACGCCTTTAGTCCTAACACTCAGGAAGCAGAGGCAGGCAGATCTCTGAGTTCAGGACCAGCCTGGTCTACTGAGAGAGTTCCAGCGCAGCCAAGGCTACACAGACCAATCCTATCTCAAGCCCCACTTCCACAAGAAAGAAAGAAAGAAAGAAAGAAAGAAAGAAAGAAAGAAAGAAAGAAAGAAAGAAAGAAAGAAAAGAAAAGAAAGAGGGGCTGGAGAGATGGCTCAGAGGTTAAGAACACTGCCTGCTCTTCCAAAGGTCCTGAGTTCAATTCCCAGCAACCACATGGTGGCTTACAACCATATATAATGAGATCTGGTGCCCTCTTATGGCCTACAGGTGTACAGCAGGCAAAACACTGTATACTTAATAAATAAATAAGTCTTTAAAAAGAAAGAAAGAAAGAAAGAAAGAAAGAAAGAAAGAAAGAAAGAAAGAAAGAAAGAAAGAAAAAGAAAGAGAGGCCGGGCGGTGGTGGCGCACGCCTTTAATCCCAGCACTCGGGAGGCAGAGGCAGGTGGATTGCTGTGAGTTCGAGGCCAGCCTGGTCTACAAAGTTAGTCCAGGACAGCCAAGGCTACACAGAGAAACCTTGTCTCGAAAAACCAAAAAAAAAAAAAAAAAAAAAAAAAAAAAAAAAAAAAAAAAAAAAAGAAAGAAAGAAAGAGAGAAAGATTACATTGATAATAACTTTCAAAACAGAATGTTCAGGTACAGGTGGGTTGCTATTAATTGTGTTAATAGCCTAAGGAGGAATTGTGGTCATTCTCTGATTTCCTTTCAGATGCTTCCTAATTCATCTTTCGGTGTGTTGGGAGTTTAACCCAAGCATCCAAGCACGCTGAGCTTGTGCTCCGCAGAGCTGCTGCCCAGGTCCCCAACATTTTATGAGACCACAGAGATCTGCCTGCCTCTGCCTCTGAGTGCTGGGATCAAATGCAGAAGACAGCCTGGTGGATCTCTGTAAGTTGGGAGCCAGCCTGGTCTACATAGCAAGTTCCAGAATATTCAGAGCTACACAGAGAAACTTTGTGGAGCATGGGTGGGGGGTGGGGGGGTGGGGGCAGGGAGAAAGAGAGAGAGAAAAGGAGAAAAAAGGAAAGAAAAAGAAAGGCTACACAGAGAAACCCTGTCTCAAAAAACGAAAGAAAAAAAAAAAAGAAAGGCAAGGATGGCTTCTTATCATTGTGTTTTCAATATAGTACTTACTAGAAATCCTAGCCAATGCATTAAAACAAAAAGAGGAAATACAGAGTATATGGATTTGGCTGATGATTTTTTTTTTTTACACAATTTGATTCATCTATGTAGAAAATCTGAAATAACTAAAAAAAAATGTTCCTGGAACTAATATGTTATTGTAGCAATGATATACGCTAACACACAGAAGCTTATGCATGCCAGCAGTGAACAACTGGAATTTGAAATTAAAAATATATTACTATTGCCCAGAGTGGTGGCACACACCTTTAGTCTCAGTACTCGGGAGGCAGAGACTGTAGTATCTCTGTTTAGTTAAGGTCTAGCCTGGCCTACATAGCAAGCTCTCAACTTACAGGGCTACATAGAAAGACTGTCTCAAAAGAGCAACAACAGCAGGGTGTGGTGGCGCACGCCTTTAATCCCAGCACTCCGGATGCAGAGGCAGGAGGATCTCTGTGAGTTCGAGGCCAGCCTGGTCTACAAAGAAAGTTCCAAGACAGCCAGGGCTGTTACACAGAGGAACTCTGTCTCAAAAATAAAATAAAATAAAATAAAACAAAACAAAAAACAGCAACAACAAAGAAGGAGGAGAAGGAAAGAAAGAAAGATGAACTGATGCCGTCTTCTGGCCTGCAGGTGTGCCTGCAGGTGTGCGTGCAGGCAGAACATCATATACATTGTATACATAATAATAAATAAATAAATCTTAAAAAAAGAAAAGAAGGGGCTGGAGAGATGGCTCAGCGGCTAAGAACACTGACTGCTCTTCCAGAGGTCCTGAGTTCAATTCCCAGCAACCACATGGTAGCTCACAACCATCTATAATGTGATCTGATGCATACTGATGTATTACTGTATACATAATAAATAAATATTAAAAAAAGAAAAAAGAAAAGAAAACCCGCCAGGCATGGTGGCGCACGCCTTTAATCCCAGCACTCGGGAGGCAGAGGCAGGCGATCGCTGTGAGTTCAAGGCCAGCCTGGTCTACAAAGTGAGTCCAGGATGGCCAAGGCTACACAGAGAGACTCTGTCTCAACCAAAAAAAAAAAAAAAAAAAAAGAAAGAAAGAAAGAAAGAAAGAAAGAAAGAAAGAAAGAAAAGAAAAACAAAAAACAATAACAACAAAAAAGAAAACCAAGCCAGTAAGTCATACCCCTCCATGGTCTCTACTTCAGTCCCTGCTCTAAGCTCCCACCCTGGCTCCCCCAGCGATGGCCTATTATTATAACCTGAAAGCCAAGCAGACCTTCCTTCCAGGCTGTTTTCCGTTAGACGTAGCAACAGAATGCTAACTAGGACAGACAGAAACCTGGATCTAGAGAAAAGTACAGTGTTTGAGATGACTACAGCCAGCCTTCTGTATTCACGGGAGATCTGCTCTCCTGTGACACTAAACCCCAAGGGTTTCAAATCCCTCAATAAAAGCCTGTGGGTAGCCTGGGATGGGGTCAGGGTCCTCTGCTGGCGGCCTACCACTGCTGGGCACACTTCCACTGAGGCTGGGACCCCCGAATGCTACAGCTCCCCTCATCCGCCCACCCCCTCCACCTCCCCACCCCTGCAGCAGCCTTTGCTGAATCCCGGGCTGGGCTGAGGGAGCCAAATACCTGTCACCCACTCCCTGCCTCCCTTCAGCAGGCCAAAAAACTGCCTTACCACAAATACTTCTCAAATACCTAACCTCTGCTCTTATCTCTAAGTCTGTACTTTCCAACTCTCTCTCTCTCTCTCTTTTTTTTTTTTTTTGGTTTTTCGAGACAGGGTTTCACTGTTTAGCTTTGGCTGTCCTGGACTCATTATATAGACCAGGCTGGCCTGGAACTCACAGGGATCCACCTGCTTCTGCCTCCCGAGTGCTGGGATTAAAGGCATGTGCCATCACGCCTGGCCCCTTTCCAACTCTTAAAAAAAACAAAACAAAACCAACCCTCTCTGATTTCTTTTTCTGCTCTCAAACAAACAAACAAAAAACTTTTATCTCCTTTTCGAGTAAGAAACCTACAAGTTTCATTTTAAACTGGTATAGACTTTTATACAACATGCTAGCTGCCTATATGATTCAACCCTGGCTCAAATGTTTTTTATATAATGTTTTATTTCAAAATTATAAAAGTCTATTCAGATTAACAAGCTAATTTAAAATGTGTATCTAACTACCTATGTCTTCACTAACTAGTATTTGGATAAATGCTGTTTCTCCAGTCACCAGCTGTTCTGGGTCCATCTGAAAGCTTCCTGGCCAATGGGTTTGATATAATAAATTCAAATGCAATTTTAAAATTGTTCAACAATGTTCTACTATATTGCCAACCTTGGAAGCTATGATATATTAATTCTAGAAACATTCATTTGTTTACAGTGTTAGAACTTGATTATAATGCTTTACCTTCCTTCTCAAAAGCTTAAAAAATCACTGCCGTAGGGGCTGGAGAGATGGCTCAGAGGTTAAGAGCACTGCCTGCTCTTCCAAAGGTCCTGAGTACAATTCCCAGCAACCACATGGTGGCTCACAACCATCTATAATGAGATCTGGTGCCCTCTTCTGGTGTGCAGGTGTACATGCAGGTGAAACACTATATGCTTAAATAAATAAATCTTAAAAACAACAACAGCAAGAACAAAAAAACCCACTGCCTTAGCTGGGCATGGTGGCACACACCTTTAATCCCAGCACCTCGGAGGCAGAGGCAGACAGATCTCTGTAAAATTGTATACCAGGCTGGTATACAAAATAAGTCCAGGGCTCTTTCCGCCATCTTGGCGCCTGTGGAGGCCTGCTGGGAACAGGACTTCTAAAACGCGACTATGTCTGGAAGGCTGTGGTGCAAAGCCATTTTTGCTGGCTACAAATGAGGTCTCCGGACCAAAGAGAGCACACAGCTCTTCTTAAAATTGAAGGTGTTTATGCCCGGGATGAAACTGAATTCTACTTAGGCAAGAGATGTGCTCACGTGTAAAACAACACAGTGACTCCTGGAGGCAAAGCAAACAAAACCAGAGTGATCTGGGGAAAAGTAACTCGGGCCCATGGAAACAGTGGCATGGTTCGTGCCAAATTCCGAAGCAACCTTCCTGCGAAGGCCATTGGACACAGTATCCATGTGATGCTGTACCCTTCTCAGATTTAAACTAATGAAAAGTAAATAATAAAAGTGGAAAAAAACAAAAACAAAATAAGTCCAGGACAGCCAGGACTGCAAGAGAAATCCTGTGTAGAAAAACAACAACAACAAAAATTACTGCCTTAAACATGCTTAGCCTTGTTTTTGCTAATCTATAGCTTTAGACTTTTATAAACTATGGAATTTTATAACCTAAATCATACAGGAAACTGTTCTGATGTCTGTTTATGGACTCTTTATATTTTTTAAGGCTAACTCAACAGGGATGAAACCTGAAGTGGTAGTCCTTAATGATTAAGATCTCATAAATGGGAGCCAGGCGTGGTGGCGCACACCTTTAATCCTAGAACTCGGGAGGCAGAGGCAGGTGCATCTCTGTGAGTTCGAGGCCAGCCTGGTCTGCAAAGCCAGTTCAGGTGCTGCTGTCAGGTCTACATACAGTCTACCTTACTCCCAGACCTAACAAGCAGGTCTCAGACGCAGCCTTTTACCATCCTGTCAGCTAAAGCACGCTGACTGCTCATTTCAGCTGTGTGTCACGGTAAATAATTAGATAAGGACACAGAAGTTTAAGTTAAAAAGGAAAGCTTCTAAGAAAGTATTTAAGGTTGGTAAATGCAAGTTATGAAAGTCGGAGAGTCTAAAGGATGTTTTAAGGTATCCAAAATAGATTTAAAAAATGCCTCAGATTTCTTCCGGTTGCTATGCTATTGTTGTATTAACTGTCTAGAGCTTTGATATTAATCAACGAATCTCTAATTTGTTAACCTAACTCTGGTAAAACAAAACAAAAGCCGGGCGTGGTGGCGCACGCCTATAATCCCAGCACTCGGGAGGCAGAGGCAGGTGGATCGCTGTGAGTACGAGGCCAGCCTGGTCTACAAAGCGGGTCCAGGACAGCCAAGGCTACACAGAGAAACCCTGTCTCGAAAAACCAAAACCAAAACAAAACAAAACAAAACACTCCACTATCATAGTTTCAAGTTCAAGATTTTAAATTTACTTTGGTTTGTCTTTTAAATATAGACTTAAGGGGCTGGAGAGATGGCTCAGAGGTTAAGAGCACTGCCTGCTCTTCCAAAGGTCATGAGTTCAATTCCCAGCAACCATTTGATGGCGCATAACCATCTATGAGATCTGGTGCCCTCTTCCGGTGTGCAGGCCAGAACACTATATGCTAAATAAGTAAATCTTTTAAAAAGTATATAGACTTAAAATATTTCCTATTAAGCCAGATGTGGTGGTGCAGGCTGTTAATCCCAGCACTTGGGATGCAGAGGCAGGAAGATTTCTGTGAGTTCAAGGTCAGCCTGGTCTACAAAGCGAGTCCAGGACACCCATGGCTACAAAGAGAAACCCTGTCTTGAAAAACAAAAACAAAAAACAACAACAACAAATTTCCCATTGTGTTTGAATTGTATACCTCCAGTCTTCTGGACAGAGGGAAGAAGCCCCTCTTTTACGATGTGTATTGATGCTGAAAATTAAGATCCAGTGAGCATTTGCCCTTCTGCTCTACAGGACATTTCTTTCTCCCCATGTTCCCGTTCCACAGATGTCAGAAAGATCTATAAAGCTTCTGCTTTTCCTAAGCTCACCTCAGAAAGTATTCATGCTCTCTCCCGCAGCCCCCTCCCCAGACAGGGTTTCTCTGTGTACCCTTGGCTATCCTAGACTCACTTTGTAGAGCAGGCTGGCCTCAAACTCAACAGCAATCCACCTGCCTCTGCCTCCCGAGTGCTGGGTTAAAAGGCGTGAGTATTCATGCTTTTAACCCAACGCTTTCCCCCCAAGCTTCTGCTATACTGTAACACAAAGATACACGTCTGCTACCTTTCTACAAAGTGTATTTCACTGCAGATTACAAATAATGGTTGATGGTAACGTGTCTAAAATGTACCTCCCTTTGTAAACCTAAACGGATCTTGTAAGCTACAGGAAATCCGCCTCTCAGGTCAAATGGAACCCAGGTAAGTACTGTCAATCAACAGCCTAAGTTTCCCACCTATCCCCTATCTCAGAGGGTGGGCTCCTCCCCCTATCCTTGGTTTTGGGACTCCCCTAACTACCCGATTACTACATTCTTGCACCTAACACTGACTGATTGCTCAGCCCTCTCTTCTAGTTGATGTAAACACTTCCTGTCATTCTTGCCAACCTATATCCAACCGCCCCCCAGTCTCCTCCAAATCCCGCCCCCAATCTAGGACCTTCTCCCTGGGTGAGACCTCCCTCTACCAGTGCTTCTTGTTGGTGTTTGAAATCCTAGCACTAGAGGACTCTGTCTGCTCTGGCCACGCCCTTGGACTCTGACCAGCGCTGAGGAGCTGCTGGAAGAGACTGCACCAGTTTCATCTAATCAAACCTTGCTTTGGGGGACCCCAAGAGGCCACTGACTTCTACTCTCCTCATGGGAACAGTCCCTTCAGGCTCCTCTAGGACGTCTTCTGGAGAATTTCAAATCCCTACACCCACATTAAGGGCTGTGAAGCTTACACACCTCCGCAACGAAACTTGGACAGGTCCGAAATGAGACTTTTTGATTACTGCCCCAAGCTGGTAAATGGAAGTTAGTTCCTTATTTTCAAGCTTTCTGTCTTCTTCATTCCAAAACTTCTGTCTCTGCTCGCTCTCCTAAAAGTTTCAAATGTACACTGAGGGGAATTTTCTCCCTCACCCACTAACTTTGTCTTCCACTCACAACTATGTTCCAGCATCCTGACAGGTTCCCTGCATCCAGGACATCACCAAAGCAGCTACCCACAGGTGCCGCAGTCCAACCTCACAGACTGTGCCAGCTGGACCTGCATTGTCCCTCCTCTAGCCACAGATGTTCTCAGACCCTAGACAGCAAATACAACAGCCTCCTCTTCTCAGACTTGGCCAACATTTCAGCCTTTTGACCCCCTGCCACTTCCCTAATGTCGGCAGGAAGCAGCCAAAGACAACTGATTTCTTTATTCTTTATCCATTTATTATCAACAAAAGACTGGAATGGTGTGCCTCAGACCTGGGACAAACAGCTCCGAGTTCTCCCAGCATTCCTAGGTCCCCATCTGCTGCAGGGCATGGCTGGCACACCCCACCCTCTACCCTCAACTTTCCAGGGCAGGGCTCTTTCTTCCCCTTCACCATGTAATCCAGACATTTTGTTGTTCTTTCTTCTCCGCCCCCCTCTCTCCCTCCCTCTCTCCCCCCCCCCCCCCCCCCCCCCCCCCCCCCCCCCCCCGCATTGCATGGCAGCCAAGAGCTGCTCCCAATGAACCTATATTTATATACTTTAACTTGTCTTGCATGAAAAGAAATCCAATTCCCTTTTTTTTTTCTTTTATTCTTTCATTCTTTTTTTTTTTTTTTTTAAACTTTCTCTGTGTCCTGGACTCGCTTTTGTAGACCAGGCTGGCCTTGAACTCACAGTGAACTGCCTGCCTCTGCCTCCCGAGGGCTGGGATTAAAGGCATGTGCCGCCACACTCAGCTTTTTTTTTTTTTTTTAATTTATAGAAAAAGGGAGGAATGTTGGCATATAAGCAGCCTACCCCTAGGTTGCTTAGCAACCTATGGCATCATCACCTGTCACCAGGTGTGTGCAGGACTATAAAAGGGCCAATTTGCCACCTTCTCTCTCTCTTACTTTGTCTCTTGTACTGTCTTACTCCTGTGCTTTCTCTAAGGGTGTCCTCCGCCTCCCGACCCCCACCCCCCTCCACCCCTGTCTCTGTCTCTTTTTCTCTCTCTGTCTCTCTGTCCCTGTCCCTATCTCTGTCTCTGTCTCTCTCCCCTCATGGTCCACTTAGGTCCTAACTCCTCTCTCCCTTTACCCTCCCTCAAGTATATCTCTGCACATTCATATCTGTTGTGTGCCATCTCATTTTTTTTTTTTTTTTTTGAGACAGGGTTTCTCTGTGTAGCCCTGGCTGTCCTGGATTCACTTTGTAGACCAGGCTGGCCTCAAACTCACAGCGATCCACCTGCCTCTGCCTCCCGAGTGCTGGGATTAAAGGCGTGTGCCACCACCCCTGGCTGTGCCATCTCATTTTTAATCCTAACACCTACCCCACACATGTTATATAGTCACACACACATACAGAAAATCAAAATAGGGGCTGGAGAGATGGCTCAGAGGTTAAGAGCACCGACTGCTCTTCCAAAGGTAATGAGTTCAATTCCCAGCAACCACATGGTGGCTCATAACCATCTATAATGAGATCTGGTGTCCTCTTCTGGCTTGCAGGCAGGATATTGTATACATAATAAATAAAGAAATCTTTAAAAAAAAAAAAGAAAATCAAAATAAATCTTAATAAAAAGATGGCTATGGATGTAGCTCAATGATAAGGATCCTTGCAGAGCTTGTACAAAGCTCTGGATTTGATCCTCAGTAACCAGGAAAAACATGAATAATGATTTTTAACAATTAGTACAGGGTCAATATGGGTACAGGGTTTATTTTTGGTTTTTTGTAACATTTTCAAACTACAGCTGAAGAATGTGCAGTGCTTACATTTGTATCTTATTATTTTTGTTTTTTGAGACAGGGTTTCTCTGTGTAGCCTTGGCTGTCCTGGACTCATTTTGTAGACCAGGCTGGCCTTGAACTCACAGCGATCCCCTTGCCTGTGCCTCCCGAGTGCTGGGATTAAAGGAGTGTGCCACCAAGCCCGGCCTTGTATCTTTTTTTTTTAAGCCAACTGACTTTAAAGTGATGATGATGATGATGATGATGATGATGATGATGATGGCGGCCTGAGGGTGAGGCTCCATGGTAGACCACTTGCTGATGCATGCTGCTAAATGCCCTGGGTTCAATTCTCAGCCCTCTCAGAAAAGTGTTGTGGGGCTTAAGACAAGTGTAGATGTGGAATACAGAGCAGTGATAGCAGAAGAGG
The DNA here is from genome assembly GCA_907169655.1 of Acomys percivali. Lineage (NCBI taxonomy): Eukaryota > Metazoa > Chordata > Mammalia > Rodentia > Muridae > Acomys > Acomys percivali. The sequence goes on along the minus strand of OU015747.1, from coordinate 47,409,502 downwards.
ATGAAAGAACAACAGCACACATCTGACACACCCAGTCAGTACTGACACGCTCACATCGGCATCATACATGAAGTATTATGTTAATACATATAAACTATGAGGAGGAGAGGACAATGTTGTCCTCAGTAACTGTGAAAAAACAAACAAACAAACAAACAAACCTACAACATAAATGGGATTGCTAAAAAGCTATCACTGGCCGGGTGTGGTGGCGCACGTCTTTAATCCCAGTACTCGGGAGGCAGAGGAGGCAGGATCGCTATGAGTTTGAGACCAGCCTGGTCTACATAGTGAGTCCAGGATGGCCAGGGCTACACAGAGAAACGCTGTCTCAAAAAAACAAAAGGGGGAAAAAAAGCTATCCCTGGGTGCAGTGGGTCCCAGGGGACTCTCTCCTGAAGAAGGCGAGCGAGAGCATGGCTCAGAAGCAGAGCAAGTGCTGAAAGAAGCAATAGAAGGCAAGAAAAGGAAGTGAGAAAGACCGGATAAACAGACACCAGCGGCAGGTGGTTGACTTAAACAGAACCCCATTGATAATTATGCAGATAAATGAAAATATCAATGAACTAAATGGCAGGACTGCCTGATAAATGCAAGACTCACGTTATTTATAAGAGATGTACTTTAAATGCATTGGCAACAGCATGCACGTACAGCAAGTGTTACAACATGGGTGTGGTTACTTTAATAGCAAACAACGCAGAATTCAAGATGTGAGTTCTAGAGATATAAATATTGATTCCGGGGCTGGAGAGATGGCTCAGTGGTTAAGAGCACTGCCTGCTCTTCCAAAGGACCCGGGTTCAATTCCCAGCACCCACATGCCAGCTCACAACTGTCTGTAACTCCAACATCTGACACCCCCTACACCAATGCACATAAATTAAAATTAAATAAAATATTAAAAAAAAAAATATTGATTCCACAAAGGCAACATTTAAGTCCTAACTTCACATCTGCTTAATACCAAAGATTCAAAGCACATAAAACAAAAAACTGGTTACAGCTGAGAGAGAGGATGACAGATCTATATTCAGAGAACGAAAATGGGAAATAGGCAAAGAGACAGGAAGAAGGGCTGGAGAGATGCTCAGCAGTTACGAGCACTCACTGGCTGCTCTTCCAGAGGACCCTGGTTCAATTCCCAGCACCCACATGGCAGCTCACAACTGTCTGTAACTCCAGTTCCAGGGGGATCCGACACCCTTGCACAGATATACATGCAAGCAAACAACAATGCATATAAAACAAAAATAAGTAAAAATTAAATTAAAAAGAGAGAGAGAGATAGGAAGAAATGGATATAGAGCCCCAGACAGACAGACTGAAAAGGATGGATTTTTAAAAAAAGGATGGATGATGTGTCCAAGCAATGGGGAGCAACCGACAGAAGGGAGTTGTCCTGGATCACACAGGAGGGTGGGTGTCCCAGGTTCTGGAGCCTGGGCTAATGGGGTCCTAGTGGAGTGGGTATAGGGGATATGGCATCACTTACCGGCAACCCCATAATGCCTTGGGGGCCAGGTTCCCCAGGCAGTCCCTGTACCAGAGGAAGGGAAAGAATTAAGTTAGCTGGAGAGAGCTATCATCTAGGGCCCCAGGACTCCTCAGAATCCCCCAGAATCATCTGTGTACTCACTCTCTCACCCTTCTCTCCTGGGTGGCCAGAGGTTCCTTTGGGTCCAGAAGGGCCTGGGGTTCCCTGAACAATAAGACAGGGCCTCAGCCTTGTGTGGCAGTAGGCAGAACTGGGTAGATAGGGGGATGGGGACCGAGGAAATGCGGAGGGAGCCCCAGCTTGGCCCAGACCTCACCATATGCCCAGCACACAGCAGTCAGGTCAGACCAGACGCCCCCACCCTGTGTACTGGGCTGCAGCATGAAGAATTGTCCCCCTTTTCCTTGGCCTCAAGGGGGTAATAATACTTCTCGTTGGGTGAATTGAGTTAAGAAGATTTATGGAAAGCACTTTGCATATCAAAGTACTTACTGAATGGACGGATGAACAGATGGGTGAATGGAGTTACGCATGGGTGGAAGAACTTGGATAATGACTTACCGTGTGTCCAGGACTCCCAGGGGCACCCGCGGGGCCAGGAAGTCCAGGAGGACCTGCATATAAGAGGATGTCTTCAGGAGCAGAACTGACCACGAGGCTAAGGCTGTCCCCACCAACTGCCTCCTAACAGCCACAGCCCAGTCCTGTTGCTTCCTGCCACCTCTTTCCCTTCCTCAGGCCTGGATTCAACTTACCCACGGGCCCTGGGGGGGCCTGGGGGGCCTGGCGGGCCTGGGGGCCCAGTGGGTCCTTGGGGCCAGTGACTGCTGGTCTCAGTGAAGGTATTAGACAGCAGTGGATCTCCTGGGTGAGAGAGGACAGTGAATACTTAGAACTTGGGGAGTGAGCCAGGCGGTGGTGGCGCACACCTTTAATCCCAGCACTCAGGAGGCAGAGGCAGGTGGATCGTGTGAGTTCAAGGCCAGCCTGGTCTACAAAGTGAGTCCAGGACAGCCAAGGCTACACAGAGATACCCTGTCTCAAAAAACTAAAAAAAAAAAAAAAAAAAAAACCCCAAAACAAAGAACTTGGGGAGGGGGGCAGTCAGTCATCATCTGCCACACCAGCTCTGACCACAGCACAGACAAGGCCGCTGGTACCTGCTGCCAGGTACAGAGACCAAGGGAGACCTGGGTTCTCATTCTGCCACAGTCTAGCCAGTGACGATCAGAACGGCTCTCTCCTTTGCTGACCCTGTACTGTTTACCTGTTGAGCGAGCATAACAGCGACAGCTGCCTTTGACCAACCCGACTACCGTGTTTCAGGCTTCTATGCAATGAGGCTCCTGGAGCCCGAGAGGCTGGCACTGTTGCCATCTACGGGGCAGAAACAAGGACACTGAGGCTAGGGGAAAACACAATGGTGGGATGAGATAATGAATGGTACTCAGTCATTCACCGAACACCAGGTGCAGATGGGGTTGAAACCACCCCGCTGTCCTTACGTGGGTAGGTGGGGCCAGGCTGCCTGAGGGATAGGCCTGGGATCCAAACTGGTGCTCAGCTGGGGGAGGGAGCTGGAGCCACCCTGAGCATCAGGGCCACGGCTGTGGCCTTAGGAGCTCACAGCTCAGTCCTGAGGTCAATCCTGGAGCACCCCAGCTCTCTACAGGCAGCTCTGAGGCTTGGGGATTGGCCTAATGCCAGGTCGTTCTGAGCAAGTGGGTCTGAGACCACTCCCCCTCGCCCCCAGTGTGTGGGTGTGGCACGTGACTTCCCTCTCTAGCCTCAGTGTCCTTTCGCTGGGAACAGAATGGCAGCACCTGCTGAACAACTAGGTGACACCAGGGCAAGTCTGGCACAAAGATGGCACCTGACAGATGGCAACAGGTACCAGGGTTACGACTACTCTCTAACTTCATTAACCCCACCTCAAGCCACTGGGATCCCAGGGGGGACTTACCATGCATTGAGAGCTGAGCGTGGGATGGCCCAACAGGGACTGGAGGCCCTGGGGGCCCAGGAGGCCCTGGAGGGCCCGGAGGGCCCATCTTTCCAGGGATGCCTGCAGCTCCAGCCTGGCCAGGGCGTCCTGGGGGTCCCTGCGGACCTGCAGAAAGAACACGGGTTAATAGGTGTATGGGAGGCAGGGACAAGGAGGTCTGGAGCAGTGGGTACAAAGCCTCTGAAGTGCACAGGCCTGTCCTCTTGGCCGTCTGTTCCAGGGAAGAAGACGGCTTTGTGCCTTCACCTCAGCCAACACTGTTCTGGCTTCTTCCTATAGGGCCCCAGACTTCCCAGCGTCCTCCACAGACCCTCGTCAGAGAGGTTAGGCACTGATGTTTCTTGCCGGCCTACCTATCACCAATCCTGCAGGCAAAGACTGGGCTCAACCCACCCAGTGCCCAGCTCAGGGTCGGCTGAGAGAAGAGTACATGAGCTAAGTAAATGAAGACGGCTTCCTAGCCCAGGCATGAACAGGCACCGCTGGAGGGCTGGTGAGCAGAGGGGCCAGGTAAGTGGAACGGGCCTGTCCACCTTGACTATGCCAATGTTGGGGAGACATCCACTGAGACCCCAGGCAGAAGAGATGCCCACAGAAGCTAGAGAGAGCCAGGTGTGTGTGTGTGTGTGTGTGTGTGTGTGTGTGTGTGTGTGTGTGTACACGCCTCTCATCCTACCACTTGGGAAGCTAAGAAAGGTGGATCTCTATGAGTTCAAGGCCAGCCTGGTCTATAAAGCAAGCTCCAGGCCAGCCAAGGCTACATAGTGAGACCCTGTCTCAAACAAACAATACAATGCAGAACAAAACAGAAGGTTGGGAGGCAGCCCTGTGATAACCTACCTGGTGGGCCTCTTATTCTTACTGGGCCCTGGCTGCCAGTGTCTCCCTTGGGTCCAGTGGGCCCAGGCAGCTGCCAAGGATCAACTCGGTCTGCAGAGTAAAGAAGAAGAACCTGCCTCTATGCTTTGGCTGCATCCTCCCCACCCCCAATCATCCTGGCCCTTCAGCCCCTACTTTCTTGAGGTAGCTGTGCGCCCCCTCACACTCCCACTAACTCCTAGCAAACCGAGGGTGAAGGGTTAGGCAGGGTTCGGCATCCCTGCTGGGTTTGGGAAGGAAGGTCCCAGATTCCCCTCCCTGAAACGGAACTGCTCATTTCCCAGACTGCAGTGCTCAGGAGTGCCCAAGTGCCTCGAGCCCCACCCACTGAAGAGCAGAGAAGGCCAGGGCCAGCCTCCAGGGGCATTTCTTTCACCTAATACATCCCATGGGGGGGGTGTGGTCTTCTGTACCCCTTACCCTGCGGGCCTCCATCTCCAGGGCTGCCCTGGGCAGCTGGGTGTCCCCAGAGCAGGGCAGAGTCCTCAGAGGGAGCTGGGACTGAGGACGCTGTCCGCTCTGTCACACTCAGCACAGCCACCTGTGGAGGAAGAGGAAGAGAGAGATAGGGTGGGTGCCAGTAACTCACTAAGGACAGTCCAGCCAGTCTTGGGGGTCCAGAGGCCCCAGGAGCCAGCAGAATCCAGCTCTGAGTGAAGACCTGGGCTTACAGGGGCCCTGGATGTCATCAGAAGTGACTGCTTTTCAACATTCACAGTCCATAATATGCACCGTGGGACAGTCACTCTGCATTGCCACTGCCACCCAAGTTGAGTCCCGTGATCGTGGGATCTGCTGGCCACAACAGTGTACTGTTTTTGTCATTGTTTCACAGGGGGATGGAAGGAGCTGTGTGTGAGTGTGGGTGTGTGTCTGTGAGCATGTGTGTCTGTGTGTGTGAGAGTATATCTGTACGTGTGAACATATGTGTGAATATGTGTGTCTATGTGTGTGAGCATCTATGTATGAGTGTGTGTGTGTGTGTGTGTGCTGAAGATTGAACACACTGCCTTCCAAACACCAAATAAATGCAGTGCCACTGAAAACTGGAAAAACTGGGAGAGTCTGACACTCCACACCTACAGGGCCCAAGATGAAAATGATTCGGCAAGTACCCCCAGCTCCTGACCAATGGTTAGGAAAAGGAAAGATGGCCACCGACAGTGGTCTGACCCTATAGCAGATGGTTTGTAATTATGTAATTGCTCCTTCTGGGATCTGGCTTCCAGATTTCCCTATGACAGTTAACATTTTACTGTTAACTCACATCTATTCAGGACAAGTCCCCAGAGGAGGGAACAGCAGAGCAAAGGGACAGTGCGCATCCACAATGCTCAGAAAACCTGGTAGAAAAGACACCTGAAAGGGGATAGCTCAGGGCCAGTGAGACCGTTCAGCCAGCAAAAACTCCTACAGCCAAGACTAATGGTCTGAGCTCAGTTCCTGGGACCCACAAAGTAGAAGAGAAGAACACCTCAAATTGTCCTTTGATCTCTACTGTGGCACTTACATACCACTGAACACAAACAAATAAATACAATGAAAAAAAAAAAAAAGGTAGCCAGTGCCAGACATGGTGGCACATGCCTTTAATCCCACCACTCGGGAGGCAGAAACAGGTGGATCACTCTGAGTTTGAGGCCACCCTGGCCTATAAAGGGAGTCCAGGACAGTCAAAGCTACACAGAGAAACCCTGTCTTGAAAAACCAAAAAAAAAAAAAAAAAAAAAAAAAGGTAGCCAGGTGGTGGTGGCACATGCCTTTAATCCCAGCCCTCAGGAGGCAAGAGGCAGGCAGATCTCTGTGAGTTCAAGGCCAGCCTGGACTACAGAGTGAGTTCCAGGACAGCCAGGGTTACACAGAGAAACTCTATCTCGAAAGCAAAACAAAACAAAACAAAAACAAAAGTAAAAGTCGGGGATGGTGGCGCATGCCTTTAATCCCAGCACTTGGGAGGCAGAGACAGGTGGATCACTGTGAGTTTGAGCCGGCCTGGTCTACAAAGAGAGTCCGGAACAGCCAGGGAAGCAAAGAGAAACCCTGTCTCGAAAAACCAATAAATAAAAAAAAAAAATAAATAAAATAAAAAAGGTGGTAGCTCATGGCTGCAATCCCAGTTACTTAGGAGTGGACAGAGGAGGATGGAGTGTTGCTTGGTGAGTGAAGGGCTTGCCTAGCACTCACGGAGCCCTGGGCTTGATCATAGCGTCACCTAAACCAGACGTGGCAGTGCACACCTAGGTGCACACCTATAATCCCAGCATGGAGCAGGTGGAGGCGGGACGTCGTCCTTAGCTACACAGCCAGTTTTGAAGCCAGCCTGGCATACATACATGAGTCCCTCTCAAAAAGGAGGTGGAGATGGGGGCGGAGGCTGGCGAGATGACTCAGTGAGTTGAGATCTTGCCGTTAAGCCTGATGATTTGAGTTTGAGTCCTAGGACCCACACGTTGGAGAGAACCCTACATGCATACAGTAGACGAACAAACAAACGCTTAAAAAAAAGATAGGTGGAGCCGGGCGGTAGTGGTGCACACCTTTAATCCCAGCACTCAGGAGGCAGAGGCAGGCGGATCACTGTGAGTTCGAAGCCAGCCTGGTCTACAAAGGGAGTCCAGGACAGCCAAGGCTACACAGAGAAACCCTGTCTCAAAAAAAAAAAAAAAAAAAGATAGGTGGATCTCTGAGTTGGAGACCAGCCTGGTGTATATAGTGAGTTTCAGGCCAGCCTGGGCTACACAGTGAGACTCTGTCTTAAAAGTAGCTGCTGGTTTTTCTCTCTGGGCCACAGTTAGTCTTTGTAAATAGTTTCCTGGATTTCTGAGGTTTGTCTGAGTCTACATTCAGAGTCTTGTTTCTTGTCTTTTTTTTTTTTTTTTTTTTTTTAACTTTAAAACCCTTTCTATCTTGAGTTAACTTGAGATGGGGGCCTTTTCATTTTCAGTCTAGAAGATAGCATGGAGGGGCAGGATGAAGGACAAAGGTGAGAGGCAGGCAGGGTCTGTCACTGCTCTTAGGGATGCATCTTGGCTTATCTGGCTGAGAGTGGGCCTCATGGGAAGGAGCCGTAGGGCCTCCTGTATGGCTGTGCACCGGTTTCATGGGAAAGGCACCCGAGGAGCAGTCCACAGGGAGTTGAATGGACACTGAGCGGAGGCAGGGCCATGCCTGCTGGAAAACAGTCTGCCCAGAGGGTGGGCATGGGGGGGGGGATACAGAAGGAGTGAGGGAGGTCTATGTCTCCAATGCCCACAACAAGAGGGGGGCTGCTCACCTACCTTGGCCTCCAGCAACTTCAGTCTCTCCGTCAGCTCAGACACTTTGCTGCAGTTGAGACAACCTGTGGGGAGGGGAAGGCTGGGGCTAAGGTCAGGGGTCCTAGGTCGGCCTAGAGTTCTCGCCCCTAGGAGGAGGCAGGTCCCTGACAACGCTAATCCATGGGGCGAGCAGTGTGGGCCTGAGCTGCCGATTCACTGCAGGCCCAGGTGGGACACCCCTGGGGTCAGGGGGAGATTCTTTCTTTCTATCCCAGAACCTCCAGAGAGGAGCCTTTCTTTCTTTCTTTCTTTTTTTAAGATATATTTATTTATTATTATGTACAGTACTCTGCCTGCATGTACCCCTGCAGGCCAGAAGAGGGCATCAGATCATATTATAGATGGGTGTGAGCCGCCATGTGGTTGCTGGGAATTGAACTCAGCACTGGAAGAGCAGACAGTGCTCTTAACCGCTGAGCCATCTCTCCAGCCTGGAGAGGAGCCTTTCTCTAGATTCTGGGGCCCTGATTCTGCTGGACTCAGCATCCAAAGGATCCCGTCTCCAGAAGGGGCAGGCAGAAAATCCTGTTTCCTCCTGGGCAGGGTTGAGACCTGAGCCTACCAGCTCTGGGGACCAACAGGCCACAGCTGGGATGCTACTGGCCTCACACATAATGGTTTTTCTGGCTGTGTCAAAGAGCCACATCCAAGCTTCTCTGGCCATTTTTGGAGCCCGTACAAACTGGCTGCTCTCGTCCTCACTGTAGCCCCATGTGTCACACAAATGGCACACAGGAGGCAGTGGAGTTGGTGACAAGGTGTGGTGAGTGTATAACGTAGCGACCCTCACAATTCAGAGGACCCAGCCTGGCACTGGTCTGCTCCTGGCACCTTGGGCAGAGCAAGGCTCTACCTGACCCCTGGTTACCCTGCTCTTGAATAGACTCAACTAGGTCTTCTGGGTGCTGTGGGCAGCTGTGAGGTTTGAAAGCATGCAGCTTTGGGGCTGGAGAGATGGCTCAGAGGTTAAGAGCACTGTCTGGTCTTCTAAAGGTCCTGAGTTCAATTCCCAGCAACCACATGGTGGTTTACAACCATCAATAGTGACATTTGGTGCCCTCTTCTGGCCTGTAGGCACACATGCCATATAAATAATAAATTAATTAAAAAAAAAAAAAAAAAGAAAGAAAGAAAGACAGAAAGGAAAAAGAAAAAAAAAAGCATCCAGAGAGGAAACTGGGGAGTTGGACCTGTAACTATAAAAATCCAGTGGTCAAAGGGCTCGCCAGGGTGCCCGGCCCAATTCAGACACCCCTTGGGGCACTTCCTCTGCTTTGAGGCTCTCTGTCCAGGGCATGGGGTAAAGCAGTGTTACGCTTGACCCTCTACTGCTGGACCCAGCTGGTTTCTGGGGACAATTTCCTCACTGTCCTAGGTCTACCCTAGATCTCCTCCAGCCCAGAGGTTCCCCCAAGAGGCTGCGCCGGGACCCACCTGAGAAGGCCGTGGGCCTCAGTGCCATCCGTCGCATGGTGCTGCCTGACCACGTAGGCTCCAGGAAGCCAGGGGAGCCTGCAATGGAGGGACAGTGGGCTAAGAGTCTGCTGACCTGAGCTAGCCTCGCCTCGTTAGACAGCCCTTTGTGCTGTTGTTACCCCAGGATGGATCTCTGTTCCCATTAATGTAGAGGCACAGGGAAGTGGAGCAATTTCTCTGGGTCACACAGCAATAAAGAGGCAAGGATAAACAAGACTGGCTGCTTGACGGGCTGGTGAGAGGGGCTGGCCACCTGTGGGGGCCACACATAATGTTAACCGCGGCCTGGGTGACCGCAGCAAGCGCCAGAGCTTGAGTAAGTGTTTAGAACTCACAGACAAGCTCAACTCCCAGGCCCTCTATTTACCGATCTGTCTTCTCTGGACCTGTCTATTCTCCCATCTGTAAAACGGAACAGCAAGGCCAGGAAAGGGTGATATGCGCAAAGGCTCTACTGTGCACATACAGGGCTCAGGTACCCAGCAGATGCTCGATAAATGATACAGTGCTGGTTGCCACGCTCGCTTTCCATACCTCACTTGGTAAGGAGAAACCAAAGTGACTTTCCATGTTTAAATGAAAGCCAGAGGATGGCTGCCTGCTCCAGGAGCCTACCCGCTCCGCACCCAGGAGGGTTTACCCAGCCTGGCTGGTCTGATGTCATGGGCCTGGTTTTCCACACAGCTGGGGGGATTGCCTAGGCAAGCCAAGGGCGGAGGGCGCAGCTGGAGCGGCTCTCCAGCCAACAGTGGTAACTGCCCTCCCCAGCCCCCTGCGCCTGCCTTTTAAGGCCATGAAGTGTCATCCTGGGCTGGGGTGGCGGGGGTGGGGGAGGGCAAGACCCAAATAAGGCAGTAGCCTGGCTGCTTGGACATGGGCTGTGGGCTGAGGCAGGGAGTAAGAGGCGCCGGCAATCCAAACCAGACGGGTCTCTCTGGCCAGCCCCCAGCAGGGAGGCCGCCTGGCCCTGCTCCGGGACCCAATGTGCCCAAGGATTTTTGCTCAGGCTGGACGACTTCCCTAAGAGTCCCAGGGGCCTGCTGCTTGCAGGTAAGTGCCTCCCACAGGTGACAGGAACTGAAGTTTGCAGGCCTGGAGAGTAGTAAAGATGGTGGCGGGGTGCCTAGGGAGGGGAGATTCCATTGTGAAGCAAGGCTTGTGCCCAGTGTGCTCTGTGGCCCAGGATAGCTCTACAAAAGCCAGCCACTACAGCTGACTTCTGTTTAGCGCGCGTGCACACACACACACACACACACACACACACACACACACACACAAGTCATTCCTGCACATCCCAAGCACCCCCACATATGCCTTGTCTTTGCCACTGAGATCTGGGACTATACAGTTGTAACAGATGAGGAAATGGCACCCTTCTTTGGTTCCAGGAAAAGCCAAGTGCCTGAGTGACTAGAACCCTTCCTGTTTTCCTCCTGGGGAAACTAAGGCAGAGGGATGACATCACTTACTCGTGGTCCTCCCCCTAGAGTTCTTCAGCTCATGACTAAATCTGAGCAGGGCTGACTACATGATGGGACCGCTTTGCAGGTCCGCCTGGCAGGAAAGCCCGCGCCCAGCAGGAGATGGAGCCCCCTGCAGCCTTTATCCTCTTCATCCCAGGTGAGAAGAGTGCAACGTGCCATTTTATTATTCTTTCATTAAAAACAGACAGGAGCCAGGCGTGGTGGTGCATGCCTTTAATCCCAGCACTTGGAGGGCAGAGGCAGGCGGATCACTGTGAGTTTGAGCCAGTGTGATCTACAAAGTGAGTCCAGGACAGCCAAGGCTACACAGAGAAACCCTGTCTCAGAAAAAAAACCAGAAAAGAAAAAAGAAAAGGAAAACAAAGTAACACCAGCCTGTCTTCTACATTTTTCTTTTCTTTTTTGGGTGGTTGTGGAGGTACGGGTGTCTCATAGGGCGCAGGCTGGCCCAGTACTCCCTGTGTAGCCAAGGATGGCTCTGAATTAGTGATCCTCCTGCCTGCACCTCCCATATCCCATGATTACAGGTGTGTGCCACCATACCTACCTTTGTTTCTTTATTTTAGAGAAGGATCTCCCCATGTAGCCCAGGTTGGCCTCAAAGTTTTAATCCTCCTGCCTCAGCCTCCTTAGCATTAGGATTATCAGGGTGCACCACCATAGCTAGTGTCTTCTCCCCCCTTTTTCCCCACAGCACTTTCCATGTGTGCATACCCTCGAAGTTGCCCCAATTAGAGCAGTTCCCGTGATGACCGCCACTTATCTGTCCCCAGCAGGACGAGGACCTGGATCATCCTGCACCTGACAAAGAGAGTCCTGGGAATGCTACAGGGCTGCAAGCAAAAAAGGCCAACTCCCCGAAGAAGGCACAGTAGCAGGCACAGCAATGCAGGGGACAGACACAGCTGCCCCGAGCACGGGCACACACGTGCTCTCGTGTCACACAGGGTTTGTCCCTGAGTTACTGACCAGTGGATTTGCGGCTGGAAATCATTTTCCAAACAATCTGGAATGGGCTATTTAGCCAACAGCCATTAAAAAAAAAAAAACCTCAGAAATATGGCCAAAGGGGCTGGGGAGATGGCTCCGTTAAGGAAGTGCTTGCCGAGCAAGCATAAGCACCTGCGTTCAGTCCTTAACACCATGGAAATGCTGGGGGTGGGAGCACATGCCTATAATCTCTGTGCTGGGGAGGTGGAGGCAGGAGGCAGGAATCCCTGAGGCTTACTAGCAGGCTAGTCTAGCAGAATTGTTGGGCTCCAAGGCCAGTGGAAGACCCCATCTCAAGAGAAAAGTAGAGATTGAGAGAGACACTTAATATGGAGCTCCAGCCCCCATATGCACACGTGTGCTTGCCCACACACGTGTACACACACATATCCATTCATGTTACACACATACTCATGTGCATGTACACACATACATAGCCACACACTTGTATTTACAAATGCACACAATTTTGACACATGCACATACCCATACACGTGTGTACATATATGCACATACCCATATGTGCATTAATACATGTATATACACATGTATGTATGTACAAACACATACCTGGAGCAGAAGTACAGACACAACAGCTCAAAGTGATTGTACATTCAATTAGAAAAGAAAGTTTAGTTGAACATGGTGGTGCACACCTGTAGTTCCAGCACTGAGGCAGGAGGATCAGGGGTTTGAGGCCAGCCTGGTCTACAAAGAGAGTCCAGGACAGCCAGGGATGTTACACAGAGAAACCCTGGCTCAAAAAAAATCTTTTAAAAAAATATACATATATATAATATATGGAGTGTATATGTGTGTGTGTGTGTGCATGTGTGTGTGTTTAAGTGGGGATGGAGACATGGCTCAGTGGTTGAAAGTGCTCACTATTCTTTCAGAGGACTCCAGTTTGGTTCCCAGCATCCATATTGTTTGGATCACAACCCCCTATAACTCTAGCTCCATTGGATCTGATACCCTCTTCTAGTTTGTTTGGATACCTGCATTCCCATGTGCATGCACGCGCATCACACACACACAGAGAGACAGACAGACAGACAGACAGACACAGACACAGACACAGAGAGAGGCAGATTGACATTATAGTATTTTGGGTGAGAGGCAGTGGTGGCGCACGCCTTTAATCCCAGCACTCTGGGAGGCAGAGGCAGATGGATCTCTGTGAGTGAGGCCAGCCTGTTCTACCCAGCAAATTCCAGGACAGTCAAGTCTACACAGAGAAGCCTTGTCTCAAAAAAACAAAAACAAAACATTTTGGGGAGCTGGAGAGATGGCTCAGTGGCTAAGAGCACTTGTTCCCCCCTCCCCCCTCCCCCCAAGGCACGGTTTCTCTGTGTAGCCCAGGCTGTCCTAGAACTCATTCTGTAAACCAATTTGACCTGGACCAAAGAGACCCATCTGCCTCTGCCTCCCAAGTGAGGGGGACTACATTCGTGCTCACACCACCACTTGGCTTACAAGCCTTGTTCCTACAGAGGCCCTGGGTTCAGCTCCCAGCACCCACATGTCGGCTCACAACCATCTGTATCTCCAGTTCAGAAGACCTGGCGCACATACACACTCAGGCAAAGAAAACTCTTAAAAATAAGTAAATCTAAAAGAAAGAAAGAAAGAAAGAAAGAAAGAAAGAAAGAAAGAAAGAAAGAAAGAAAGAAAGAAAGGCGGGCTGGGGTGTGGCTAGCTCACTGGTAGACTGCTGGCCCCAATTCTTGTAACAAAGCAGAGAAAAGAGAACAGGTAAGTTTAAGGGAACAAGACTCAGAATGGTCTAGAAAACATTGAGCTTTCATTCAGGATTACAGAAACCAGCCAAACCACCCAGCGCTCTGATAAAATACGTTTAGAGACATGCCTTGCTGTAAGCGGGCCCTTTAGTGCATGTACACAGCTTTAGTGTAGACGCTGTAGCTTGGGAGATGCCCCGCTATGGTTAAGTTATTCCATCCCTCCCGTTGGAGTTTGGCCAGAGACTTGAGCCCCTCCCTGCCCTGAAAGACTCCTCCAAGCCCTTACTGTATCCAGGAGGGCCCTGGAGGCTGGCCCCACCACCACGGATTCACTAACTCTGGGGCGCGTCCCACTGTCTAGGAGGTCTCCAACTGTCTCCCTGTGTCCATCCCTGGCTCTGATTCCTACAGCTATGGTTCCTGTGTCACCTCCTCTAGGAAGTCCTCCAGGACTGGACCGTCTCTTGCCAAAGCCCCACCGAAGTGCTCATCCCTCAGTGTGCTGTCCCCAACAAGGCTGGTGTGTTCTGCAGTTTCTGGTCCTGTGTTCCCTGCCTGTACCAAGTGTTCTTCCACATGCCGGGCCACAGAAGAGCACTGAGGACCAAAGAGGAGATCTCTGCCCTGTCCACACAGCAGGACGAGTGGGCTGGGTTCGGAGACTGCCCCAGAGTGAGGATGGAAGAAGTTTGAGGGGGCTCCGGGATCCCTCAACCCTGTGACTTTCCCTGCCAAAGAGCAGAGCCAGGGCAGGGGCTTCCTTGTTTACACCGGACCCTTCTGCTCACCTGGCTTGGTGACCACACAGACCACGTGACCACAGCCTTCTTAGCTGGGTCCTGTGTGAATTTACTTTACAAATGTAAATATTTGCTGATGACCAGCTGGTGGGTCTAAGCCAGGGCTTAGGGTCAAAGCTGGGGCCTCTCAGCTCCTAGAACCCTCCAGTCCAGTCAGGAGGCCTCTGCGGAGGCTTGCTGTGTGCCTGGCCTGTTCAGGGTGGGCACGTTCCATTCAATTTTCCCAAGCTCGCTTTATGTCTGTCGGGCCTGTTCCAGGCCCTGGAACTGACGGAGTCACGCTGGCAGAGGGGGGCTGGCTTAGTCAGCCTTCCCTAGGAACACCAAGGTGGCCACAAGCAGACAAGATAGCCACAGGGTGCACAGAGAAGGTCAGTGTGGGCACAGGGTATATAGGGTGTGTGTAATGTGAAGGTAGGTGTTACAGGAGCGTAGGAGGGCAGCACCCTGGTGGAGGAGCAGGGAGGTGGGGTTGGCTGAACCTTCCAGACAGGAATGGGAGTGGATGGGTGGTGGACACGGGTGGGATGACACAATATTTAGCCCTCAGGACTCTATAAAGCAAAGCCCAGGCTTGGCTCTGTACCTGGCACCTGGCTGGCACAAGATAACATGTGTGGGCTGTGCTCAGTCCCGGAGAGAGGAGAGGCTGAGGGGCCCTGGAAGGGCATGGCCACCACCTGCCTCACATCTGCTCTGAGGCTTTGGGGTTGTGGTTTCTAAGCAAATGTCCGGTTCCCCACCACGGAGAACAAGGACTGTCAGGGGTTCCCAGTGGGGGAAGAGACAGAAGAGACGTCCATATTGGAAGACAGTGAACCAGTAAAGAGAAGCCAAGGCCACGGGTCTCTAGGGGAGCCGTGAACAGTGGAGGGTGGACCCCAGCATCTCCAACTTTCCATATAGGAGTGCTCACAGCACCCCCACCTGTCTGAGCGTGCCCCCTGGGATGTCTTCAGCTGTGGTGCTGCGGAGCCAAGACCCCACTCCAGAGCCAGCTGGACTCAGCTTATGTAGGGGCCTCAGCTTGTCCTTCTGTGAGTCTCGCTGTGATGACGCAGAGGACAGTGGTGGTTTCCCTCCCCTTGTCATGGCGGGGGGGGGGTGCCCCCCACGTAAATCTTATATATATCATTTGGACTATAGACCACAGGCAGCCTTTTGGCAGATGATCAGAGAAGGGGGATGTGGGGGGCAGACTGCAGCAGCTCTGCCCTCCACACAGGTTCAGGCGCTGGCCAGGGGGAGGGTGCGGGAGGGGGGAGGAGAGACAGCTAACTCCACTCTGCACTCTGCCTTCCTTCCAGCCAGGGCCCTGGCACTGGGCCAGCTCTCTGCCTGCCCTGCCTGTGTAGTAAGTATATTTTGGCCTTGGATCTTTCTCGCCCATTGTTTCCACGAGTAGGTGGCCAGGTAGTGTCTGAGCCAGAGCAGTTTTAGTCACACCGCCTCCTCCAAAAGCCTGGAAGGACCAAAGGAAAGGCGAATCTCAACCCTAGCTCTTGCGTGCTGCGTGACCCCAGGCTGGTCCCTTCCTCTCCCTGAGCCTCACTGTCCCCCATCTGTAATATGGGACCCTCACCCGTGGTCATGCACAATGACTGAGACAGTCCTCACTCACTGTCATGGCGTGAACACCTCCATTCCATATGTGAGGTAACCGGCCCAGGCCAGCTGCAGTGACTGCGGAACTGGCTCCCTGTACCTGCTGGGTCACCGGGGAACCTGTCCTTCCTCTGTGACTGTTTTGGTCCCTGCTGCTGCTGCTGCTGCTGCTGCTGCTGGTGGTGGTGATGCAGCTCTGGGGCCCAGGGTCATGTCACAGGCATGGGATGGCCACGAGAGCAGCCAACAACAGGGGAAGCAGCTGGGGGTGTGTGTGGCCTAAATCCAGCTGTGGGAGGAAGGGCAGGCAATGTCCACACACCTCTTAACCCCTACTCCCAGAACTGTTTTTCCAGACTGTTTGGGCTGGGCACCTGTTCTTAGCTCCCTCCAGCCTTGTAGGATGGGAACAGCCCTCCTATCCTGTCTGCCACCATGCTGCCCAACACGCTGCAGTAACACTCAGGCTCCACTTGCAGACTCAAAACATTCACGGGTAGAGGCCCTAAGGTTCAGATGGGGAGCCTGGACATCTAAAAGTGCGCCTGACAGTCTGGTGCCCTTTACTGAAGACCCATACGTACTTTGTTTTTGTTTTGTTTTGAGATAGGGTCTCTTTATGTAGCTCTGGCTATCCTGGCTAGCCTCAAACTCACAGAGATCCGCCTGCCTCTGTCTCCCGAGTGCTGAGATCAAGGGAGCGTCACCACCACGCCCTGGCCTCCCACTCCCCCATACTCATAACAGGCACATCAACTGCAGACCTCCAAGCCAATGCCTTGGGAGTTCTAGGCTGAGGTTTTCCAGCTAGTGGGTGGTGCAGTTGGCCTGGCCAAGAAGCCCTGGGTATCCTGTCCCCAGGCTGGGACCTGAAGCTCCCACAGAGGGAGTGGTAGACATTGAGAGTGGTCTGGCACACAGTCCCCAGCAGTTGCCTCTACATGTCCTCTACCCCGTCACCTGCTCACTAAGGCCCCAGGGATACAGTAGCCATTGTCTGATGAGGCCTTACCTGACCTTCCACACCATGGGATTTGCTCACAGCACCCCTGTGGTCTCCTTGGCAGCTGCCCCTGGCAGCTGGCTTTCCTTTTACCCTTGGGGCCCCTTCCATCTTCCCTTCTATTTGTGGGGAGGGCACTGGTCCAGGCTTCTAGGCTCCTAAACTGATTGCATGGCCCCCTCTGCAGGGGTGTTATATCTAGGGCATGCTCATTCCATTTCTCCCCAGCTCCACTCACCCCTGTCTCAGAACAGCCAAATCCTGTCTTACCTGTCTCGTTCTCATCAGTTTGGACCCAGTGTTACCCTTATCTTCCACTTCTAGAGCTCTGTATGTGCTCGGCAAACACCTCTATCACTGATTCCTACCCGATTCTTAATGGGCACCCTGGACTCCATCTCTCTGCCCTCCGTTGGTTCTCCAGCATGTGTTGGGGGCGGGGCCTCACCCACTAGGGGCAGGGCCTCACTCAGCTCCTCCCTCGCCTATGGATGCAGAGCCCCACTTTCATCCTCCTGTTTCTGGACTCAGGATATAACCTTGTGCTGTGGCGCCTTCTCTAAGGCCAGGTTCTCAGGCTCGTTCTGGACCACTTCATCCTGGGTAAGGGCCATGCCTGGAAATGATGTTCTCACCTGTGCTGCCGCGGGCCAGAGACCAGCATCACAAGAAGCCGGAAGGTCTAGAGAGAGCTGAGTCACCCCAAGCTGAACGTGTAGATGGGGAATCTGTGAAAGGGTACCCATGGATGGGACACATTCTGCACACGGGGTACGCAGGTGAGTGTACCCCAAAGATGACAGAACCAGGCAGACAGGGTCTGAGTTCCAACTCTGCCATGTAGCTCTGGGTGCCCAGGAACTTGTTGAGCCTTAGTCTCTTCTGCTGCAGGGTGCTGTGCCCCGCCCCCTTTCCCAGCTGGCTTGAATAGCTCTTGGCCTCCAGATGACCTGGGCTATGATATCCTGTGGGAACGTCTGGATGGGTCTCTGCGCTTGAGTGCTGAACATTGCCCACAGGCTGAGAGATGTTGGAACTACAGTCCTGGGGCAGCACTATTGGGGTACCCTTTAAGAGGTTGGGGCTACGGGCTGCAGACGTAGTTCACTAGGTGGAGTGCTTGCACATCACGCATGAAGCACCTGTGCGTGGCGGCGCGCACACACCTTTAATGCCAGCACTCCGGAGGCAGAGGCAGGTGGATCTCTGTGAGTTCGAGGCCAGCCTGGTCTACAGAGTGAGTACAGGACAGCCAAGCCTACACAGAGAAACCGTGTCTTGAAAAACAGAAACAAAAACAAAGGAAGTTCAAGGCTAACCTGGGCTACAAGAAACTCTTCGTTTTTTAAAAAGGAGGTGGGGCCCAGTAGGAGCTGTCTAGGGCTCTGAGAGTGCGCAGTGACAGTGAGATGGGCACCCACTCCTTTCCTACATCAGCCAGAAGATGTACCCATGCCACGATGTGTTACTTTGCTCACAGGCCTGAAACTCTAAGACCAACCAGTCTGAGGCTGGGCGATCCCCAAAACGTGAACCAGAAAAAACCCTTTTGCTATGTAAATGTATGGCCTGAAGCACTTTGTCACAGTGCTGGAGAGCTAGCTAACACAAGTTAGAAAACCAAGAACTTGGAATGGCATGACTCAAATAGAGAGTAACACAACAGATAGGAAAATTTCCTAGGGCCCTGAGAGGCAAGCAGTTATGAAGCGGGGGACAGAGGGCGGCATCGTATCAATGGGAGGTGCTTCGCAAAGTGTCCCAGGTTCCAGGCTTTCCTACCTTCCTCACAGGTCACCCCTGAATGTCCAGGGCAGCACCTCCATTCGCGGGCAGTCACTGTCTTGTACATCACTTTGTACGTGGGCCTCACCACGGTTCTGTAGCTGAAAGAAAGGCATCCTGGCTCAGACAGGGTCTTCCGCTGTATTTCCCGCTGCCCTTGACGCCTTGGTGACAAAGTCAGAACCTCCTGGATCTTCTTCCACCTTTATCTTAGCTCTTTACTAACCACCATGGCTATGGAGGTCTGGATTTCCACTGCTGGCTGGGCTACCCTGCCCCTCATGCTTTGTCCCACCTATCCTGAGCCCCACCCCCACCCCTAAGCCATCCCCGGAACTCCATGCCATCACGAGGGGCCTTCACCGGTGCTGTGTCCCTAGCCTGGAGTGGCAGGGTTCCTTCCCCCATCACAGTTGCACTCACCTGCTCCCCGGGCAGCCCACGGGCCACGGGCAGCTCTGCAGCACTCGCTGGAGGTAGGTGCCGTTCTGCACGTGGCATGAGACGGTGCGGGTCACCACGTAGGAGCACCAGTTCCTGAGACAAAGCCACAGAGGGAAGCTCAAGTGGCAGGCCCACCCAGGACTCCAAGAGGATGAGTGAAGGGGTGCTTTTCCCCAGCCCTCAGTCTCTTGAGAAACCACGGGGCTCTCTGCATCTTTTAGAGTGAGACTCTACAGAGCCTGCAGCTCACGGGTGAACTCGATAGCCCTAGAAGGGGCGGCCATGCTGGGGGCTCCCAGGCGGCCTCGAGCAAGATGGAGCAAGGGTTTGACCATCAGGGCTCCCCCTCTTCCACATCTCCTCTCCAACCCTGAGCTACTACCCCACCCTACCCCATCCCAACCCAATCCCACCCCATCCCAACCCCACCCCATCCCAACCCCACCCCCATCCCAGTCGCCACTGCTACCAGTTGAAACCTTTTGGAAGCATACTTTTCAAAATCATATACTATGCACCTACTTCTTAGAAAAACCATTTCCAGTCAGGGATTAAGAGACAAGTTGTAGCCGGGCGTGGTGGCGCACGCCTTTAATCCCAGCACTCGGGAGGCAGAGGCAGGCGGATCGCTGTGAGTTTGAGGCCAGCCTGGTCTACAAAGTGAGTCCAGGACGGCCAAGGCTACGCAGAGAGACCCTGTCTCGGAAAAAAAAAAAAAAAAAAAGAGACAAGTTGTGAAGCCGGGCAAGGTGGTGCATGCCTTTAATCCCAGCACTCTGGAGGCAGAGGCAGGCAGGCGGATTGATGTGTGTTCGAGGCCATCCTGGCCTACAAAGCGAGTCCAGGACAGTCAAGGCTAACACAGAAAAACCTTGTCTCAAAAAAACAAAACAAACAAACAAACAAACAAAAAACACAGAGAGAGAGAGAGAGAGGGAGGGAGAGAGAGAGAGAAAGAGCGAGTGCCAAGTTATGGGGTCAGCTGGAGCTGAGTCCAAGCCATGAGCGGCCAGTACCCACAGAGAGCACTGTAGCCTTGCTCTCCTCATCTGTGGAGAAGCAGTCACATCCTGGTAAATGAAGGAATAGCAGAAGGCCAGGCACTGATCCTCGTGTGCTGCAAGTGTCGCGAGCAGGCTGTCACCGGTGTCAGCCCAGAGGAGGCGGTTTGACAAGGATTATTTATCCTAGGGTCATGCATGTGAACCTACACATGCATGGAAGCGAAGTGCTTGCTTGGCTCCTTCCTTCTACTTTATTTTTGTTGTTGTTTATTTAAGACAGGAATCTCAATAAGTATTCCAGGCTGGCCTCAATGACCCTCCTGCCTCCTAACTCTGGAATCGCAGGCATGTGCCAATGTGCCAGTCCACAAGCTCTTGCTCTTTCTGGAAGGGCACTTGTTCTGTAGTTTTTGGCTTTGTGTGACAGTCCCCCCCCCCCCCCCCCGAGACAGGATTTCTCTTGTAGACCCGGCTGTCCTGAACTCACTTTGTAAACCAGGCTAGCCTCGAACTCACAAGTGATCCATCTGCCTCTGCCCACCCCACATCCCTGCCCCTGCGACTCAGTGCTATGATTGATTGATTGATTGATTGACTGACTGATTTTATTATTATTATTTTTTGGTACCATTCTCAGCACTGGGATAGTATTCTGTCCCTTGGGACAGAAAGTGCTCCTGCCAAGCCCAACTGTCCCTTCCATCAGCTTCCTTTGGACTTCTCCCCACAGGTGGTTCTATCAAGGCTCAGAGAGATGGCGGGGCCTTCTTAGTCTCACACACTGAGGCTCTCTCTTCCTGAAGGGGGGGTGGGGCAGCTGGGGGGGGGGGGGCTGGACGGGGGCAGGGGGGGGGGCAGGGACATTCCAGGTGCTCAGCAGCCCTCAGCTCAGCCTGAGGTCAGGAGCCTAGGGTAATTTGCTGGGCCTCAGGAAAGAGGAGGTGGTGTCAGGTGGCCTTTCTCAGCCTGGGCTGTCTTCCGCAGCAGACTGCTCTTCATGGCCTTGAGCCCAAGGTCAGCAGGTTCCCAGGCTGGGGCCTTCACAGAGCCATGGACCATGTCTCAACTGACACAGGGAGGAGAGGAGAGCTAAAGTCTCTGGGATGGAGTCAAAGGCCAGGCCTAGCTAGCCACATTCTTGGGCTCAAATCTGGCTCTGTGCCCCAGCTTGGTGACATGTTGCAATCTCTTCCCAGGGCCTCAGTTTCCCCTCTACAATGGAAGGATGTCTTTCTGGCTTAGCAGAGAACCATTTAAATGCCCTTAGCATACAGTAAGTGCCCAATGTGTGCACTGTGGCATCCAGATGGGTCAGTCACCTGTGCGTAGAGCACTGTAGCCTAGCTATCCCCATCAGTAAGGCAGGGCCTGACCTCTCACATCCACACAGAGGGTGACAAGCAAGAAGCACAAATCAGCAACCTAATTCTGCGGTCCTCCAGGTATGGTGGCTTGCACTTGCAGTCCCTGTACTCTGGAGGCAGAGGCTGAGGATCGATTGGCCTAGCCCTGAAAACTCCCACGGCTCAGCTGCATATACCTGGTGGTGATCTAAGCTAAGTCCCTGAAGCCCACGTAAGGGTGGAAAGAGAAAGCCAATTCCCCAGTTGTCCTCTGACACATCACACACACACACACACACACACACACACACACACACAGATTTGTTCTTTGAGACAGGGTTTCTCTATATAGTCCTGCCTGCCCTGGAACTCAATATGTAGATCAGGCTGGCCTCAAATTTGCAGAGATCAATCTGCCTCTGCCCCCAGAGCGCCAGGATTAAAGGTATGCATCACCATATCTGACCACTTACAATAATCTTATAGGTTGAAACAAAGAAAGAGGGTAAACATGCCCCTGCCCTGTAGAGACTCAGCTCCCTAGAGCTGGCTTGGACACTGCTGGGTTGTGTTGGAAGGTAGGGACCTAAGCACCTCCCTCCAAAGTGTATAAAACTTAATGTCCACCTCAGGGGCACAAGTGCTCCGGTCGCTCAGGCTGGCCCAGGAGCTGAAGGAGTGAAGAGTTCCTGGCTAGAGAGGGGAAGCCAGAGGACCCCTGAGTATGGGATGAACATTGTATGTAGTGTGCAAGTGCACACACACACACACACACACACAAATAAACTCACACATACAGCATGGGGGTGTCAGTGTGCACACACAGGTGGAAGCCCTCTTGAGGGCATGTGTGTCTACAAATGCTTGGAAAGTGCTGGCAAGTACATGCACAGACTCACAAAGCACATGAACTTGTAATACAAAGATCAAGGCCTACACGGGAGAACATGTTCCTGCAGAAAAGACTATCTACCATGCAAGCCTGACACACACACACACACACACACACACACGCAGACACACACACACACAGACACACGGACACACACACACAGACATATACACACTCCTTGTGGACAGGCAGACTGGACTCATGTCCTCTGCACATTTCCACACAAACACACAGTGATGTACAGTCTCACCATGAACACATGTGCACTCATACAGCGGCAGGCCCAGCAGGACTCACATGCATTAGATCTTGTGTGCACAGATGCTTCACATGCATGTGAATCTCACACACACACACACACACACACACACACACACACACACACACACAC